>CM042378.1:8052368-8652368 GCA_023634145.1 Thymallus thymallus | reverse complement strand
CCATCCGTTCTTGTGGGAAGCGTCTGAAGATCAGTGCAGTGCTCCAATCACACACACAGAGTTAATGACCACAGGAAGAAAAACCTTTAAATGTATGTGATTCTGCCCCCTGATTAAATAGCTATATGAGACTGACACTTCTCATTGCCAGAGCGCTTTCCCGTGAAGATAAATTAGCACACATCTCCTTCGAACGTCTGTTAAAATAACCAGATTTTGTCATTTAAGGGCATGAAAGAATGTCTACTGCATTCTTGCTCATCGAACAGGAATGTTATTCAACATAACAAGATGTTGAAATAAGAGCCCTTGGCATAGCAGGGCCAGGCCTGGGCCTTACCCTCATCGAGCTCCAACAGGAAACCACTTCTCAGATATTGCCTGTCTACTTCCTGTTTTTGTCTAATTAAAGGACTATTGCAGTGAGATCCTAACAGCCTGGAACGGTCCGTTAATACTGTTGGACCTGTTGGTCTCTGGCCTGGATGTCTGCAATGAGGTTCAGGAGTGGTTGGGAGATAAAGGAAGGTCCCAACTTGACTGAAAATATAAAACGTATTTACCTTCCCCTGGCCTTGTGTAGCTGATATAAATATGGAGGACTCCATTTAACCCTTTTGGAGGGTTGGATGGACCCATTGTCATTATGCTTACCCCCAAACATACCAAAATGGCAGCTTTGCTTTCCTGCCCTCCTCTGATTGGCTGGGGAGTGAACTTCATAGCTTATGAAGTGATCCAATCATCAGTTGGGAGCTCTGTTGGTGGGTCATCAGCATCATAGACAGTCATTAGCAGCATCTTCCTGTGTTTAACCTTGTGGGAATGGGAGTGGGCCAGTTAGGGCTCTCTAGGCTTTGATGTAGATTAATTAAGATAACTTTAATCTCTTACTAATTAGTGAACCCCTTCTTCATGTTTTCCTGTCTAGACCTCTTATCCTTACCCATTAGGTCACACAGGAATTGAAACTATGTTCCCCTACTATGATGTGTTGGAAAACAGTCAACCAGCAGCTGATATGCTCAAACCATAGACGGTATATCAACACGCTCAAACCTAGGGAAGAAAGAGAAGTTGGAATTTCAAGTAATTTATGACTCAGTCTAAATAGTTGAACATGTTTCATATACAGTTGAAATCAGAAGTTTACATACACCTTAGCCAAATACATTTAAACTCAGTTTTTCACAATTCCTGACATTTAATCCTAGTTAAAATGTCCCTGTCATAGATAGATAGATAGATAGATAGATAGATAGATAGATAGATAGATAGATAGATAGATAGATAGATAGATAGATAGATAGATAGATAGATAGATAGATAGATAGATAGATAGATAGATAGATAGACAGACAGACAGACAGATAGATACACAATACATGATATAGTGGGGAGAACAAGTATTTGATACACTGCCGATTTTGCAGGTTTTCCTACTTACAAAGCATGTAGAGGTCTGTAATTTTTATCATAGGTACACTTCAACTGCGAGAGCCGAAATCTAAAACAAAAATCCAGAAAATCACATTGTATGATTTTGTAAATAATTAATTTGCATTTTATTGCATGACATAAGTATTTGATCACCTACCAACCAGTAAGAATTCCGGCTCTCACAGACCTGTTAGTTTCTCTTTAAGAAGCCCTCCTGTTCTCCACTCATTACCTGTATTAACTTCACCTGTTTGAACTCGTTACCTGTATAAAAGACACCTGTCCACACACTCAATCAAACAGACTCCAACCTCTCCACAATGGCCAATACCAGAGAGCTGTGTAAGGACATCAGGGATACAATTGTAGACCTGCACAAGTCTGGGATGGGCTACAGGACAATAGGCAAGCAGCTTGGTGAGAAGGCAACAACTGTTGGCGCAATTATTAGAAAATGGAAGAAATACAAGAAGACTGTCAATCTCCCGCGATCTGGGGCACCATGCAAGATCTCACCTCGTGGGGCATCAATGATCATGAGGAAGGTGAGGGATCAGCCCAGAACTACACGGCAGGACATGGTCAATGACCTGAAGAGAGCTGGGACCACAGTCTCAAAGAAAACCATTAGTAACACAC
This sequence comes from Thymallus thymallus, assembly GCA_023634145.1. Lineage (NCBI taxonomy): Eukaryota > Metazoa > Chordata > Actinopteri > Salmoniformes > Salmonidae > Thymallus > Thymallus thymallus. The sequence goes on along the minus strand of CM042378.1, from coordinate 8,650,289 downwards.
TACGCAGTCATGGATTAAAATCCTGCAGCGCACTTTTTGGTCTAAACTCCACTCGCCGTGTTTGGAGGAAGAAGAAGGATGAGTACAACCCCAAGAACACCATCCCAACCGTGAAGCTTGGAGGTGGAAACATCATTCTTTGGGGATGCTTTTCTGCAAAGGGGACAGGACGACTGCACCGTATTGAGGGGAGGATGGATGGGGCCATGTATCGCGAGATCTTGGCCAACAACCTCCTTCCCTCAGTAAGAGCATTGAAGATGGGTCGTGGCTGGGTCTTCCAGCATGACAACAACCCGAAACACACAGCCAGGGCAACTAAGGAGTGGCTCCGTAAGAAGCATCTCAAGGTCCTGGAGTGGCCTAGCCAGTCTCCAGACCTGAACCCAATAGAAAATCTTTGGAGGGAGCTGAAAGTCTGTATTGCCCAGCGACAGCCCCGAAACCTGAAGGATCTGGAGAAGGTCTGTATGGAGGAGTGGGCCAAAATCCCTGCTGCAGTGTGTGCAAACCTGGTCAAGAACTACAGGAAGCGTATGATCTCTGTAATTGCAAACAAACGTTTCTGTACCAAATATTAAGTTCTGCTTTTCTGATGTATCAAATACTTATGTCATGCAATAAAATGCAAATTAATTACTTAAAAATCATACAATGTGATTTTCTGGATTTTTGTTTTAGATTCCGTCACTTACAGTTGAAGAGTATCTATGATAAAAATTACAGACTTCTACATGCTTTGTAAGTGGGAAAACCTGCAAAATCGGCAGTGTATCAAATACTTGTTCTCCCCACTGTACATAGTGGCAGTATGAAAAAGTATAAAAATAGTCTGGAGTGCAAAAAGCTATAAAAAGACATTGCATAGCATGGGGTGAATGGCTGATTATGTACACTATACATTGTGTACACGTTTGAAATATTACAAGTTGATATAGATAAATAAGGAGTATTTGCATGGTTAGCTATACTATACAGGTCGATGGCAGAGGAATACTTAAATAGCTAAATGTGCATATGATATAAGTGAGGTTAATAATAGTTTACTTAATATACAGTCTGGTTAAATGAACAGGTAAGTGAATATTTTGCATGGTTAAATTAACTGTACAGGTAAATGTACAGTTAAATGCACAGGTAAGTGAATATTTGCATGGTTACATCAACTGTACAGGTAAATGACAGGAAGAGATACTAAAATAGCTAAATGTGTGTATGATATAATTTATGGTAAAAATAGTAATTCCCTTCAAATACAGTCCTTAGAGCAGGGTTTAATTACAGATAAATGCACGTATTGCACATTCGATATACTAAAAGCAATGAAAAAAGATACAACTGACAGGATAATAATATGCATTCCTGAGTGAATGACTACGTTTGTTCAGTCCAAGAATTACTTACAATATTGGTTAGGATCACCAATTTATTTTAAGAATGTGAAATGCCAGAATAATAGTAGAGAGAATGATTTATTTCACCTTTTATTTCTTTCATCACACTCCCAGTGGGTCAGAAGTTTACATACACTCAATTAGTATTTGGTAGCATTGCCTTTCAATTGTTTAACTTGGGTCAAACGTTTCGGGTAGCCTTCCACAAGCTTCCCACAATAAGTTGGGTGAATTTTGGCCCATTCCTCCTGACAGAACTGGTGTAACTGAGTCAGGTTTGTAGGCCTCCATGCTCACACACTTTTTCAGTTCTGCCCACAAATGTTCTATAGGATTGAGGTCAAGCCATTTTGCAACAACTTTGGAATTATGCTTGGGGTCATTGTCCATTTGGAAGACCCATTTGCGACCAAGCTTTAACTTCCTGACTGATGTCTTGAGATGCTGCTTCATACAGCGGGTGAAATAAGTATTGAACACGTCACCATTTGTCTCAGTAAATATATTTCCAAAGGTGCTATTGACATGAAAGTTTCACCAGATGTTGGTAACAACCGAAGTAATCCATACATACAAAGAAACCAAAACAAATAAGTTCAGAAATTAAGTTATGTGTAATAATGTGAAATTACACAGGGAAAATGTATTGAACACATGAAGAAAGGGAGGTTCAAAAAGGCATGGAAAGCCAAGACAACAGCTGAAAACTATCAGTAATTAAAAAGCAATCCAGCCCCCTGTCAGTGCAAATTAATATCAGCTGGTTCAGTCCCAACTGATGGCCTACAAAAAGGTCTCATTGCCAAGGTGTCACACAAGACACATCTCATGATGGGTAAAAGCAAAGAGCTGTCTCAAGACATTCGCAACCTAATTGTTGCAAAACATAATGATGGCATTGGTTATATGCGCATTTCTAAGCTTCTGAATGTTCCAGTGAGCACTGTTGGGGCCATAATATGGAAGTGGAAAGACAATCATTTCACCATAAATTTGCCTCGACCAGGTGCTCCTCGTAAATTTGCCCATTCATCCTTCCTTCAATTATGTGAAGTTTGCCAGTACCATTTGCTCAAAAGCAGCCCCACACCATGATGTTCCCACCTCCAAACTTCACTGTTGGTATGGTGTTTTTAGGGTGATGTGCAGTGCCATTTCTCCTCCAAACATGGTGTGTATTATGACATCCAAACAGTTCAATTTTCCTCTCATCTGACCACACTATATTCTCACAGTATTTCACTGGCTTTTCCAAATGTTTTGCAGCAAACTTTAAAAAGGGGTTCAACGTGCTTTTTTTTCAGCAATGGAGTGTTGCGCGGTGAGCGTGCATACAGGCCATGGCGGTGGAGTGCATTACTTAATGTTTTATTTGAGACAACAGTACCTGCTAATTGCAGGTCTTTTTGAAGCTCTCCACAAGTGGTCCTTGGCTCTTGGACAACTCTTCTGATTATTCTTTTCACTCCTCTGTCAGAAATCTTGCGAGGAGCACCTGGTCGGGGCCCCAACAGTGCTCACTGGAACATTCAGAAGCTTAGAAATGCGCCTATAACCAATGCCATCATTATGTTTTGCAACAATTAGGTTGCGAATGTCTTGAGACAGCTCTTTGCTTTTACCCATCATGAGATGTGTCTTGTGTGACACCTTGGCAATGAGACCTTTTTGTAGGTCATCAGTTGGGACTGAACCAGCTGATATTAATTTGCACTGACAGGGGGCTGGATTGCTTTTTAATTACTGATAGTTTTCAGCTGTTGTCTTGGCTTTCCATGCCTTTTTGAACCTCCCTTTCTTCATGTGTTCAATACTTTTTCCCTGTGTCATTTCACATTATTACACATAACTTAATTTCTGAACTTATTTGTTTTGGTTTCTTTGTATGTATGGATTACTTTGGAAATATATTTACTGAGAAAAATGGTGACGTGTTCAATACTTATTTCACCCGCTGTATATCCACATAATTTTCCTTCCTCATGATGCCATCTATTTTGTGAAGTGCACCAGTCCCTCCTGCAGCAAAGCACCCCCACAAAATTATGCTGCCACCCCCGTGCTTCACGGTTGGGATGGTGTTCTTCGGCTTGCAATTCTCCCCCTTTTTCCTCCAAACATAACGATTGTCATTACGGCCAAACAATTCTATTTTTGTTTCATCAGACCAGAGGACATTTCTCCAAAAAGTATGTTCTTTGTCCCCATGTGCAGTTGCAAACCGTAATCTGGCTTTTTTATGGCGGTTTTGGAGCAGTAGCTTCTTCCTTGCTGAGCGCCCTTTCAGGTTATGTCGATATAGGACTCATTTTACTGTGGATATAGATACTTTTGTACCTGTTTCCTCCAGCATCTTCACAAGGTCCTTTGCTGTTGTTCTGGGATTGATTTGCACTTTTCGCATCAAAGTACGTTCATCTCTAGGAGACAGAACGCGTCTCCTTCCTGAGCCGTACGACGGCTGCGTGGTCCCATGGTGTTTATACTTGCGTATTATTGAAGGTTGAAGGTAGGCCTTGAAATACATCCACAGGTACACCTCCAATTGACTCAAATGGTGTCAATTAGCCTATCAGAAGCTTCTAAAGCCATGACACCATTTTCTGGAATTTTCCAAGCTGTTTAAAGGTACAGTCAGCTTAGTGTATGTAAACGTCTGACCCACTGGAATTGTCATATAGGGAATTATAAGTGAAATAATCTGTCTGTAAACAATTGTTGGAAGAATTACTTGTGTCATGCACAAAGTAAATGTCCTAACCGACTTGCCAAAACTATAGTTTGTTAACATGAAATCTGTGGAGTGGTTGAAAAATTTGTTTTAATGACTTCAACCTAAGTGTATGTAATCTTCCGACTTCAACTGTACATAGCAAACCTACTCAGACCCTACTAATAGATGCAATATTTCCTGGGAGATGTTGGGGTCAGGAACACATAATTTACACAGGCATAGTATTGTATAGTATTATATAAATAAGCAGGCTTGAGGCCTCCTGGTATGAGATGAGTGGGGTTGTTTGGGTTTGGGGCCCAGACGTCTACTTGCCTGGGTCTCTCTGTTGGCATGGTCCCCTGCCTGGGTCTTTATCTCCCTGGCCACTTGAGCCGGGGAAGTGAGCCTGCCACACAGAGCGCCTGGCCCTCACAATCACTGGAGCTCCTCCAACATTCCCTCACAGGCTAGTCAAACAAACCTGGGGCATTCTGCCTGCCAGTGACTCAGTCAGTCCCCCCTCTGTCTGCTCTGCTCTAACTGCAGCACAGCGCCACAATAGGGACATTCCAGTCAATATGATCCCCAGCAGACCAAGGAGCCACCTTCTTAATCTGAAAAAAAATGGTGACCCTATTGTTCTAATCAAGTCCACGTTTTTTTCTATGGAGAAACTGTTGCGCTTTCCATCCGCATACAGTTCATGTTTTATGTAGCACCTCTCTCCAGTTGTTTGATCACAAACCGCTTGCTTCTCTAAAGCCAAAACAGGCCAGAGACTGGAGAGAGCATGAGCCAGGTCCCACAACAGGATGGGCTTTGGTCCTTTCAGAGCCTAGATCTACAATGCATTCAGAATGCATTCAGACCCCTTGACATTTTCCACATTTTGTTAAGTTACAGCCTTATTCTAAAATGGCCTCAATCATTCTTAAATGGAAGAAGTTTGGAACCACCAAGACTCTTGCTAGAGCTGGCCGCACGGCCAAACTGAGCATTCTGGGGAGTACGGCCTTGGTCAGGGAGGTGACCACTCTGACAGAGCTCCAGACTTCCTCTGTGTAGATGGGAGAACCTTCCAGAAGGACAACAATCTCTGAAGCACTCCACCAATCAAGCCTTTATGGTAGAGTGGCCAGACGGAAGCCACTCCTCAGTAAAAGGCACATGACAGCCTGCTTGGAGTTTTCCAAAAGGTACCCTAAAGGACTCTCAGACCATGAGAAACAGGATTCTCTGGTTTGATGAAACCAAGATTGAACTCTTTGGCCTGAATGCCAAGCATCACGTCTGGAGGAAACCTGGCACCATCCCTACGGTGAAGCATGGTGGTGGCAGCATCATGTTGTGGGGATATTTTTCAGCGGCAGGGACTGTGAGACTAGTCAGGATCGAGGGAAAGATGAACGGAGCAAAGTACAGAGAGATCCTTGATGAAAACCTGCTACAGAGCACTCAGGACCTCAGATTGGGGGCGAAGGTTCACATTCCAACAGGACAGCGACCCAAAGCACAGTCAAGACAATGCAGGAGTGGCATCGGGACAAGTCTCTGAATGTCCTTGAGTGGCCCAGCCAGAGCCCGGACTTGAACCCGATCAAACATCTCTGGAGAGACCTGAAAATAGCTGTGCAGCGACGCTCCCCATCCAACCTGACAGAGCTTGAGAGGATCTGTAGAGAAGAATGTGAGAAACTATCCAAATACAGGTGTGCCAAACTTGTAGCGTCATACCCAAGAAGACTCAAGGCTGTAATCGCTGCCAAAGGTGCTTCAAGAAAGTACTGAGTAAAGGGTCTGAATACTTAATAAAGTACTGAGTAAAGGGTCTGAATACTTATGTAAATGTGATATTTCAGTTTATTATTTTTATACATTTGCAAACATTTCTAAAAACCTGTTTTTGCTTTGTTATTATGGGGTATTGTGTGTAGATTGATGAGGGAAAAAAACAATTTAATCAATTTTAGAATAAGGCTGTAAGGTAACAAAATGTGGAAAAAGTAAACGGGTCTGATTACTTTCCAAATGCACTGTATACCCATGTATCTGCCCCTGTATTTTGAAGTGGGGAAAGAGGAAACTGATAATTTTCCCCTCTCATGGTTGCATCATGTAGGACTAAGACTGTTATACCAACGTGTTTATTTCCACTACTACACTGATGTTATGTAGGGGAATGTGCTCCTTTATTTGTACACAACAGCGTGGATGTCCTAAAAACTTTAAAACAGTTAAGCAGCCCACTACCAGTGATGGCATTAGGAATGCATGGACCAAGAGCTGTGATGGGATGGTGCGGCTGCGGCACTGATGTGCTCCTGAAGCTGGTGAAAAGGTTTCACAAGAACCCAGCAAAGTGTAACCAATCTGTGTCAGGTTCCATTGACTCTTCAATTAGGTGTGTGAATTCCTCATCTGACTGCCGGCTCATGTACACTGAACGACATTCAGATGCACGCTCAACGCGACCCTATGGTGGATTCAGAGTGCAAGACAAAGATGAGACACATTCAAGAGCTGACAATGTCCTGGGTGTTACAGTAAGAAGCATACATGCTTTGCGATCTTATTTTACCTAGTCCATGACAGCAGCAGAGTTTAGTGTGAAAAATGTATCTCTATATGCTTTGAGTCCTCGACCTCATGCCTTATGTCAGCTAGTAATGATGAGTAATAACTGGAATAATGTCTCAACCCCAGCTCTCCTAAACCAAAAACAAAACACAATCTGTGAACCCCTTACGAGGCAGTCATAGCAGGAAAACATACACATACATTTCCTAGAAGTAACTGCCCAACAGTTTTAATGGAGGAATTTATGGGCAGGGTGTGATTAAGTGGATGTGGCCATGTATTTTTGTAAGTTATCACAGACACTTGACAGGAAGTAAGTGAGGGCCACAAACAGGAAGGAACGGAATGTGCTTCCTGTTGGCTGATGGTGTTAGACAGGGCAGATTCCTTGTACCATCGTGACAGTCCCTCTCCCCTTGTAACACTGGCACACAGGGAGGCCTTTCCATTGGAATCAGCGAGAAGCAGACTGCCAGGAAAGAGAAACTCAAGAGTAGATAACATTGAGAAACAGTGTGCCCACTATGCAACACAAGGCAGATCACCAGATTCTTCTCACTCAAAGGAGACAATAAACTAACTACACACAGCAACTAGCTGTAACATCTCACTTCATTGTCGATACACTACTGCAACAAGATTAACATTCAGACCACTTGTGTGTTTCACGGAGCTTGGACGGGGCGCACATCAACGAGAGTGCGGGCTCGGAGGGTTGGGCACTGCTGCCGCTGCCTGGGAATATGAAATTAACATTGGTCGTCCTTGAGGGCTTCCTGATTTAATCACAAGGGCCCGATGACATCACAGGGTTTCATGGCTATGACTCACCCTCTCATTGATGATTGTCTCCACAAAGTGGTCAGTATCATTCAGGCACAGCAGAGGGAGACTGCACTGCACACCGACCGGCTAATGCAATTCCAATTATAGTATTTATTGGAGATGCACACAAACACACCTTTTAGGAAGATTAAATATTACTGATGCCTCTTCATAAAGGGCAATTTGTGACGATAACGAATCCTGAACACTATTGATCACTCATGAGTTAACTGACAAATGTGTAAACTAAGATTAATCCACACACAACGTATGCAAAGAGCTTTGACCGTAAACACACAGGGTAATTTATACTTGTTTAGCTCACTGTAGGCTCTCTTTTTCCATTTGTGAAAAGTCTATTTGCTGTCTTAAAGACTGGGCAGACTAGGTCTACTTTCTCCTCATCCATATTAACTTCGAAAAACCAGAGGTTGCAATATCATCTGTGCTGACTGGCACAATACTGGAAGGTAGGCCTACATGTCAGGGTCTTCTCAAAATACGATAAGATCGGTATTAACAACACCTTCATCTACAACATATGGTCTACTTAATGAACACTGTCAAAGTCAATGCAAGTGACAATATTTATTCAAAGTACAACAAAAAGATTAAGTGCATTTGCCTATTGACAATGTAATAGGCTTCATTGGTAAACTGGTCCTATAGTCAAGGAATAATGCCAAGATTTTCAGGTTCCCAGGCAATTCAATCCAAATTCCACCTGCAGACATGTTTCCTCATCTCTTCCTAATGAAGTGGACTGGACAGCTGAGAACTGCTGAGTGTCAGAGAACCTGGTGGTACAAGAGCCCCTTGACATGCCTGTAGCAAAGACAGTGCTGACGTCTCCCTCCAGCGGAGGAACATTGAATTGGAAACATCAAATCATAGACATACTGTTTATCAGTGTTCTCGAAACCTGACTGGCCACATAAAATTAACATATGGCAATGGCAAGTCTCCCTCGTACTCAAAGTAACAGAATAATACATGCAAACATCTTGCTACATATTCGGCCAGAGAACACCCTGTGTAGCAATGGCGCTCTGTATGTGAAACAAAATCATATTAGAAATAACAGTTCCAATCAGATTCCGGTTCTTGGATATCTGTTCAAAAACATCACAAATTGGTGAACAGCACTGTTCAGAGATCAAAGGAGTATGAAATGACATCCTGGCACCTGAGCAGAGCTTCTTTCTGCACCCCAATGGGGGTGTGTAGTTCCGAAACTTGGAAGTTGAGCACGTCAATGTCGGAAGCGCCGAACTTCGCCTCAACCTTGACTCTCTCGTACATGTGGAATTGCACCTGCTTATTGGTCATGGCTATAAGCGTTCTCAGAAAGCTTTCTCTCAAAGCCGACCGTGCACGCTGCTCTTCTCCAATTTGGACCGGGTCAATCCCCGTCTCAGTCGAAGCTGAAATAGTAGTTGGACACAGCGCGATGAAACGGGGTGAGTTCGGGTCGAATCCGCGGCCATTCGGATCAGGTCCTCTCGGGAGGCGAAGCACAGATACGGGCGTTCTCATTTCGACTTCGTGACTCTCTGCAATCACAAAGTATGACAGATGTTGACATGATGTGCGCACAAAGTTGGTAGATTAAATTGCAACTAGAAGATAACTACATAAGCTAGCTACTGTAGCACATTCGCTAGCTAGCCAGCATGCTGTTTTATAAGAGTACACCGCTGTAGCGCAACACAAGCTAACGCGTTTATTCAAAGGGAAGTCACTTGTACTAAATACTTACCGACTCAGAGTAAACCGATTCTCTTTGAATTTGGCCAAGAAGTACGTTTTATAAGTGTCGTTTGAGTTGGTAGGCGTACATTTTGTTGTCCCTCTGAAAAATGTGACCGGAAATTGTCATGTATTTTTTGGTTCCGCAGTAGGCCACTCGACACCATCTTTGACACTGATGCCGCCTAGCGAATAAATGAGGGAACACTCAAAAGTCGACGTGCACGGTCACACCGAGGTGGTATGAAGGCTGTGACTGTAGTTAGGCTGCTGGGGCAATGTGAAGCATTTAGTTAGTCTGTTTTATTGTAGTGTTTGTTTAAAAAATAAGTCACTCCTACTTGATTGATCGATCGATCGATCAACGAGCTTGCTCCACTGAGAAAGCATGAATCAAATTGAATTAAGCATAGTTGAATATCAAATAATGTGGGCTATGTGCAATTTCAGGTGACAATAAAAATTATGACACATTTGAATGTAAAGAATTGCAGCTTATGACAAGGGGGCCTTCAAATAACTTTTTTGTGTGCAGTAAACTACTGCATACTTTATACCAGTCTGTGGTCTTTTTTGCAGTGGTGTGCTGGGGCGCCAACATAAAGGCAGGTGAATAAGCTGATCAGGAAGGCTAGCTCTGTTCTGGGGATTAACCTTGACGCTCTAGAGGAGGTGGTGGAGAGAAGAATCCTGGCCAAACTGCTGGCCATCATGAACAACATGACCCACCCTCTGCATGCCATGGTTATGATGCAGAGGAGCACCTTCAGTCACAGACTGATCCCACCACGGTGTGCCAGAGAGCGCTACAGGAGGTCCTTCCTGCCGGCGGCTATTAGACTGTTTAATGCCTCACCGGGGTGCCATGCCGTCGGCAACATAGACCTGGAACTGTTGGGGTGTTAGGACCTAGTTTAACAATTAGGCATCCATCCATCCGTGAGTAACTCTCTGGTCTGTAATCACTCATGACTTATTCATTCAGCACTCATTCATTCAGGACTGTATGTACATATTCATGTACAGTTATATCATATCACGTGCAATATTTTAAGTAATTCTTGGACTGAACTTACGTAGTCATTCACTCAGGACTGCATATTAGTATCCTGTCAGTGGTATCTTTTTTTTTCATTGCATTTAGTATATCGAATGTGCAATACGTGCATTTATTAACCCTGTTCTAAGGACTGTATTTTAAGGGAATTAGTATTACTACCCTAAATTATATCATATGCACATTTAGCAATTTAAGTATCTCTTCCTGCCATTTACCTGTACAGTTAATTTAACATGCAAATATTCATGTACCTGTACATTTGACCAGACTGTATATTAAGTCAACTATTATTACCCACACTTATATCATACGCGTATTTAGCTATTTAAGTATCTTTCTCTGCCATCGACCTGTATAGTTATTTATATCAACGTGCAATAATTGTATCATTTTTTCACCTAACACTATAACAATGTATAGTGTACATATTCAGTCATACTATGCAATGTGTTTGTTTCTGTCTGTCTGTCTGTCTGTCTGTCTGTCTGTCTGTCTGTCTGTCTGTCTGTCTGTCTGTCTGTCTGTCTGTCTGTCTGTCTGTCTGTCTGTCTGTCTGTCTGTCGGTCGGTCGGTCGGTCGTTCTTCCTGACTTCTTCCTTCCTGTCTGCTTTTCTAGCTCTGAGCAGCTCTTTCACTTTGTTCTTCTCCAACATATCTCTTTCTTTCCTCTCCTTTTTCTCCTCCTCCGCCCTGACTCTCTGGGCGATTTTAGTTTCCATCTGAAAGAAAAAGTCCATACATGTTAGTCAGTGATCTGAGATATTATTATTACTCAATCACTAGCATGCAGTCAACTTAATCTATTGAATCGGATAGTATAACCATTAGGAGGTGCCTTGTGACCTCCCTGAACTGTGACTGGATAAATGGAGTACTGTACCTGTGCCTGCTTGTGCTCTCTGAACCTCAGGACAGTCTGCATCTGGTACAGCTTTATGTATGCCTCCTTCATCCTCTCCACAATATCTTTCTTCTCTATTGCCCATCCCTTCTCTTCTTCTCCATGCAGGGCAAGAATCCTCATCTTTTCTCTTTCCCGAGCCTCTATCGCTCTCTCCTTCTATCTCAGCTCAATCATCCACTCATCTGCTGCCTGCGTGCTCCTCCTCTTAATCTCCTCCTCCTTTCCATCTTTCCCCCTGTTGATCCCAGAGGCTTCGTACACCAGCCTTGGCCTTGGCCCATCTCCCCCTGTCCTCCTTCCAGGCTACTAGGGTCTGATTCCTCTCTTGGTCTGCTTTGGCCAAAGCTGTCTCCAAACCATTTCTTATGAGCTTCCATCCATTCCTCTCTCTCACCCTCTGCTTCTCCACCCTTTCATTCTCAGCTAACAGTCTTTTCTTGTTCTCCACTGTCACCTTCCATAACTTGGCCACCAACGTTTGTCTGTCGGCCGCTGCGCTTTCTATCTGTTTCTCCAACATCTCTCTCTTCCTTTCATTCTCAGCTAACAGCTTAGTACTCTCCACTGTCACGTCTCCTAACTTGGCCAAGTTCAGTATGTTCTGCACCTTCAGCTTTGCCATCCTGAGCTCCGTCTTTTTTTCTGTCCGACACCGTTCTTTAGCTTTTGTCTTTCTTTCTTTCTTTCTTTCTTTCTTTCTTTCTTTCTTTCCTTCCTTCCTCGTGCCTCTCTCCATCTCCTCACTTTCAGTCATCTCATTCTCCATCTCTCTGACTCCTCTCTACATCGATATATATGGAGAAACATGTATTCCTAATAATCTCAGCATATAAGGCTGCATGGACGTCTAGACTTTCCTACATGTATCTTACGCCTACAACGTCTTCTATGCGTTTTTATAATCATTATTTAGCCTACCTTGTCACAGGTGTAACAAAATGTAAATTGACTGGTCTGGTTAGGTTCACCAAGTGTCCAGTAGAGGGCAAAGCTACTCCAGGAATCAACTGAAGTCGATACAATAAAAGACAGTAAATATGAACTTGCTTTCCTGTCAGTTCTGTAATGCATGTTATTGACTGACTGGCCTAGCCTATATAGACATTCAGATTAACAATAGAGCTATCTTCATTGTCAAAGATGTGCTATTATTTGGGCTAGCGTATATCAACACCGTTTTTGGAAACGATAGCCTAACATTGGTTTAAATATATAGGCTAGCCTAGTCTACTATAGGTTGAACTGAACATTGCAGACATTCACATCAGATAGTGCCCTCCTTGTTCTAACCCATGTGCATAGGCATGGGTGGGCGTGGGTGGACACAGGCCCACCACCTGGGGAGCCAGGCCCTGCCAAGTCCACCCAATCAGATTGAGCAAAAGCCAGAAAAGTATACATTATTATTAAAAAAATACTAACCCAATTCTTCAGGACAGGATCTTGGAGTCAATCAGACCAAAGCACAGGCTATAGGATCGGTCTAATACAGAAATGTTTGTCAGTACAATGAATATAGGAGAAAATTACATAGACATGCTGTGGCGAAGCATCATTCAGGGCCCTACCTGTTTTGAGCCACACCTGTTTAGCTAAAAATATATATATTTTTTGCCTGTTTTGCGTGTTATTTTGGCATTAATACATGTCACATATCAGTTTGCAAACAATGTAAAAAAAATATATAATTGAGTTAATAAAGCCGCTACAAACATGGTCTCTTTTTTGCTGTCTTAAGTAAGGCAGCTCCACAATGCAGGTGTTTCAGCCTAGCTCAGTGCTTTCTGTGGTGGTGGGGCACGGAGTGTAGGGGTTGGTAATGTTCTTTAGTTGCGCCGTGATTGGCTCAGTGTTCTGTCACTCATAGGGCCACTACGTCACCACAAAATCTACTGGTAAAGCTCGAAAATTCAAGCCCCTTGGGTGCTGCCATAGACTTACGTTAGAAAGGCCCAATGATGTTCTACTCAGTACACTCTTTAAACTAATTTCCTGTTTCCCCTTCTCCTTCATACTGGATCTCAATCTCTTTCCCTCTCATACTGCCCACACTGTATTAGTACATGCTCCAGTATCTCTGTTTCCTGGCAATAATCACACTTTCCTGTTGGATGCTTCCGATCACATTTAAAGTCTTATTTAACCCTTAATCTTGAAAAAAAAACTGACTCCTTTCTTCTGTCTCGTCCTGCCATCCTCCCTGACTTTCCTCTGTACATGGAATAGATACCTGACCTTGGAGTCTGTTCCACTGCTCCTGCCATCTCTGCGCCACCACTGTCCACATCAAGCCTTTTGCCGTTGCTTTGCTCATTGAAACTTCAACAGCCACCTCCCCACTACTAAGGGCTTGTTTAGCCAGTACGTCAGCTACTTCGTTCCCCTCCACCACATGGGCTAAGACCCAAGTAAATCTGGTCTGTATATCCATCTGTCTAACCCTGCCATGGGTTTGTAGTACCTCATAAAGCAGGTCTTGCCTGCACACTGCACATGAGTCATAGCAAATAACTATTCTGTCTGGCTTGACTTCCTCCAGCCACTGCAAGGCCAATTGTACTGACATTAGCTCCGCCATGTATACAGCTAGGTGATCTGTAACATGTTTCCTGACTGCCACCTGAACCATCTGTGAAAATGAGCACAAATATACACTATACAGACATCTATTAAACAAATGAGATGGATCAACCCCCTCTCTATCTTTCCATAGTCTCTCCAACACTTCTACATCAACTGGTGGAGGCGGAAGTAGCATGGTGGGTTCCAAACTGGAGCTGCAAGCTCCCTTTTCAGTAATGTGGTAGCTCATTATTTCAATAATGCTCAGGTCTGGCAGCTGGGCCAGCTCAGTATCCAAGGAGACCAGCCAAGTGGGAGGAGTTTACAACAAATCAATCAGAAAACACAAAAGGAGGGAGAGGCACAGCAAGCCATTGAAATCACGTTATATCTACCATAGCTTTAAATCACGTTATATCTACCATAGCTTTAACTGAGATCCCAGTCTCTGTCACAGCCGGCTGTGACCGGGAGACCCATGAGTCGGCACACAATTGTCCCAGTGTCGTCCGGGTTAGGGGAGAGTTTGGCCGGCCGGGATGTCCTGGTCTCATCGTGCTCTAGCGACTGCTTGTGTCGGGCCGGACGCCTGCAAGCAGACTTCAGTTTGACAGTGTTTCCTCCGACACATTGGTGCGGCTGGCTTCCGGGTTAAGCGAGCAGTGTGTCAAGAAGCAGTGTGGCTTGGCTCTCAACCTTCACCGAGTCCATAGCGGGGTTGCAGTGCTGAGACAATATCGTAACAACAAATGAGCTATTATGAAAAAGGGGGTAACGCCATGGGCCTGTTAAGTTTGAATACATTGGCCATGCTGTCAATCCATCATGACTTCTGCCACTTTCAGAACAACTGGAAACTCGGAACTGGGAAATCTCAGACTTCATTGAGTTCAAGACAACTGGGAACTCGGATAAAACTAGCTCTATTGGAAAAATGCTCCCTACAATTGCGGAGTCATCGAGAACATCTGCAGGTGGCATGTTTCAGAATTATATCTGAAGTCTGAGGTGTAGAGGGTGAACAGGAAGGGGGACAGGACCGTTCCCTGGGGGGGCCCTGTATTGCTCACTGCCCGTTCTGATACACAGCTCTGTAGCCGCACAAATTGTGGCGTACCGGTCAGTTAGTCCGTAAACCAGGAGACTAAGGGTGCTTCTACTTTCATCCTCCTCATCTTCTCACCTAATAGCAGGGGCTGAATGGTGTTGAAGGCACTGGAGAAGTCAAAAAACATAACCCTCACAGTGCAACCTGCGCTGGCCAGGTGAGAGTAGGCCCTCTGCAGAAGGTAGATGATTAAATCATCCACCCCGATGTTGCACTGATATGCGAACTGCAGGGGGTCCAGTGATGTACACACCAGGGGTCTGAGGTGAGTGCTCATTGGCTCTGTCCTGGGTCCCCTCCGTCTGCCCACTGTTTGACTTTTTGAAGCCAGTGATATTTCTCATACCATTCCACACCTCTCTCTCACCTGGCTCTGCCTCAGCTTGTCCTTCATCTTCTCCTTATACACTCTCTTCCCCTCAGCAATCTGCAACTTCAGCTCCCTCTGATGGATTTCAATGTGTCCCTGTCCCCCTCCTTGAAGGCCCTCTTCTTCTCATTCAGCAGGGCCTTCAGGTCGCTGGTGACCCAGGGTTTACTATTTGGAAAACAGCATACCTTCCTGGTAGGTTCGGTCTGTAAGTCCATCAATGTCCTCCCTGTGAGCCTCACAGAGCACATCCCAGTCTGTTGTCTCAAAGCAGTCCTGTTGGGGGTCATTCACCTCCGGGGACCATCTCCTAATGGTCCTAGTGGTCGCTGGCTGCTGTTGGACCATAGGCCTGTAGAGTGGGGTGAAGTGGACAAGCTTGTGATCCGATCTACCGAGGGGAGGGAGTGCAGTGGAGTTGTATGCCACCTTCACATTAGCATATAACAAGTCCAGAGTTGTATTATTCCTGGTTGGGCACTTCACAAACTGTTTGAATGTGGGCAGCGTTGAAGAGAGAGATGCATGGTTAAAATTCCCAGAAATGCACTGGGATGCACTGTCTGTAACCTCGCAATAACAGTGGATGACATCACACGCTGTCTTTGCGTCAGCGGAGGGCGGGATGTAAACAATAACAGCAATGGCCGCTGTGAATTCCCTCTGAAAATAGTAGGTTCTCAGGCTAACGGCTAACAGCTCAATGTCCGGGCTGCAAAACTGTTCCTTAACAGTAATATGGCTCGGATTACACCATCTGTTGTTAACTTACCGGAAGAACCACTATTCCTGTCTGCTCTAATGGTCTGGAAACTGCCGATAGTGACCTTCCCTTTGGGGATGTTATCATTCAGCCATGTCTCGGTCAGACATACTAGACTAGCTTCTCTGTAATCCCTCTGTCCACGGACTAGACCCTTGAGTTAATCTATCACGTTGCCCATAATGATAGACGGGATAGCCGGCTTGTACTTCCTAAGTTTTGCTTTACACTAATAAACTTTTCCCTGGGGTGCAGCAGCACTGAGTGTGCTAATCCAATAGCTGGGCTGGGTTGTAAATAATTGAGGACTCGTGTGTACGTTCAGCGCTGCTAAACGTAAGAAAAAGTGCCTCAGTGAGAAAAGGACCGCTAAAACCTTCGTAAAACAGTAGAACTCCATAATCTAAACTATTATAGTTCAACTGTTGCAAAAAAAACTCACGAAAAACATACTAAAACAACAATTAACGCACAAACAATGGGAGCTGCTTAACAGGCGACCACACAGGGCGGCGCCAAGCAAGTACTTGGGAGTATGGCTGGATGGCACACTGTCCTTCTCTCATCACATACTGTACAGTATGTAAACTTCCGACTTAAACTGTATCAAAGCTGCAGGCTAAAGATAAATCTAGACTTGGTTTCCTCTATCGTAATCGCTCCTCTTTCACCCCAGCTGCCAAACTAACCCTGATTCAGATGACCATCCTACCCATGTTAGATTACGGAGATATAATTTATAGATCGGCAGGTAAGGGTGTTCTCGAGCGGCTAGATGTTCTTTACCATTCGGCCATCAGATTTGCCACCAATGCTCCTTATAGGACACATCACTGCATTCTGTAAACTGGTCATCTCTTTATACCCGTCGCAAGACCCACTGGTTGATGCTTATTTATAAAACCCTCTTAGGCCTCACTCCCCCCTATCTGAGATATCTACTGCAGCCCTCATCCTCCACATACAACACCTGTTCTGCCAGTCACATACTGTTAAGAGTCCCCAAAGCACACACATCCCTGGGTCGCTCGTCTTTTCAGTTCGCTGCAGCTAGCGACTGGAACGAGCTGCAACAAACACTCAAACTGGACAGTTATATCTCAATCTCTTCATTCAAAGACTCAATCATGGACACTCTTACTGACAGTTGTATGATGTATGATGCTTTGCATGATGTATTGTTGTCTCTACCTTCTTGCCCTTTGTACTGTTGTCTGTGCCCAATAATGTTTGTACCCTGTTTTGTGCTGCTACCCTGTTGTGTTCCTGCCATGTTGTGTTGCTACCATGTTGTTGTCATGTTGTGCTGCTACCATGGTGTGTTGTCATGTATTGTTGCCATGCTATGTTGTTGTCT
The DNA here is from genome assembly GCA_023634145.1 of Thymallus thymallus. NCBI lineage: Eukaryota > Metazoa > Chordata > Actinopteri > Salmoniformes > Salmonidae > Thymallus > Thymallus thymallus. Next base: position 8,632,904 of record CM042378.1, on the reverse strand, counting down.
TAGGTCTCTCTTTATGTAGTGTTGTGTTGTCTCTCTTGTCGTGATATGTCTTTTTCAGGAGGTCTATTGCCTTTTGGTAGGCTGTCATTGTAAATAAGAATGTGTTCTTAACTGACTTGCCTAGTTAAATAAAAAAATAAAAAAATTACATAAATTTGTTCTTGCCAGTACAATGTTTTATGTGCTATATGTGCTACATTGCAAAAATTAGACATTTTTTGTCCAAAAATGATGCGCAAAAGCTAATCCATGCTTTTGTCACTTCTAGATTAGATTACTGCAATGCTCTACTATCCGGTTACCCGGATAAAGCACTAAATAAACTTCAATTAGTGCTAAACACGGCTGCTAGAATCCTGACTAGAACCAAAAGATTTGATCATATTACTCCCGTGCTAGCCTCTCTACACTGGCTTCCTGTTAAGGCTAGGGCTGATTTCAAGGTTTTACTGCTAACCTACAAAGCATTACATGGGCTTGCTCCTACTTATCTCTCTGATTTGGTCCTGCCGTACATACCTACACGTACGCTCCGGTCACAAGACGCAGGCCTCCTTATTGTCCCTAGAATCTCTAAGCAAACAGGTGGAGGCAGGGCTTTCTCCTATAGAGCTCCATTTTCATGGAATGGTCTGCCTATCCATGTGAGAGACGCAGACTCAGTCTCAACCTTTAAGTCTTTACTGAAGACTCACCTCTTCAGTATGTCCTATGATTGAGTGTAGTCTGGCTCAGGGGTGCAAGGGTGAACGGCAAGGCTCTGGAGCGACGAACCACCCTTGCTGTCTCTGCCTGGCCGGTTCCCGTCTCTCCATTGGGATTCTCTGCCTCTGACCCTATTACGGGGGCTGAGTCACTGGCTTACTGGTGCTTTCCATGCCATTCCTAGGAGGGGTGCGTCACTTCCTGTCCGGTTTGTCGCCCCCTCTGGCTTGTGCAGTGGAGGGGATCTTTCGTGGACTATACTCAGCCTTGTCTCAGGGTAGTAAGTTGGTGGTTGTTGATATCCCTCTATTGGTGTAGGGGCTGTGCTTGGCAGAGTGGGTGAGGTTATATCCTGCCTGGTTTGGCCCTGTCCGGGGGTATTGTCTGGGTATTGTCGGAGGGGGCCACAGTGTCTCCTGACCCCCCGTCTCAGCCTCCAGTATCTATACTGCAATAGTCTATGTGCCGGGGGGCTAGGGTCAGTTTGTTAAATCTGATGTTATTATCCAGTGTCTTGTGTGAATTTAAGTATGCTCCCTCTAATTCTCTCTCTCTCCCACTCAACCTCCTCTCCCGGAGGACCTGAGCCTACCCAGAGGACCATGCTTCAGGACCACCTGCCCTGATGACTCCTAGCTGTCCCCAGTCCACCTGGTCGTTCTGCTGCACCGGTTTCAACTCCTCTGCCTGCGGTTATGGAACCCTGACCTGTTCATTGGACCTGCCACCCTGTCCCAGACCTGCTGTTTTCACCTCGCTCTATTGCACTGAAAAACCAAGTGACATTCACTCCTGATGTATTTACCTGTTGCAACCTCCACAACTACTTTTATTATTATTTGACCCTGCTGGTCATCTATGAACATTTGAACATCTTGGAGAAAGAACTGGCCTTAATGGCCATAAATTGTTATAATCTCCACCCGGCACAGCCAGACTGGCCACCCCTCAGAGCCTGGTTCCTCTCTAGGTTTCTTCCTAGGTTTTGCCTTTCTAGGGAGTTTTGCTTCTACATCTGCATTGCTTGCTGTTTGGGGTTTTAGGCTGGGTTTCTGTATACATCGGCTGATGTAAAAAGCGCTTTATAAATAAATTTGATTTGATTGATGATTTGATGATATCTCAGTCAATATCTGATGGATATATAAAATTCAAAGTTTGGAGTATCTTCATCCATTGTCCAACTGTTGCATCTATTAGAATTGTTTTTTATTAAACTTTTTAACAATTCTGACTGTTGCTATGTTGACAGATGCTCCTCTGTCTTCTCTGACAAGAGTGCCTTGTAAAAAGCATACAGATTTCAGATAAATAGCTAATAAATACTTACTGAAAATAGTTGTCCATCCAACCTGACAGAGCTTGAGAGGATCTGCAGAGAAGAATGGGAGAAACTCCTCAAATACAGGTGTGCCAAGCTTGTAGCGTCATACCCACAAAGACTTGAGGCTGTAATCGCTGCCAAAGCTGCTTCAAGAAAGTACTGAGTAAAGGGTCTGAATACTTATGTGAATGTGATATTTCATTTATTTTTTTTGTTGTTATTTCCAAAAATGTCTCAACCTGTTTTTGCTTTGTTATTATGGGGTATTGTGTGTAGATTGATGTGAAAAAAAATGCACTGTACAACCACAAGTCACACACCTACACACAAATGCTTGGTTAGAAAATAGGCTTTATTTCTTGCCATTTCACAATGTGGAAACACTGTATTGCCTAAAATAATACTTTTGAGCACCTGGAGAGGATGGAATGGAGAGGGGAGGAATGATCGTTGAGATGAGAGATGAAACTCATGGTGTCTGAGGAAGGTATTTTCACCCAGATGTAAGTGTTGCCCGGCACCAGTTCAGGGGAGCTGCAGTGGTCGGGTAATGTGAGGTAGAAAGGGGAAGGCAGGGCTTTGACATGGCCATGCAAGGCCAGCAAAGACATGGCATTTACCATCACGATGGACCGCTCACTCATCTTCACAGACACACTCTCCACTGTCCCTAGCTGAACTGGACACACACACACACACACACACACACACACACACTTTAGATTTGCGATGTGAAACTACTGTACATCAATAAGTCAAAGTGCTTCCCAAATTGATTAAAGTTCTTCCCACAAAAGTAGATTCAAGTGCTTCCCACTGCTCTTGCCGAAGGCCAAAGTATTCAGTAATGTTTAATTTCATCCTGCGTTTCAAACTGGAGGCCTTACCTCTGGTGTGACACAAGACTTTTGTCTTCAGATCCCCCAGTGATAGAAGCCTCTGTCCTGAGGATAATGAACACCAGTCTAATCAAATGGACAGAGAAAGACTCCAGGCAGAGACGCATCAAAAGACACCCCCTTATATATGCCATTTAGCAGACGCTTTTATCGAAAGCGACTTAAAATAATGCATGCATACATTTTACATATGGGTGGTCCTAGGAATCAAACCCATTACCTTGCGTTACAAGCACCATGCTCTAACAACTGAGCTACAAAGGACCACATGAATAACATATAGAAACTTCATATCACTTGTCTGGCCTGTAGGTAGGTCTTTCGGACACCTTTTATAGATAAACACACAACTCAAACTGTGACATAAATCATGGATTGATGAAAAATGGGGATCAAGTTTGTATTATATCCTGTTCACACTGACCTGAACTCATGGTCTTGTTGGTAGTGTGTGGTTCAGGCCTTGGGTGCAGGACCCCCGCACAGCAAGACCACAGGGAGGCGTTGGGGTAGCGGTGCCCACAGCAGGTGAAACCTGGCTGGGTATGGTAGACCAGGTCCAGCCCTGGGGCAGAGCAGCAGGTCTGGGTGGAGTTGGCCTCCATCAGGACACTCCCACAGCACTGGGCCTCTGAGAGCCTGCTCTGAACCGCCAGGTTGTACAGAGTCCCTGCACAGCACTTCATCTGGCCACTGCTGGGGTCATAGGCCTTCCCTCCGCAGCAGGAAACGTTTCCCAACCTGTGGTGTCTGTGCAGAGAAAAACATTTGTACCTCCCAAAACCAAGAGAGCCCACATCTCTCACAATTTGGTGTCTTTCTTTAATGCTATTGTGCTCTCATGTACCAAAATATTAAATACCAAAAGAGCCCATATCATCTCTCAGAATTTGGTGCATGTTGTGCTGTCATGTTGGATGATGATTATTTATAATTTATTGGATTTTACCCACTCTATTTCAAAATATAGCACTCAAGGAAATGGAATCTGGAGACTTGTAGCTATACGAATGATGAGTTTTAGCCAATTGATTACTTTAATCAACAGATTGAGCAATGGCTTCCCAAAAAACATAAAATAATGTATCGCTCTGTGTTTTCATACAAAGGCTGAATCTATCTCACTGGAGAAAGCATCCGAGCAGAGTCAGAGTCAGAGTCAGAGTCAGAGTCTCTCTCTCTCTCTCTCTCTCTCTCTCTCTCTCTCTCTCTCTCTCTCTCTCTCTCTCTCTCTCTCTCTCTCTCTCGTTGGAGTCAGAGCAGATCCCCACCAGCTGCAACTCGTTCCATAATCCAGACCTCTACAAATACTTGGTCCTGCCACTTCCACTCTGCCAGATCGTAATCTATGCTTAGTCAGTTCATGATTCTTGCCATTTTTGATTATTCAAGATCCTGTTACTCTGCTTTGCATGTTTCCCTGCCTGACACCATTGATCCTCTCATTGCAGTGACCGCTCTGTCTCTGGCTCCTGTCTCCTGTTCCACCAGCGGACACTGCAGTCCTCAAGAGGGGAGGCCATCCATTTAGCTAACCAATTAAAAGAGAAATCCATCAGCAAAATAAATAATCCTATTTTTAAGGGCAGTGTATTCAAACTTTTACTTTAGATCAGTGTCTTAAAGACGCTGTCCATCATTCAGTGAATCCCAAACCAGCCCCTTGCCCCTACCAACCCACTCGGAGGGCCCTCCGTTGTCACGTGTTGCTGACGAAACTGAGGGTGACTTCAAGAGTGGGTAGGGGATCAATAAACCCTTCAAATTCAGGACACACTTCTGACTTGAATGATACAATTCATGTTCCACCTTTAAATAATACAACAAGCATGAAATTCAGATGACCAAATTCCCTGTGTCATTTTACAATATCTAAACCTCCGTAACAGTTAAACATTTAATTTGGGATGTATTTATTTTGTTACCTGTCGTGCCTCGAAATCAGACAAACAAAATACACATAATTAGACACGCCTTTTCATTCTTTTGTATGAAATTATGCAAACTCCAAAACATAATGTGGTGCATGATGGGATATCACCTGGCTCAGTAGCTGGAAGCCTTGCTGGCCTTTTCGAATTGGCTATTGGAGGGTCTAATTAGCCCCTACACCCTAGATAATGTTAATTCCCTCAGTTTTAGGACACTTATGCAAATGGTGGAGGCACGTGTGAACACGCAAATGGAAGGGAAGGGAGTGACGAAAGTCACTCAAAACTGCACTGTTCTCACAGACCTCCCACTTGTTTCATGGCCAAAGTATTGCGCAACGGCATCGGTGTAAATTCAGACTGACATGCAACTCCCCGGGAAAAGCAATAGGGATTGCAAACCACAATTTGAATAGCAGGGTTAGAGCATTGTTTGTTAATGATGTGTTCGCTCAGGTTTCCACATGCTCTCCATAGACTTTAGATCAGCATGTGAAACCACTAAGTAGATTCAAGTGTATTTCCAGTCTGTCAGGTATGCCTTCAGTCATGATACATTTGTCCGTATTTCCAATAAACAGACTTCAGTCAATAATAAATCAAGTTTACCTGAAAAATGCATTAGTAACATTCCAAAAATCCCAAACAACAATCAACCAGCTTCCTCCCATAGCCACGGGAAGTAGGGGTGCTGCAGCACCCACTGAAAAATCACAATAATAAAAATGATGTATTTAAAAAAAATGCTAATTAAATAAATGGTGCACTAAGTGTTTATTACTCCTGTATGCGGAGAAAGATCCTGGTTCAACTACCTACAGTTTCCACCCTACAGAGCAACTCACTTGAGTCCGTTGCAGCAGATTTCATTCTGAGGGTCGTATGGCTCCTCTTCACAGCAGTGTTTGCCTGGATCGTTGAGATGAACACGTGACCCACACACCATGTCACGGGTTGGCAGATACAAGTGGCCACCTGGGGAGCACTGCTGCCCATCCTCCACCCCACGGTGCAAGGTCTGGTTACAGCACAGCACCCCTCGGTTCTGACCACCGTATGGAGTTGTACCGCAGCACTGGGAGAGAGACACACCAGTCAGCAGGGTATCAACACGCACACAACATGAATAGCATGCACTTACCCAAAATTCACACACAATCACAAAAGAAAGTTCACTTGCTATAAAGAAAGTCAGACTTTCTGTCTTACCAGGGGACATTTCTGTGCAGAAATCCTCTACCAACAGAGTGCCAATCGATAGAAAAGAGACCCAAAGAGAACTCTCATTATCCGTTGTATGACACACTCTCACACTGAAAAGGAGCTGCTCTACTCTACTCTGGTTGCAGGGTGGGGCTTACAGAACTAACTGTGCAGCCAAGTAAAGCAAAACCCAGTATAAATAGTCATTGTTACTGGCAAATCATGGGGCAGATTTTCTCCCTGACATACTTTTAGATGAATCAGCACTCTAGAATATTGGCCTTGGGTATAGGACACCCTCTTCCCACTGGGGCCCTGTGAGTGGACATAAATGGGTCTGTGGACAATGTATAGCATCAGCCTTTTAGTTATTTTGACAATTAAAAAAATGTACAAATACACAGATACATCCCTGTGATGTACAGCATTGTCTTTATGCCTTGACAAACAAGAACTCAACAAGCTAATGGATGATTTAGCTGTTTCACTTCAATTTGACTGATATGAGGAGAACTCATTTTAATGTAGCGGAGGAGGTTTAAGCTTTAGCTGTAGGCCTAAGCTCTGTGGACTTATGGACTCACCAGGTTTTTTCCAAGCACCCTATTGGACAGCTCCCCGGCACAGCAGATCTTGATGTCTGGATTGTAAACCTGAGTGCCACAGCAAGCACCATTGTAGAGACCTGGTTAGAGAGATGGGAAGGAGGAAGGACAGAGATGGTGATGATGATTAGCTCAAGAATGGTAAATCATCTGTCTAACCAGGCACCATACTGTACATACAGTAAAATCAGCGTCCATACAGTACGATGACTGCTGAACAAAACTGGTAATCTGTGTATATATATATATAATATGGACTGCTCTTTCACCTACATATTTGGTGCATTATGGCCTTGTAGAGAAATGTTCAAGGACAACCCGAAAATGTTTGTTGAGAGATTGGGCGGTTCGACTGATGATATTAAACAGCTGTTTAATGCAGTTTCCTCCCATGTGTGGTATGTGGGAAAGGAGGATACCTAGTCAGTTGCACAACTGAATGCATTCAAGCAAAATGTGTCTTACGCATTTATCCCAACCCTTCTGAATCAGAGAGGTGCGGGGGACTGCCTTAATTGACATCCACGTCATTGGCGCCCAGGGAACAGTATCTTATTTGGTGGCAGAGCACCTAATCTTCCACAAGAACTCACACACACGTGTCTCATTCAATGCATTTCCAATGTCTTCATCACATGTGTTTCTCTGTCTGTGTGTTTATAAAGAACACACAAAGATGCACACCCAGTCTGAGAAAGTGGGAAAATACTTTCCACAGTAAGTAACCCCCCCCCCCCCGCCACATACACACTAGTAGGACACCCCTTCTGATGTCTTGCCTGTGTTGTGGCTGAGTGTTCCATCACAGCAGGTCTGGTCATGGGAGTAACGCTGCCCCTGGAGAGATGTAGAGTTCAAACAGCAACGCTCTGTTGTCGGGTTAAAACAGGCATCTCGACCACATGGCTCTTTCCCAGACATACTGGAGGCAGGAAACAGACAGAGTGGGGAGGTTTTGAGATCACCACTCCTGGAAGTGCAACTCAGAGTGAGGTAATGCACAGGAAGTCTATAAACTGGGAAAGTTCAACTATTTGTCTGTCATTACCATACCCACTGTTTACAGAGTGAAGACATTCATTTCAAAGGATCCATATGCACACACACACACACACACTAGATGCCATACAAACACATGCACATAAAGACGTGAACAGACCATAAACATACATATAGATATAGATATAAATATATATATATATATTTCACCACTCTTGTTCTACAAACATTTACAGTTAAAGTGCCCATTGGAGGTTATCCAATGGGCACAGTGTTTGGGGCGGCAGGTAGCCCAGTGGTTAGAGTGTTGGGCCCGTAACCGAAAGGTTGCTGGATTGAATCCCTGAGCTGACAAGGTAAAAAGCTGTTGTTCTGCCCCTGAACAAGGCAGTTAACCCACTGTTCCTAGGCCATCATTGAAATTAAGAAGTTGTTCTTAACTGACTTGCCTAGTAAAATAAAGAAAAAAAAGTGTGCTTGTTGGCAGACCATTCAATGCCTCGGGCCAAAAGGCAAAACCCACAAGGACAATAAATCAATATCTGTCACGAGAGGGTGCATACATAGACCAAGATGCAGCGCAGGGATAGTAGTTAGACATTTTAATAACACTAATAGATAAGTTCACAACACTGATGAACTCTACAAAACAAACACGATGTACAACAAAACTGAAACACAATTACCGCGACTGGAGAATATACACAACGACCCACCACCCCGGTGTGGAACATACAAACATATGTAGGATCCCTAATTAGAGGCAATGCACTGCAGCTGCCTCTAATTAGGGATCCACCACAAACCACCACCAGAAACAGAAATAATAGGTCTGTCTGAAGCAAAAGGCTTCTTTATGGCCAGAGCCTGACAATATCTGACACCTGCAGATGTTCAGTTAATATTAAAGAACATTCAGAAAAACTGACATGTAGTGGGTGTTAAAAAATATATAACAATAGATAAAATTACAGTATATACAGTATGTATGATATTGCATCATTTAAAATGGATGCCACCCCCATTGTGGCTTTTAGACATCCAATATATTATTTTAAAACCTGAATGTAAATGAAATGGTTGAATGGAACATTGAATAAAGAAAGTGAGGCATTATGAGGTTCAGTATATGGTTGAAGGCCAAAGGCAACCTTACCAGTTTGGAGAACTCTGAGCAATTCCCCTGTGCTGAAAAATAGAAAGAACAAAATACACACAAAGATGACAAACTATCATAAAGTGAAGTTTCATTACAACCATACAAAACGAGTAGCTTGCCTTTTACTAACATTAGATGGACAGCAGCTTGCATTGAGAGGCTCTGGGGATAGTAATTCAGAATCTACGCAGCAGCAGTGGCTTTGCTGGTCAATCTGGTGGTATCCACAGCACACGTGGTGACTGGACATTTTGGTCAGGACCTTCCTTCCTTGATGGATATTTCCACAGCAAAGCTGGTGGTCTTCATTGTAAAGCTCTGTGGAACAGGTAATAACAATTGATCAGATGTACTGTTTAAATGACTGAAGTACTTTCAAGTGCTCAAGTGTAACAATCTTGACATTGTGACGGGGAGTGAATGAGCATAGAAGCTGTGAGGTGCAGGTGGGAAATGAGGTTGTGACGTGGGACTCAGCATGAGAGAATTGGGAAACATCTCCCAAACAGCTTTCGGAGTAGACAGAACTCTATGGGGACAGTTTGAGATCGAAGTCTAAGATACACACTACGACACAAACACAACTACCTCATCAATGATGACAGCAAAGACCTGACTCACTGACCTTTTCCACAACACTTGGAATGAGGTTGGGTCCTGGTTAGGATCAGTGAGTCACAGCACAACTGGTTGAGTGGATCGTAGGCCATAGACCCACAGCAATCTGACACCAGCTGGCTCACAATCAGAGTCAGCCGCCCTGCATCGGATGACTCACAGGTAAACACACAAACAGCATATCAATTCAAACTTGTGAGGTGCTGAGAAAATAATGATTTCAACCCAGTTACCAGGTTTGAGTAAATAGATGCTGTGGGATACTGCTAGGAGACATGACTCTGTCTATCTCACCTTCACAACAGGAAGCCTGGGTGAGGTTAAAGGCCCTGTTTCCACAGCAAGATAGCCCCGCCCCTTCACGACGTACTCCTTCACAGCAGGTGTAATCTAGAACATCATACTTCAGCACGCCGCAGATGTGATCTCTGTGAGACCTGAAAGGCAGAGGCTCATCTTCATGTCTAGAGGTAATTTTCTATATCTATGTGTAGCACATATACTAGACATAAACATAGAGTGAAGTCACAAATGCACACATACAGTCACATCATGATGACACATCTTAATTAAAGAAAGGTAGTAGGATGAATTTGCCCCTAAACACTGATCTAAGGTCAGTTTTACATATCCATACTAAAGATCTGGGCCCAGATAATAAGGGTACTTACTACACTCACCTGCCGTAGAACTTCCCAGCACAGGCAGAGAGTGGAATTCCAAAAGGACTGACCTGCCCTGTGAAACATGGAACATCCCCACATCATTTTATATCCGTAAACATGGGTACCATCATAGATGGTACCCATGTTTACCCTCCAAATACACCTCCTCTGATCTCAGCGATCACTGCCTCATTGCCTGCGTTCGTAATGGGTCCACGGTCAAACGACCACCCCTTATCACTGTCAAACGCTCCCTAAAACACTTCTGCCAGCAGGCCTTTCTAATCGATCTGGCCCGGGTATCCTGGAAGGATATTAACCGAAAGGTTGCTGGATTGAATCCCTGAGCTGACAAGGTAAAAATCTGTCGTTCTGCCCCTGAATAAGGCAGTTAACCCACTGTTCCTAGGCTGTCATTGTAAATTGTAATTGTAAATATGAATTTGTTCTTAACTGACTTTCCTAGTAAAATAAAGGTTAAATAAAAAATATCTATGGTTAGCGCTCCCTAAAGTTCTCTGCAGCTCAAAAGTTATTTGAATTCAAAAACCTTGTCAGGCTTAATCTCCAATCCACAGGGGGTACTTGAGAAGACTCAGGAGACCATAGGGCTACTGGTAAAATGCACATGAGGGGGTACTTCAGGGGTACTCCGGGCAGAGCAAAACTCAATTGGTGGTACAATAACTGAAAAAGGTTGGAAGCCACTGGTTTAGAGCAGGGTTTCTTAAATTATGGTTTGGGACCCAAAGTGAGTCCTGAGCGTGGGTCGCTAGTTATGGGTAAACATTTACAATCACACACTATTTCTTCTTGATTTGAGTTGTTCGAAGACAGTCAATTTATTATATGGGTCTTGAGCTGAAAAAGCATAAGAACCTTTGGTTTAGAATAACATTGGCAACTAATTTCACTGACTTATCATCTAGATTGCAGATACCCCTATACAAGCAGAAATATGTTTGGGATTTTAAACCAACATGATCCACTGCATTCCCGATTGACATTTGTTTTTCAGGAGGCATTTCAGGGAAGTAAGGTACATAATGTATAAACTCACCAAGTCCAAAACACAAAGCAATAATTCACAATGAGTTCTGCTGTGGCTTCATCTGAGAGGCAGAGTAGTAGCCCAAACAGCCCTACAACTCTCAACAGCTGGCCCCATTTCATTCATACAAACAGATGCAAGACATGATAGTGCTTTCCACTTACCATGTGCACTGTAGCAGGGTAGAGCCAGAAGAACTGCACAAATGAAACAAAACGTTTTTAAGAAAAGGAAGACCAGAGATTTTACAGACAAGTTTGATAGGGATGCTCACATACCAAACATCAGTAGCTGAGTGGCCATGGTTACTCTTTCAATGAAGCAGTCTCAATCATAGATGAAATTATAAGATGCACTGACATAAGTAGTCCATTTCAGCCCCACCTACAAACACCACCCCTGACAACAATATCCAATTGACAAGCCATCCTAAAATATTACATAGTACGAATTACATGTTGTATGGGTCATTGTTTTGCTGGGACAGGCTTTTCCAGCTGCAGTTGGTGAAAATAGAAGAAACTATCATTGCTACATTTCTCAAACATCAGCTATTTTTAAGAAAAAAAACAACCGTAACACTTGTTTATATTACTTAATCACTGTTAAGGATTTCCTCCTTAAGGATTTCCTCCTTAACTCAATTTAATGATAAGAAGGCTGGGAAAAACTGGGAGGAACAATTTCAACTTTATAATATGCCATTGCGTGCATATCATCACATTTGCAAAGTGGCATAGAGTATTCAAAGAGAAGAAGCGCTTACAGCGTTCCACACACACGGGGAACATTTTTAGTAGCCTAGTTTATGGGAAAATATGTGTCCTTTTATAAATGCATTTCATGCAATTCTAGAGACTTAAGCAGAATATGTTTTTTATAACTCACACATTGAAAATTACAGGCTACTTTGACACTGACAAATTAACCTGGTCTCAGAGCATATAGTATTATTCTGTACATAAATCCAAGACACTCCATTTAGTATGATATGTTACGTTTCGTATGCTATGTATTAATTTGTGGATGTCTATCACCCATTTCATATGATATGTAATGAATTACAATTCGTATTATATGTTACGAATTTGCAAAACATACAATATAATATTACGAATTTGCAAAATGTACTACAGTATGATATGTTATGAATTCTAGCTAGGTGCCTTATGTTAGCTACCTGGCTAACATTAGCTAGGTTAGGGGTTTAGGGTTAGGGTTAGGGGTTAGGGTTAATTTTAGGAATTAGTTTAAATGGTTAAGGTTAGGGTTAGGGGAAGGGTTAGCTAAAAGGGTTAATGTTAGGGTTAGTTAAAATGCTAAGTAGTTGAAAAGTTGCTAATTAGCTAAAAAGCTAAAGGTGTCCCTGATGAGATTTGAACTCGCATCCTTTGGGCTGCTAGACGTTCGTGTTATACAACCACTCATACTTGTCAGGTATAGTTCACTTTTATTCTATATCACTCAAATGTCCAATTAATGGTGGCCAGTATTGAGAGATACTGTGCCTTCAGAAAGTAATCACACCCCTTGACCTTTTCACATTTTGTTGTGCTATAGCCTGAATTTAAAATTGATTAAATTCAGATTTGTGCCACTGGCCTACACACACAATACCCCATAATGGCAAAGTGGAATGATAGTTTTAGAAATGTTTACAAATTAATAAAAATGAAATGCTGAAATGTCTTTAGTTAATATGTATTCAACCCCTTTGTTATAGCAAGGCTAAATAAGTTGAGGAGTACAATTTGCTTAACAAGTCACATAATAAGTTGCATGGACTGCACTAATAGTGTTTAACATGATTTTAACAAAGCATTACATGGGCTTGCTCCTACCTATTTCTCAGATTTGGTCCTGCCGTACATACCTTCACGTACACAATGGTCACAAGACACAGGCCTCCTTATTGTCCCTAGAATTTTGAAGCAAACAACTGGAGGAAGGGCTTTCTCCTCTAGAGCTCAATTTTAATGGAATGGTCTGCCTATGCATGTGAGAGACTCAGACTCGGTCTCGACCTGTATCTTTTTTCTCAAGACTCATCTCATCAGTAGGTCCTATGATTGAGTGCAGTCTGGCCCAAGGGTGCAAAGGGGAACGGCAAGGCACTGGAGTGATGAACCGCCCTTTCTCTCTCCACTGGGATTCTCTGCCTATGGCCCTATTACGGGGGTTAAGTTACTGACTTACTAGTGCTCTTCCATGTCGTCCTTAGGACGGGTGCATCACTTGAGTGGCTTGAGTCACTGACGCGATCTTCCTGTCTGGTCTTGCAGACATACCCCTGGCGGCATTTTACATCACATCCAACAGTTTAGAGATTTCTGAGGTGGCTACTTTCCATGTTTCCAGAGTGCTAAGACTGGTTTCATTCATACGGGCAGTGTATGACTCAAACATAATTGCGTCCTGAAAGTATGCTAGCCATTCCCTTATGTAAAGGTCAAAAGTTTTTTTGGCAGCAGTCAACCCAGCCAGCAACACTTTTCACTGTTTCTCATTCAGCTGTATACCTTTCCTCCAAAACTCATAAACCTCAAGACAATCCTATATCATATGTTTGTATGTGCCAAGTGTTTTAAGGTTACATAGGTCACAGTATGTGCTTGGAGCCTGTTTTATGTAATAGCCTTGTTATGCCATAGAGGGGTATGGAGATGCCATTTCCAGTTACCACCTACACACTTCTCAACCAATAGCCTGGAGGGAGGGGGATCATCATGCTCAGGAAACTAATACGTGGCAACAAATTCATCTTTATGGAAGTGACCCTAGTTTGTAAAGAAGCATGCAACTTCTCCCAAATGGTTGAATCTCATTTAACCTCCTTGTAAATCTTCTCATAATTAAACTTCACCAGACCATGCAGAAACCTTTGTATACTAATACTCAAATAAGTAAACTGTGTGTAACGAATGTGGAATTGTTGAGGGAAGTGAAACTTTCTTGGCCACTTCATTCAGTAAAATGTTGCAGTCCGGTTATCTTATAACCGGACTGCAATATATGAATTCTTAAAATGTGGATAATAAAGATGAAATTAAATTCTGAATATCTGTCATATATAGGAGAATATCATACGCATATAGGGATATGATATGAGACGAAGATTTAATCAGTATAGGAGAAGCAACTACATTCCACTTAGATCAGGGGTTACCAACACGGTGCCCGCGGGCACCAGGTCGCCCCCAAGGACCTCATGAGTCGCCCGCAGGCCTGTTCTAAAAATAGCACTTGTGAGCTGCGTCTGAAATGAAATGTTATTCTGTTGCTATTCTTTTTTAATCACACTTGCATTTATATATATTTAAAAATGACAATATCTTAAAAATATGTTCATTATACATGAGTTTAATTATTAATTACTTAAAAATCATACAATGTGATTTTCTGGATTTTTGTTTTAGATTCCGTCACTCACAGTTGAAGAGTACCTATGATAAAAATTACAGACTTCTACATGCTTTGTAAGTGGGAAAACCTGCAAAATCGGCAGTGTATCAAATACTTGTTCTCCCCACTGTATATACATGAAGTAATGGGGGGAAATGAGAACCAGGTGTGCGTAATGACAAGACATGACAAATGGAATAATGAACAAGGGAGCGGCAGTGGCTAGAAAGCCGGTGACAATGATCGCCGAAGCATGCCCGAACAAGGGGTTGAGGCAACTTCGGCAGGAGTCGTGACAGTAAAGTCTCTGATAAACCCTTTAGTAGCCATCCATGTAAACCTTGGGTCCTCTACAGAGTCCTTGTTTTTTTGCTAAGAATTCAACTACTTTGGCTTGAAATTCAGCCACAAACAAATTTGTTTTGAAGAAGGGTCGTATTAAAAGGCCAACGTTTTGTTTAATTCACCGTAAAGCTCACATCCACTTGGGTAACCAGCGGATCACGATCCGAAAGAGTCGCAGGCAATATTTCTATTGGCGCGACACACATACTTAGAGTACGCGAGAATAGAAAACAATAAATTCTAGAGTATGATTTGTGATATGGAGAAAAACAGGTATAATCTTTGATGCCCGGATTCTGAACTCGCCACACATCATATCATGGCTCAGGCTAAGACCCAGATGCAGACATAGGAGGCGGATAGTACGAGTCTCAGAGTCTATTACAAAACAAGTGGCAGGCAAAAAGGTTAGTCAAGGCAGGCAAAGAGTCGTAATCCAAATCAGAGTCAGGCAGGTACAGGACAGCAGGCAGGATCAGAGTAAGGACAGGCAGAAAGGTCAGAAAAACAAAATCTAACGCACAGGAAACAGGAGACGAAGGGCTGTGAGACAGGGGTTTATTTCTAGACACATGGAACGTCCACCTGTCGCCGATACCTGGAATTGGTCTTGAGGAGGGCTGACCGGGCTCTATTCCAGGTACGACAGTGGCGGAAGAACATCTGGGCAGAGGGTATGCTGACCTCTTCCTCTTTGTTACGGATACAGGTATGCTGAGTGTGTATTTGTGTTTTCACTCCTTCTGCCCTAATCACAGGTGTCAGTCATCAGTTCGTTTGTTCCCTTGTTGAGGGGGAACAATCAGAAGACACTACTCCTGATTTCACCACCTGCTCCTGTTTTCCAGTACCCAATCATATCACTTTTCCCTTGGTTTAAAAACCCAGTCAGTTGTGTTCCTCCCCAGACTCTTTTTGTATTGTATTACACAAACCCTTTTGACAGACATAGATAGACCACATATTCCTTCATACACCACTTAGTTAGTTATTGCACATACATCTCACTTTGTCCTGTTTCATGTGAGTATGTATTGCTGTGGTGTTTTGTTTACTGTTAGTCCCTGTCTAGTCTATGCTGTTTGTTTGTGTGGGAAAAGGGGATATCTAGCCAAGTCTCTCTTGGGCATACACTACCCGTAGGAAAACATTGTCTAAATACACTAGTTAGAACTGGGTGGACCACCCGCTGTATTTTCGGTTAGATAACTTAGCTGTTGTTGAGGCATGCAAGACTATTTTGTATTTTTATTTTTTATATCTATTTCTTTCCTTGGGTCCAGCTCAGCCCCTTTTCCCTGAACCGTTTTAGTGTGTTTGTTAATAAACCTGGTTGTCTGTGTATTTTGTTCTCATTGTTCCTTTTCACTGTTATAATTTGCATGAGTTATGTTACGGGTCTCATTACCACTTGTGCAAATTATTGTGGTGGTCTAGTTGAGCGTTGCAGCTGGGATTGGCTGATTTAGCATTAGTGTTTGCTATTTGTTAGCTCTTGTGTTACTAGGCTGATTCCTTTTGGTGGCAGTTCAAAATGGCTACTTTTGATTTGAAATCCTTTTTGGATAACCCAACGTGAGAGGTTTTTGGCAAATGTCGTAGAGTTGATTTACTGGCCTTGGCTGACCATTGTTCTGTATCTGTTCCGCGGAGGTTAAACAACTGTTTTGTTGGAAGAGCAAGTGCTAGTTACAGCTGCCTGAGCCTACTACCCCTGCAGGGGATGTTGCTGCTCCTGTAAGCCCGTCGGTGTCTGAGAACCAGTTGGCGATGTGTAAACTTTAGGCAGAAAGAGAGCAGGAACAGCGGTCAAAATGCACCAGATGGAACTGGAGGCAGAGACAGCGAGGCTAGCCTCCGTGCCTGCTAGTGAGCAGTCTTCACCAGCTGTCTTCCAACACTTTTGACATTAGTAGGCAGATCGCCTTAGTACCTGTGTTCAGAGAGTCAAGGTTGTTTTTGAACGTATAGCAGTAGTATTGAAATGGCCTGAAGAGGTATGGTGCCTATTACTTCAGTGTAAATTCACTGGTAAAGCCCAAGAGGTTTTGTCAGTGCTACCTCTTGAAGACAATTTGAATTATGAATTGGCCAAAGCTATTGTTCTTCGCGCTTATGAGCTTGTTCCTGAGGCATATCGACAGAGATTTAGGTCTCATAGAAAGTCTTCTAGTAAGACTTATGTGAAATTTGCTAGAGACAAGGGAAATATATTTAATAAATGACATGCTGCTAGCAAGGTAACTGATTTCAACTCTCTCCGGGAGTTAATCTTGTTGGAAGAGTTTAAAAATTGCTTACCCGAACGCATTGTAGTTTACCTAAACGAACAGAAAGTATCCTCCCTGTCGAAGCGTCTGTGTTGGCAGACAAGTTTGTGTTGATGCACAAGAGCATGTGTCCGGCTCGTACTGAAAGTAGAACCACTGAGTTGCCCACTTTTAGCCCTAGTCGGCCAGCAGTACATCAAGCACGCCAGAAAAATGACCTTCTATTGTCATAAGGTGGGACATATGATTAAGGACTGCTTCATGCTAAAACGCAAACAAGGGATGCCTCTACATGGCAAGCCGCCAACAGGTACTCGTAAGGTCTGAAACGAAACAGGTGCCTCATGGTAAATGTAGTTTGAAAGTCCTGCAGGTATGAACCGTTTTCGAGGGGTTTGTTTCCTTTACTGGTGGTAAATATGCAGGCTGTTGAAAAAGGAAATTGATTCACAGTTGATTGTGACAACCGTTCCCAGCATTTCTGTGGTGATAGTCTATACGGGGCTTTGTCAGAATATTGGGGCCCCATGAAAAAAAAAAACTACCAGGCCCCTAACATCGAAATCAGAATGTTTCGGATTAAAATAAAGTACTAAACAATATGTGTTATTAAATGTACTAACTATAAGCTTCTGCTGCTCTATACTACAATTGTGCAGATTCTATTTTCCACCTTCACCCTTTGCCTATATTAACATTATTGCAAAAAATAATGTGTTCCTAATGTTAACAAAAGCTGTCTGTCATGAGATTGTTATGATGCTTTATTGAAAAGAACTACACAACTGGTGACTTTTTTTAATATGGTATTGTAATAAGTTTTAATGAAGAAATTACCAATGATCCATGTTTCAGATTAAATAATGTAGTACAAAATCTTATGAACAAGGCTAGCCCTCTTCTGCCCTGTTCATAATTCCTAAATATATTCCTAAATAACATACCCCAAATGTTTTTTTCATGAACTATGTGGACTGCATACATACATGTAGTACCTACAGAGAACAAGCAACTGTGAAACTGCAACTGTAGTGTCAAGACATTATATGGGCATTCCTGAGTAAATTCAACAGGAGATAAACCATAGCAGAAAATACTCTGAAACAGTATTTTGAACAGGTTAGGGCATTTGACCTTGTGTTTGTTTCCTGTAAACTAAACTCAGAGGTTACACTGCACCAAGAGCCCAGGGGCGAGCTTTCTTGTGAGCAAACTCATTTGTCTTTAAACGTAAAAGATGGCAAGGCTGTTCAACCTGTCTTGGAACATTGTAGATCTTAGATAGTTCTTTATAAGTTTGAGCTTACTGAAGGCATGTTCACCTCCAGCAACTGTTACAGGCATTGGACAGAAGATTTGCAGTGCAATGCACACACCCCAAATGCTCTGTAGCTGCATCTTGTGGATGGCGTTTAGGATCTCTACAGGAGAAAGACCATCTGAAAAAGTGTCATCATATATCGTCTTTAGATGTTGCACTTCATTTTCAAATCCATCTGAGATCTTTGGAGTACTTGTTTCTTAATTTGTGGCAAGATACACAAATTAGGTTTTCAGTCATTTTCCTAAATGTAAGTATTGGTGAAAACTCCTCGCATATAGCGGCAATCGTGTGGAACCGCATGTCCAAATGACTGATTATACTATCCCGAGCCACATAAAACACTGTTGTGAAATCCAGTGTCTGACTTCTGTTCATTTTGTAACGAATGCCCCGCGCAGAGCGGCGGGCCCTCCTCCTCTCCAACGATCATCCTCGCCGGCGTTCTAACCGGCGGTCGGGGGAAGATGGTAGCAACGCCCTGATGACCCACACCTGTTTGTCATCGGTCATCAGGGTCACTATTTAATCCATATGTTTTCTGTTCTGCCTTGATGATAGACGGTAAATTAGTTGACACTGGTCGGACAGCAGCAATATGCTCACTCCATCGCGAGTCTGAACGGCGGTTAAGACAGCAGCCAGTCTTTTCCTTGAGAATGGCCCATCGCTCTGGGCTGGCACTGAACAGATTGTAAAGACTATTCACACAGCCCAAAAAGGTTGATACTTCTGGGCACGACTGAGCTGCATGTACACCCACAATAATAAGATATATGGGAAATGTCTGGAGTTGCAGCACATATAACCGAGTAATAGATTGCATCTTCTCATTCATAAAGTATTGTTTTCAAAACCCTTTGACCACATATTCTTTTGAACTCGTTTTGGCTCTCAGGGCTGAGGTAATGAGTCAGTCGTGCTACTTTATTTTTGTCCCTGTCTTTCTGTTAGTGCGGGTCATAACTTGACAACAGTTCAAGTAAGCCTGGGTAATGTCCATTATGCCCATCATCAAGATTGAGTGATTTCCCCCGGAATGGCAGATTCCTAGATGGTAAGTACACTGTCACATCTAAAATCCATTCTAGAAGTGCTCTGTTTTTATATCGCTGCAGATTGTTCCGTTTCCAGTAACAGTTCTTGTGAGATTGGTTTCTGCAGCTGACTGTCTATACCTGTAGCTGTTACGGTACGCTGCAGATGTTTCCATTTCCAGTAACAGTTCTTGAGACACACCCATCCTCATGCTCTGGAAGTTTGTCATACATTTTCCACCATTTCTCTGAGGATATCTTATAGCCATCCTTATTATTCAGAGAACTGGGTGATGGTTTACTTTGCTCATGAGAAAAAATAACACATGGAATGCAATATAATGCCTTTACACTCTTACTGTAAATAAGCCATTCTCACTGCACCTTTTCTCTTCCATTTGCTGACTTACTGTAATTAGTTGGGGAATGGCTTGCCTTCTGAGTCTGGAGGCATGATTTTATACAGTTCTGTCTCCTCACCACACCTGTTGGCTAGTCTGCGGACAGTAGCTTCTCTTTCATGGTCTTGCACTTTTTCTGGCCACATCTTCCTCACTTCGAATCTGTCCATACTCTTCCTTTCCCTTATTACTGTCAGGCTCTGGCCATAGAGAAGCAATAGGCATCTCTATGTAGCTATGGTCAGAGTCTGACAGTGTCGTTTTTTTCTGTTTCTTTGTGGGTTTTGGGTGGATCTCTAATTAGAGGCAGCTGCTAACCGTTGTCTCTAATTAGGGATCCAATATATGTTGAGTCTGTCCCTCACGCGGGTGTGGGTTGTTATCGGACATGTCGAGGTATATGTCGCAGTCACGGGTGAAGTAAGTGTTCTTTTTGTTACGTCCGTTCATTCCGTGTGTTTTTTGTGAATGTGACGTTAGTTTATAGTTTCAGTTTGGTATCCTGTAGTTCGCCATTTGTGTCGATTTATATATATAAAATAAATAAGAAAATGTCGAACTACTATCCCTGCGCTGCGTCTTGGTCTCTCCAAACCCCATTTCGTGACAATTACTTGCTTGTTCAATCTCTTCTGTCACTCCTTCACTGGCACTGCTGCTGCTCTTTAACTCCTCTTCCTCCTCCCTGCTCTCCTCTGAATCAGAGTCTGTCTGACAGCTTTCTGCTGAGATTCTGCCTACCTGGGGCTCTCTAGGCACTAGGAAGTGAGTAAAAGGGAATTTTAGGTTGAATGTTTGCTCCTACAAAGGTTACCATACTATAAAAAAACGCTTTAATAGTATACATATCAAATAGAATACGTATTTAAGTGTGTCTAAGTCATCATGGCTAACTTTACAATTTAAAAAGGGTTATGCTGCTGCTTCTACAAGACAACTGCCTCACCTCAAAGGTCCACTGTTTCAACTTCATGTAGTAGACACACTTTGGGATCTTTGTCTACAGCAGTAGTAGTAGTAACATCTACAGTATAGATAGGTAGGCGACATGTTAGGTTTTAATTTTAGTCTAGCTAGCTAACAAATATCACGCAAATATTTCGGAATACATTTACAATAATATCTAAATAATTGGTAATTAGCTAGCCATAGATGGTAGTGGTTGCTCATCATCATGTTAATAATTACTGCTCTGACCGAGCAGAGTGAGTCCACGGTATTCAGCTACCTGTAGCTATCAAGCTAGCTATATTGGCTAGTTAGTCTACTCAGTTCGGCAGGCCGTCTGCACTGACTTACCACTCAAATCCTTCTCTTTTTTTTTTCTGTGAAAAAACAGAGTCATTTGTCTCTGTTTCTTTCCTTTTTCTGGAAACCCAATTTATTTTTTGAGGAAGGCATAGGGGTTATCTCTCGTGAATGCTTAGGCTACCAAACCATGTGCATTATGGGGGGTACAACGGGATGGTTGGGTAGAGCTGCTTGATCTGAATAGGGTTATACGTAAAAATTTTCATCACAGATTCTTTTGTCTAACATTTTTTAAATGTTAAACAAATAATTCTCTAAACATTTAGGGGCCCCTACCAGACTAGGGCCCCACGTTTCCCCCCTTAACGACGCACTTGAGTCTATAGTGCGAAAAGATAGATGTAGAATGGGACAGTAAAATTTTGGTAGATAGTCTCTCCCCTTTCATATTTATTTGTGGTTTCTACTGCATATGAAATGTTAACTTTATTATTACCTGTTGGGGGTTTCTTATTTCTAGAACTTATTTTTTCAACTTTTATTGGTCACATATACGCCAACAGTGCAGTAATATCTAACAAGTAATATCTAACAAATTCACAACAATACACACAATACACACTAATCTAAAGTAAAGGAATGGAATTAAGAATATATAAATATTTGGACAAGCAATGTCAGAGCGGCATAGACTAAGATACAGTAGAATAGAATACAGTATATACATATGAGATGAGTAATGCAAACACACCCCACAGCAGTGACCCTGCAGTCATTACAGTAGACATGGCAACACCGTTTGACAAATATCAATACATAATCGAGACTGGACAACCCTTTAACTGGTGATCAATAAGCAGACACAGTAACATGGTCCATCCAGATCCATCCCTTGACTCACGTATCGTGGGGACCACCTTGCCCACAAAGTAGAAGGCCCCAGGGAAGTCCCAGCGGAGCCGGCGATGGTCCCTCCGGAAACCTGCGGTGTTGGACTCTTCATATTGGCATAGCATGGTTCTGATGTGTCCTCAGGATTCACTCCACCCCATGTCCTCTATCCTCTGGTCCCAGTGCTGGTGAGCCTTTAGCTCGACGGGCCTCTCCAAGGCAGAGAAGACGGCAGACAGCAGAGAAGATGAGCGCTCCTAGCAGGTAGAAACGAGCTGTGTCCTTACTCAGACCCAGAGAGGGGCAGCCACAGGAGGGGGTCCTCCCTCATGTCACTGCATCCACAGCCTAACCGTGCAAATGCTGTGTTGAGTTTATTTTGGTCAGCAGGTCAACCCCATCTCATTCTTCTGGATAGTCATCCCAAGCTATGCTGAAGCAGTTCCTCCTTTATCAGATAATTTGGATAATATAACTTTATTTATACTGTTCTCCTAATAGACACTTTGACACACCTTGCAAGTAGACAGCATCTGAGTTGTGTGTATACTGTATATAAGCAATAAAGCACCTCGGGGGTTTGTGATATATGGCCAATATACCTCGGCTAAGGGCTGTTCTTAGGCACAATGCTACTCAGAGCCGTGGTATATTGGCCATATATCACAAACCCCGAGGTGCTTTATTGCTATTATAAACTGGTTACCAAAGTAATTAGAGCAGGAAAAATAAATGTTTTGTCATACCCGTGGTATACGGTCTGATATACTAAGGTTGTCAGACAATCAACATTCAGGGCTCGAACCACCCAGTTTATAAATATTTATAGACATGTCTACTCCCTGACTCTCCAGGCTGCTGTCATTGAATTGACTTCTTTATTAACACAGCTTATCTTTACCTCCATAATCACTATAACCCTCTCCAGTTAAAATAAGTTTATTCAAGGTATAGTGGCCCTATGCTTTCCCCCTACAGTAGTGGTACAAACAACTCTTATTTGCAGATTTAGAAAACAGGATATATTTGTCTCTAAAAAAGCATAACATTTAATTTGACACTTAGGCTTTACTGTCTTATGTTTGAAACAATCTGTGGGAAACAAAATATATGTGGTCCTCCAAACATTTTATTTTCTCTGTGTAGGTCATAGAGAGCATGGATCTGCTGTGTAGGAACTGTTTAAGAATTCACTCAGGACCTATTTATTCATGCAGGTCTGTATATACATACTCATGTACAGTTGTTGTATCATATCACGTGCAATATTGCTAGTAATTCTTGGACCTAACTTACGTAGGCATTCACTCAGGAATGCATATTAGTATCCTGTCAGTTGCACCTTTTCTCATTGCTTTTAGTATATTGAATGTGCAATACGTGCAGTTGTCTGTAATTAAACCCTGCGCACTAAGGACTGTATTTTAAGGGAATTACTATTATTACCCCAAATTATATCATACACACATTTAGCTATTTAAGTATCTCTTCCTGTCATTTACCTGTACAGCTAATTTAACCATGCAAAATATTCACTTACCTGTTCATTTAGCCAGTCTGTCTATTAAGTAAACTATTATTACCCTCACTCATATCATATGCCATCGATCTGTATAGTATAGTTAACCATTCAACATCCACCAATGTATAGTGTACATATTCAGCCAACCACCCATACTATGCAATGTCTTTTTATAGCTTTTTTTTGCACTCCAGATATCTTGCATTTCTATACTTTTTCATACTGCCGCTCTAAGTATCATGTACTGTGTATCTGTCTTTTTTGTACTTTCGTTGTGGCATTTTGCACCTGCCCTGTGTTTTGTTGCTGTTGCTGCTTGACAAAGAAATGTCCCCCTCTGGGATAAATAAAGTGTCTATCTATCTATCTATCTATCTATCTATCTATCTATCTATCTATCTATCTATCTATCTATCTATCTATCTATCTATCTATCTACTCATTATTTTGTAGTGCAGTACACGATTTTCTGTAATACCAATTAGAAAGTCTAAATCTATATATGTATTCATTTTATTATTATTACTAATTGTATAATACTTATTTAAAATGTTCATAAAATGTATAAAATGCATATTCATCGTTACCATGTACTCAATGTAGATATTTCTATATTGTAATGTGTTTTACAATAGATTTGCAGCGATTATTGAGAGTGGTGTACATTATTTTGGATTCATTACTGTGTGTAAAGATTCTGATAATATAAACGGTGGACAGACCGTGGACCGCCAAAATGTATGGAGTAAAAAGTATAATATTTTCTTTAGGAATATAGTGAAGTAAAAATAAAACTACTAAAGTACTTTAAAATATTTTTGTAAGTACTTTACACCACTGCACATCAAAATATACAGCGGGTGAAATAAGTATTGAACACGTCACCATTTTTCTCAGTAAATATATTTCCAAAGGTGCTATTGACATGAAATGTTCACCAGATGTTGGTAACAACCCAAGTAATCCATACATACAAAGAAACAAAAACAAATAAGTTCAGAAATTAAGTTATGTGTAATAATGTGAAATGACACAGGGAAAAAGTATTGAACACATGAAGAAAGGGAGGTTCAAAAAGGCAGGAAAGCCAAGACAACAGCTGAAAACTATCAGTAATTAAAAAGCAATCCAGCC
Source organism: Thymallus thymallus (assembly GCA_023634145.1). NCBI lineage: Eukaryota > Metazoa > Chordata > Actinopteri > Salmoniformes > Salmonidae > Thymallus > Thymallus thymallus. The sequence continues at coordinate 8,608,171 of CM042378.1, read as the reverse complement.
CCCTGTCAGTGCAAATTAATATCAGATGGTTCAGTCCCAACTGATGGCCTACAAAAAGGTCTCATTGCCAAGGTGTCACACAAGACACATCTCATGATGGGTAAAAGCAAAGAGCTGTCTCAAGACATTCGCAACCTAATTGTTGCAAAACATAATGATGGCATTGGTTATAGGCGCATTTCTAAGCTTCTGAATGTTCCAGTGAGCACTGTTGGGGCCATAATACGGAAGTGGAAAGACAATCATTTCACCATAAATTTGCCTCGAGCAGGTGCTCCTCGTAAATTTGCCCATTCATCCTTCCTTCAATTATTGAAGTTTGCCAGTACCATTTGCTGAAAAGCAGCCCCACACCATGATGTTCCCACCTCCAAACTTCACTGTTGGTATGGTGTTTTTAGGATGATGTGCAGTGCCATTTCTCCTCCAAACATGGTGTGTAGTATGACATCCAAACAGTTCAATTTTGCTCTCATCTAACCACACTATATTCTCCCAGTATTTCACTGGCTTTTCCAAATGTTGTGCAGCAAACTTTAAAAGAGCTTCAACATGCTTTTTTTCCAGCAATGGAGTCTTGCGTGGTAAGCGTGCATACAGGCCACGGCGGTGGAGTGCATTACTTACTGTTTTCTTTGAGACAACAGTACCTGCTAATTGCAGGTCTTTTTGAAGCTCTCCACAAGTGGTCCTTGGCTCTTGGACAACTCTTCTGATTATTCTTTTCACTCCTCTGTCAGAAATCTTGCGAGGAGCACCTGGTCGAGGCAAATTTATGGTGAAATGATTGTCTTTCCACTTCCGTATTATGGCCCCAACAGTGCTCACTGGAACATTCAGAAGCTTAGAAATGCGCCTATAACCAATGCCATCATTATGTTTTGCAACAATTAGGTTGCGAATGTCTTGAGACAGCTCTTTGCTTTTACCCATCATGAGATGTGTCTTGTGTGACACCTTGGCAATGAGACCTTTTTGTAGGCCATCAGTTGGGACTGAACCAGCTGATATTAATTTGCACTGACAGGGGGCTGGATTGCTTTTTAATTACTGATAGTTTTCAGCTGTTGTCTTGGCTTTCCATGCCTTTTTGAACCTCCCTTTCTTCATGTGTTCAATACTTTTTCCCTGTGTCATTTCACATTATTAAACATAACTTAATTTCTGAACTTATTTGTTTTTGTTTCTTTGTATGTATGGATTACTTGGGTTGTTACCAACATCTGGTGAAACTTTCATGTCAATAGCACCTTTGGAAATATATTTACTGAGAAAAATGGTGACGTGTTCAATACTTATTTCACCCGCTGTAAATACAAAGAAAAACACGGTTTTAACAAACAAACACATTCACCAGTAATAAGGTCCTAAAACATCAAATTTAAGAACATTTTGAAGATTGTTCCACAAATAAAAACTAAAAGCTGATTTACTAGAGACCAAAGGAATTTCCAGAGTTAGCCTTCCCTGAGACCAGGGCCCGTATCCCTAAAGACTTTTTGTGCAAAAAGTGGCTCCTAGCGGCCAAATTCTAAGAAAATTCTCAGAGTCATGACGTTTTCTTAGAATTTCCCCTAAAAGTGACACGAAAATCCCAGTTAATATAAAAGCTATTCCTCAAGATTCCTAGCGCTTAAAAGGGCTCCTAAGGCGAGATCTGCTAAGAGCAGGGAAGAGGACTTTTAGTGGCTTAGGAGTTCCCCTAAACTGCTGCACAAAATGGCCAACAGAGGAGGCAGGAGAGATGTCCTGCAAACACTGGATGACAGGGAATTATTGAGACGCTACAGATTGGATCGTGCAGGAATCATGTTTGTGGTGGATCTCGTTAGAGATGCAATTACTTCACCAACTCGACGCCACAACGCTATTACACCGGAGAAGAAAGTAATCACAACCCTGAGGTATTTGGCAACAGGGAAAATGCAACAATGCAGCAGTGATGACTTGGGTCTGTCCCAATCCTCCGTCAGCAGAGTCATCACCCAAACACTGACAGCTTTGTCACAACCTAATATTGTGACACAATTTGTTTCATTCCCGCTGGATGCCCGCACTTTACACACACATAAAAGGGCATTTATGGACATTGCAGGATTCCCTGGTGTTGTGGGTGTAATTGATGGAACACGTGAGAATAATTGCGCCATCAGAGGACGAGGCTGTCTTTGTTAACAGGAAGAATTTCCACAGCATCAATGTGCAAATAGTGTTCAATGCGGCCTGTAAGATTTTGGACATTGTGGCTAAATGGCCAGGCTCCACACATGATGCGAGAGTGCTCTCCGAGAGTGGCATCAGACAGCTTTTTGAGAGACGCTATGTGCCAGCTAATTGCCATTTGTTAGGGGACAGTGGCTACCCATGCAAACCATGGCTCCTTACACCTTACCTCCAGCCACGCCAAGGGCCCCAACTAAACTATAACAGGTAAGCCAAACAATACAAAAATCATGGAAATGAAATGCAAGCAATATGTTAGAGCATCCAAGTAGTGCAATATTTCCATTAAATAATTAAAGGTCTGTATTCTATTGTAGGGCCCACAAGACAACAAGAGCGGTGGTGGAGCGTGGCATAGGCCAGCTTAAGAGGCGCTTTCATGTTCTCCACGGAGAGGTGCGGCTGAGGCCTGAAAACGTCAGCAAAGTCATCATAGCCTGTGCAATATTACACAATATTTGCAAGGTTAGACAGATTGCAGAACCTCTGGAGGATGGCGATGAGGATGAGGATGAAGACAACGATGAGGATGGTGGTGAAGAAGATATTCACATTCCACAGGGGAACCATAGCCCAGAGTGGACTGCCTTACAGGGCAAACTTCACAAATTTACATTTCAGGCAAGCTGTAGCCCCATGTCATTTGAGAACTTGTGATGGTATTAATGTTAGGCTATAACCCCTACAGCTTACTATTAATTTTCCAGATATTTTCTTGAATGTGAAATATTATTTACAATTACAGTCTGCATAAGATTAGAGTGTATAATTATGTTTATTGATTTGAGGGTACATCCTTTGCTCATTATCACCAAAACTTCATTTTCATCAAACTTGTAGGATCAACCAATCACGGCTTTTGAAATGATGACTCATACCTAGCAACGGGGTCAACCACACCTCCTCACTAAGATAGGATTTTCCATCCATTCCTTGCTCAGAGTTCACTGAAAATGTTCTGGAATCACTTCTAAGCTAAAACTCCTGGCAAGGAATTTTTAGGTTAAGTTAGGAGCTCTCTGAGAGGATTCTCAGAATCTTTAGGGATACGGGCCCAGACCTCATAGAGTAAGAGTTGAATACCCCTGGTCTAAAGTTTAGTAAAGATGTTAGGTACAGTGGGACTTTTGTAACTTGGCTTTATAAATGAAAACATAGCAATGTATCAACCTACGTGACGTCAAAGAGGGCCAACCAACTTTCTGGTAGAGAATGCAGTGATGAGTACTAAAATTGTTGCCCGTAATAAAACGCTGTGCGTTCATATAGATGATGTTGCCATAGTCTAGGATTTATTGGAACGTCGACTGAATAATCTGGTTTCTACTATTTAGCGAGAGGTAGGACCTATTTCTATAGAAGAAGGCCATTTTTATTCTCCGCTTCTTAACTAACTTATCAATATGCTTATTGGTTCTTAAATCTTCCCATGCTGCCTCCCGTGTTATCAGGTATCAGATAATGTGGTATATATGTGGGATTGCATAAAGGCAACCACTGCCCAAAAAACACATTTAAACCATTGTTGAGCAGTGAAGTAAATTCCTGTAATTTTACAATGTGATGCAATCACTTCTAAGACAGGTCTACGCCTACAATATGTTAGTGTTACATTAAGAAATAGCTTCAGTATGGAATTGAAGGTAGGAATAGCCAGTATAAGACAATACAATGAACATTAAAGGAACTTTTGTGATAATATAACAGAAAACACAATAAAGTATGGCTTATCCTGAGATTGTCAGGCTCTGGCCATAGGGAGTACCTTTTGGCCATGGTCAGAGCCTGACAGATCTAGATACCTAGATCTATGTTTTTCATTTTGTGTTGAATCCCCAATTGGAGACAGCTGTGAGACGTTGTCTCTGATTGGGGATTCTATTTAAGTTGCTCAACCCCACACGTTTGTGTGGGTCATTATTTTATGTCATCATCAAAGTAAGTGTGTTGAGGTTCACGTTTGTTCTTACGTTGTTGTTTTGTATAGTTCGGACTGAGTTTAGTTTATTTGTGAATAAATACAATGTCGAACTATCGCTACGCTTCGCCTTGGTCTGTCTCTACACACGATCGTGACAGAGATATGACTCCTGAATTTTAGGAAATAAAAATAGCTTAAACATCTACTGATAGTTTAAAGGTGTAATATGTGATAGCTGCATACATTTTGGACTTTTAAATTAATGATATACCAACTGATTCTTCAAGAATATAACGTATGCCTCATGAGCTCAGTTCAACTGTCCCACCCCATCAGAAACCAAAACAAGCTTTTTTTACTCCATTGTTTGTAAACTATGTAATTGTAAGCATATACTGTATAGCCTTAAAATATGGATAAAAGTATCATGAATCTTATGGTGTGTGAGAAAATGTTTTGTTTTCACCCAGATTTAAGTGTTGCCCCTCATCAGTTCAGGGGAGCTGCAGTGGTCGGGTAGTGAGAGGAAGGCAGGGTGTTGACAAGGCCACGCGACGCCTGCATGTACAGTGGGGAGAACAAGTATTTGATACACTGCCGATTTTGCAGGTTTTCCCACTTACAAAGCATGTAGAAGTCTGTAATTTTTATCATATGTACTCTTCAACTGTGAGTGACGGAATCTAAAACAAAAATCCAGAAAATCACATTCTATGATTTTTTAGTAATTAATTTACATTTGTTGCATGACATAAGTATTTGATACATCAGAAAAGCAGAACTTAATATTTGGTACAGAAACCTTTGTTTGCAATTACAGAGATCATACGTTTCCTGTAGTTCTTGACCAGGTTTGCACACACTGCAGCAGGGATTTTGGCCCACTCCTCCATCCAGATCCTTCAGGTTTCGGGGCTGTCGCTGGGCAATACGGACTTTCAGCTCCCTCCAAAGATTTTCTATTGGGTTCAGGTCTGGAGACTGGCTAGGCCACTCCAGGACCTTGTGATGCTTCTTACGGAGCCACTCCTTAGTTGCCCTGGCTGTGTGTTTCGGGTTGTCATGCTGGAAGACCCAGCCACGACCCATCTTCAATGCTCTTACTGAGGGAAGGAGGTTGTTGGCCAAGATCTCGCGATACATGGCCCCATCCATCCTCCCCTCAATACGGTGCAGTCGTCCTGTCCCCTTTGCAGAAAAGCATCCCCAAAGAATGATGTTTCCACCTCCATACTTCACGGTTGGGATGGTGTTCTTGGGGTTGTACTCATCCTTCTTCTTCCTCCAAACACGGCGAGTGGAGTTTAGACCAAAAAGCTCTATTTTTGTCATCAGACCACATGACCTTCTCCCATTCCTCCTCTGGATCATCCAGATGGTCATTGGCAAACTTCAGACGGGCCTGGACATGCGCTGGCTTGAGCAGGGGGACCTTGCGTGCGCTGCAGGATTTTAATCCATGACGGCGCAGTGTGTTACTAATGGTTTTCTTTGAGACTGTGGTCCCAGCTCTCTTCAGGTCATTGACCAGGTCCTGCCGTGTAGTTCTGGGCTGATCCCTCACCTTCCTCATGATCATTGATGCCCCACGAGGTGAGATCTTGCATGGTGCCCAAGACCGAGGGAGATTGACCGTCATCTTGAACTTCTTCCATTTTCTAATAATTGCGCCAACAGTTGTTGCCTTCTCACCAAGCTGCTTGCCTATTGTCCTGTAGCCCATCCCAGCCTTGTGCAGGTCTACAATTTTATCCCTGATGTCCTTACACAGCTGTTTGATTGTGTGGAGTCCGTTTGATTGAGTGTGTGGACAGGTGTCTTTTATACAGGTAACGTGTTCAAACAGGTGCATTTAATACAGGTAATGAGTGGAGAACAGGAGGGCTTCTTAAAGAAAAACTAACAGGTCTGTGAGAGCCGGAATTGTTAATGGTTGGTAGGTGATCAAATACTTATGTCATGCAATAAAATGCAAATTAATTATTTAAAAATCATACAATTTCATTTTCTGGATTTTTGTTTTAGATTCCGTCTCTCACAGTTGAAGTGTACCTATGATAAAAATTATAGACCTCTACATGCTTTGTAAGTAGGAAAACCTGCAAAATCGGCAGTGTATCAAATACTTGTTCTCCCCACTGAACATGGTGTTAACCATCACGATGGACCGCTCATGTTGGCGAATGGAGTTGTGGAACCTTTCTTTTCCTGATAGGCTTCTCCGGGTGTGCTGAGAGAGAATATAGTTTTTGTCAAAAGGTGATTGTGTTTTGCTGTGTCTAACTGTCTGAATGCCTCTGAGGGGAAAAAGGGAAGTGGACTATACAGGAGGAGACCTTCAGACCAGCAGCTGTAGCGGAAAAATGTTTTTACAGTGAATAGTCTGTTTGTTTTTATAGAGATATGGTGCATTCCATTGAGCCACTACCGCCCACATTATTCTCTCACATCTGAGCACTGGAAACATTTTTTTTATCCCAATTGCATCATCATCTCTCAGACAGAAACATACAAAGAAAATAATTTACACAGTTTGTTATAGTTAACACACTAAGTTTACAAACACTTAAACACTTAGTTATTAAAACTCATTTTTTAACCACTCCACAGATTTCAGGTTAACAAACTATAGGTTTGGCAAGTCGGTTAGGACATCTACTTTGTGCATGACAAAAGTAATTCTTCCAACAATTATTTACAGACAGATTGTTTCACTTATAATTCACTATATCACAATTCCAATGGGTCAGAAGTTTACATACACAAAGTTGACTGTCCCTTTAAACATCTTGGAAAATTCCAGAAAATAATGTCATGGCTTTAGAAGCTTCTGATAGGCTAATTGACATCATTTGAGTCAATTGGAGGTGTACCAGTGGATGTACTACCTTCAAACTCAGTGCCTCTTTGCTCAACATAATGGGAAAATCTAAAGAAATCAGCCAAGACCTCAGAAAATACATTGTAGACCTCCACAAATATGGTTCACCCTTGGGAGCAATTTCCAAATGCCTGAAGGTACCACGTTCATCTGTACAAACAATAGTACGCAAGTATAAACACCATGGGACCACCCAGCCATGGAATCATGTGGGAGGAAAATTATGTGGATATATTGAAGCAACATCTCAAGACATCAGTCAGGAAGTTAAAGCTTTGTCGCAAATGGGTCATCCAAATGGACAATGATCCCAAGCATACTTCCAAAGTTGTGGCAAAATGGCTAAAGGACAACAAAGTCAAGGTATTGGAGTGGCCATCACAAAGCCCTGACCTCAATCCTATAGAAAATGTGTGGGCAGAACTGAAAAAGCGTGTGCGAGCAAGGAGGCCTACAAACCTGACTCAGTTACACCAGTTCTGTTACCCAACTTATTGTGGGAAGCTTGTGGAAGGCTACCCGAAACGTTTGACCCAAGTTAAGCAATTTAAAGGCAATGCTACTGTCACAAGAATTTCTATCCCAATGCTCTAAATGAACTATTTCATAACTCTATCTGTATCCTGAAGGTTGTAAGGCTTTTTATTATATTTTATTTCACCTTTATTTAACCAGGTAGGTCAGTTGAGAACAAGTTCTCATTTACAACTGCGACCTGACCAAGACAAAGCAAAGCAGTGCGACAAAAAACAACACAGAGTTACACATGGGAAGTAAACAAACATACAGTCAATAACACAATAGAAAATCTATATACAGAGTGTGCAAATGTAGTGCAAAATGCAGTAAGGTTAGGAAGGTAGGACAATAAATAGGCCATAGTGGTGAGATAAATGACAGATTAGCATTAACACTGGAATGATGGATGTGCAAATGATGTGCAAATAGAGATACTGGAGTGCAAAATTAGCTAAAATAATAAAATAAATATGGGGATGAGGTAGTAGTGTGGGCTATTTACAGAAGGGCTATATACAGGTGCAGTGATCGATAAGCAGCTCTGACAGCTGATACTTAAAGTTAGTGAGGGAGATAGGAACCTCTAGCTTAAAGGATTTTTGCAATTTGTTCCAGTCATTGGCAGCAGAGAACTGGAAGGAATGGCGGCCAAAGGAGGTGTTGGCTTTGGGGGTGACCAGTGAGATATACCTGCTGGAGCGCATGCTACGGATGGGTGTTGCTATGGTGACCAGCGAGCTGAGATAGGGCGGGGATTTACCTAATAAAGACTTATAGATGACCTGGAGCCAGTGGGTTTGGCGACGAGTATGTAATGAGGGCCAGCCAACGAGAGCATAAAGGTCGCAGTGGTGGGTAGTATATGGGGCTTTGGTCACAGAACGGATGGCACTGTGATAGATTACATCCAATTTGCTGAGCAGAGTGTTGGAGGCTATTTTGTAAATGACATCGCCGAAGTGAGGGATTGGTAGGATAGTCAGTTTTACAAGGGCATGTTTGGCAGCATGAGTGAAGGAGGCTTTGTTGCGAAATAGGAAGCCGATTCTAAATTTAATTTTGGATTGGAGATGGTTAATGTGAGTCTGGAAGTTGAGTTTACAGTCTAACCAGACGCCTAGGTATTTGTAGTTGTCCACGTATTCTAAGTCGGACCCGTCGAGAGTAGTGATGATAGTCCGGTGGGCGGGTGCGGGCAGCGTTTTCGATAGAAAAGCATGCATTTAGTTTTACTAGCATTTAAGAGCAGTTGGAGGCCACGGAAGGAGTGTTGTATGACATTGAAGCTTGTTTGAAGGTTAGTTAACACAGTGTCCAAAGAGGGGCCAGATGTATACAGAATGGTGTTGTCTGCGTAGAGATGGATCAGAGAGGACATCTCACCAGCAGTGAGAGCGACATTGTTGATGTATATAGAGAAAAGGGTTGGCCCAGGAATTGAACCCTGTGGCATCCCCATAGAGACTGCCAGAGGATCGGACAATAGGCCCTATTGGCTTCAGTTTATAATAATACAGACAGAGCCCCAGCTTGCAATGGTCAGTTCTTTATTCAGAGAGCACTCTGCCCTCTAAGTTCAGAGCACATCTTTTATACACACACCTCAGTCCGAAAACCCCCACCCTGCTTGATGGGGACTGTAAATTCTTATGGTCTGCCTAATCTCCTGCAAGCCTAACAGTTCCCCCCCTCCCTGGGAAGGGGAGACCCCTTTCCTGTTATCAGTTTTACAGCTTTCACAAATGGTCTGTAGATCATTCCTCTTCACCTTTGTTGTCTTAACTACATCCTGACTATTTTTCCAAATGGTAACATACTGTCAGGAGAATTTCTATCTCAATGTTCTAAATGAACTATCACTCTAGCTTTGATTAATAACCAGAGGTTGTAAGATTCTGGTTAATAAAGAATTAAGCAAAGTCTCAGTCTACAAAAGATCAGTCGTTTATTCAGAGAGCTCTGCCCCTCCCATGAGGAGCCCCTTATTTATACCCACACAAGTTTCTGTTATCTCAGTTCACTCCCTTCAAGACATTCCGTACATTTCCACTGACTACGTTAATACCTACACAGAAAACAGAAAACATCTCCTAGTCGCTACACTAACTGCAGTCTTGTCTAAACCCCCCCACCTCTCATGATTCTAATACATTTCACACATTACACAGTTTCAGGGTGGAATACTCACTGGGAATGTTATGAAAGAAATAAAAGCTTAAAGAAATCATTCTCTCTACAATTCACAATCTTAAAATGAAGTGGTGATCCTAACTGACCTAAAACAGGGAATTAAATGTCAGGATTTAAATGTATTAGGTGTATGTAAACTTCCGACTTCAACTATAGATAGATAGAGTGTGGCAGTATGAAAAAGTATAAAAATACACAAAGTCTGGAGAGCAAAAAGCATTAGAAATGCATTGCATAGTATGAGTGAATGACTGAATATGTACACTATACATTGTTTTAGTGTTAGGTGAAGAAATTATACAATTATTGCACGTTGACATTAATAAACAAAATATTTGCATGGTTATTTATACAGGTCGATGGCAGAGAAAGATACTTGAATAGCTAAATGCGCGTATGATATAAGTGAGGGTAATAAAAGTTTACTTAATATACAGACTGGTTAAATGTGCAGGTATATTAGTATTTGCATGGTTAAATTAACTGTACAGGTAAATGACAGGAAGAGATACTTAAATAGCTAAATATGCGTATGATATAATTTAGGGTAATAATAATAATTCCCTTAAAATACAGTCCTTAGAACAGGGTTAATTACAGATAAATGCATGAATTGCACATTTGATATATTAAATGCAATGAAAAAAGATACTACTGACAGGATACTAGTATACAGTCCAGAGTGAATGACTACGTGAGTTCAGTCCAATAATTACTTACAATATTGCATGTTATATGATATAACAACTGTACATGAATATGTACAGTGGGGAGAACAAGTATTCCTACTTACAAAGCATGTAGAGGTATCATAGGTACTCTTCAACTGTGAGAGACGGAATCTAAAACAAAAATCCAGAAAATCACATTGTATGATTTTTTAATAATTAATTAGCATTTTATTGCATGACATAAGTATTTGATCACCTACCAACCAGTAAGAATTCCGGCTCTCACAGACCTGTTAGTTTTTCTTTAAGAAGCCCTCCTGTTCTCCACTCATTACCTGTATTAACTGCACCTGTTTGACCTCGTTACCTGTATAAAAGACACCTGTCCACACACTCAATCAAACAGACTCCAACCTCTCCACAATGGCCAAGACCAGAGAGCTGTGTAAGGACATCAGGGATAAGGCTGGGATGGGCTACAGGACAATAGGCAAGCAGCTTGGTGAGAAGGCAACAACAGTTGGCGCAATTATTAGAAAATGGAAGAAGTTCAAGATGACGGTCAATCTCCCTCGGTCTGGGGCACCATGCAAGATCACACCTCGTGGGGCATCAATGATCATGAGGAAGGTGAGAGATCAGCCCAGAACTACACGGCAGGACCTGGTCAATGACCTGAAGAGAGCTGGGACCACAGTCTCAAAGAAAACCATTAGTAACACACTACGCCGTCATGGATTAAAATCCTGCAGCGCACGCAAGGTCCCCCTGCTCAAGCCAGCGCATGTCCAGGCCCGTCTGAAGTTTGCCAATTACCATCTGGATGATCCAGAGGAGGAATGGGAGAAGGTCATGTGGTCTGATGAGACAAAAATAGAGCTTTTTGGTCTAAACTCCACTCGCCGTGTTTGGAGGAAGAAGAAGGATGAGTACAACCCCAAGAACACCATCCCAACCGTGGAGGTGGAAACATCATTCTTTGGGGATGCTTTTCTGCAAAGGGGACAGGACGACTGCACCGTATTGAGGGGAGGATGAATGGGGCCATGTATCGCGAGATCTTGGCCAACAACCTCCTTCCCTCAGTAAGAGCATTGAAGATGGGTCGTGGCTGGGTCTTCCAACATGACAACGACCCGAAACACACAGCCAGGGCAACTAAGGAGTGGCTCCGTAAGAAGCATCTCAAGGTCCTGGAGTGGCCTAGCCAGTCTCCAGACCTGAACCCAATAGAAAATCTTTGGAGGGAGCTGAAAGTCCGTATTGCCCAGCGACAGCCACGAAACCTGAAGGATCTGGAGAAGGTCTGTATGGAGGAGTGGGCCAAAATCCCTGCTGCAGTGTGTGCAAACCTGGTTAAGAACTACAGGAAACGTATGATCTCTGTAATTGCAAACAAAGGTTTCTGTAACAAATATTAAGTTCTGCTTTTCTGATGTATCAAATACTTATGTCATGGAATAAAATGCAAATTAATTACTTAAAAATCATACAATGTGATTTTCTGGATTTTTGTTTTAGATTCACAGTTGAAGTGTTAAAAATTACAGACTTCTACATGCTTTGTATCAAATACTTGTTCTCCCCACTGTAGGTAGATAGATAGATAGATAGATAGATAGATAGATAGATAGATAGATAGATAGATAGATAGATAGATAGATAGATAGATAGATAGATAGATAGATAGATAGATAGATAGATAGATAGATAGATAGATAGATAGATAGATAGATAGATAGATAGATAGATACTTTATTTATCCCCGAGGGGGACATTTCTTTGTCAAGCAGCAACACAGGGCAGGTGCAAAATGCCACAACGAAAGTACACAAAAGACAGATACACGGTACATGATACATAGAGCGGCAGTATGAAAAAGTATTGAAATGCAAGATATCTGGAGTGCAAAAAAAAGCTATAAAAAGACATTGCATAGTATGGGTGGTTGGCTGAATATGTACACTATACATTGGTGGATGTTGGATGGTTAACTGTACTATACAGGTCAATGGCAGAGAAATACTTCAGTAGCGAAAAATGCATATGATATGAGCGAGGGTAATAATAGTTTACTTAATAGACAGACTGGCTAAATGAACAGGTAAGTGAATATTTTGCATGGTTAAATTAGCTGTACAGGTAAATATACAGTTATATTTACAGATAAGTGTATACTTGCATGGTTACACAAACTGTACAGGTAAATGACAGGAAGAGATACTTAAATAGCTAAATGTGTATGATATAATTTTGGGTAATAATAGTAATTCCCTTAAAATACAGTCCTTAGTGCGCAGGGTTTAATTACAGACAACTGCACGTATTGCACATTCAATATACTAAAAGCAATGAGAAAAGGTGCAACTGACAGGATACTAATATGCATTCCTGAGTGAATGCCTACGTAAGTTAGGTCCAAGAATTACTAGCAATATTGCACGTGATATGATACAACAACTGTACATGAGTATGTATATACAGACCTGCATGAATAAATAGGTCCTGAGTGAATGAGTGATGACGGACCAGAGTAACTCACGGATGGATGCATAATTCAATTGAATATTTGGCGCCGCCAAATATGTTTGGCGCCGCCCTGAGTGGTCGCCTTTTAAGCAGCTCCCGTTATCCCGTTGTTCGTGCATTAATTGTTGTTTTAGTTCGTTTTCTTTCGTCTATTTTCTTTAGTTTTATTTTTTATTTTGCTACAGTCGAACTATATCAGTTCAGGATTATGGATTTTATGGATTTTATCGCAGCTGAACGTCGACAGGAGTCGTCAACTGTTATTGTTTACAACAGAGCCCAGCTCCTGGATTTAGCCCACACAGCGCTGCTGCTCCCCAGGGAAAAGTTTGATATTCCGGACGAATTGAAAAGACGACGCCGTGGAAGCAGGGCGGGATTGAAATGTAAGGCAAAGCGGAGGAGGTTCAAGTACAAGCCGGTTATACCGTCTATTATTATGGGCAATGTGAGGTGTCTACATAACAAGATGGATGAGTTGGCGGGACTTGTTCGTGGACAAAGGATTTATCGGGAAGCTAGCCTAATGTGTTTTACTGAGACTTGGCTGAACGATAACATCCCCATACAGAACGTCACTATCGACGGTTTCCAGACCATCACAGCGGACAGGGATCGCGTCTCTTCCGGTAAGAGTAAGGGTGGTGGGCTGGCTTTATTAGTTAACAACAGATGGTGTCATCCGAACCATATTACTCTTAAGGAACAGTTTTGTAGCCCGGACATTGAACTGCTAGCCGTTAGCCTGAGACCCTACTATTTGCCGAGGGAATTCACGGCGGCCATTGCTGTTATTGTTTACATCCCGCCCTCTGCTGACGCAAACGCAGCGTGTGACGTCATCCACTCTGTTATCGCGAGGTTACAGACAGCGCATCCCAGTGCTTTCTTTGCAATTTCGGGGGATTTTAACCATGCATCTCTCTCTTCCACGCTGCCCACGTTCAAACAGTTCGTGAAGTGCCCAACCAGGAATAATAAAACTCTGGACTTGTTATATGCTAATGTGAAGGATGCATACAACTCCACTGCACTCCCTCCCCTCGGTAGATCGGATCACAACCTTGTCCACCTCACCCCACTCTACAGGCCTATGGTCCAACAGCAGCCTGCAACCACCAGGACTATTAGGAGATGGTCCCCGGAGGCGAATGAGGCCCTACAGGACTGCTTTGAAACAACAGACTGGGATGTGCTCTGTGAGGCTCATGGGGAGGACATCGATGGACTCACTGACTGCATAACAGACTATATTAATTTTTGTGTAGACAACACTGTACCCACCAGGAAGGTACGCTGTTTCCCAAACAATAAACCCTGGGTCACCAGCGACCTGAAGGCCCTGCTGAATGAGAAGAAGAGGGCCTTCAAGGAGAAGGACAAGGACAAATTGAAATGCGTCCAGAGGGAGCTGAAGTTGCGGATTGCTGAGGGGAAGAGAGTGTATAAGGAGAAGATCGAGGACAAGCTGAGGCAGAGCCAGGTGAGAGAGGTGTGGAAGGGTATGAGAAATATCACTGGCTTCAAAAAGTCAAACAGTGGGCAGACGGAGGGGACCCAGGACAGAGCCAATGAGCTGAACCAATTTTTTAACAGGTTCGATACTGGCCCTGTCCACCTCCCCTCCAGCTCCCCAGACCACACACCCTCACGGCTATCCCACCCCCACTTTGCTCACAGCACCTCTGCTGAGACAATCAGTGACCCCACCTCCGCCCCTGCCCCCCCTGGACTGATCCTCAACACCCCCCTTCCCCCCACCTCCCTACCTGGGCTGGCTTTCACCACCAACCAAGTGAAGTGAGAGCTGGAGAGACTACACCAGTGGAAAGCGGCGGGCCCCGATGGCATCAGCCCAAGGGTGCTGAGGGTCTGTGCTGACCAACTGTGTGGAATACTCCAGCGTCTTTTCAACCTTAGCCTGAGCCTAGAAAGGGTCCCTGTGCTGTGGAAAACATCCTGCCTCGTCCCAGTGCCCAAGAAGGCACACCCCACTGTCCTGAATGACTTCAGACCTGTAGCGCTAACATCCCACATCATGAAGACCCTGGAAAGGTTAGTCCTCGCTCACCTCAGACCCCTGGTGTGTTCATCAATGGACCCCCTGCAGTTTGCATACCAGCGCAACATCGGGGTGGATGATGCAATCATCTACCTTCTGCAGAGGGCCTACTCTCACCTGGACAACGCAGGTTGCACTGTGAGGGTCATGTTTTTTGACTTCTCCAGTGCCTTCAATACCATTCAGCCCCTGCTACTGGGTGAGAAGATGAGGAGGATGAAAGTGGAAGCACCCTTAGTCTCCTGGGTCACGGACTACCTGACCGGTAGGCCACAATTTGTGCGACTACAGAGCTGTGTGTCAGAACGGGCAGTTAGCAACACAGGGGCCCCCCAGGGTACGGTCCTGTCCCCCTTCCTGTTCACCCTCTACACCTCAGACTTCAGATATAACTCTGAAACATGCCACCTACAGAAGTTCTCGGATGACTGCTATTGTAGGGTGCATCAGGGGTGGGCAGGAGGAGGAGTACAGGAGCACAATCAGTGACTTTGTGTTGTGGTGTGAGCAGAACCACCTTCAGCTCAACATCAGCAAAACTAAGGAGATGGTGGTGGACTTCAGGAGAACCAAGGCACAACTGACTGCAGTCCCTATAAAGGGGATGGATGTGGAAATGGTTGAGTCATACAAGTTCTTGGGGGTCCATATGGACAACAGACTGGAATGGGCTGGTAACACCGGGGCCCTGTACAAAAAGGGCCAGAGCCGACTCTACTTTCTGAGGAGGCTCAGGTCCTTCAACGTGTGCAGTAAACTACTGCATACCTACTACCAGTCTGTGGTGGCCAGTGCCATCTTTTTTGCAGTGGTGTGCTGGGGAGCAAACATCAAAGCCGGTGATGCTTCTCGGGTAAATAAGCTGATCAGGAAGGCTAGCTCTGTCCTGGGGATGAGCCTTGACACTCTAGAGGAGGTGGCGGAGAGACGGATCCTGGCCAAACTGCTGGCCATCATGGACAACGTCACCCACCCTCTGCACGCTATGGTTATGACGCAGAGGAGCTCTTTCAGTCACAGACTGATCCCACCACGGTGTGCCAGAGAGCGCCACAGGAGGTCCTTCCTGCCGGCGGCTATGAGACTATATAATGCCTCACCGGTGTGCCGTGCCGTCGGCAACATAGATCTGGAACTGTTGGGGTGCTAGGACCTAGTTTAACAATTATGCATCCATCCGTGAGTAACTCTGTTCCGTCAGCACTCATCCACTCAGGACCTACTTACTCATACAGGTCTGTATATACATACCCATGTACAGTTGTTATATTATATCACATGCAATATTGTAAGAAATTATTGGACCTAGGCATTCACTCAGGAATGCATATTAGTATCCTGCCAGTTGCACCTTTTCTCATTGCTTTTAGTATATCAAATGTGCAATAAGTGCAGTTGTCTGTAATTAAACCCTGCGCACTAAGGACTGTATTTTAAGGGAATTACTATTATTACCCCAATGATATCATACACACATTTAGCTATTAAAGTATCTCTTCCTGTCATTTACCTGTACAGTTTGTGTAAACATGCAAGTATTCACTTATCTGTAAATATAACTGTATACCTAACTGTACAGCTAATTTAACCATGCAAAATTTTTCACTTACCTGTTCATTTACCCATTCTGTCTATTAAGTAAACTATTATTACCCTCGCTCATAGCATACGCATTAGCTACTGAAGTATTTCTCTGCCATCAACCTGTATAGTATAGTTAACCATCCAACATCCACCAATGTATAGTGTACATATTCAGCCAACCACTCATACTACGCAATGTCCTTTTATAGCTTTTTTTTTTTTTTTTTTTTTTTTTTTTTTTGCACTCCAGATATCCTGTATTTCTATACTTTTTCATACTGCCGCTCTATGTATCATGTACCGTGTATCTGTCTTTTGTGTACTTTCGTTGTGGCATTTTGCACCTGCCCTGTGTTTTTGTTGTAGCTGCTTGATAATGAAATTTCCCCCCCGGGGGATCAATAAAGTACCTATCTATCTATCTATCTATCTAATTGTTAAACTAGGTCCTAGCACCCCAACAGTTCCAGATCTATGTTGCTGACGGCACCCCAGTGAGGCATTATATAGTCTAATAGCCGCCGGCAGGAAGGACCTCCTGTAGCGCTCTCTGGCACACTGTGGTGGGATCAGTCTGTGACTGAAGTTGCTCCTCTGCGTCATAACCATGGCGTGCAGAGGGTGGGTGACGTTGTCCATGATGGCCAGCAGTTTGGCCAGGATCCATCTCTCCGCCACCTCCTCTAGAGTGACAAGGCTCATCCCCAGGACAGAGCTAGCCTTCCTGATCAGCTTATTTACCCGAGAAGCATCACCGGCTTTAATGTTTGCTCCCCAGCACACCACTGCAAAAAAGATGGCACTGGCCACCACAGACTGGTAGAAGGTATGCAGTAGTTTACTGCACACGTTGAAGGACCTGAGCCTTCTCAGAAAGTAGAGTCGGCTCTGGCCCTTTTTGTACAGGGCCCCGGTGTTACCAGCCCATTCCAGCCTGTTGTCCATATGGACTCCCAGGAACTTGTATGACCCAACCATTTCCACATCCATCCCCTGTATAGGGACTGCAGTCGGTTGGGTCTTGGTTCTCCATCAACATCTCCTTTGTTTTGCTGATGTTGAGCTGAAGGTGGTTCTGCTTAGTCGAGAGAGAGTGGAAGGGTATGAGAAATATCACTAGCTTCAAAAATTCAAACAGTGGGCAGATGCAGGAGACCCAGGACAGAGCCAATGAGCTGAATCAATTTTTTAACAGGTACGATATTAGCTCTGTCCACCTCCCCTCCAGCTCTCCAGGCCACACACCCTCACGGCTGTCCCACTCCCCCTTTGCACACGACACCTCCGTTGGGACAATCAGCGACCCCCTCCCTGCTCCCTCTGGACTGTCTGCTGTAGATAAAGTGATCTAATCGTTAGTCCTTAGGCACTATAAACTGTGCTTGTAGACAGTGAGAATCCCCTGTGTTTAGGGATAAACTACCTGGCTAAGTTCAACTACAGATGTAGGATCTACTGTATCCCATTTTCCAGATCCACTACAAATAAGAGTTGGTTGCAACACTACTGTGTGTTGGGGGAAAGCATAGGGCCACTATCCCTTGAATAAACTCAGGAACAAGAAGTTAATTTGAGCTGGCGAGGGTTATAAACAGACAATAAAAGGGGATTATGGAGGTAAAGAAAAGCTGTGTTAATTAAGAAGGGAATTCACTGACATCAGCCTTGAGAGTCAGGGAGTAGACATACTGTACACACCTCAAATGCTGTCAAAGACTCAGTGTACTTACTCTACTTGCAAGGTGTTTGTCAAACCATCTATTAGGAGAACAGTATAATAAAGATTCAGTTTGTTAGAGAAACACTCCATCTGGATGAATGACCTCCAAAGTATCTGATAAAGGTGGAACTGCTTCAGCATAGCTCTGGGAGGAGATGGGTTTGACCTGCTGACCAAAAGAAACTCAACACAGAATTTAGCACTTTTAGGCTGTGGATGCAGTGAATACTGAATATACACAGTCTATGACTGAGGATGAGGGTGGACCTCTCTTACGGCTGCCCCTTTCTGGGTCTGAGCAGGGGCACTGCTCGTTTCTATATTCTAGGGGCGCTCATTGCTTTCTACATGCTACTTGCCTGTCAACTTATCATTGTGTATCCTAGTGCGCCCTCCTGTGGACCCTTAAAAAATGGTTATTCACCAACATATTTAGTGTTGTAACCAAATAATGTCTCATAATTTGTTTTACAGATACATTTTATGTTTTGAGAAAGTAGATGACAGTTCAATACTAAAATATAAATTACTATAATAATAATTTACATCAAATAAAACTGATTTCAGTCATTCGCATTGACATAAACAATGAAAACACTGTTGGAGTTTTTTGCAGAGATGCACTTGATGGGTTGAATAAATGTATATATTATATTTTAGACATGTCTTTTTTTTTTTTTTTACAAATAAATAATTTCATATGAAAACAAACAAAACAAACAATTAAATCTCGACCTCCATCCCTATATTGTCACAAAAATCACAATAAAAATCCAGCTCCACCGCCACCTCTGGATCCCACTGCACACACCTGCAGTGGAACCAGTGCTGGCAGAAACCACAGCACACACATGGCACCTCGGACCTACACTCCTGCGGGGAGCTTGCAGGCGGATCACACTCCCCGCAATGAGCACAGCAGGTAGTGCCTGTTCTTGCTGGAAAAAAAACTATCAAATTGATTAACATGGTTTTGCAAAATGTAGAAGTACTACAGCAACAATAGTAATTGATACAACTGAGAGAGAGAAAAACGAAGATTATGAAGTACCTAAGAGTGGTGCCATGGGTGGTGTGACAGAGGTGGCTGTGGGTGGTACCATGGGTGGCGTGACAGAGGTGGCTGAGGGTGGTACCATGGGTGGCGTGACAGAGGTGGCTGAGGGTGGTACCATGGGTGGTGTGACAGAGGTGGCTGAGGGTGGTACCATGGGTGGCGTGACAGAGGTGGCTGGTGGAGCTTTTCTCTTCCTTTTCTGTGCTGCAGTTGAGAGAGAAAGTCATGTTAGACAGAGCATGTTTCATGAAAACCCTTTTCATCTTTTTTACATCAATACCTCTGGAGGAATCTGCAGATGTTTTGGAGGAGGTGGACATTCCTTGAGGGCTGGTGCTATGAACTGTAAAGAAAAAATAAATGTTACAACATTGCAGATTTATAAAACATTTATTTCCGTTATCTAATGTGTTTACCTGTGGAGGTATTCTAATTGCAGGGGCCAGGGACACCAGACAAGGCTGCAATGGTGGTGTGACCAGGGGAGACGGAGGAGGTAGTTGGTCCAGAGGAGGCCGTGTTGGTGGTGACAGTCAGGGGGGGTGGTGTGCATCGTGGTGGTGGTGGACGAAACTGCCGACAATGGCTTGGAGTAGCTGGTGTTTGTAATGGTGGGGTTGAGGGGCCGACGATGGTGTGGTCAGGAGAGTAGACACATGGCCTTATTCTGCAGCTGGGGGCTCCGGCGCCTCCTACAGGTGTTGCACAGTGGGAGGCAGGGCAGTGGTGATGCAGCTGTCAGGAGTGGTTCCAGCGGGAGGTCCAGCAGAGGTGATGGTGTCAATAGTCTCATCTGTGTTCTGAGGGCTGTGCCCCAGGTCCTTCGCTATCAACCTCCCCTCTATTAGGGCGTGCTCTTCTAAAGGGCTGGGACTGGAGCAGGGGCTGGGACTGGAGCAGGGGCTGAAGGTCATCCTGTGGTTGCTGGGGAGGAGGCGCTGATGGACGGCACAGTGCTGCTGGTTCCATTGGAGGCGGTGGTGGGACACGGTAGGGCATTAAACGGGACCCTTCAAAGGCTGAAGGGTCAAAAGGCCACACTTCTTAAACCCTTACACCAAATGTCAGTACTGAGAGAGATTTCTTCAATCATCTTTATTTAATATCAATTTAATTATTGCAATAATGAGGCTGGTCAGTCCAACAGTCTTGGCTGTTGGACTGAGAGTCCAACCTCCTTTGGCAATGCTGTTTCTTATATAGAGCTGACACTAAAATGCTGAGTCATGGCTGGTTCAAACGCTCTCATGCAACCCAACAGTCTAATATACCACTTTAGATCCATCCTGTCGTTATCTGCATCTGGCCTAATTTCCCAGATACCAGGATGTCTAAGAACCATTAAGGCCCTTTGTTCTACTCCTCTTCATCACAGTTACAACCACCCCACCTCCTATCTATGGAATACTCCTCTTCATCACAGTTACAACCACCCCACCTCCTGTCTATGGAATACTCCTCTTCATCACAGTTACAACCACCCCACCTCCTGTCTATGGAACGCCAGAACAGAGAGAGACCAGAGACATCACATGCACCACTAAGACCATAGAAACGTCATACCATTAGTTAGGTATATAATCCTTAACTATTAATATCAAACAAATAAGGTAAGTATGTCATTGTTTCTGTCACAGGTCACATATAACCAGACGTGGGAAAAAGCACCCAATTGTCATACTTGAGTAAAAATAAAGATACCTTAATAGAAAATGACTCAAGTAAAAGTCACCCAGTAAAATAATACTTGAGTAAAAGTCTAAAAGTATTTGGTTTTAAATATGCTTAGGTATGAAAAGTAAATGTAACTGCTAAAATATACTGAAGTATCAAAAGTAAAAGTACAAATCATTTCAAATTTTAAAATTATATTAAGCAAACCAGATGGCACCATCACACTCCAACACTCAGACATCAATTACAAATGAAGCATATGTGTTTAGTGAGTACACCAAATTTAGGCAGTAGGGGTGACCAGGGATGTTCTCTTGATAAGCATAAAGATAATGCTGCACAGTACAGGGTTGTACAATATCTGTCTATTTGTACATGTTTAAAATGGTCTAATACAATGCATCTCTGTGCTAGAGGCGTCACTACAGACAACCTGGTTCAAATCCAGACTGTATAACAACTGGCATTGATTGAGAGTCCCATAGGGTGGCGCACAATTAGCCCAACGCAGTCCGAGTTTCGCCAGTGTAGGCCGTCATTGTAAATAAGAATTTGTTCTTAACTGACTTGCCTAGTTAAATAATAATTTTAAAAAATCTATGCTCTCTATGACCTACACAGAGAAAATAAAATGTTTGGAGGACCACATCTTTTGTTTCACACAAATTGTTTAAAACAGAACATAGACAGCTTATCTTTGCCTCCATAATCACCTTTCATTGCCTGTTTATAACTCTCTCCAGCTCAAATGAGCTTCTTGTCCCTGAGTTTATTCAAGGGATATTGGCCCTAGTAGTGGTACAGCCCACTCTAATTTCTAGAAAGGAGGATACAGTATTGAGATGTCTCTAAAACAGCATGAACTCAATCGCCTGTGGATCAATTTCCTTTTGCATATTTACTACCAGTATATGCTCATTTCATGGTGTCACAGATTATGCTTGTAGGCAAAGACATTAGTACCATGTTCAACATAGTTTTACACATTAACTTTTATGTTTGATGACGAAATACAATCACACAACCCTGAAATTCTTTGACCTCTGACTCAAACACACGGCTGATTGGGATAGTGTGATTTCTGAGATTAAGTTTCAAAATCTTATCAAAATGACCTGACATACAGTATAATAACAGAGGTCGTGTCTGAAAAGTGATTTCTCTCAGATTAAACTCCCTCTCTCCATCTCTCGCTCTTTCCGTTTCCCTCTCGGACAGGTTTTGGGATGTCGGCCACATCCACAACAGAGGGCAAAGTCCTCCTGGTAATCTACAGCCTGCTGGGCTGCTCTGCCACAATCTTCTTCTTCAATCTCTTCCTGGAGAGGGTCATCACCATGTTGGCCTTCATCATGCGATGGTGTCACCGGAAGAGAACACACAACATCAAGCTAAGGGCCAGCAGCAACCAACACGAGGGTGGAGGAGAGGAAAGATAATGGATGTTGAGAAAGAAGTGTGGAGGCCTTCTGTGTATTCCACCACTCTCATTCTGTTTGCTGCTGCCCTGGGGTTGGCATGTGCTGCTTCCACTCTCTGCTCTGCCATGGAAGGCTGGAGCTAAATCGAGTCCCTGTACTTCTGCTTCGTGGCCTTTAGTATGGTGGGCTTTGGGGGACCTGGTGAACAGTCAGGAAGAGTCCTAACGAGCAGACCCCAGAGGAGCCTACCAGGTGGCTAACTGCTTCCTCATGCTCCTGGGGATATACTGTCCCTACACCCTCTTCAACGCCCTCTTTGTCATAATAAACAGGGGCTGAACTGGATCCTGAGTCAGCTGATCCATGTGCGTAGCTGCCTGTGCCACGGCAGACCTCTACGATGCCCGCTGTTGCCCATGTTCTTGCCAAACCCGGTGGGGAGATGCTTGTGTGCTGATGCCACAGTGAAAAATCCCTGTGCCACAGGAACATGGACTTGAGCAGCACCAAAGCCATAGAAATGGGGCAACATGGATGCAAGCTTCCCTGAGGGGATGCCATAAATGTTGGACTACCATGACTGGTACGACAGCTCCTGACTGACAAAATATCCGGCATGGTTTATCTGCATATAGACAACACTGATAAATGAAGGTATCATTTTTTGTAATTAAGTTACTTGGGACCTTTTTTTCATATTAAGTTTTTTGTACTTACCCATAATGTATCATGAAACCAGTTTTACTCTCCTCATAAACTGCATTAGGCCTGTGATGATGGTTGTAGTACCAGTACTTAGTTTACCATGTACACTTGTTTGTGGTTTCATGTTGCAATTTGTCTCCACAAGAGTGAGTACATTGATAAAGCCATGTGGATTTTATTTTGGTGGACTGCATATTCAACTGATCCAACTTTTTCCAAATGTTGTCCTGACTTTTTTGTGTGCAAATAAATGAAAGACAGAAAAGGCTACACTCCAGCAAATTCCCTCTGACATTTCCTCCTCCTTGTTATGATACAGATCCACAAAGATCCGACAGATTATTGCAATGTGGCACACAAACGCAATTAAGAATGATTGATATATCTCTACTTTTATGTACACAAAGGAGCAGTTATTATAGACCGATGCCATGGTTCCATTTAAAGTACTGAGGTGAAAAATATGACCAACATTTTAAATAAATGTTTAGCTTATCATAATAGGCCTACAAGATGTCAGACAACTAGCCTACTTCTAGATTAGATTACTGCAACGATTTACATATTGACCAGTAATATCTGAAATCAGCATATTCAAAACCTATAATAGCACAAAGTTTACGATTTGTACAACCGAAAAGTATAAACGCATTAGTTCTGCAATGGATAGATCCAATTTGGCGCAATGCAGTTTACAACCAGCCAATTACAAAACCGGGTACTTTTCTAAGCGTTTCTCTGGACCAATAAGGATCTGCGTTACATTGCCTAAATTGAAGGTCATCTCATTACTCCACTGTGGTCATACTTGATCAAAAATAATAGCGATCAAATTGACAATGTTTAGCCAAATATTGGCTATTGTTCACCGCTTCTATAGACTGAAATAACGGGCGAGTCTGCTTCTCGTCAATGCACGAGCGTAGGTCAAGCAG
This sequence comes from Thymallus thymallus, assembly GCA_023634145.1. Taxonomy (NCBI): domain Eukaryota; kingdom Metazoa; phylum Chordata; class Actinopteri; order Salmoniformes; family Salmonidae; genus Thymallus; species Thymallus thymallus. The sequence continues at coordinate 8,584,079 of CM042378.1, read as the reverse complement.
CGTGAACAGAATCCTGCAGTATCTCTGCGCGATTCGTGCAAATAGTACAATTACTTAACTTTGGATGAGTAACAGAGGACGTGCTAGATCATTTCAGTGAGTGCAGTGTTCAATACAAGGTGAATAAAATATTATATTCTAACGACGCATTTGTGGTGTGCAGTTTTAAGATTGGCAGGTTCGTGGAGGGTGAAAAATGTCACTTCGCGGAGCGATATATTGCAAATTAGGCCACATCGGCAGTGACGCGGTCGCTAGTGTTTACGGGCAACTTCGCAGAAAAGGTACTGTTTATACCTCTAGCGAATACATTTTCAGCACTAAACAACGATAAATACGTTGACTACATTTACGTTGCCAGCCACGAGGGGAATATTGAGTATTTAGTCATTTATATTTTCCAAGTTCGAAGACATAACATAATAAAATGGTGAGTATGGACACCTTTTTGCTAGCTAGCTACACTTATTCTGCCGTCCACAGACATCATGCCACAATGCTAACGTTACATGGCTGTCAAATAAATTCGCTAACTTGTCGAGGAGCTACCTAGTTACCTAGCTAACATGAATTCGTATTGGGTTTGAGCAGCGTCTACGTAGTTATAACTAGCTATCTGTCCTTAAACTAGCTAGTTAAATAAGGTGTGACTGTAACAAAGTATGTCGGTCTGGCAGCTCAACTGTTGATATCACCTCACCACCTGGCCGGGCTGTTGACGTTGCATTGCAATAACCACCAAATGGCAGTTGGAAAAGCTCATAGGGGTTCAGTGGCTGACGGACAACAAGAAATGATAGATTGTGGCCACGTATTGTTTGCCAATGCAACGCGTAGGAGGCATGACTATATGATCAACGTTAGCCATGGCTAATTTTACATACGGCCAGCTAGCTAAGGTCATTGGTTTCACTCGTATCGGAGTTAGCTAGTTAAGGCGTTGGGGTACTAAAATGGTGAGTGGGCGTTGTGGTTAAGGCATAGCGCTGTTTTGATATAATAATAATCAAACACTGCCAATTGAATTAACTTACTCGATATCATTAGTTGGCTGGCTAGCTATCCAAATGAACTAATGTTTCTGGTGAAAGTTGTAGACTTGAGCCAGTTGATTTGTATTTTGCAATGAACAATGCCCAGATTGTGTCGTGCCAAGGCAACTGATAACTTGTGCTCTGTCATGTTGTCAATAGTTAATTGGCAATGTGATCTATCTAGTTATACTTGTTGTTCATCGTGTTGTTGCTCAAATTGAGATTTCAATATCCACGCGACATTTGAGCCTTTCTTTATGGTGCTGTTGCGTATTGCACCACGTTGATCCGCAGTCTGCTGTTCGTGAATAATCTTCGCCCCCCCCGCATTGAACCACATCATGGTTGGTGCATTATACTGACACGGGATCCGCACTGCAAACTTTGCAAAAATGGGAAATTAGACTCTGAAAGACCTTGGGTGACAAACGATGACATGTGCTCTGCTTTATCTCTCATAATTACTGTTTTGGGGGATGAAAGTGAGGCCTTAGTGCTGTCTGTATTATTCATGTTGGTTTGTTGAAGATCTTGCAATCTGCCCCCCAAAAAACGAGACTGCATCACTTTACCACCTCAGAGTGAATACGATATTAGCATCCTTTAACCAGGACTGTGCAGTATGGGATCTCAATACTGCTCAAAGGCAACACTATTTTCCTGAGCCGTTTGAGGTTTGACACTGCCTTGTAAATGCTCAAACCCAGAAGTGCCCAAACTGAATCCTCCTGAACCACTGCTTGCTTCCTCAACCCACTGCATGGACAAACTACTCTGCAGTCTGCTTGCTGCCCTTCCCTTCTTCCTCTCCTCCTGATGACTCACTGAGATGGAGCAGAGCACATATCCTGGGCTAAATTCTTTCTTAACTGTAATGAACATGTGCAAAACGCAGAGTCATATGATGCAAAATGGGGATCATTTCCATATTTTGATAACTGGAGTGCTGACAAGCAAAACATTTTGAGACTTTGTCAACAATGGACTAATGAAACAAATTCAAATATAGTTTTGGGGTGAAATTTTCCTTTAACTGTAATGAACCTGTGTTGATCCTGAATGACTTCAGACCTGTAGCGCTAAAATCCCACATCATGAAGACCCTGGAAAGGTTAGTCCTCGCTCACCTCAGACCCCTGGTGTGTTTATCAATGGACCCCCTGCAGTTTGCATACCAGCGCAAAATCGGGGTGGATGATGCAATCATCTACCTTCTGCAGAGGGCCTACTCTCACCTGGACAACGCAGGCTGCACTGTGAGGGTCATGTTTTTTGACTTCTCCAGTGCCTTCAAAACCATTCAGCCCCTGCTACTGGGCGAGAAGATGAGGAGGATGAAAGTGGAAGCACCCTTAGTCTCCTGGGTCACGGACTACCTGACCGGTAGGCCACAATTTGTGCGACTACAGAGCTGTGTGTCAGAACGGGCTGTTAGCAACACAGGGGCCCCCCAGGGTACGGTCCTGTCCCCCTTCCTGTTCACCCTCTACACCTCAGACTTCAGATATAACTCTGAGACATGCCACCTACAGAAGTTCTCGGATGACTCTGCTATTGTAGGGTGCATCAGGGGTGGGCAGGAGGAGGAGTACAGGAGCACAATCAGTGACTTTGTGTTGTGGTGTGAGCAGAACCACCTTCAGCTCAACATCAGCAAAACTAAGGAGATGGTGGTGGACTTCAGGAGAACCAAGGCACAACTGACTGCAGTCCCTATAAAGGGGACGGATGTGGAAATGGTTGAGTCATACAAGTTCCTGGGTGTCCATATGGACAACAGACTGGAATGGGCTGGTAACACCGGGGCCCTGTACAAAAAGGGCCAGAGCCGACTCTACTTTCTGAGGAGGCTCAGGTCCTTCAACGTGTGCAGTAAACTACTGCATACCTTCTACCAGTCTGTGGTGGCCAGTGCCATCTTTTTTGCAGTGGTGTGCTGGGGAGCAAACATCAAAGCCGGTGATGCTTCTCGGGTAAATAAGCTGATCAGGAAGGCTAGCTCTGTCCTGGGGATGAGCCTTGACACTCTAGAGGAGGTGGCGGAGAGACGGATCCTGGCCAAACTGCTGGCCATCATGGACAACGTCACCCACCCTCTGCACACTATGGTTATGACGCAGAGGAGCACTTTCAGTCACAGACTGATCCCACCACGGTGTGCCAGAGAGCGCTACAGGAGGTCCTTCCTGCCGGCGGCTATGAGACTATATAATGCCTCACCGGGGTGCCGTGCCGTCGGCAACATAGATCTGGAACTGTTGGGGTGCTAGGACCTAGTTTAACAATTATGCATCCATCCGTGAGTAACTCTGGTCCGTCAGCACTCATCCACTCAGGACCTATTTATTTATTCATACAGGTCTGTATATACATACTCATGTACAGTTGTTATATTATATCACATGCAATATTGTAAGTAATTATTGGACGTAGGCATTCACTCAGGAATGCATATTAGTATCCTGCCAGTTGCACCTTTTCTCATTGCTTTTAGTATATCGAATGTGCAATAAGTGCAGTTGTCCGTAATTAAACCCTGCGCACTAAGGACTGTATTTTAAGGGAATTACTATTATTACCCCAAATGATATCATACACACATTTAGCTATTAAAGTATCTCTTCCTGTCATTTACCTGTACAGTTTGTGTAAACATGCAAGTATTCACTTATCTGTAAATATAACTGTATACCTAACTGTACAGCTAATTTAACTAATTTAACCATGCAAAATTTTCACTTACCTGTTAATTTACCCAGTCTGTCTATTAAGTAAACTATTATTATTACCCTCGCTCATATCATATGCATTTTTAGCTACTGAAGTATTTCTCTGCCATCGACCTGTATAGTATAGTTAACCATCCAACATCCACCAATGTATAGTGTACATATTCAGCCAACCACTCATACTATGCAATGTCCTTTTATAGCTTTTTTTTTTGCACTCCAGATATCTTGTATTTCTATACTTTTTCATACTGCCGCTCTATGTATCATGTACCGTGTATCTGTCTTTTGTGTACTTTCGTTGTGGCATTTTGCACCTGCCCTGTGTTTTGTTGTAGCTGCTTGACAATGAAATTTCCCCCCCGGGGGATCAATAAAGTACCTATCTATCTATACCTCAGTGTGCCCCTTGATTTCTGTCGGTTACGTGCACACCAACCTGTTCCCCTGGTGTTTTATTTTCTGTGGGGGCATGCACACTGTCACAGGTGTGCACACTTTCACTCTCAAGCAATAAATGCTATACCTATGACTACGAGTCTGAAGACCCACAAAAAGCAACAGAGATGGTAATAGTCAGTGTGCTACATTGGCGACCCTGTTCGTGCCGATCTAATTATAGCAGGTGTACTGATGTGTATTTATACCCATCACACTTCCTCAGCCCAAAGTGTGCTGGCTGACTGACTCAGACAGGCCTGATAGGACCTCGTCCTCAACTGATGGGAGGGAGAATAAAGCCTTGAGATTGACACGACAGAAACGGTCTCCCAGTTTCTTACACCATTTTATTTATGTGTGTATATATATATATATATATATATGTATGTATGTGTGTACAGTTGAAGTCAGAAGTTTATATACACCTTAGCCAAATACATTTAAACTAAGTTTTTCACAATTCCTGACATTTAATCCTAGTAAAAAGTCCCTGTCTTAGGTAAGTTAGGATCACCACTTTATTTTAAGAATGTGAAATGTCAGAATAATAGTAGAGTGATTTATTTCAGCTTTTATTTCTTTCATCGCATTCCCCGTTGGTCAGAAGTTTACAAACACTCAATTAGTATTTGGTAGCATTGCTTTTAAATTGTTTAACTTGGGTTAAATGTATCGGGTAGCCTTCCACAAACTTCCCACAATAAGTTGGGTGAATTTTGGCCCATTCCTCCTGACAGAACTAGTGTAACTGAGTCAGGTTTGTAGGCCTCTTTGCTCGCACACACTTTTTCAGTTCTGCCCACAAATGTTCTATAGGATTGAGGTCAGGGCTTTGTGATGGCCACTCCAATACCTTGACTTTGTTGCCCTTAAGCCATTTTGCCACAACTTTGGAAGTATGCTTGGGGTCATTGTCCATTTGGAAGACCAAGATTTAACTTCCTGACTGATGTCTTGAGATGTTGCTTCAATATATCCACATAATTTTCCTTCCTCATGATGCCATCTATTTTGTGAAGTGCACCAGTCCCTCCTGCAGCAAAGCACCCCCACAACACGATGCTGCCCCCTCGTGCTTCACGGTTGGGATGGTGTTCTTCAGCTTGCAAGCCTCCTCCTTTTCCCTCTAAATATAACGATGGTCATTATGGCCAAACAGTTATATTTTTGTTTCATCAGACCAGAGGACATTTCTCCAAAAGTACGATATTTGTCCCCATGTGCAGTTGCAAAGCAGAGTCTGGCTTTTTTATGGTGGTTTTGGAGCAGTGGCTTCTTCCTTGCTGAGCGGCCTGTCAGGTTAAGTTGATATAGGACTCCTTTTACTGAGTATATAGATACTTTTGTACCTGTTCCCTCCTATGCACTTTTTGTCTGCATAAACATTAAAATAATAACATTAAAGATGGCACCATGTGACCATGAGGTAAAGGTTTCCCTAGTGCAGGTTTTAATGAACACAACCTTAAGTAAACAAATAAAATGTACATATAAAAGCAACATGAGTAAAACAATGTGCATGTAAGAACAATACAATGTGTTGACATTAAAATAACACAAAATATGTAAACAAATCAAATGAACAGCACTTATTGTATGTCCGTTCTCTCCTTCATAAATAAATAAGGTGCTGCTGGCCTAACATCCTGTATGTATGCATCTTTGTTCACTTGAGATTGAAAGGTAAAAATGTATCATGGCCTTTGCAATGTAATATGAAAGGGCTGCAGTGAGGTCTTGAGCATTTGTGGGTGCATAAGCAGCCTGCCCTTTGAATGCTTGCTCGAGTGTCTGTCACAACTGTAGATGAGGAGGAACCAGTAGCATCACTGGGTTTGCCTGCTGCACACCCACTCTGTAAACAAGGGAATAGCAAATGTATTATTAATAGCAAATGTGTTACATTATAATTCTTATTATTTGCGCACACACACACACACACACTCTTCTGTGTTGCATTTGAGTATATGCAAAGACCCCATGCACAATTTACAATTTAAAGTAGTGGGTGGTGGTCACAAAGATGACTTGAAGTGTTGCCCCCTTTCGCAGCAATTCATAACATTTTATACAAATGTTTGCATGTTCTGCAGACAGGGTGACCATCTTCGATTTAAATTTCCCTCAGCACTCTTGTAAATCCTAAAATACGACCCCACTTCAGATTTGGTCCTCTTAGAAGGCAGAAAAATCTCCAGAGCGCTGTCACTGCCTTCCGCCATGTTTTCAAACAAAACAAAACCCATGTTGCATGCTGCGCCTTCGTCAGACTTGCTAAATTTGGTTGATGATGGACAGTATTTACTGGGAGTTTTTCAAACCGTGGTAATCACGGTTTTAATGATAATCAAAATTTGAAACGGTAATACTAACCGTCGGGAATTTTACTGTTGTTTATCGTGAAACCGGTAACCGTTTCATCCCTAGTTCTGATATTTCTAAATGTTTCTACATTGTCCTTTTTTTTTTTATTGCTAGGTATTACTGCACTGTTGTAGCTAGAAATAAGCATTTCGCTGCACCTGCAAATGTGTAGGAGACCAATAAACATAGATTTGATTTGAAATTGCCAGAGCTAGATACAGATCTAATTGGCGGGAAACCGCTAACTTGCCTGAGGTCAGTGACCACGTTTACATGCGCACAGTATTCTGGGCTAGTAGCTCCTATCCTGCTTTAGGTCTTATTTGGGAAACCCAGATAAGATGTTTACATGCCACAGTATCCCATCTAAAATCAGCATATCCCAGGCATCTTATCTGGGTTTTTCATAACCAGAAAACAAGCCTTTTCGGGTTATTGTAAACCGGATATGTTTATATGCGTCAACTCAAACCGAAATACTTGAGTATTCCTGATAATAATGGGATATCACCCCTGTGAGCACTGAGGTTATAGGGGTGAGAGTATTACTGCCATGTCAACTCATCTGGTCTCACGCAAATCCAATGGAGCAGGTATGGTTACACACAGGAGTAAAAGAGCAGCCATTAGGTGATTGTTGCTTAATTTACCTCAATTATGCTATTATATGGCAGGGGCAGTGGACAACTCTCACTCTTGCTTCCTCTCGTCTTCACAGGCTGACCAACTTACTGAGGAGCAGATTGCTGGTAAGTACTATCCCTAACCCTGAACAGTGCGGTTCTGACCAATGTAAGCTCTTCAATCCAATCCCAGTTAGTATAAGTTACTGGGTTCATATCGGTTGGTAGATAATGTGGGTGCTTAGACGCTTGGCACCTCATGGTAGTGACCAACATTTAGGCTACTCTGCCTGTTAGTTTGCACAACTGCTGCTAATCTTGTACAAACCATTCTAAGTATTTATAAAAAATTTCTTCATCTGCACAGATCTAAATAATTGGGTGAAAGCAATATGTTGAATGTATCCTGGGAATTTTCCCTTACCTGTCCAGTTCTCTCACATCAGAGAACTAGAGACAAGGCTAGGGAGACCATTTAGACTATTGACGTACCCAATATAGACATTTCCAAGAACCCCACACTGTTCCCTGTTTGCATAATCAGAGTTCAAGGAGGCGTTCTCACTGTTCGACAAGGACGGCGATGGCACCATCACCACCAAGGAGCTGGGTACTGTCATGCGCTCTCTGGGACAGAACCCTACTGAGGCAGAACTACAGGACATGATCAACGAGGTAGACGCTGATGGTAAGATTAGAGAGATGTGTACAATGACACACACACACTGACATACTCATTCACACCTGTGCTGACACACGCACACGTATGGTCAGAACCCAACAAGGCTGACCCTTGTACATTATTCACATGGTGGATGAATGGTAACACTCACAAACACTGCATAATTACTTGCCCAACGCTCTTAACTGCTAGGCTACCTGCCGCCCCACCTGGATGGCACCATGGCTCTTGTTTCATGGTGGATCACATTCCAAATGTCTAATGTTTCCACCCACAACAGAGGCTCACACGTAGAGTTTGAGGACTCTAGATGGATAAAACCCGTTTTTGACATGGAGCTTGTCAGAAATTAATGGGTTTTATTATCGACGTTTAACATAGGAGATCTTATACGTTTTGTTTTTTAAAATATCAGTCAGTTAACATTATTAACCCTGTATATGGGACATTTTGGGGCGGTAGGTAGCCGAGTGGTTAGAGCGTTGGGCCCGTAACCGAAAGGTTGGTGGATCGAATCCCCGAGTTGACAAGGTACAAATCTGTCGTTTTGCCCCTGAACAAGGCAGTTAACCCACTGTTCCCCGGTAGGCCGTCATTGTAAATACACATTTTTTCTTAACTGACTTGCCTAGTTAAAGTTTAAATAAATATAAAAAATGCTTGTTTTGATTACATATAAGCTTTAAAATTCACAGTGACATTGTCTGATGAACATTATCTCATAGAACAAAGCGTATAAGATCTCCTAAGCTTGTGTTTACCACAGATCTTATTTATGCCGTTTATCCAAAAACCCTACAAAACCCCCATTAATTTCCCCTTGGGTTTTGGCAAACGAGCCATGGTGGAGTGCCTACAAAAAGACGCCATTACTATTGCGCTCTTATTGCCATTGACGGCTTCCACCATTTTAAAGTAGTCAACTGGATGGGACTTCCAATGAGTTAAGGAAGGATCACATGATTCCATCCGGGTCATCAGCAGGGATCAGCCAATTAATTATACTTGTGAGCAGTCATTCCATAACTGTAGGTGGCAGTAAATCGCCAACCTTGGCTTTTATATCTGTTCAAACAACACACTAGGTGGTAGTTTGCATCCTTTCAGTTTGTTTGCCAACTCATAGTGGTAGAAGAAAATTGACTACTTAAAAATGGAGATTGCCTCAATGGTGCTGCCCATGCACTCTTTGGGCTCATTTCAAAATGTATCAACTATTTCAACGCTGCTTATTATAAAATAAAATAAGTCTTTGTGTGTGTGCGCACACACAAACATAAAATAAAGACTGTCTTGTTTGTCTTTAGGTAACGGGACGATCGATTTCCCAGAGTTCCTGACAATGATGGCAAGGAAGATGAAGGACACCGACAGCGAGGAGGAGATCAGAGAAGCCTTCAGAGTCTTTGATAAGGTATGCATGCTCCACACCCCATCTCCTTTGATTGTTGTACTCAGTCAATTGGAAATGTGCTTAGTGTTTTGAAACATGAGACGTTTTGATGATCTGTTTAGATTTTTGTGCTTAGTTGTGAAAATGTACCGCATACTTGTGAAAATTGCACCAAAGTGAACTTTTTGTTCTAAGAATGTGATGTTGAAAGTGTGATGGACTACGGCGCCACTGCTCGTGTTCGCCTCTGCCGTCCTGATGTTGTGTAATCCAGTGTTTGTCATCATGGTTATGTCTTTGTAACTGTGTTGCTGAGAGAAGGGCTTTGTTTGTTGACAGGGAGCGGAGTATAACGTTATCCGCAGTCAGAATAGGGGCTTATTACAGTGCAGAAATCTGATAATAGGGAGAGCTCATTGGTTGGGCTTATATTGCCTATTGCTTTGTGCAGCCTGGGACAATGCAACCCCTTTCAACAGAGCCATGTGATTTTGGGAATGTGTGTGTGTATTGCAGTTGTTTGCACCCTCTGTGTGAGTGGTGTGATTGTGTGAGGTTTGTTTCTGTTGTGGGACATTTGTGCAACTGTCCTGAAGAACCTTGGTCACTGCTACAATGCCAGTCTGCTAGGACGCCAGTGTGTCAGCATCCCCCTGCTCTGTTTATCATCTCTCCCTTTGCGGCTCTTGAGTCTTGGCAGAGCTAGAGCCAGTGATGACGCCAGGCTGGAGCTGGGTGAGCAGACGGACCAGAGCCATGCATATCTATGGCTGCCACACAGATGGGGCAGCCAGGGACCATGTTCATGTGCCAGCAGATCAGATAAACCCAGGCTGTATTCAGGAGAGAGAGATGTTACTGATCGTTCAGATAGAAAACTGTTGTTTAGACCTGATCTCATTCTGACAGGTTCAAGTACTGTATGTAGAACCGTCTTTTCTTTGCCTATTGAATGAGCCTGTTCTCCCTGTAGGATGGGAACGGCTACATCAGCGCGGCAGAGCTGCGGCACGTCATGACCAACCTCGGGGAGAAGCTCACGGATGAGGAGGTGGACGAGATGATCCGCGAGGCCGACATTGATGGAGACGGACAAGTCAACTATGAGGGTGAGCTCAACGTCCCTCCGCTCACCCACTCGTGTGTTTGCAGATATAAAGGAAACGGATTGGTGGAAGCTCCCCTTAGTAAACCCGTTGCAAGCCAAGGTGGAGCCGTCACCGTATTTCTTAACACTTCCCTGTTACATTCCGATATGCAAAAACCAGAGGGGTAAGTAAGGGCTAAAGATTCTCTTAAAACCGGGCATTCTTCTCTCTCCTCCACTTCCTAGTCCTCCTTTTTCCTCTCTTCTTCCTGCTCCTCATATCTACTGTGATTTTACTGAAGTCTGTCTTTCCACTGTTGCCCCTGTCAATTATGCCAGGACAAGGCCTGTATTTATAATGTGAAGTGATGCTTCAGGCCTTCTTCTAGTCCTTGGTGTGGGACAAACTGGTTTTGTGTGCCTTATTTCACTTTGCTTTGATGCTAACAGGACTTGGTTTATACATGACGTACTCACTCACAGCTTAATGAAACACTGTTCATTTAATTTAAAACAGTATTGAAGACATTGATTCCTCATGTTGTTCTGTTCCAATCTTATTAATATGCCTTGTGATGTAGACATTGTTAACTTTATTCTAATTTCTTTCTCCCTGTTTTGTTCTGCCTTTTCAGAGTTTGTGCAGATGATGACAGCCAAGTGAAGTGGACTGTGCTCTCACACATTTCTCTTTTACATTGCTTGTCCTCCTAAGATTGCTCAACACCAATAATCAAGCCAAAATGTAAAACTAAAAAAATGATTCAATGTACAAAATTCTTTAATCAAAAAAAATCCAACTACTTCTAAGGTATCTGTTTTAACTGCAGATGAATCCCTAACAGAAGTTAATGGACCAAGCTTTAACGAGGCATGTGACCCAAACTCCAGAGTAAGATCCTTGGGAGGCTCCCAGATGCAGACTAAATTTGAATAAAGGGCAACACGGACAAGGCTGAGGGCTAGGAATCCTTGCCAGAGATGGCTGACTTTTCCTCATAGAGAATCCATGGCAGAGATGGCTGACTTTTCCTCATAGAGAATCCATGGCAGAGATGGCTGTATTTTCCTCATAGAGAAGCTTACTAGTTCAAGTCTTTTTCCACCCTGAAAACAATTTAGGCTAACGCCACATTCAGTTTCATGTCACAACAAGGTGGTTCTGATCCCATTGGAGATTGTATACACACTAGAGGTGTGTGTATGTGTGTGTGTGTGTGTGTATATATATATATATATCTCGATACACTGAGTGTACAGAACAATTAGGAATACCATCCCAATATTGAGTTGCACCCCCCCTTTGCTCACAGAACAGCCTCAATTTGTCTGGTCATGGACTCTACAAGGTGTTGAAAGCGTTCCACAGGGATGCTGGCCCATGTTGACTCCAATGTGTCCCACAGTTGTCAAGTTGACTGGATGTCCTTTGGGAGGTGGACAATTCTTGACACACAGGGAATCTGTTGAGTGTGAAAAACCCAGCAGTGTTGAAGTTCTTGAGACACTCAAACTACCCCGTTCAAAGGCACTTAAATCTTTTGTCTTGCCCATTTAACCTCTGAATGGCACACACAATCCATGTCTCAATTGTCTCAAAGGTTAAAGAATAATTTTTAAGCCACCTCCTTCCCTTTTAAGTTACATCAATATATCATCTTAGCTTTTATCTGGTCAGTCTATATCATGGAATGAGCATGTGTCCGTAATGTTTCGTACACTCGGTGTGTGTGTGTGTGTGTGTGTGTATGTATGTATCTCTATCTCTATCTCTATCTCACTAACGGTTGGTGCAAGAATTACAGTGGAAGAGGTTGCATTGGTGCGGAGTTGAGGAGATAATTCTCCCATCCCTAAGGGGTTGTGGGGATTTGATAGAAAAGCACTGGTTGGTTGGTTTTAATAGTCTTTTCTTTTTCATTGTTTGGGAAGGCTGTTGTCTTTCGTTCTCAAACGAGGCTTTTAATTTCCCAGTACCACTGACCTATGGCATAGGAGTACGTAGATGTACAGTTTCAGGACATTGATTATGGTAACACACAGAGCATTGCTGTAAAGAGATTTGTATCTGCTAACATATATCCTGATACAAATATTAATGTTATGCTTTTTAAATGTATTATCAAATATTCATGTATAAATTAAACATTTTGGCCACAAATATATATTAGTGTATCGTAAACTTTGCATGACCTAATGTTGATATAGTATGACGTGTGAGATGTTTTTTTCCTTGGTTTTGAAATGTGCCATATAATACTCTAAAGCCTCAACCTTCTTGCAAGAGCACTTATTAAATTAGAACATATTATGAATATACAGTATAAACTATATACAGTACATACCTATTTGCACTTTGGTGTAAACCGTATATTTGAAAATGTTCTGTAAAAAAATTAATGTTGCTGTTGCTAGAACAACTCATTTTGTCTCGTGCGCCTGTGGATTTGTCAGATCCTCATGTTGTCATCAAGTGTTCACTTCCTTTATCCGTGCTCCGCTTGCTCTTCTACAGAACAGATATATTCACTAATATTTATTTTTGTCAGTGAGTTGGAACAATAAATTAGTTTCAGACTGGTATTATTCAGGGTTAAATGCTAGCAGAGGTACTGAATCGTTGCTTAAAAGACATCTGGCTAGCTTTTACTGGTTGGTTAACTCTGATTCAGAGGTTGGAAAAGACACATGGTTAAGGACTGTTAAACTTTGGAGGTAGCGTACAAATTTAAATAAATATTAATGTTTGCCATAAATAAATTGACTGTACTTCACTGAGTGTGTTGTCTTGTGTAATACTTGTATATGCAATTTTTATTGCTCACTGTTTTGTCTTAAATGCTCTGCCATAAGCTAACTTTAAGCATGTACTAATGGAATTTACTTGGAGTGTGAATGGAACTTCAGTTAGTGTGTATACCTGGCTGCCAGTCTCTGCAGTCTTCATTATATCCTTTACAAGACACCCTCTGAGATTGGGTCAGAGGAGGTCACCCCGGCCTCTGTAAGAGGAGCTATCCCTGGCTGCACCATGCTATATTTGGTGGCTCATGAGATTGCCACAGGAGCCTCTGGTAATCTGGGCCAGTCAGGTTCATGACATCTCACCCCAAATGCCTCCCAAATCCGACCCACACATGCCTCTGCGGTGACGGGCATGGACAGCCAATGAGATCAATCATATCTGGGGCCGGTAGGATGTGATTGGGTGTTGGCTGTTAGATTATTTTGTTACAGTAAGTAGCTCAGGTACATTAATTAGGAACCTGAGGACCTCAACTGTATAAATATAGTCTGGCGGTTGTATATAACACATGATCATGTCTGGGCAAGGTGCCTGTGTAAGAGGAGTAAACTACAATTTGTGTAGCGATATTACTTTACTGCACTAGTGTAAGAAATTCAATATAATCTGTATTGATATTTAGGCGCAAACTTGTTCTTAAAGCTTGTGCAGTGAATTTACAAGGTATTGGTCTGTTACTAGTAGTAGGAGAGTATATCCTCTTTTCATATGATATGCTTACAACTACAGCAGATCTGAAGGAACCAAATAACTGACAGGTCGCTGGTTCAAATACGGAGCCGACAAGGTGTAATAATAAACAATAAAAAAAAATATACCTTTATTTCTTTACTGCCACCTAGTGTTTGCTTACGAGTATAATTCATTGGCTTATTCCTTTTTAAATCCCTGGTGGAATTATGTGATCCTTCCTTAACACTGGAAGTCCCACCCAGTTGGCTACTTTAAAATGGAGCAAGCCCTGCATGGCAATGTCCATGCCAAAGTAGGTTTTATCCATATAGCGTCCTCTATCTAGCTCTATGTGTTGCCTTATGTGATGCTTTGCTCTCAGTATAGTTTCACATATCCTCACTAGATGATGCTGTATCATTGTTTTGGAATCTCCTCAGACATTACATTTGATTTTTTAAATAATCCCTGTGTGTTTATTGCATGAAAATAACTCCACATATATGTTTATCATGTATTTCCCTGAGCCACATTTTGCCATTGAAATGCTCAGTCTGATTTGTAAATGTAAATATACAGTACCAGTCAAAAGTTTGGACACACCTACTCATTCAAGGGTTTTTCTTTCTTTATTTTTTACTATTTTCTACATTGTAGAATAATAGTTGAGACATCAAAACTATGAAATAACACATACGGAATCATGTAGTAACCAATAACAAATCAAAATATATTTTATATTTGAGATTCTTCAAAGTAGCCACCCTTTGCTTGATGACAGCTTTGCACAATCTTGGCATTCTCTCAACCAGCTTCATGAGGTAGTCATTTCAATTAACAGGTGTTAATAAGCTAACTTTAGGTGTGTCTTGTTAAAAGTTTATTTTTTGTTTTGTTTTTTAAGCTCTTACACTAAAATGGAATTATCATACTTTTCACAATTTCAGTGTTTTTTTCGACCTCATAGTGTGGAAATATAAAAAACTACTGGAAAATCAAGCTTTTGACTGTATTTCGACGAGTTGAGACTGGTGTTTTTATAAACTCATTGTTTGTATAAAGGATAATATGCCTCAACCCAGAAACAATCTTCACGTTAGTCATTTAATGGTGAAAATAAATCTGAAACTGCTCTTATGCCTGTGATTGGTTCAGCAGACCAGTTCCTCAAGGACTGAATGGTATTGGTCCAGCATTAGCCTTATTATTCATTTAGGTGTTTGTTGGTCTGTCTCTGTCTTATTGGTAAGATAATATAATTATCCCCTGATATTAATCTTAGTGGGGAAATCTAACACAATCGATGTACCTCTCTAATTATCTCGCATTTCATGACTCAGTTATTTAAAAAAAAAATACAGACCCCTGGTCACCACAGATTATTATAATTTTTTTCATAAAGTCAAAAGTTATTAAAATTAAGAGTTCTGTATGTGCGGGCCATTGGTGTGCTACTACTGTACCACATATCAAATGTAGCAAAACTGGTTTGAATTCATTACTCAAATTCATGCATTACTCATTGTAAATTACAACATCTCATACATTGCAGTGCTCCACATAACACATGATGAGTGAGCATTTTTATATTCTGAATTGGTTGCAAAACTCTGGGTAATATGTCTGGCCAAACTGATTATTTAGAGGTCTGCAGATAAAAGTTTCAGAGATATGTTAAATTCAGCATTAAGAAACATCTATGGCAGCAGGAGTGTACTTTGAATGGAGAGGCACACAAACCATACACACACACACCAGCTGTTAAAATGTTGATTAGAAAAAGTTGGTTTATCCCTAGTCACTCATACATTACCCATGATTCAAACTGAAACACAAGCAAACATTACATACAGACACACAAACATGAAAATAATGAGGGAAACATCTAAGGTAGGTTTCTATTCACTCTCACACAGAACCTTCACACTTTAACCTGGTGAACCTGGAAGGTACACTCTTCGAAAAAAAATTGTTATTCGGCTGTCCCCATAGGAGAACCCTTTTTGGTTCCAAGTAGAACCATTGTGGGTTCCATGTAGAACCCTCTGTGGAAATGGTTCTACATGGAACCCACAATGGTTCTACTTGGAACCAAAAAGGGTTCTGCTATGGGGACAGCCAAAGAACCCTTTTAGGTTCTAGATAGCACCGTTTGTTCTAAGAGTGTAGGGCCAGATCTAATCTGCAGGAAAAAAATTGTTGGAATTCAATCAAACAAAATACTGACACTTTATTTATGAAATAGGTTTCCGCAGATTCAGCCTTGCCATGATTAATGTGGTAAAATGTTGTCTGTCTTGTAGTCTAACCTGTCATTATTAATCATCTACATGAATGTATGTTTGGTAAAGTTACATAAGACAGAAGGTTACTTAAGGCAAACACGAAAGTAGGGTGGTTGGTCGGGGTGGAGTTGAACTAAAATATCTGGTTGTGACTCATGGAGTTGCAGGTCTGTTTATTTTGCTTGGCTCCAAAGCTAGCTGGCTAATGGTATTTAAATGATGCATTACAACACCAGCTTTTTGTTCCACCTGTCCCTGTTCCTGGAAGGTTGTGGACTGCATTGTAAGAGAATGGCAGAGGCTCGCCTCGTAGAGGACTGTTCCAGACTACTGTTTTTTACAGCCTCCGAAGCATCACCCAGGTGG
Organism: Thymallus thymallus; assembly: GCA_023634145.1. NCBI lineage: Eukaryota > Metazoa > Chordata > Actinopteri > Salmoniformes > Salmonidae > Thymallus > Thymallus thymallus. The sequence goes on along the minus strand of CM042378.1, from coordinate 8,567,597 downwards.
ATGCTACACTTTGATAGTAAATGATCCAGCCTATCTACGGAGGAGGGGGAGGAGGATATGGCGTGTCTGATAAAGAGCTCTGGGCCTGTCTATGAGTATCTGACCGACTTTTCTCCCTGCCTGACTGTATCACAATAATCCCTCCCACTGGCGTACCACACACCCACTATTTGGAATGACAGGCCCCCTGGAGTTCGTCTCCCCCACTTCCCAGATAGCATATGACCACGTCATAAGCCATGGCAAAAAAAAAATGTAATGAAAAGAAATTGGCTTATATACAGTCATGAAAAAGTAAGTACACACCCTGGAAAGTTGTCTTTTAAAATTTTTTTTTTTTTTACATATTTTGACAGATGGATATGTAATCTTCATTTCAACATGATTGGCAGATAAAGGTTACCCAATTTAACAAATCACACACACAAAAAAAACATTCTTTTTGAGAGCAGAAGCTTCTTCCTTCCTGACCTCCCATGTAGGCCAAGTTTGTGCAGTCTCTTTCTGACAGTGTACTCATGCAATTTGACATTGAATGTGGCAAGAGAGGCCTGTAGATCCCTTGATGTTACCGTGGGGTTCTTAGAGACTTCTATGAGCATCTTTCGGTCAGCTCTTGTCCTAGGTAGTTTGCCAGTGGTCTGGAATTTTTGTCGGACAGTGGAATGATGTACTTCAAATTGATTGGAAATGGATTTGTAACCCCTCCCAGACTCATGGGCATCAAAAATATTTCTTCTGAGGGCCTCGGCTAGGTCTTTTGATCTTTGAATGATGTGTTACCACACACCCACATGGTTAAGACCAAACTAGACCAATTTTCTTATTTTTCTGGAAGGATGGAGTTTCTCTCTAATGTTTTCTAATCATTTGCACTTGTTTTGGTACCTAATTCTAATTTTAGCCATTTTATGTGATGGTAAAGGTAGTGTACTAACTTTTTCCCCATAAGAAGAATACATTTTTGTTTATTTTAATTGCATAACATTTTCACATTTTTTCTCTGCCCCATGCCAATATGTGTAGAATAGCAGATTAGCTATAAAACTGCACATTTTTCTCTTTGGCAAGACGATTAGAATTGTAGGAAGTTAGCTGTTTCTCCCCCAAAAAGAGCACTGCTGCTTCCTGTGGTACGCCACTGCTCCCTCCGCTAAAGCTACTGACTGCCTTTCCAAACTGCCTTTACAACCAGACATATGAAGTTGTGAAAGACCATCAACCATGGCCTGCTAGATCCCAAAATGTGTTTTGAGATTCTTGTTTGTAATGAAAAACACTATACAAAATACATATTATTATTATTATAACCTGGAAGGTATAGAGACCCACTGGGCACATACTGGTTGAATCAATGTTGTTTCCACATAATTTCAATGAAATTACGTTGCACCAACGTGGAATAGACGTTGAATTGACGTTTGTGTCAGGTCCGGGATACGAACCCTGAGTGTGTCGCTGAAAAACCCAAGGTTCTATGGGGCAGTGTGGACCCAATTGGCAGATAATCACAAGAGGCAGGTTAGAAGGAAAAAACAGATAGTCTTTACTTAGTATTCCTCCTGAGCAAACAAAGGATCCAGCATAAGTGCTGGATTGAGCAAGGTATAAATCCACACTGGATGATGCAGGCAAAAATAGTCCAATAACAAAATATACCAGAGAGGCTGGTCAAAAGGTCTGAGACAAAGTCTTTCAAGTTTAGACAAAAGGTGAGAACACAAAAGCATAGGCTAGGCTAGAGAACTTCAAGACTGAGCAAAGATGCAAGCAAATGAGAGTCTTTAAATATACACCTGTTAGCACTACCTAACTAGGCACAGGTGATTTAATTGAAACCATAATGAGCAGTGAGTTAGGAGGAGGATGTGGAAGGTCTTGTGCTCTCAGTCTCCCTCTGCTGGACAGACCGTGGTGTGACAGGGCCCCCCCCTTTACGGCCGGCTCCCGACGGCCCAGGACGGTCAGGATGCAAGCGATGGAACATCTTGATCAGGTTTGGGTCTAAGATGTGTCGTGCTGGCACCCAGGTACGCTCCTCAGGCCCATAACCTTGCCAGTCGACCAGGTAGTGAAAGCCACGGCCACGGCGTCTTGAATCAAGCAACCTTTTCACTGTGTAGGTGGGACCACCTTCTATAATACGAGGGGCGGGAGGGGTGGGAGCTGGGGGAGACCAGAGAGATGTTAATACAGGTTTCAAATGAGAGACATGAAAAGTAGGTCTTACTCTTAAAGATCTCGGTAGGGCAAGCTGGTATGCAACAGGGTTGACCCGTCTGATGATTTTGAATGGGCCAACAAATCTTGGGGCAAGTTTCTTGGATTCAACCTTTAATGGTAAGTCCTTAGCTGAGAGCCAGACTCTTTGTCCGATTCTGAAGTGTGGAGTTGCCCTCCTTCTCTTGTCCGCATACCTCTTGTAGCGGGTGGAAGCACTCTTCAAGGCTATGTGAGCCCTTTTCCATGTCCTCCTACAGCGATCGACAAATCTCTCAGCGTTAGGGACTCCAACCTCTATCTCTTGGCTGAAGAATAATGGTGGCTCGAATCCGAATTGACACTTAAATGGAGATAGACCAGTGGAGGAGCTGCGTAAGGTGTTGTGTGCCAGCTCTGCCCATAGCAAGAAACGACTCCAGGAGGATGGCTGATGAGCCGTGAAGCAGCGAAGGTATTTCTCCAACTCCTGATTTATCCGTTCTGTTTGGCCGTTTGACTGAGGGTGGAAACCTGAGGAGAGACTGACAGAAGAGCCAAACAGAGACCAGAATGCTTTCCAGTAGCGAGACAAACTGGGGGCCTCGATCTGAAACAATGTCCACTGGAATTCCATGGATTCTTACCACATTCTGGAGAATAAGGTCAGCAGTCTCTTTTGCTGAAGGGAGTTTAGGTAACGGAATGAAGTGTGCAGACTTAGAGAATCGGTCCACCACCACTAGTACAACCGTGTTACCTTCAGATACTGGTAAACCAGTGATAAAATCCATGGAGATGTGAGACCAGGGGCGTTGTGGGATAGGCAAAGGATGTAGAAGGCCGGCAGGGCGCTGATTAGAGGATTTCTGTTGAGCACAGACTGGACAGGCTTGTACAAAAGATCGGACTTCTCTTGTCATTTCTGGCCACCAGAAGCGTCTCTGAATAAAATCCAATGTCCTCTCAGTTCCTGAATGTCCAGCAATGGCAGAAGCATGACCCCACTGGAGGACCTCGGATCTTGCTTCCTTGGGCACAAACAAGCATCCTGCTGGGACTTCATCAGGAATGTGTACACCTCGTAGAGCCTCACGCACCGTATCCTCAATGGACCGACGAACCGGTGCAAGAATGCAGTCTCTGGGGACGATGAACTCTGGGGAACGGTCCCTCTGGGAACAATCATACTGGCGTGACAAGGCATCAGCCTTAACATTCTTGGATCCAGGTCTGTAAGAGATCACAAAATTGAAACGGGTAAAAAAGAGAGACCACCTGGCCTGCCGGGGGTTAAGGCGCTTTGCCTGCTGTAGGTAGGTTAGGTTTTTGTGGTCTGTCCACACAATAAATGGATGCTTGGCCCCCTCCAGCCAGTGGCGCCACTCTTCCAGTGCAAGTTTCACAGCAAGGAGCTCTCGGTTACCCACATCGTAGTTTCTCTCAGCTGGTGACAGGCGTCTGGAAAAGAAGGAACACGGATGGACCCTGTTATCTGTGATAGACCTTTGGGAGAGCACTGCTCCAACTCCCTCTTCTGATGCATCCACCTCCACGATAAACTGCAATTCAGGGTCTGGGTGTACCAGGATTGGGGCAGAAGAGAACAGTCCCTTTAATCTGTCAAACGCCTGCTTAGCCTCAGCAGTCCAGTGGATACAAGCAGGTGATCCCTTAGTGAGTGCGGAGATGGGTGCTGCAATAGTGCTGAAATTGCGAATAAACTTCCTGTAAAAGTTGGCAAAACCAAGAAATCTTTGTACCTGCTTTAGTGATTTGGGCTGGGGCCAGTTGGTGATGGCAGATACCTTCTTTGATTCCATCTGGATACCTTCTTGTGAGACAACATAGCCTAGGAATGAGACTTGGGGCACATGGAACTCACATTTTTCGAGCTTTACGAAAAGGTGATTCTCAAGAAGCTTCCTCAGGACCTGTTGGACATGGTGAATGTGTTCCTGTAGAGAGTCTGAGAAAATCAGTATGTCATCTAGATAGACAAACACGAAACGATTCAACATGTCCCTCAAGACGTCATTGATGAAGGCCTGAAACACTGCTGGGGCGTTAGCTAACCCAAAAGGCATGACTTGATATTCCCAGTGGCCAGTTGGGGTACTGAAGGCTGTCTTCCATTCGTCTCCCTCCTTTATGCGTACCAAGTTGTATGCACTTCGCAGATCTAACTTCGAAAAGATCTTAGCTTTCTGGAGCAGTTCAAAAGCCGATGACATTAGTGGGAGAGGGTAACGATTCTTAACAGTGACTTTATTGAGCCCACGATAGTCTATACAGGGCCTCAGACTACCGTCTTTCTTGGGGACAAAAAAGAAACCAGCACTAGCTGGTGAAGATGATGGGCGAATAAAGCCAGTACTCAAAGCATCCTGGATATATTCGTTCATGGCCTTAGTCTCTGGGGCAGAGAGGGAATATAGGTGCCCTCTAGGAGGGAGTGCGCCAGGAAGAAGGTCAATAGCACAATCATATGGTCTGTGAGAGGGTAGCTTAGTAGCGCGTTGTTTGCTAAACACTTCTCTCAAGTCATAGTAATCAGGGGGCACAGGCGTTAGATCTTGTGGCTTATTCAAGGAACTGGCACTCACCTCCTCAATAGCTGCCCGAATTTCTTTACTCCCGACCACAGTGAAAGCAGGAGAGGTACAAGAATCCTCACACGCAGAGCCCCAACGAAGGAGAGTTCCAGAGGTCCAGGAAAATTGAGGGTCGTGCAGCCGCAGCCAGGGGTAACCTAGGATAAGGGGTTCTCTGGAAGACTGGATCAGATAAAAAGAGATCTTTTCATGATGGTTAGTATCAATGGTCAAGCATAAAGGAACTGTTCTGAACTTGATTATTCCAGACCCTATTGGTCTGCCATCTAGGGCTTCAACCTTCCAGAACGAAGGGCAAGTTTCATAGGGGATACGCATCTTCTTAGCCAAGTTAATGTCCAAAAAGTTATCCGCAGCACCTGAATCCACAAATGCTTTCAAAGTCATTGTCCTCTCCCTGGTATCCCTCCAAGTAAGTGTAGCTGGCAGCAGTAAACGGGAGTGAGGAGTGTCAAACTGAGCAGTTCCACTCGCTAAGGTCCCCACTCCCCTTAGCGAGCTTTGGCTTTTAAAGCTAACTCGGGGCAGGAAGAGCGCAAATGGTTAGAGTCACCACAATAGAAGCACAGACCCTCTCTCATGCGTCTATCTCTCTCCTTAGGTGAAATGTGGGTCCTACCAAGCTGCATAGGCTCTTCCTCTGTCTGTGGAGTTAAATGGGAGACTTCTGGGATGTTGGGAGATGACAACATGGACATGTCTCGGGTGGTACAGCGTTCTCTTCTTCTTTCGCGAATACGGTTATCAATCCGGACAGCTAAAGTTATGAGTTCCTCCAGACTTGTACCCCAATCTCTACTGGCTAATTCATCCTTAACCCCTTCAGAAAGGCCACGATAGAAGGTTGAAATGAGTGCCTCTGAATCCCACTTGCTCTCAGAAGCCAGAGTACGGAACTCAATGGCATAATCGGCCACAGATTGATGCCCCTGATGTAGGTCTAGTAGTCTCCTTGCCGCCTCACGGCCACTGACTGGATGGTCAAACACTTGTTGAATAGTCTCTGTGAATACTTTTAGATCAGAACAGATGGGGGAGTGTTGTCTCCAGAGGGTTGAGGCCCAATCCAGTGCACGGTCACTCAACAAGGAGATAATGTATGCAATCTTAGCCCTCTCAGAAGCAAAGGTGGCTGGTTGGAGTTCGAAGATGAGTGACACTTGAGTCAGGAAGCCCTTGCAGGTACCAGGCCTCCCACCATAGCGCTGAGGGGTTGGAATCTTTAGTTCTTGGGGTATTGGTACAGTTAATGGTGGGGTTTCTGGTGCTGGTAGTACCACAGGTTTGAGGCAAGCATGTTTGTAGTTGTTGCAGCGACTCCCCAATCTGGTTCACAGCGTCTGTCAGTCTCTGGAGCTGTGTCTCATGTGTTCCAAGCAAAACTCCCTGTTTGCTAATGGCTCCGTGAATCTGTTCAGTATCTGCCAGGTCCATGTCTTGTTTGGCTCAGTCTTGCTGTCAGGTCCGGGATACGAACCCTGAGTGTGTCGCTGAAAAACCCAAGGTTCTATGGGGCAGTGTGGACCCAATTGGCAGATAATCACAAGAGGCAGGTTAGAAGGAAAAAACAGATAGTCTTTACTTAGTATTCCTCCTGAGCAAACAAAGGATCCAGCATAAGTGCTGGATTGAGCAAGGTATAAATCCACACTGGATGATGCAGGCAAAAATAGTCCAATAACAAAATATACCAGAGAGGCTGGTCAAAAGGTCTGAGACAAAGTCTTTCAAGTTTAGACAAAAGGTGAGAACACAAAAGCATAGGCTAGGCTAGAGAACTTCAAGACTGAGCAAAGATGCAAGCAAATGAGAGTCTTTAAATATACACCTGTTAGCACTACCTAACTAGGCACAGGTGATTTAATTGAAACCATAATGAGCAGTGAGTTAGGAGGAGGATGTGGAAGGTCTTGTGCTCTCAGTCTCCCTCTGCTGGACAGACCGTGGTGTGACAGTTTGTGCCCGATGGAGAGCAACAGTAATGGCGTATTTTTGTAGGCACTAACTCCGCCATGGCTCATTGGTCAAAGCCTATGGGGAAATTAATGGGTTTTTTGGAGGGTTTTTGGATAAATGCCGAAAGTAAGGTCTGTGGTAAACACAGGCTTAGGAGATCTTATAAGTTTTGTTCTATGAAATAATATTAATCAGCTAACGTAACTTTTGGGGAATTTTGAATCATTGATGTTATCAAAACAAGCACATAAAGCACATAAAGGCTTCATAATTCATAAAGGTCATGTTAACTGACTGATAATATCTCACATTGAACAAAATGTATCTTCTAAGCCTGTGTTAACCTCACACTTTATTTTCTGCATTTATCCCAACCCCACATTCTGGCAACCTGTCAGGGCAATTCCTTTGATAACTGCAGCCAAAGAGACAACAATCTGATTTGATTTGCCCCAGCTACTCCAGAGAGCTTCTTGGGCCATTGGCCATTGACCCTTAGGGCTGTATCACTGACTGTGTCTTCGTCACTTAGTTTGACATTACAAATCTAAAGGTTAAAAGAAGGCATGAAAGACATTACCTTTTATAATGAGGTGTTTGATTCTGTCCTGCAGTCAAGAAACAGCCCCAACTGGGCAGACATGCACTTCTTGAAAAGTGGGATAGCTGTGGTCAGATGGCTCAATCCATCTGCAGAAACTCTATAGTTACTTTCCCTTTAACCAAAAAGCTCTTCGTCAAGGGAAGTGTCTAGCTTCTATGCACAGCAAGGAGTGATGTCCTTCGTTCCAAGTTACAGAAAACAGATGCCTACCTTTCACTGGAGGTTGACTTATTATTGCTGGCGGTCATTATAATTACTCCATGGGGAGTCATTGCCGGGAGTCATTGCCGGAACTTCCTGGAATGGAACAACATCTTTGTTAAACACATCACCTTTGGTAAACTAGGTAACAAGATGCATGCTGCACAGCGAGCAAGAGTGTATTGTCCTCAATTCAGGATATCAGTCTTTGATTTTGCAGTGTGTGTTCTCAATCGAAAGTGTCCAATCAGCAATGAGGTATGATATCTATGTTTTAAAGTAGAAAAGTAGTATGATTCTAATTTCTGTAAAAAAAACAAAAATCCAGTCGTTTTGAAAATCTATCTGGAAATAGCCACCATGATAACAATCATTCTGGTGTTATTAGAACATGAGGATCGTATTTGATATCACATTAAATGTGAGTCATACTGAGAGGATCATGGCCTTTTGATCCATAAAATACATATCTGATACAAAATACTCCCCATGTAATAACACTTAGAAAACTGCTGTCTGAAAATCACACTTTGGTTAATGTTCTTTCAACATAAATTCCCTCTTAGATCAATAAGTCAATAGATTGATTTCAGACCAGAATTTCCCATAGACTAACATTATACTTAAGACCCTTCTCAAAGACTCAAAAGATTCCTTTGCAATGTCACATAATGACGTGATTCAATCCATATTGCCGAAGTTAAGCGCGGGAGGATGCTTGAAATGTAAAGGTAATTTCCGATTGACCCGACATATGCAGCGTTTACCACGAATGAGAAAACATTGCCTTTCATTTTCCATCCCGCTGTAGCGAAGATCTTCAGTGCTACAGATTGAATCAAGTCCTTAGTCTTTGTATCTCTCAACAAACCCCCAAGCTGAGGAGGTCAGAGGTAAAAGAATGATCACTGTTTTACAGTATAATTTATCAGGAGGAAAGGGAAAGATGCAGACTGAGGGTCTCAGGTGAGGGTCAGGGTTACTGACAGATTAGGTGGACAAGTTGTAATTAGAACGTGAGAAAGACTGCGAGTTCTGAGGAAGAAAGAAAAGAAACGTAAGAATGACAGAAAGACAATGAAAGAACAAGAAAATACTAATGTCGAATTGTGTGTGTATATTCCTAAGTATCAGTCTGGTTCATCTTAGTTAATCACTCCCTGTTCTGTTCGTCCATTCTATTTCCAGCTGGTTAATGAAGGAACACTTTAATTACAACCCCAGTGAGGGCCAGACTGCTGTTCATTACTGCTCTGCTTCAGATAAAGATTCATCACTGTCAAGACTCTGGTGAATCACACATAACCATAGCGATGTGCTTCCTGTCTGTACAACAGACCAGGGCACTGTTCCAAAACTAGAGCAAAGCATCCTTCCATCCTTCTGATCTTCTGTAGCCCAGTTGGTAAAGCATGGCGCTTGCGCATGCCACAATAGTGGGTACATTTCCTGGGACCACCTATATGTAAGTCGATTTGGATAAACATGTCTGCTAAATGGCATGTATTATATTACATAATTAATAATTGACTTGTCATGCCTAAATTAACACAAGTATTGTGATACATCATTGATGACTTCAATGAAGGGAGGAAGGAAGGAAGGATTTAGAAAATATTGCAACACTGATAAGATTTATAGGATCGTTATATTATGTTAATGATATTCCTGAGATGTAAAACACTTCTCCAGACATCGCAAGATCTAATCCTATCATCTGTTAAGACCTGCGCCAAATGTGTATTCGGAATGCTACTATCTCAAAAGACAGGCCTGCTGGATTTACAGTGTTGAGCACACAACACACCAGAGTGGTTACATGAAAAATCAGCTATGTGAATAGCCTGTACAAATAACATTCACATTGCTCAAGGAGTGTTTGCTCGACAAAGTCTTTGTGATAAGGGTGATGATGAAAGACCACGAAGACAGGCAGAGGGCTTTGTGATGGTATCAGAGCGCCTGTTTCTGTATTCTAATACATTTAGCTTTTGTATGCCCATGAAATATCATCTTGAAAATGAAGGTCCATCTTCAACCACTTAGTGGAATCACATTACCGGGGAATATGATATATGGAATTTGTTGCGTTATCATGAATAGTGTTTTTAGTTTGTAAACTAGCTCTGTTTCGCTTTCTCTTACGCGCGCACGCAGGCACACACACAAACACTGCTGGGAAGTTAAGCATCTACATCAGTTTAACATGTCAGTAAAGCTGCTCTACTTCCTACTCATGTTAATGTAATTTTTTCCAGTAAGGCTTTGGTAAAGGAGTAGGCTTTGTGGTTGCAGAGTCAACAGTATGTCTTGGATAGGGTTTCCTGCTCTTATTCAGATGATAGTCCCTCTGGTGAAGTACACTACCATTCAAAAGTTTGGGGTCATTTAGAAATTTCCTTGTTTTTGAAAGAAAAGCACATTCTTTTGTCCATTCAAATAACATCAAATTGATCAGAAATAAAGTGTAAACATTGTTAATGTTGTAAATGACTATTGTAGCTGGAAATGGCTGATATCTACATAGGCATACAGAGGCCCATTATCAGCAACCATCACTCCTCTCCTGTGTTCCAATGGTACGTTGTGTTAGCTAATCCAAGTTTATCATTTTAAAAGGCTAATTGATCATTAGAAAACCTTTTTGCAATTATGTTAGCACAGCTGAAAACTGTGCTGATTAAAGAAGCAATAAAACTGGCCTTCTTTAGACTAGTTGAGTATCTGGAGCATCAGCATTTGTGGGTTCGATTACAGGCTCATTACAAATAACTTTCTTCTGAAACTCGTCAGTCTATTCTTGTTCTGAGAAATGAAGTCTATTCCATGCGAGAAAATGCCAATAAACTGAAGATCTCGTACAACGCTGTGTACTACTCCCTTCACAGAACAGCGCAAACTGGCTCTAACCAGAATAGAAAGAGGAGTGGGAGGCCCCGGTGCACAACTGAGCAAGAGGACAAGTACATTAGGGTGTCTAGTTTGAGAAACAGACTTCTCACAAGTTCTCAACTGGCAGCTTCATTAAATAGTACCCGCAAAACACCAGTCTCAACGTCAACAGTGAAGAGGTGACTCCGGGATGCTGGCCTTCTATGCAGAATTGCAAAGAAAAAGCCATATCTCAGACTGGCCAATAAAAAGAAAAGATTAAGATGGACAAAAGGTGCAATTTTTTGTGTGTGAATGACTGGCATGTTCAAAGCAGCTGTGTAGTCTAAACCCCAACTAAACCAATTTCCTGTTTATCTTGTCTTGTTCTGTTTTATCCTTTATCTGTAAACACACAGGCAATGTCTTCAAGCTTTGTGAATTCTACAAGACATACAGTATATTTCATTTCATTTCTGTATAGTCACACAGCATATAACTTTCATATAAAAGTTTGGACACTTACTCATTCAAGGGTTTTTCTTAATTTTTTAATATTTTCTATATTTTAGAATAATAGTGAAGACATCAAACCACATATGGAATCATGCAGTAACCAAAAAAGTGTTAAACAAAATATATTTTAGATTCTTCAAAGTTGCCACCCTTTGCCTTGATGACAGCATACTCTTGGCACTTCTTGGCTGCTTTTCCTTCACTCTGCGGTCCAACTCATCCCAAACCATCTCAATTGGGTTGAGGTCGGGTAATTGTGGAGGCCAGGTCATCTGATGCAGCACTCCATCACTCTCCTTGATCAAATAACCCTTACATAGCCTGGAGGTGTGTTTTCGGTCATTGTCCTGTTGAAAAATAAATGATTGTCCCACTAAGCAAAAACCAGATGGGATGGGGTATTGCTGCAGAATTCTGTGGTAGCCATGCTTGTTAAGTGTGCCTTGAATTCTACATAAATCACGGACAGTGTCACCAGCAAAGCACCCCCACACCTCTTCCTCCATGCTTCACGGTGGGAACCACACATGCAGAGATCATCTGTTCACCTACTCTGTGTCTCAAAGACACTATGGTTGGAACAAAAAATCTCAAATTTGGACTCATCAGACCAAAGGACAGATTTCCATCGGTCTAATGTCTATTGCTCATGTTTCATGGCCCAAGCAAGTATCTTCTTCTAATTTGTGTCCTTTAGCAGTGGTTTCTTGGCAGTAATTTGACCATGAAGGTCTGATTCACACAGTCTCCTCTGAACAGTTGATGTTGAGATGTATCTGTTACTTGAACTCCGTGAAGCATTTATTTTGGCAGCAATCTGAGGTGCCGTTAACTCTAAGGAAATTATCCTCTGCAGCAGAGGTAACTCTGGATCTTGCTTTTCTGTGGCGGTCCTCATGAGAGCCAGTTTCATCATGGCGCTTGATGGTTTTTGCAACTGCCACAGACTTGAAAAGGTCTTGACATTTTCTGCATTGACTGACCTTCATGTCTTAAAGTAATGATGGACTGTCGTTTCTCTTTGCTTATTTCAGCTGTTCTTGCCATAATATGGACTTGGTCTTTTACCAAATAGGGCTATCTTCTGTATACCACCCCTACCTTGTCACAACACAACTGATTGGCTCAAACGCATTAAGAAGGAAAGAAATTACGCAAATGAACTTTTAAGAAGTCACACCTGTTAATTGAAATGCATTCCAGGTGACTACCTCATGAAGCTGGTTGAGAGAATGCCAAGAGTGTGCAAAGGGTGGCTACTTTGAAGAATCTCAAATATAAAATATATTTTGTTTAACACTTTCTTGGTTACTACATGATTCCATATTCCAGGGTTATTTCATAGTGTTGATGTCTTCACTATTATTCTACACTGTACAAAAACATTTAATGAGTAGGTGTGTCCAAACCTTTGACTGGCACTGTACATGCGGAAAGTAACTCACACCATAGGGAAGTTACACACAAGATATATACTTTCAATCTTTATTTAGCATTTTAATATTTTTACATAGGAACATGTAACATGTACAGCAACCTATACTACATAACACGTCGGTAACATATATTCACTTAAACATTTGTTACATTTGATCCCAATACTGCAAGAAAATATCTGATACCGTATATATTCTCAAGTGCAAGAGGCCAGATCGGAACACACACTGGGCATGTGGCACATCATAGCTCTGGAAACAAAACCATTACAAAACACAACACACTCACACTCACATACACAAACATCAAACACAACACCACAAAACATCCATACACCACAACTGAGAGAACACATAGAAACGTACACAAAAAGGACTTACCATCAGCAAACACATAAAGGCAGCACTTCATGCAATCACTATCAGAGGCTGCATTTACACAGGCAGCCCAATTCTGATATATTTTTAGTAATTGGTCTTTTGAACAATCAGATCAGCTCTAAACATATCTGATGTGAAAATATCAGAATTGGGCTGCCTGTGTAACCGCAGACATAGTCGCTTTTTCATCGACATAACTACAGCATGTTCTTATATTGACTACATTCAAACAGATGTGGGATCTTAATTTGATCACTGCACTACATTAAATGCAGATGAGCATTGTGATTTACATGAATTCACTGAAACCCCACACTAACACACGGTTATATTAACAGTATTGCACTTTTCATGTAGCCTACTTTTGGCCAGCTAATAGCCTAACGACTGATCAAGAAACATTATGGACTGCAGGATAATTTTTCTGTGCACTAAGGAATGTCCATGCAATATATTGTACTCTGTTGTACAATATATAGCTCCATAGACACAGTTCTTTCTCTATGAGCCCATAATACACACTATCTTTGATGACCTACAACAGCATATTGATGACTGAAGTGTTGGATGCAAAGGTCTGGAAACTGAGACATGGATTTAAGACATGTCACATGCACATGCATAGGATCCATGATCCACTCATCCTTAAAGAAGAGATCGACCATAGATCCAGGGGACATGCACACAGAAGAGGCCATCATCTCTTCTGATCTCAAGAGCTTACATTCTGTTTCGCTGCACGGATCCGTGTAGCGAAACAGAATGTAAGCTCACGAGATCAGGATGGTTCGTACGAGACTATATGTGACCTGCATCCTGCACTTTTAAGAGCTAAGAGTTAAGAGGGCAAAGAGGTTGTCAATAAAACACAGCAAAAAACATCTTACTCATTCCTGCATGTTGATTTACTAAACTGTTGTGAATGTCATTTGAAGTTAATGACCTGATTGCCTTGGGCATATGCAAGGGCATATTGTCTGTTTTACAAGATGTGAAATAATTCAGGAAGTGAGAAAATCGGAATTCCATAAGGTATTAATAGTGAACACTACCATAACATCTTTGGTAAGCTAACGGAATGATTAGTAGATATTTTAACAGGAACATTCTCTCCCCAGCTTGGAAATGGAGTCCAGTGACAGAAGACCTAGTACAATGTTTTCCTGGGCTTCACCGGGTGTGTATATACTGTGCCTTCAGAAACTACTGAATTTAAATATGGATTATGTTTTTATAAATCTTTACAAATTCATTACAAATGAAAAGCTAAAATGTCTTGAATCAACAAGTATTCAACCATTTTGTTATGGCAAGCCTAAATAAATTCAGGAGTAAAAATTTGCTTAAGAAGTCACATAATATGTTTTATGGACTCACTCTGCGTGCAATAATAGTGTTTAACATGATTTGTACCCCACACATACAATTATCTGTAAGGTCCCTCAGTCGAGAAGTGAATTTCAAACACAGATTCAACCACAAAGACTCGCAATTAAGGGCACCTATTGGTAGATAGGTAAAAATAAAAAAACAGACATTAAATATCCCTTTGAGCATGGTGGTTATTAATTACACTTTAGATGGTGTATCAACACCCAGTCCCTACAACGCTACAGGTCTCCAACTCAGTTGCCGGAGATTAAGGAAGCCGCTCAGGGAATTCACCATGAGGCCAATGGTGACTTAAAAAAAGAATGTTGTAGTTACTCCACAATACTAACCTTAATGACAAAGGGAAAAGAAAGAATCTTGTACAGAATAAAAAATATTCCAAGACATGCATTCTGTTTTCAATAAGGTCCTAAAGTAAAACCCCAAAAATGTGGCAAAGAAATTAATTTTATGTCCTGAATACAAAGTGTTACGTTTGGGGAAATCCAACACAAAACATCATTGAGTACCCCTCTTCATATTTTCAAGCGTGGCGGTGGTTGCATCATGTTATGGGTATACTTTTCATCGGCAAGGACTAGGGACTTTTTTAGGTTAGAAAGAAACGGAATAGAGCTAAGCACAGGCAAAACCCTAGAGGAAAACGTGGTTCAGCAGACACTGGGAGACAAATTCACCTTTCAGCAGGATAATAACCTAAAACACAAGGCAAAATATACATTGGAGTAGCTTACCAAGATGACATTGAATGTTCCTGAGTGGCCTAGTAACAGTTTTGACTTAAATTGGCTTGAATATCTATGGCAAGATTTGAAAATGTCTGTCTAGCAATGATCAACAACTAACTTGACAGAGCTTGAAGGATAAAACAAAGCTCTTAGAGACTTAGTGAGAAAGACTCACAGCTGTAATCGCTGTAAGCTGTAATGTATGTAGATAGTGAGAAAAACAATATATCTAATCCATTTTGAATTCAGGCTGTAACACAACAAAATGTGGAATAAGTAAATGGGTATGAATACTTTCTGAAGGCACTGTATGTACATCGACAGAGAGCTCTTTGCCCTGACCTTTGCCCTTCCAGGGCTGGTTGTCCATAATGAATCCCACTTAGTGCTCCTCTCCTGCATACATTCAGTTCGGAGCAGGAGCTTCTGTCCATTTCAGTTGCTTTGAGTTTTTGAGTTTCCAGTGTGTTTGGAGGCACAATCACTCCCTTTATCCACTTCTTTGCAGTCTTTTTTTACGGCACTCACATGTATTAAACACGTAGCTCATGCATCGGTATACTCATACGCATTCTAGTCAACAGTGGATAATGCAAACCCTCTATCCCGAACCCCTCCCCCATTGTCTGCTCTCCCACATCCATTCATCTCTAACTCCCATCCTCTTTCCTGCCCCGAATCCCACCCCCACATAAGAGGCTGGAGTATAGCTTGGGCTGCAGGGAAACGGAGGGCGAGGGTTTGGGAGACTCCCTGTGGTCGTCAGGGGGTAAGGAGAAGGTGCAGTGGGCCGCGCTCTTCACCGCTCCCCCCGTGAAGCGGCAGCAGAGCAGCGAGCGGAGGTGGCGGAACACGGACTTGCGGAAGATGATGAAGACCCAGGGGTCCACGATGGGGTTGAGGGCCTGGAAACGGAACGCCAGTAGGTTCTCCTGGTCGTCACCCACCGGCTCAATGGCATTGGCAAAACCCGCAATCTGATGAGGAGAGACAGAGAGAGAGAGTTAGATACTGAGGGGTTTAATTTATTAGGATCCCCATTAGCTATTGCACATGTAGCAGCTAGTCTTACTGGTCAACATAAAAGGTCAAATATGTTTTATGTGGAGGGAGAGATACAGCAGGATAATAGAGGGTTGGGGAGAGAGTGATAAGGGAGAGGGAGAAAGAGAGGAGTAAGGAAAAGACACTGTATAAAATCCCATCACATGCCAGTATATATGACAGGACAGTACAGAATGAGCCAGGCAGACAGACAGACAGACATATAGACAGAGAGACAGAGGTATCCTGGCCACAGAGAGCAGCTGGCACAAAAATCATCTCATCTACCTCATTCCTTTCCTCCGTCTTCAATCCCTTATTTCCTGTGAAATATTCAATAAACAGTCCCATAATTGATTATGTGGCCTAAATGAGTGTTATTGTGGCACAGCGTAAATGTTTCCCTGTTGCTAAGGCCTGGGAGTGAAAAGTAATAACCCAAAGATGGAGTGGGAGCAGCCCAAGGACCATTACAGGCCTGAGACGTGCCAAATCACCATCAAGGAGAGAGCAGGAGCTGTGCTCTCTCCTCTCCACTATGGGCTAACTAGCCAAAACAGACACAATGTCCTGTAACGCACTAACAGACATGGGAGATAATCAAAAGGCGGAAGACATTGTGCAGACACTGTATTTGCGTTGCCGTATTGCACAGACATCATACACAATGAACTGAAGTTTCTGTAGAAATGTATTCATGCCTTTTGGAGGGAAGTGAATCTCCACATTGCACAGCTGATGTTGCCGAAAGAGTCACTGTACAGTACCAGTCAAACGTTTGGACCCACCTACTCATTCCAGGGTTTTCTTAATTTATAATATATATAATTATAATAATAGTGAAGACATCAAAACTATGAAATAACACATATGGAATCATGTAGTAACCACTGATTCCATGTGTTATTTCATAAAATAAAGAATGAGTAGGTGTGTCCAAACTTCTGACTGGTACTGTACATTTGAGAACACCTCATCATACACACACACACAAATTATTTTCTATCCTCCTGGGGACCTGAAATGAATTTCCATTCAAATCCTATTTTCCCTGAGTCTGATATGCGGTGTTTCTCTATGATTTGGTGTATCTATGGAAATGTGTTTGCTAAGTTGTAACTAGGAGTGCAAGCTATTCTGGCTGTGACCTTTTCTATAGAAGTGGTTCCTAAGCATTTCAGCATGGAGGATATTTAGGGCACTCTGCTAATAGAAGCAGGCTGAACGATTACCTTATTGGTGGCTCAGTCTTTCTATAGAAACTACATGTGAACGTTCATTCAGGGTTCCTCTGACAAGCTACACTCACCTGGTGGTTTGTTTGAGGAAACCGGATCCATCTAATAATAAATGTTTGTGTCAACTCTCTAATTGAGCGTTGTATTTCCTCCTCACATCTTAGTTCCTCCAATACCATATAAATCATCATATCAGAGTCTTAACCCTGTAAGACCCCTTGTTGTAAAATTACAACGTTACCTTTAGCCATCCTTAAAAACATCTGTTATATTTTATCTTACTTTTTACCACATTTACATAGTCATCTGGTCCTATTGTTCAGTCTCCCAATGCTATTGGATCATACTTTTGTTTATAAGTCCCGCCTTAGGGCCACAAACTCACACAACCTCTCAAGGTTTCCTTCGAACTGTCACAGTGCGTAGTAGTTAAGGGACGATATACGGAGCGCTGGTGAAGTGTCATCCTTTTTATTTGAAATGAGATGTTCTCACGAAGCATTTACAAAATAAAAAGGAGAGTGAAAAAACAAAAACACGATTACAAACAAAACACGGTGACTTACTTTGTGGCTGCTGGCAGTGCAGACAAACACAAACGAACAATGATCCACACACAGGTGGATATGTGTGGATCCTAAATACTATCCCCAATCAGAGACAACGCTAGACAGCTGTCTCTGATTGGGGATCATAATCTCCCTAATAGGTGTGTGAGGACTTGGTTGTGTGCCTCTCTCCTCCCCTAGGTGGGAGTAAGAGGCCTTACCACAACCAAGCCCTCACAGTACCCCCCCCTAAGGTGCGGACTCCCGATCGCACAAAAAAAATCCCCCCTCTCCTGAAAGAAAAATGTCCAAAAAACTAGGGGGGACATGGCGGGGTACTGAGGTGGTTAATGGTGGGGGCTCCGGTTCCGGGCGTGGCACAGGCTGTGAGAGTAGCTTCCCTCCTACCTCTCCGTTGCACGCCCGGTCCAGTCCGGACCCCAGCGCGATGGTTCCCCCCTCAGTACTCCCGCGTTGCACCAAATCCCTCCTGGACCTTGGTGTGGGAGCCCTCGACCCTGTAGAGGGGCTGACAACCGGCCCCGGACTGGGCACCGGTGGAGCGGACTGCTCCGGTACTGGAGCGAAGCAGACGACCGGCCCCGGACTGGGCACCGGTGGAGCGGACTGCTCCGGCACTGGAGCGAAGCAGACGACCGGCCCCGGACTGGGCACCGGTGGAGCGGACTGCTCCGGCACTGGAGCGACGCAGACGACCGGCCCCGGACTGGGCACCGGTGGAGCGGACTGCTCCGTCACTGGAGCGACGTAGACGACCGGCCCCGGACTGGGCACCGGTGGAGCGGACTGCTCCGGCACTGGAGCGACGCAGACGACCGGCCCCGGACTGGGCACCGGTGGAGCGGACTGCTCTGGCACTGGAGTGACGTAGTCGACCGACCCCGGACTGGGCACCGGTGGAATGGACTGCTCCGGCACTGGAGCGACGCAGATGACCGGCCCCGGACTGGGCACCGGTGGAGCGGACTGCTCTGGCACTGGAGCGACACAGACGACCGGCCCCGGACTGGGCACCGGTGGAGCGGACCGCTCTGGCGCTGTAGCAGAGCAGACTGCTGGACCCGGATGTGGCTCCGGTGGAGGTTCAGGGCTGCTCACCTTCACCTGAGGTCCCGGGCTGCTGACCTTCCCCGGAGGTCTCGGGCTGCTGACCTTCCCCGGAGGTCTCGGGCTGCTGACCTTCCCCGGAGGTCTCGGGCTGCTGACCTTCGCCGGAGGTTTCGGGCTGCTGACCTTCACCGGTGACCTCGGGCTGCTGACCTTCACCGGAGTTCTCGGGCTGCTGACCTTCTCCGAAGGCTTCGGGCTGCTGACCTTCTCCGGAGGTCTCGGGCTGCTTACCTTCTCCGGAGGTCTCGGGCTGCTGACCTTCTCCGGAGGTCTCGGGCTGCTGACCTTCACCGGAGGCCTCGGGCTGCTGACCTTCACTGGAGGTCTCGGGCAGCTGACCTTCACTGGAGGTCTCGGGCAGCTGACCTTCACTGGAGGTCTCGGGCAGCTGACCTTCACTGGAGGTCTCGGGTTGGACGCCGTGCCCACCCTGGACACCGACGTAGAGGTGGTCTCCAGCCCTGTAGTTGGCCTGGCTGTCGGCCCCAGACTGGGCACCGACACGCTATGGAGCTCCTGCTCCACAGCGGGACTGAACGTCGTGCCCACCCTGGGCACTGACGCAGAGATGGTTTTCAGCCCTGTGGTAGGACTGGCTGTCGGCCCCAGACTGGGCACCGACACGCTATGGAGCTCCTGCTCCACAGCGGGACTGAACGTCATGCCCACCCTGGGCACCGACGCAGAGATGGTTTCCAGCCCTGTGGTTGGGCTGGCTGTCGGCCCCAGACTGGGCACCGACACGCTATGTCATGCAATAAAACGCAAATTAATTATTTAAAAATCATACAATGTGATTTTCTGGATTTTTGTTTTAGATTCCGACTCTCACAGTTGAAGTTTACCTATGATAAAAATTACAGACCTCTACATGCTTTGTAAGTAGGAAAACCTGAAAAATCGACAGTGTATCAAATACTTGTTCTCCCCACTGTACATGGACAGTATACATTGTACACTTGTGTTGAGTTCTGTTCAAATTTGACTGATTTAAAAGTTTATCTCAAGAAAATGTAGTTAATTTGATCAGACTGACCTAAAAATCCAGAGGATATCAACAGACAATTCAGTTCTGGGAAAGGTGAAAATGTTCCTGAATGTGGTGTGTGGATGTAAGTGGGGGTGTGAATGTTTTCCTTTTAGTATGATAATTAGAGAGCATAACAAGCAGTATTGTTATGTCCAGGCAGTATTGTGTGACTAAATGGCTGGTGATTGGGTACATTTACATTTAGGGCATTTAGCAGACGCTTTTGTCCTAAGCAATTTACAATAGGCAGACAGTTTTGTCTGCCTGGAAAACATTTCAACTCTGACCACTTGGTCCACCACCCTATCTATTACTTCAGGTTATTATGTGATTGATGTCATCCAAAATGGAGAGAGTGAAGTTGAGATGGAACTCAATGACACTGATGAGAGTGATGAAGACTCAGATGAAGATGTCTGTCAACAAGTGGACAAAGAAAACCAACCACCCATGGACTGTCCAGCTGATAATTACGAGGACATCGAGCCAAAAACAAGCAAACACACCATGCCCCGTGACAGGTATCGCTGGCTGAAAAAAGATTTCATCAGTCCCAACACTGATTTTTCTGGTCTGGATATCACAGGAGATGACATTTCCCTCCATACACCATTGGAATACTTCCAGAAGTTTGTGTCCGAAGACATGATTGAGGCTCTGACACAAAACACAAATGAGTACAGCTTTCAGACACATGGAACATCTGTAAACACCACGGCAAAGGATATTGAAAAAATGTTTGGCATGTACCTGAAGATGGGCCTAGTACAAATGGCTGGAAACCGTATGTATTGGGAGACAGAGACACGGTACTCCCCTGTTGCTCATGTGATGCCACGCAACAGATTCCAATCCCTGTTGACGTCATTACATTTTGTAAACAACATGACAGTATCTGAGACGGAAAAGAAAGACAAACTATGGAAACTCAGACCATGGCTTGATTCATTCAGAGAAAAATGCCTGCAGGTGGTACCAGAAGAGTACAACTCTGTGGATGAGATGATGATTCCTTTCATGGGGAAATTCAGCAGCATCAAGCAATATATGCGAGGCAAGCCAAACCCATGGGGATTCAAAGTGTGGGTGAGAACTGGAATCTCTAGCATGATGTGTGACTTCGATGTCTACCAAGGCAGTATCAACGGAATACGAGCCAAATCTGAACTTGGATTGTCAGGTGATGTTGTGATGAAACTTACTTCCACACTTCCAGAAGGTCAGAACTACAAAATGTATGCAGACAACTACTTCACCTGTGTTCCATTATTAGTGAAGCTCCTCTATCGGGGAATTCATTATGTGGGAACAGCCAGGCAGGTGCGCCTACCTAACTGTAACCTTGAAGATGAGAAGAGCTTGAAGAAGAAGGGGAGAGGAAGCTATGACGTCAGAGTGGAGGGGAATCACAACATCTGTGCTGTCAAATGGTATGACAACAGGGCCGTCACACTTGTGTCATCCTTTGCGTCATCCAAATGCTCCCAACTAAGCCCAATGTTGCAATATTACAACATTTCTCTAAAAAGGTACATAAACATTTTTTTTAACTCTTTATTTTCTGCATCAAAGGCCTCCTACAACAACATCTAAAAGGTAATATATATATATTTTTAGGTTTTTCTATATTTGGGTCTTACAGGGTTAACCCTAAACTTAACACTTACCATAACCCTAACCCGTAACCCAAACCCTAACCACTAACACTAACCCTAATTGTAACCTTAACCCTAAACCTAACCCCAAATCTTAAAATAGCATTTGTCATCATGGGGATGTGGGAAATGTCTCCACAAGGGAGACTTTGTTTGACTATTCTTGTGGGGAACAAGGATAGAAGAATCAACCCACACACACACACACAAAGCTGACAAACCCCACTGTACAGGAAAGCTTCCTAATGAAGAGGACTAATGATGGCTATAGGGGAATACAGCTATTATAATGAATTACATTCATAGGAGGATCAATTATAAACGCAGCATGTTTTCCCTGATTCAGCTGTTGTTCACATGGCTTGGTGCTGGGCTGCACTGTCACTTATTCACTCAAGGTGAAAGGATGGCCTAGGGGTAAAATACGTGTCATCCAATGTAGCAAAAAGTAAATCTACCATTGCTGCCATTACTGTAGCCCCAGGCTGAGTTAGAGGAGGTATATGTTATATGCGCTGTTCTCTGAGTCTGAACAGTGACAGTAAAGGGTAAAGGTCAGACACAGTGATTGTCAACTAAAATATTTGTAACCTTTATTTAGGTAGGGGAGTCCCATTGAGAACAAGGTCTCTTTTTGAAGACCAAGAAATTAAACATTCAAGGCAGGAGCCTAGAAAACACACAAGGAAGAATACACAAAAAAACACAATCATAAAAAAGAACTATGATTTTGTTTTGCAGGAAACGTGATTTGGATCTGGTAGCCTAAGATGGTGTTTGTTGTTACGCGTTGCCAAAACATCTCACAAACAACACTGCTACGACTACCACCTTCTCCTTGCCACCCTGCCACATATGGTCCTCTGGGCAGACCTGGTATCCTTTAAAAGGGATACAAATCATGGGAACTGTCACTGAGTGTGGGTTTGGAACGCAGGATAGATGAGAGGCATCAGCCGCTCGTTAAACATGCTCCATACTGATGAATGTGTGTGGTTTATAAGGCTCTGTGACAGGCTGCAGCAGGAGGGTAGTCTGGGTGGGATGATCCATCAGTAGGAAAAGGCATATACAAAAATCATAAAACACTCATGCGTACACACATACACACACACAACCCCAGAGACACCTAAGGGTGCATCTACCTTGGTACAGTCTGTCTTTGTGGGGCCAGATCAGGGAGGCATGGACACATTATAGGCCATTTGGTGCTGGTGATGGCCTTTGCTATCAGGAAACAGGCCCCATAATGGATGTCCATAGTGGCCTATTAGTCTCCATCTTGGCTCCTGAAGGACTATTGCTCCCCTTCCCCCCAGATCCTGTTTCAATGGGATGATAAAGTTCAGTGTCTGTCCACCTCAGAGACAGCATACAAGCAGTGGATCCGAGAGAGAGAAAGAGAGAGAGAGGGAAAGAGAGAGAGAGAGAGAGATAGAGAGAGAAAACCATTTCCTGTTTTCAAATCTGTGACCAAAGTCTTGATGATACTGTGATAGTTTGCCGTCTAATGATGACTATAGGTGTTCCTGAGAGTGATAAGTAAAAGTGTCAGAGTTACTTTCCTGTGTTTGTAGGAGAGGTTATAGACCAAGGAACAGTATGCATTCGGAAAGTATTCAGACCCCTTGACATTTTCCACATTTTGTAACGTGACAGCCTTATTCTTAAATGTATTAAATCTTTTTTTCCCTCATCAATCTACAAACAGGTTTTTATAAATGTTAGCAAATTTATAAAATATAAAAATATGAAATATCACATTTACATAAGTATTCAGACTCAGTACTTTGTTGAAGCGTCTTTGGCAGCGATTCCAGCCTCAAGTCTTCTTGGGTATGACGCTACAAGCTTGGAAAACCTGTATTTGGGGAGTTTCTCACATTCTTCTCTGCAGATCCTCTCAAGCTCTGTCAGGTTGGATGGGGAGTGTCGCTAAACAGCTATTTTCAGGTCTCTCTAGAGATGATCAATAGGGTTCAAGTCCAGGCTCTGGCTGGGCCATTTAACGACATTCAGAGACCACGAAGCCACTATTGTATTGTCTTGGTTGTTTGCTTAGGATCGTTGTCCTGTTGGAAGGTGAACCTTCACCCCAGTCCTGAGTGCTCTGGAGCAGGTTTTCATCAAGGATCTCTCCTGACTAGTCTCCTATTCCCTGCCGCTGAAAAACATCCCTACAGCATGATGCTGCCACCACCATGCTTCACCGTAGGGATGGTGCTAGGTTTCCTCCAGACGTGAAGCTTGGCATTCAGGCCAAAGAGTTCCATCTTGGTGTCATCAGACCAGAGAATCTGGTTTCTCATGGTCTAAGAGTCCTTTAGGTGCCTTTTGGCAAACACCAAGTGGGCTGTCATGTGCCTTTTACGGAGTTGTGGCTTCTGTCTGACCACTCTACCATAAAGGCCTGATTGGTGTAGTGTTCCAGAAATGGTTATCCTTCTGGAAGTTTCTCCCATCTCCACAGAGGACCTCTGGAGCTCTGTAAGAGTGACCATCGAGTTCTTGGTCACCTCCCTGACCAAGGCCCTTCTCCCCCGATTGCTCAGTTTGGCCAAACAGCCAGCTCTAGGAAGAGTCTTGCTGGTTCCACACTTCTTCCATTTAAGAATGATGGAGACCACTGTGTTCTTGGGGACCTTCAATGCTGCAGAAATGTTTTGGCACCCTTCCCCAGATCTGTGCCTCGACACAATCCTGCCTTGGAGCTTTAAGGACAATTCCTTCGACCTCATGGCTTGGTTTTTCCTCTGACATGCACTGTCAACTGTGCGACCTTATATAGACAGGTGTGTGCCTTTCCAAATCATGTCCAATCAATTGAATTTACCACAGGTGGACTCCAATCAAGTTATAGAAACATCTCAAGGATGATCAATGGAAACAGAATGCACCTGAACTCAATTTCGAGTCTCATAGCAAAGGGTTTGAATACTTATGTAAATGAGGTGTTTCTGTTTTTTATTTGTAATAAATGTGCTAACATGTCTAAAAACCTGTTTTTGCTTTGTCACTATGGGGTATTGTGTGTAGACTGATGAGGGAAAAAAATAATATTTAATACATTTTTTAATAAAGCTGTACAGTAATAAAATGTGGAAAAAGTAAAGGCGTCTGAATACTTTCCGAATGCACTGTATGTCACCATTGTGTCTCCAAATCTTTGGCTTTGGCTTTAGCTCAGTGGGCAAATGCAGCATTGACACAACCAGAAAACCAGGTTTGATACCCAGTTGGTATCATCTCTGTCTCCAGCTTTCCTTACTTGTTAGACTTATCAGTCACCACCAATGTTCCCTCTCACTGAGCAAATTTCAGGGCTTCTGAGCGCAAATTTGAACGTTGTGAAAATTCTATAGAACTTCCAGCATGCATTTTCTGTGAACACTGAGGCTGTACCCGCTTTAAGTTACAGTTTTAACAGTGGCAACCATCAAAAACAATGGAGGAAATGCATCCCATAACATTTTAACATGGAAATAGCTGCATAAAGTAGCAGCCAATGTGTGGTGTTCAATATAGGCCTACATTCCATGAGACTTTTGAAAACAACATGCAGGGCTTGACATGAACCTGTTGATCCACTGGTCCTTCAGACAAGGAGATGACTAAACATGTTGTTGTGTTGTTTGATGCAAGAAACCACTTTACAAAATAAAATGCATTATTATTCCCATAGCATTATTACAGAGAATCAGACAAATGATGCTACCCTCTGCCTATTGGCTACTTAACTTATTCAACTGTCTCAAAATACAACACTGCCCCTTTAAGACAAAAAAAAAGCTCTTTACTAGACTTGCTTTTCAAAGACGTCTACAAATGTACACATTTTGTGCTCTTGTAGAAAGCAATCACTCCCCTATTGCTGACTACAGATGATCTATAACTGATCTAATAACTCACTAACTAGCAAAGGAAAATAACAAAATGTGCCCACGTGGCTACATACAGAACTCGCTCTGATCTCAAAACAAGCGCTCTGTAAGAATACAACCCGGAGGCAGATGTTAGGTCCCACTTGCAGAGCGTGCAAATGTTGTTTTAATATATTCCAGGATCAGGAAAAAAGGAGTAGTCAGATATACAGGCAGAGGTCGTTAACAGGTAATCCAAAGAAAGGCAGCAACGGTACAAAAGGGAGCAGGCTAACGGGTAATCCAAAAACGAGAACAGGTAGGTACACGGGTAGACTCAGGCTAAGGTACAGATAGGGATAAGACGGACTCGGAAACTCTAGGCAGGCAAAAAGGTCAAAAACTGGAATCACAATACTTAGGGTTACGAAGGGCTTAGTAGGGTTGCACATACAAACAATACCTCACACAGAAGGGAGAATGAAGCTGGGATATATACTGGTGGGGAAATGGAAAACAGCTGATTAGAATTCTGGTGATTGAGACCGGAGATGAGTGTTGCGTTCGTGTGGGTTGGGATCTTGGTGATTATGGGTTGTTTTGTCTTGTTGATGTTGCGGAGGTATCGCTTCGTTTGCAGATCTTACACGCATGTACTCATGACTGCTCATGCTGTAAACAGTCCAGTTCAAAGTAAATGGCACAGATCCATGTATGGCAATGCTCTATTTAAGTGATAATGCCCGAGAATTCAGTCTTTGGAGGATATATTGGCACGGGTGTTGTTAGGCCTGAGACAAAGTCAAGTTGCGCGCAGCTTAGAGGCAACATTGGTCAATACTAGGGTTGCAAAGGGTCAGAGTTTTCCCGGAAATTTTCCATGGTAAGTTTTTCTTAAATTAGCTTATAACAGTTAACCTTTTTTGTGGGATACACATAAGACAATTCTAGGTCTTGTGGCATATTTTGGTTAAACTATCCCCAATTCAATGGAATTGCAACCCTCTGCATGCACAGTGCATTCTTCCATCACATGTGCAGTAGACTCTTCCATCACATACAACTGATTCTCTGATACAACTGATTCTGAAGATCTTGCACACTAATGAGATGCTATTGAGCCACACTGTCTGAGCCAAGGACTACATGCTTTCAGGTAAGTTTTTAATACGATACTGGGTGGGGTGAATATATTTTATATGACATACGCTATTTTTTGTTAACTTGTAAATAGTAGCCTACAGCAAAGTGTGTTTAAATCATTTCTAACTTTTTAACAATTTCTGCTAGTTAATTTTTGCTACCATGTGGGTTTTAGCTTGCTTGAGCCTGCTGACTGAGGTGTTAATTCACCTAACTCATCATTTTAAAACATGTATCTTACAAAGGAGTTGTTTTAATATGACTGCTTAACTATTTATCTGTACATGGAATTGTATTTGTTGTTTTTTTACTTCTTTTTTTCTAACCTTTACAGGAAAATGCCACAGGCACTATCTGATGTGTGGAGATGTGCATTTCACTGCAGCTAATGTAGAAGGAAAAGCTGTGTACATTTGCAAATACTGTGCCAAATCATATGTGAAGAATGCAAGATTCAGAATCATCTGGCCAAGTACATAAAGTTCCCTCAGCACTCACAACAAGCAACCTCTGACAAAAGTCCCCAGAGGTGAAAATGATGAATCAGACACCTTATCGATAGCAACAGCTCATGGTCCTCCTGAAATCAGACGTTTCTTTGACTCAATGGAGGAAAGTAGTCAGAGAAATACTGATGAATGTCTTGCTCGAGCTGTGTATGCAACTGGTTCACCTCTGATGCTCACAGGCAATGTGTATTGGAAGAGACAACCAGACCCATTTGCTGGATGCAAGAGTTCAACATTGTTCAAGTGAAGGTCAAGCAAAACATCATCTCTGATGGGTGGTCGAATGTTCGTGGGCAAGGAATAATTAACTACATCATCTCCACCCCTCAACCAGTATTCTACAAGAGCACAGACAACAGACACACCGGTCTCTAAATTGCAGATGAGCTGAAGGCAGTCATCAAGGTATTTGCACTGGTGACAGACAATGCTGCGAACATGAAGGCTGCTTGGTCTAAAGTGGAGGAGTCCTACCCTCACATCACACCCATTGGCTGTGCTGCTCATGCATTGAATCTTGTAATGACCAGAAGCAGGTAAGGGGAGTTAACGTTTAATGGGACACAGACATAGAACAGGAACGGAACAGTGTCAGACCAAGGGAAACATGACGAAAACAATGCTGAGGCAGGGAACAGAGCTGGGAAACAGACAGATTTAGGGGAGGTAATAAACAAGTGATTGAGTCCAGGTGAGTCCAGTAATCGCTGAAGCGGGTGACGAGGGAAGCAGGTGTGCGTAATGATGGTGGCAGGAGTGCATAGTGTAGGGCAGCCTGGCGAGCGTCAGGGAGGGAGAGCGGGAGCAGGTGTGACAGAATCTTCTCCTCAAGGACATCATGACAATGAAAACAATGGATACACTCTACAAGAGAGCATGTTAGGTATGTGAAGGGTCATCAAGTTATAGCAGCAATCTACATCACCAAGCAAAGTGAGAAGAATAAGAGCACAACATTGAAGCTGCCCAGCAACACCCGTTGGGGTCTCCTGGAGGGGAAGGAGTCTCTCCAAGAAATGGCCATATCACAGTCTGCCGATATGGACAGCCACATTAAGAGGATCCTCCTGGATGATGTATTTTGGGAGACAGTGGTAAGCAGCCTGAAACTCCTGAAACCTATAGCAGTAGCCATTGCACGGATTGAGGGAGACAATGCCATCCTGTCTGATGTTCAGACTCTGCTTGCAGATGTAAGAGAATAAATCCGTACTGCCCTGCCCACTTCACTGTTGCTTCAAGCAGAGGAAACTGCAGTTCTGAAATACATCAAAAAGTGTGAAGACTTCTGCCTGAAGCCCATACACGCCGCAGCATACTGTACATGTTGGACTCCAAGTATGCTGGCAAGAGCATCCTGTCTGGTGCAGAGATCAACAAGGCCTATGGTGTCATCACTACCACGTCTAGCCACCTTGGCCTGGATGCGGGCAAGGTTCTTGGCAGTCTGGGGAAGTACACTTCCAAGCAAGGGCTTTGGGATGGAGATGCAATATGGCAGTTGTGCCAACATATCTCATCAGCCACCTGGTGGAAGGGACTTTGTGGATCTGAGGCCTTTCCCTGTTGCCTCCATCATCTTCCAAATCCCATCAACATCAGCTGCCTCAGAGCTCAACTGGTCCTTGTTTGGGAACACACTTACCAAAGCACGCAACAGGCTGACCAATACAAGGGTTGATAAATTGGTGTCCATCCGGGCAAATTTGAGGCTTGTTTAGCCTGAGAACGAGCCATCCTCAACAAGGTTGGAAAGTGACAGTGAAGATGAGGCCTCAGAGTCTGATGTTCAAGAGGTGGACATTGAGGAGGTCCAGGCAGAAGACATGGAAGCCTGAGAGGAAGACAACCAAAGCTTTAGTTTCTAGACACACCTCCTAGCGCCGACCAAGATGGCTGCTTCGCGACTAGCTCCTAAGAAACTCTGCAGTATTGTTTTTGTTTATGTACTTTTTAAAAATGTTATTAGCTCAGGAATTGTTTTGTGCCATTACATAAAGCCGGGAAGCTTTGGTTATTAGAGTGGCGGTAACTCACCTGAACCAGCAGCATTACGATCAGGATTACGACTTTTCCAGAGCAGATCCTTTGTTCGTGCTCCCCAGGGCAATTGAACTTATCCCAGATGCCGACCCAAAACATCAACGACGCCGGCGGAGAAGAGGTACCCAGGGCTGCCTCCTAGTCCGACTCAGGAAGCGTGCACTCCACCCACGCTCCCGAGTATTTTACTCGCTAATGTCCAATCTCTGGATCATAAGGTTGATGAGCTTAGGGCGAGAGTCGCTTTTCAGCGAGACACTAGGGACTGTAACATACTCTGCTTCACAGAAACATGGCTTTCTGGAAACGTTCTGTCTGACTCTGTAAAGCCAGTTGGGTTTTCAGTACATCGCACCGACAGGAATAAACATCTCTCCGGGAAGCAGAAGGGTGGAGGTATAAGTTTTATGATTAACGATTTATGGTGTAACTGTGATAACATACAGGAACTCAAGTCCTTCTGTTCACCCGACTAAGAATATCTCACAATCAAATGCCGACCGTTCCGTGCGGAATTTTCGGCCATCATTGCCACAGCCGTATATATCCCCAAGTCCGGGTCCGGCCGTCTGCTCTGCTCTAGTGCCTGAGCAGTCCGCTCCACCGGTGCCCGCTCCGCTCCAGTGCCAGAGCAGTCCGCTCCACCGGTGCCCAGTCCTGGTCCGGTGGTCTGCTCCACTCCATGGCCGGAGCCGTTTATGCCACCGGTGCCCAGTCCGGGCCCTGTTGTTTTCCCCACTCCATGGCAGGAGTCGTTTACCCCACCGGTGTCCAGTCCTGGCCCGGGTATTTTCCCCGCTCCATGGCCGGAGTCATTTGCCCCACAGGTGCCCAGTCCGGGCCCGGTTAATGGACCCGCTCCATGGCCGGAGCCGTTTGCCCCACCGGTGCCCAGTCCTGGCCCAGTTAATGGTCCCGCTCATAAGGAGGGGGCACGGGAGAAAACTGTCCACTTCGCCGGAGCCAGAACCGCCACCGGTGGACTAATCTTCCCTCCCTAAACACCCCCCCCCCCCCCCCCCCCATGTATTTGTGTGTTTTGTTTGTCGTCCGGGAGTCCGCTCCTTGGATTGGGGGTACTGTCAGGCTCTGGCCATAGAGAAGCCTATTTGCTTCTCTATGTAACCATGGTCAGAGTCTGACAGGTCTACTCTTTCTGTATCTGGTGGTGGTTTGTGTGGGATCCCTAATTAGAGGCAGCTGCTGCGCATTGTCTCTAATTAGGGATCCTACATATGTTTGTAGGTTTCACACTGGGGCGTGGGTCGTTATAATTCTCCAGTCACAGTGAAACAGTAAGTGGGCAACTTTACGTATGTATCGTGTCTGTTGTTTTGTGTTATAGTTCGTTCATGTCAAAGTATATACATAGTAATAAAAACATGTCGAACTATAATGGGCGGCAGGTAGCCCAGTGGTTAGAGTGTTGGGCCTGTAACCAAAAGGTTGCTGATTGAATCCCCGAGCTGACAAGGTAAAAATCTGTTGTTCTGCCCCTGAACAAGGCAGTTAACCCACTGTTCCTAGGCCGTCATTGAAAATAAGAATTTGTTCTTAACTGACTTGCCTAGTAAAATAAAGGTTAAAAAAATATATTATAATAATCCCTACGTTGCATCTTGGTTGCTCCATGCACCCTCTCATGACACCCCCTCAAGCCAATACCACGTCGGCCCTCAAAGAACTTTATTGGACTTTATGTAAACTGGAAACCACATACCCTGAGGCAGCATTTATTGTAGCTGGGGATTTAGAAAGCAAATTTGAGGACTAGGCTGTTATACAAACATATCGAATGTAAGACCGGTAAAATCCTCAACCATTGCTATTCAAACTTCCGGAATGGTTACAAAGCCCTCCCCCACCCCCATTTGGCAAATCAGACCATGACTCCATTTTGCTCCTCCCCTCCTATAGAAATAAACTTAAACAGGAAGTACCCGTAATACAGACTATTCAACGCTGGTCTGACCAACCGGAATCCACGCTCCAGGATTGTTTTGATCACGTGTACTGGGATATGTTCCGAGTAGCTTCCGACAATAATCTAGACGAATACCAGGACACTGTGACCGAATTTATACGCAAGTGTATAGGAGATGTAGTACCCACTGTCTATTAAAACATTCTCCAATCAGAAACCTTGGATAGATGGTAGCCTTCGCACGAAACTGAAAGTGCAAACCACCACCTTTAACCATGGCAAAGTGACTGGGGATATAAAAGAACATGAACAGTGTAGTTATTCACTCCGCAAGGCAATCAAACAGGCAAAACGTCAGTACAGAGACAAAGTGGAGTCGCAATTCAAAGGCTCAGACACGAGACATATGTGGCAGGGATTACATACAATCACGGATTATAAAAAGAAAAACAACCACGTTACCGAGACCGGACAGGCTAAACACATTCTTTGCCCGCTTTAAGATAACCCAGTGCCACCGATGCAGCCCACTACCAAGGACTGTTGGCTCTCATTCTCTGTGGCCGACGTGAGAAAAACATTTAAATGTGTTAACCCTCGCAAGGCTGCCGGCCCAGACGAATGCTGTTTATTGACTACAGCTCAGCATTCACTGAAATTGTCCACCCACACAGACAGTGTGGTGAAGAAGGCGCAACAGATCCTCTTCAACCTCAGGAGGCTAAACAAATTTGGCTTAACACCCAAAACCCTCACAAACTTTTACAGATGCAAAATTGAAAGCATCCTGTCGGGCTGTACCAACGCCTGGTACAGCAACTGCACCGCCCACAACCGCAAGGCTCTCCAGAAGGTGGTGCAATCTGCCAAACGCATTACCGGGGGCAAACTACCCACCCTCCAGGACACCTACAGCACCCGATGTCACAGGAAGGCCAGAAAGATCATCAAGGACATCAACCACCCAAGCCACTGCCTGTTCACCCTGCTATCATCCAGAAGGAGAGGTCAGTACAGGTGCAGCAAAGCTGGGACCAAGAGACTGATAAACAGCTTCTATCTCAAGGTCATCAGACAGCTAAACAGCCACCATAGCACATTAGAGGCTGCTGCCTAAATGCACAGACTAGAAATCACTGGTCACTTTAAGGTATGGAACACTAGTCACTTTAATAATGTTTATAATGTTTACATATCAGGCATTACTAATCTCATATGTATATACTGTATTCTATACTATCCTACGATATCTCAGTCATTTAATAATGTTCACATATCTTGCGTTCCCCATCTCATTTGTATATACTGTATTCAATACTCTTCTACTGTATCTTAGTCCATGCTGCTCGTCCTTATGTATATAGGCCTAATGCATTCCTTACTTAGATTTGTGTGTATTGGGTTTATGTTGTGTAACTGTTAGATATCACTTGTTAGATATACTGCACTGTCGGAACTAGAAGCACAAGCATTTTGCTACACCCGCATTAACATATATGTGACCAATACAATTTGATTTGATTAGACTATCATTTTACAGATGTATGTTGAAAACATTTTTGGGAGATGCGATGGATCATTGGGGATCATTCAATATTCCCTTTCTTTTGTTGTTCAGTGAAATCATCCCAAGTGAAGAGTCAACTCATTTAATTAAAGTTCAATTCATAACTAAATCGTTTTTCAAATTTCTATCGGAAGGATTTAATCATTTGCAATTATGTCTACTTATGATAAGGTAAAATGTTTATGTTTCTGTCTCCATCTGATATGGTAAATATATCCAATGCAAAAAACATATACATTTAAATGACATTAATATTAATTTGCCTATATTTCCGTTAATGCCAATATATTCCCGTTAATTCCCATATATTCCCATTAATTCCCACTGAAAGTTTCCACCTCTGAATACTCCCCAAAATGTGCAACCCTAGTCACCACAATGTCTTTGATCTCTATTAGATCTGTGACTCTCTCACTTCCATCCTTTCCTCCGCCTGTTATTATGGTCCATCCTCTGATTGCAGGTTGAAAGGTCACAAACATGGGCTATATTTTGAGTTAGTGCAGGCGTTCCCACAAGGAAGCCTGATTGCCTGATCATTTTTATCTATTTAGCTTTGAGAAAATGGTTTGTGTGTGTGGATGGGTTGCGGAAGGTAGCTTGACTTTGTATGATCAATACCCTTTTTAACCCTATTCCCCATAGCAAAATCATTATGGAGGGAAACGTCTAGATGTCTAGCTCTCAGACATTGTGCATGTGCGGTCTGTATGTATGTGCATTCTATCTGTGTCTGTCAATTCATTACGTCTGTCCACCAAAATTAGAATCAGTCTACACAATCCTTTTGTCATCTGTCTGGGGAATCATTGTGTGTGTAGGTGTGTGTATATGTATGTGTGTGTGTGTGTGTGTGTGTGTGTGTGTGTGTGTGTGTGTGTGTGTGTGTGTGTGTGTGTGTGTGTGTGTGTGTGTGTGTGTGTGTGTGTGCGTGAGTGTGAGTGTGTGTATGCATGTGCGTGTGTTAGAAAGGCCAAAGGCCTTTACATGTGCTCAGCAGGCTTCTGTGTATTGACTGGTAGCAATAGGAGAGTTATTACCCGGAAGTCTCAATCCCCAGGTGGGGACTGGAACTGCTGTGTATGCACCAGCGAGGAACTAAAGCTTAATCTAAGTATCCAACTACAGTGGAGGGTGTATATAGCCTCTAATGTACCCTTACTGGAAGGTGCATCAGTCATAGAGGTAGGCACAATATTGATCAGGCAGGCGCCAGTACAAATATCCCATCAATTCCGGTGGTCTGTTCATAACTCTACTTAGCCTGGCAATGATACAGATACTGGGCATCACAGACCAGAGCAAATACAAGGTTTATATGTCCTCAGTCAGAGGACAACTTCAGAAAGAGGGAGGGAGGGAGATGGAGGGAGAGGGAGAGCATTCTCCTTCAGCTCATCACAGATGATTATGACTCACCCCACTTAGGAAACAGCAATGAAACTCCATTGTCATCCTGTGCTTTCTTAGCAACTATCTGCATATTGTTGCTAATTATCTGATCATTAACCTTGTATGATAATCCTCGTTATGCAGTCTTTCTAAAAGATGCATGATATAAAGTCAGAAAATCTGCTGTCTCATCCACTGCCTGTCACCAAGGGAGTACCCCAAGGCTCAATCCTAAGCCCTACGCTCTTCTCAATTTACATCAACAACATAGCTCAGGCAGCAGGAAGCTCTCTCATCCATTTATATGCAGATGATACAGTCTTATACTCAGCTGGCCCCTCCCCGGATTTTGTGTTAAATGCTCTACAACAAAGCTTTCTTAGTGTCCAACAAGCTTTCTCTACCCTTAACTTTGTTCTGAACACCTCCAAAACAAAGGTCATGTTGTTTGGTAAGAAGAATGTCCCTCACCCCACAGGTGTGATTACTACCTCTGAGGGTTTAGAGCTTGAGGTAGTCACATCATACAAGTACTTGGGAATATGGCTAGACGGTACACTGTCCTTCTCTCAGCACATATCAAAGCTGCAGGCTAAAGTTAAATCTAGACTTGGTTTCCTCTATTGTAATCGCTCCTCTTTCACCCCAGCTGCCAAACTAACCCTGATTCAGATGACCATCCTACCCATGCTAGATTACGGAGACATAATTTATGGGTCGGCAGGTAAGGGTGTTCTTGAGCGGCTAGATGTTCTTTACCATTTGGCCATCAGATTAGCCACCAATGCTCCTTATAGGGCACATCACTGCACTCTATACTCCTCTGTAAACTGGTCATCTCTGTATACCCGTCGCAAGACCCATTGGTTGATGCTTATTTATAAAACCCTCTTAGGCCTCACTCCCCCCTATCTGCGATATCTACTGCAGCCCTCATACTCCACATACAACACCCATTTTGCCAGTCACATTCTGTTAAAGGTCCCCAAAGCACACACATCCCTGGGTCCCTCGTCTTTTCAGTTTGCTGCAGCTAGCGACTGGAACGAGCTGCAACTCAAACTGGACAGTTTTATCTCAATCTCTTCATTCAAAGACTCAATCATGGACACTCTTACTGACAGTTGTGGCTGCTTTGCGTGATGCATTGTTGTCTCTACCTTCTTGCCCTCTGTGCTGTTGCCTGTGCCCAATAATGTTTGTATCATGTTTTGTGTTGCTACCATGTTGTTGTCATGTTACGTTACTACCATACTGTGTAGTCATGTGTTGCTGACTTGCTATGTTGTTGTCTTAGGTATCTCTTTTGGTAGTGTCGTTTTGTCTCTCTTATCGTGATGTGTCTTTGGTCCTACATTTATATTTTATTTATTTTTATTTATAATCCCAGCCCCCGTCCCCGCATGTCACGTCTCCTCCCGTTGCTCCCCCCCGGCGCTCTGATTCGCCGGTCTACTGAGCCACCAGTCTAAGCGCACCACCTCGGCAACACAGGAATGGAAACCCAACGCACCCTAAATACCTCCAGCACACCTGCACCTCATCATCTCTTCACCACCACTATATGTCCCTGGACTGTTCAGTCATTGTTGTGTGTAATTGTTAGTGTCGTGTCGTCTACTCGTTCCTTGTTGTAGCTCTACTTTAATTGTTAAGTAAACCCTATTACCGTGTTGATTCCTGCGTCTGCGTCCTGCTCCTTCATTCCTCAGTATTCGTCACAGAATTACACACCATTCACGAAAATTGAGTTTTCCAGGCGGCCGACAGCGCCTCGACCAGCACCAGCAGCAGCTTTCCCAGCTGAACGCTGTCACGCAGGACGTGCTCCATGCTCTGCACAATCTTAATATGCCCAGCTGATTGGTTCCACCTCCAGGAGCGGCGAGTGCACACAGTCCACCTGTTCCCGTGCCATCATCAATGTCTGAGGGACCCCTCAGGAGGATCCGTGACTGCCTGCTGATCTGGGCGCGCACCACCCTTACGGCAGGGCACTCAGGTATTACGCGCAACCTGCATTCTCTATCACAAAAATACTGGTGGCCCACCTTGACTACTGATGTCTCTCGTTATATCAACTCCTGTTACGTATGTGCCCAAACGAAGACACCTCGGAATGCCCCGGCAGGCAATCTAGTTCCTCTACCAGTGCTTCAGCGACCTTGGTCACACCTGTCCATAGACTTTGTCACCGACCTCCCACGTTCTGATGGCTTCACCACAGTTATGTTGGTCGTAGACCGTTTCTCAAAATCACGCCGCCCATGTCCGTCTTCAGAGGGCCAGTGGGTGGTGGTGTACTGTCTCCTCCCGTTGCAAAGATGTTTTCCAGTAAATATGACACTTTCACTGACTTTATAGACCCATGTTTTATCCCATCCCATGTTTTTTATTTTTATTTACGTAAGTCTTGTTTTTCTAGCTCTGGGAACCTGTATGCACACACCCGTAGTCACACTCACACACGCACACAGATGTGATATCACTCTCAGTGAGTTAGGAGTGGTGTAGCAGCTTGGCTTTGACATCTTTCCACCCACTCAGACTAACCCCTGTAATTGTGTTTCTCTTCTTTCAGTTCCCATCTCTCTTTCTTCTCACCTATTCTCTAATCCCCCTCTCTCACTCTGTTTCATTCTCCATCTCTCCCCTCCTTACAAGTCTCTCCATTCTCTCTTTCCTCTGTTATGATCTCCTGTTTTTCATTGTTGCTATTATCATGATCTCCTCCCACAAGCTCATCCCTCTCTCCTCTCCTTCCCCTCCCACTTTCTCTCACTCGCAGTCTGCTTACACTGTCCCCTTCAGAAAGCCAGAAAGCTCCTGTTCTGGCTCCAAGTCCTCTTTTGTTACCACCAACGGGAACTGAGGGCATGTGTTGTAAAAACAAAGACTGTTCATGTGAAGAAGCATGTGCCTCTATATACAGTACAAACACTGTCTGACCAATAAACAGATAGACAAATAGAGATTGAAAAGTGCTGCATCTGCTGTGTGCCAGCCAGCACAGAACCTGCTGATAGAAACCACATTAAAGAGGAAGTGAAACTGTAGCATGTGTCATTATGGTGGAGTCCCAACTTTCAGATTGCCAAAGAGGAAGACTGGGTGTTGTACAGTAAGAACTTATAGGCCATGTTGCAATGTCAGTAGAAAGTTTCAGCAATAGGCTGGCTAGGCGTTTAGCATTGGATCTTCTCAGTTTTTTTTCAGATCTGATGATAAGAGCAAATTTAATCTTTCTAAGAACAGCTGTCTATTGTTTTCCTGAAAGATAATCTGGTGTTTTGAAATCATGCATAAAAATGCAAAATGGTTGAGAATATTATTTTTCCACCCAGTGTCCCTAATGGGTATCAATGAGCATGGCCATGGTATAGTGTACAAATATTCATAATGATGAATATTTACAAAACCCCAAACATTGGGAATAGGAGATGGCAATCACCGACAATCACCGACTCTAATTTAATTTAATACAACATTCATGAGTGAAAATGTAAAAGTGATAATAAATTAATCATCGTCATCAAAATGGATGGTAATAATTATACTGCTATTATTTACTTAGCATTAATGTGAAAAATGTCAGTTATATGTGACTCGTTTCAGGAAACTAGACGTATGTGGCGGGTCACTACTTCACAAGAGAGCCATTTGAACGTAACTTGTTTTTTTTCAAAATGCGTTTTTTGGCAGAAATGCCTTCTGGAACATGTGAACGTTCATGTGACTTATTAACAAACGTGTATGCCATCTGTAAATACAAATAAATTACGAGCCTAGTTGGTTAAGCCACAGAAAAAGACAGCAACCTTCCCACTAGCCATGATTGGCTGAGATAATGAGTGGGCTGGACATGTCGAGAGAAGAGTTCGGATTGGTCTGCCATATAGAACACTTCTGTCTATTTGAGCTGGTCAGTATGTGTAGGTGGTCCGTTCTAACACAGTTTTTTTTTTATCGTGTAGTGGAGCTGCATAAGTGTTGCTCTACACTTTCTGGAGGATCAAGTTTTGAAATCAGTGGAATTAGTGTATCTCTAAAGAGATGGGGAAAACACAGAAAGTGGTTTAATTTCAAGTTAAAGTGTACTGTTAGCTAGCTACGTGTATGATCTTATTATTTGTATACCAGAGCCATTTGCTTGCTAACATTGAACCTGGTTGGTAAGCTACCTGCAGATTCATGCAGGGTAGTAATGTCATTAGTTGGGACTATGGTTCATTGTTTATCTAGCTAACGTTAGCTGGCTGGCTCTCTAGCTAACGTTACGTGTATGATCTTATACATTGTTTACCTAGCTAACTACATGTCAAAAGAGTATGCCAGAGTGCAGAATAACTGATGATTTTACAAACGCACAACACCCGTTGAATATGGCCGGTGTCAGTAAACGTCGTCAAAAAAGCGTAATTAAATTGTTGCCAGCAGCACAGTTACAGTCACCAACGCTCTGGATAACACGAAAACAGCCTAACCAG
The DNA here is from genome assembly GCA_023634145.1 of Thymallus thymallus. Classification (NCBI taxonomy): domain Eukaryota; kingdom Metazoa; phylum Chordata; class Actinopteri; order Salmoniformes; family Salmonidae; genus Thymallus; species Thymallus thymallus. The sequence goes on along the minus strand of CM042378.1, from coordinate 8,529,127 downwards.
CTCTGCTATGGCGAGTAAAATGGTCAGAATGGGGTGTTCTCTCATTTGTGTCTGGAAGTAACTGGAAAGCTAGCCAATCTTAACCAGTTAGCTTTGGTGCTTGACTGCCGTTGTGAGTTCAGAACGTTCGCCTCAACCCTACTCATCGGCCAGAGAGTCCAGTGTGCGCTCTGAACGCTCCGAGAGCTAAACGAGATGGGTGGGGCTAAAGCTTAAGAGGGTGTGAACGATGCTGAATGGGTGTAGACAAAGAATGAGCTCTTCACTAGGTACCAAAACATTCAAAGGCCATTTTCTCAAAAGTGAGATTACAAGTTTAGCGACTTTCAAAGCAGAATTGCTTTCCCATTGTTCCCTTAAAAGCAGTGATATACCATTTTGTAGCTCTGCGTCTCTGCTTTTATCCAATGTGAAAAACACCATTTAAAATGTTGCTACTTAAGACCGAATCAAGGCGGTCGGTCACATATGGTCTTAATTCCCCATTGATCTCTGACCACACATAAGGGATTGGTTTGGATACAGAGTGACAGGAAAGCCAGTTCCATGTCGGCCAGGACTCCTTTACTCACGGGACGATGATAATGGGAGAATGCTGAGGCACAAATCACATTCAGAAGGAAGGAGGAGGGAGTCACAGAGGATGAGGGAAATGGGACAGAGGTCATAGCCCATCTTCTCCAGCTATACAGGGTGGGACTAGGACCGACAGACAGAGACCAGAATGGACAAGAACAGACCAGCAGTGACCAGGACACCCCAACAGAGGAAAACGGGACGAAACGTTTTAATACACGGAGGAAGCTTGTCCAAAAAAAACGCTCATGTTTGTTTTGTGATTGAAAATGCTTTCTCCAGGTTTGTGCCCAAATTAGACTTGATGAAACCTGGCAGGAAATAGCAGAATATTTGAGGGGTCACAGAGGAACACCAGACCTCCCCCAGAGTCCCTTCCTCTGTAGCATAGAATCTCTATAGATAGTAATTCTGACTGCCATTCTGATGTAGAACTGTGATTACCTAGCAGGTACATGTCTTTGCATGTCTTTTACTATTAAAACTGTTGGCATGTGAGAGAGTCAGGTAGTATGTGATGAGTTTATGCTATAGCACAGAGACAACACGATCTGTCACTGTACTCACTTCACAAGCCCTGACATGTAGACTCTCGTTAGGTCTCTCCATGAATAATAGCTTCCAGAACATACCAAACTTCTCCCTGCACATCACCTCAACACACTACTACAAAAAGCAATATATGTGCGTGTTAAGTAGGACACACCGTAGCTAAATGTTCTGCAACAGAAAATTATTTGAATAGTTCTGGTAACACATCCCCATTTCTCTCAGTTTCTAAAAGTTTTCTCCCTACTGAACACGACCCAGGGTTGTCATTAGGCTTGTTCAATATAGCAACAGTAACAGCCACCCATTGACAGGGATTCTCCAAAACATGTGCTAGAGTTCTCCTGAGATTGTGCTGGTATTGGGCTGGTCGTGGAGTAACAGAGAGTTTTCGCTACAACTAATTGATGAGTTAACTGTTCAGCCGTTTCGCAAGTTCGCTCAAATTAAAGACAGCTACAAATGTAAACAAAGAACCACTATGAAGAGGGAAAGAAATAGTGAGAGAGACAGAACAAGGCTTCAGGGCTTGGCAATCCATTTGTTGAGGTATGCAGAATACATCATCGACTCAAAACAGAGCATGAAAAACAACCATATGTGGTAGACTGCTTCCACTTTAATGGGGATATATTGTCTCTGTCCTTTGGTTTAATGGTCATATCCATGTCCTCTCTGTCTTATCAACACTAAGATGATACACATATCTGATGATGACTACTGTTTTATACAGTATGTGTAGTCTATATTCACAGAAAAACAAGTCAGAATTTCATACCGTAAAAGTGAGGACTGCTTCCACCCACTGGGCACAGATGTCAATTCAATGTCTATTCCACGTTGGTTCAAAGTAATTTCATTGAAATGACAACGTTGATTCAACCAGTGTCTGCCCAGTGGGCAGTTTCCATACTGTGGCGGTCACGAAATTTCGTCAGCCAGTGATTGTCAAGCAAATAACTGTCGGTCTCACAGTAATTAACCGTTAATTAACGTAAACACATTTAGCATCTCCTGGCTGAATGTGTTTCCATGTACACCTTCACAATAAATCCATAATTTATTTTAGACAGGACTAAAGAAGCACGATATGAAGAAAATGTAGTCTATTTCAGAAGAACAGAATAGCATACTGTTGTAACGTTGGCTTTGATTAATTTGTTGATTAATGTTATTTTATTAAATCGGTTATTCTAACGTTTAATTGATTACGTGATTTAATTAAATCATGCAAGAATTAAATTATTAATAACCTGGGGCACCACTGGAATCTGTCGTTTACAGAGTTACCGATTCCAGAAAATAACTTTGGATATTACAGTGGGGAGAACAAGTATTTGATACACTGACGATTTTGCAGGTTTTCCTACTTACAAAGCATGTAGAGGTCTGTAATTTTTATCATAGGTACACTTCAACTGTGAGAGTTGGAATCTAATCCAAAAATCCAGAAAATCATATTGTATGATTTTTAAATAATTAATTTGCATTTTATTGCATGACATAAGTATTTGATCACCTACCAACCAGTAAGATTTCCGGCTCTCACAGACCTGTTAGTTTTTCTTTAAGAAGCCCTCCTGTTCTCCACTCATTACCTGTATTAACTGCACCTGTTTGAACTCGTTACCTGTATAAAAGACACCTGTCCACACACTCAATCAAACAGACTCCAACCTCTCCACAGTGGCCAAGACCAGAGAGCTGTGTAAGGACATCAGGGATAAAATTGTAGACCTCCACAAGGCTGGGATGGGCTACAGGACAATAGGCAAGCAGCTTGGTGAGAAGGCAACAACTGTTAGAAAATGGAAGAAGTTCAAGATGACGGTCAATCTCCCTCGGTCTGGGGCACCATGCAAGATCTCACCTCGTGGGGCATCAATGATCATGAGGAAGGTGAGGGATCAGCCCAGAACTACACGGCAGGACCTGGTCAATGACCTGAAGAGAGCTGGGACCACAGTCTCAAAGAAAACCATTAGTAACACACTACGCTGTCATGGATTAAAATCCTGCAGCGCACGCAAGGTCCCCCTGCTCAAGCCAGCGCATGTCCAGGCCCGTCTGAAGTTTGCCAAAGACCATCTGGAGGATCCAGAGGAAGAATGGGAGAAGGTCATGTGGTCTGATGAGACAAAAATAGAGCTTTTTGGTCTAAACTCCACTCGCTGTGTTTGGAGGAAGAAGAAGGATGAGTACAACCCCAAGAACACCATCCCAACCGTGAAGCATGGACGTGGAAACATCATTCTTTGGGGATGCTTTTCTGCAAAGGGGACAGGACGACTGCACCGTATTGAGGGGAGGATGGATGGGGCCATGTATCGCGAGATCTTGGCCAACAACCTCCTTTCCTCAGTAAGAGCATTGAAGATGGGTCGTGGCTGGGTCTTCCAGCATGACAACGACCTGAAACACACAGCCAGGGCAACTAAGGAGTGGCTCCGTAAGAAGCATCTCAAGGTCCTGGAGTGGTCTAGCCAGTCTCCAGACCTGAACCCAATAGAAAATCTTTGGAGGGAGCTGAAAGTCCGTATTGCCCATCGACAGCCCCGAAACCTGAAGGATCTGTATGGAGGAGTGGGCCAAAATCCCTGCTGCAGTGTGTGCAAACCTGGTCAAGAACTACAGGAAACGTATGATCTCTGTAATTGCAAACAAAGGTTTCTGTACCAAATATTAAGTTCTGCTTTTCTGATGTATCAAATACTTATGTCATGCAATAAAATGCAAATTAATTACTTAAAAGTCATACAATGTGATTTTAGGTATTTTTGTTTTAGATTCCGTCACTCACAGTTGAAGTGTACCTATGATAAAAATGTCAGACTTCTACATGCTTTGTAAGTGGGAAAACCTGCAAAATCGGCAGTGTATCAAATACTTGTTCTCCCCACTGTATATATCGTATAACAGTCAATCATTAACAATACCTCTGATTTCAGTCTCATTCTAAATCTGCACGAATCCTAGCTCACATGTTGAATCAGCATTGTCTTAATCATTTATTTACTAACTAGCTAAATAAACAGAGCTACATATATATACAACAATATAGATCATTCATGTTAGCAATCATGCCATGAGGAGTCCCTAGTGGGCTTTTCCGATATGACGGCTAGTTACACAAAGGAAAGGGCAGGGGTTGGAGTGAAATGAGCAGGAAGAGAGACAAAGGCTTATCGACCTGTATGAAGCTATGCTAACGTAAACACAATATCTTATACACTCTAATAACCGCCCATTCGGAAAAAGTAATGCAATTATAGATATTTACGATTTGAGCTTGGCTTCGATAGACGGGTCTTTTGGGGAGTCTTTCTGGTTACGGTGTCTGTAGAGCGGATATGTTGTAGTACCCAGTTCTATGCAGGTACTGTGTTCGTCCTAGGCTGCTTTCATCACTGCAGTCTGATAACCGCGAACACTAGGATTTAATCACTTCTTCTTTAGTGAATCACAGTTCACAAGTTGCCATAATCAGCTCGTGCTACAGTAGAAGTCGGAAGTTTACATACACTTAGGTTGAAGTCATGAAAACAAATCTTTCAACCACTCCACAGATTTCATATTAACAAACTATAGTTTTGGCAAGTCGGTTAGGACATCTTGAGTGAGAGCGGGGGTAATTTGATTGTTAACGTCCTTGCTAAGGATGTTAATACTTGCAAACCTGTTGTTCGGCAATTCCACGTCTAGTCATAGTGACTTTTTCAAAATGTTCACGCTTCTTTACTTCTCTTAAATACTCTGGGTATATAATGTCATCTGCTTTTCAATTTCATATTTGCTGCATTCAACATGAAAGCCTCCTTCTATCTTAAATCCTTGCACGGGGTACCAAATATGTCATAACGTTGGCTTTGATTAATGTGTGCTTGTGTCTAGTGGGCCCTGGATAGGGTCTGATAGCGGGGCTAATTCACGTCTAGTCATAGTGACTTGTCTGGTTTGTCACATTTTTCACGCTTCTTTAATTCTCTTAGCAGAGCTTTTAGTGCGTGTTCGCTTATGTTTTGGTCATTGTTGAACCCTTTGTCACCCTTGTGTTCTGACACCTCGGGTGGATTGGGTGCAGGAATGTAGTGATCCGGTCGATTGTAGCGGTAGTAGTTTAGTTGGCAACGTACTTTACAGTTATTTAGACCGCGGTAGGTATTGGTATTGTGGTTTCGTTGTAGAAACTGTTCTTGTGCGTCATCTCTTGACGCTTCAATACCTGATAATGCACCCTCTAACTGGAGTGAGGGCTCATGTTCAAACTTCAGAACCGGGATGTCAGGGCTCTCAGAGCTGTGCACTTTTGATGCCTCAAAAGATGTGGTCGCAAGCTGTCTGAGTTCTGAGATTGGCAAACCAAGGTGGCCTGTAGTGCCCAAGTAGGTAATGAAGTTGGTATACATGTTTGACAGAAACATTTGTTTGAATTGTGACAGCTCTTCCATTCTTGTTTCAGTGAGTAGGCCAAAGTAAGCTGAACAAAGCCTATGATAGTAAGCTTGTGGGTGTTAATTCCGAGCTTGTTTGACAGTGTTAGCCAGCGAGCTGTCGTGTTTGCGAGTCGCAGAACCCCTGAATTCTATTTTCAAAGATGTGGCAAGTTTAGAATAGTTGTGTTGCATGGGTTGCTGTTGGATGCGAATGAACCGTATCACGTGACTATTCGATGTTCGCTTTACCAGGTAAAGCCTGTCAGCACCCGTAGCATTCGGGTAGCCTCTATGTCTGCTAGGAACGTCTCAGTGTCGTTTGGCTTACCTGGAACGGGGTCAAAGGTGTGGAAGTTTTTGTCAAGGTATTCCGTGCAGAGTGTGTGGGGAGCGTCTACTTCATCCTGTGGAGGATTATGGGCCGAAAGGCCAAGAGGAGAATTATGGGCCGAAAGGCCAAGTGGAGAAGCCAAGCATTGGCTTTGATGGCGAGTAGGCACCATATTACCCTAGGCCGAAAGACAACTGCGAGAGGAAAAGTCTGAAACCTTCTGTTGTCTTTTCTCCTCAGAGTACCGAGCTCCGGTTGCAGGCTAGGTTGCTCCTTTGGGTAGTCACGCTATGGCGTGTGACTGTTCTGGAATTCCTCCAGATGGTACCTAAGGGTGGTATTCTGCTGCATAGCAGAGTCCACTTGGGCGCTTAGAGTACTTATTTCAGACACGTGAGTGTCGCACTTACTCCGTTTGGCCTCATACTTATCTGACATGGTTTGCAGGCAGAGATCACAAGTACGGAGCAAGAGGTTCAGTGATGAGAATTCCACTGTTTGCTTAGAAATCAATATTTCATCTTCATTCTCTCATCATTCAATTCGTCAGAGTTCTGCTGATTTGTCATCCAACTTAGTCACTGTGTTCATATTTTCACAAATAGTTTCATATTCAAACATATAAATTGCATAACAATTCCATGTAAATCTGTGGTTTACATGGAATTGTTATGCAATTTATATGTTTGAATATGAAACTATTTGTGAAAAGATTAAAAGATCAAGTGATTTCATAAGTAACAGCCATTGGTTGAGAACTATAAAACACGCCCCCTGTGAGTTGTCCTTATGTTAGGTACTTATCTGGCTATGCCAAATGGCTGTGGGCTACACAAGTTCATTTAGCAGACAAGATTTGCTTAGAATTCCGTGGCATTATTTTATAGTATGAAGAATACAGGACTATGTATGTTACATTCCACTCTATATCTGACATGGTACAGGTGTCTTCCTTTTTTTTAAGCCCATAACCATGTGTGTGAGGTTTATACTTTTGTTTCAAAGTAGATTTGTTTAAGACTACTGATTTATCCCACTGCAGTAAATGCCACTGCAGTAAATGGTTATTAATGACCATTTTATAAATAATTATAGGTCATATTTCAGAGAAATCTGGAAACACTGCAGTTATTTTAAGGAGATAGATTAGGGGTAAGGCCCTGTGAGGGGCGTACTTGTATATCAAGCTGCCTCACACTAAAGAAACAGGATAAACAGGCTCCTCCTCCTGAGGCTCGTGCAAAGCTTGTCAGCTGGGTGGAGCTGGCAGCACTCAGGTGCTGTGCTGGAGTCTCAGGTGAACTCACATACACACACACCATATAATGAGGACAGATTGAGGGCACAGAGTGTGGACCAGAATGATACACACACTGACTGTCACAGTCAATCAATCAATCAATCAATCAATCAGTCAATCAAATGTATTTATAAAGCCCTTTTTATGTCAGCAGACAGACCTATAACTTTCCACCCTTACACTCACACTTATCTTGTGCATGCATGCACATGCACACTCTCACACACACACACACACACACACACACACACACACACACACACACACACACACACACACACACACACACACACACACACACACACACACACACACACACACACACACATACACAGGTCCAGCCCATGGCATTGGCATGGGAACACTGAGAGAAGTGGACACCTGAGGTGATTGATCAGGGACATAAAGTGTGATCCAAACACACAGTTACTGATTAACTGTGTGTATCTATGATTTGGCGCCGCCCTGAGTGGTCACCTGTTAAGCAGCTCCCGTTGTTCGTGCATAAATTGTTGTTTTAGTTCGTTTTTTTTCGTCTCTTTTCTTTAGTTTTATTTTTTATTTTGCTACAGTTGAACTATAATTGAATGTGCAATACGTGCAGTTGTCTGTAATTAAACCATGCGCACTAAGGACTGTATTTTAATTACTATTATTACCCCACATTATATCAAACACACATCTAGCTATTATCTCTTCCTGTCATTTACCTGTACAGTTTGTATAACCATGCAAGTATTCACTTATCTGTAAATATAACTGTATACTTAACTGTACAGCTAATTTAACCATGCAAAATATTCACTTACCTGTTCATTTAGCCAGTCTGTCTATTAAGTAAACTATTATTACCCTCGCTCATATCATACGCATTTTTAGCTACTGAAGTATTTCTCTGCCATCGACCTGTATAGTATAGTTAACCATCCAACATCCACCAATGTATAGTGTACATATTCAGCCAACCACCCATACTATGCAATGTCTTTTTATAGCTTTTTTTTGCACTCCAGATATCTTGCATTTCTATACTTTTTCATACTGCCGCTCTATGTATCATGTACCGTGTATCTGTCTTTTGTGTACTTTCATCGTGGCATTTTTTTGCACCTGCCCTGTGTTTTGTTGCTGTTGCTGCTTGACAAAGAAATGTCCCCCTCGGGGATAAATGTGCCCAGTGGGTTCAATGCAAAGTTGATTCAACTAGTGTATGCCTAGTGGGATGGCTATTACAATAATTGTTGAGAACTCTCTCAATGCTCACTTCAGGGAAATGTCCTCTGCAATGTCCACCCATTAACCTCTGGACCTCTATATCACTGATGGTTTCACTAAACCTTCCCTTTAAATACAATACAGCCACAACCACACACATCCCTGAAGAGATTTAGCTAGAAACCAACTGAAACCAACAGTCCCATGTGAGAGCAACTATACTAACTATACTGAATATCTCATAATTCAGTTGAATTTCAGGGGAACAGAATGATTCTCCCTTGGCTCCTTTTAGGGGCAGGGGGCACATTTAAGTAGTTTTGTCAAGGCCAGTAATGGGATGTGTAAGGGGGTGAGAGGGCTTTTTGCTGGAGTAAACACCAACAATGGGTCAGTGGTCCCTAAAACCCAAAGCCACAGATTCCGTTATGAGTTCCTGGATGCATGGTTCCAATTATTCCCTTAGAATGGTGCAGTCCCCGCTGTCTGTATTCTCTAGCTCTGAGGGTTCTCTACATGAACCGAGACTTCTAGAATGATCAGTCAGAGATTGAATAAAACCACTCCCTAAACAGCCATTAAATAAATCAGGACAATTATGAAAGAGATTGGTTAATTTCTTCACTATCTAATCATGGCATGGGGTTGTTCAATGACAGAAATGTATTTCTTTAAAATCATTCATTTTCAGACAGATAATCATGTTAATCAATAATCCAAATGCAATATATCTGCCTCACTCTCAGAGAAATAAATAGTACTGCTCGGTTTTACACAGTCAAATTTAACAAATAACTACATTTTTTATGAAGACAACAATATAAAAATGTTACATTTTACATTTTTATCATTTAGAAGATGCTCTTATCCAGAGCAACTTACAGTATGTACCTTCATCTTAAGATAGCAAGGTAAGACAACCACATATCACAGGCAAATATATAGGATAGAAACATTTTATTCCAGGTAAACAATAAGGATGTAAAGCGTTTTGAAAAACAAACACATTTTCATACACGTCTAAAATACAGTACCAGTCCAGAGTTTGGACACACCTACTCATTCAAGAGTTTTTCTTTATTTTTACTATTTTATACATTGTAGAATAATAGTGAAGGCATCAAAACTATGAAATAACACATATGGAATCATGCAGTAAACAAATCAAAATATATTTAATATTTTAGATTCTTCAAAGTAGCCACACTGACAGCTTTGAACACTCTTGGCCTTCCCTCAAATGCTATTCCAACCGTCTTGAAGGAGTTCCCATACATGCTGAGCACTTGTTGGTTCCTTTTCCTTCACTCTGCGGTCCAACTCATCCCAAAACATCTCAATTGGGTTGAGGTCGTGTGACTGTCGAGGCCAGGTCATCTGATGCAGCACTCCATTGTTCTAATGTCCATTGCTCGTGTTTCTTGGCCCAAGCAAGTCTCTTCTTATTATTGGTGTCCTTTAGTAGTGGTTTCTTTGCAGCAATTCGACCATGAAGGCCTGATTCATGCAGTTTCCTTTGAACAGTTGATGTTGAGATGTGTCTGTTACTTGAACTCTGTGAAGCATTTCTTTGGGCTGCAATTTCTGAAGCTGGTAACTCGAATGAACTTATCCTCTGCAGCAGAGGTAACGCTGGGTCTTTCTTTCCTCTGGCGGTCCTCATGAGAGCCAGTTAAATCATAGCACTTGATGGTTTTTGAGACTGAACTTGAAGAAACTTTAAAACTTCTTGAAATTTTCCGGATTGACTGACCTTCATATCTTAAAGTAATGATGGACTGTCATTTCTCTTTGCTTATTTGAGCTGTTCTTGCAATAATATGGACTTGGTCTTTTACCAAATAGGGCTATCTTCTGTTTTCCACCCCTACCTTGTCACAACACAACTGATTGGCTCAAATGCATTAAGAAGGAAAGAAATTCCACAAATTAACAAGTCACACGTGTTAAATGAAATGCATTCCAGGTGACTACCTCATGAAGCTAGTTGAGAGAATGCAAGGACTGTGCAAAGCTGTCGTCAATGCAAAGGCTGGCTACTTTGAAGAATCTCAAATATAAAATATATTTTGATTTGTTGATGTCTTCACTATTATTCTATTATATAGAAAATAGTAAAAATAAAGAAATACCCTTGAATGGGTAGGTGTGTCTAAACTTTGGACTGGTACTGTATATCAATAAAACATCTGAGAACAGTCATATTTTTCACACACATAACCATAAGCAATAATGTCTGATGAAAGAACATAAATGTTATTTTTTGTTGTTGAAAATAGCGTTTTGGAAATAAACTCTTCATTATAACTCTGTTTGACTGTTGGAATCCCCATTTCCCTTTACAAGGGTGTGAATCCAAGGAAATGCACAAAACGTCAGACACTTTTACCAATAATTCAGAGAATAAGTATTTCCTAACAGAGAAATGCTAGCAATATTAAAAAAGGTAAATAGGGAGGATTTCGTCAAAGCTAACTGCAACACAGTCTGTAGTGCAGTGAACTCATAACCCAGAAGTTGTCCATATCTGACAGTATTGCATGCTGCTTTATAGCAGTAGTGTAGGTGATTTGCCCCAACAACATACAGTGCATTCGGAAAGTATTCATTAAATATTTTCACATTTTGTTACGTTACAACCTTATTCTAAAATGGATTAAATATATATTTTTCCTCCTCAATCTACACTCAATCCCCAATAATGACAGAACAAAAACGGGTTTTTAGAAATGTTTGCAAATTTATTACAAATAAAAAACACAAATACCTTATTTACATAAGTATTTAGATCCTTTGCTCCTACAAATACCTAGGCATCTGGTTAGACTGTAAACTCAACTTCCAGACTCACATCAACCATCTCCAATCCAAAATTAAATCCAGAATTGGCTTCCTATTTCGCAACAAAGCCTCCTTCACTCATGCTGCCAAACATGCCCTTGTAAAACTGACTATCCTACCGATCCTTGATTTCGGCGATGTCATTTACAAACTAGCCTCCAACACTCTACTTAGCAAATTGGATGTAGTCTATCACAGTGCCATCCGTTTTGTTACCAAAGCCCCATACACTACCCATCACTGTGACCTGTATGCTATTCGTCGCCAAACCCACTGGCTCCAGGTCATCTATAAGTCTTTATTAGGTAAATCCCCGCCCTATCTCAGCTCACTGGTCACCATAGCAACACCCACCCGTAGCATGCGCTCCAGCAGGTATATCTCACTGGTCACCCCCAAAGCCAACACCTCCTTTGGCCGCCATTCCTTCCAGTTCGCTGCTGCCAATGACTGGAACGAATTGCAAAAATCATTGAAGCTAGAGGTTCCTATCTCCCTCAATAACTTTAAGCATCAGCTGTCAAAACTGCTTATCGATCACTGCACCTGTATATAGCCCTTCTGTAAATAGCCCACACTACTACCTCATCCCCATATTTATTTTTGTTATTTTCACTAATCTTGCACTCCAGTATCTCTATTTGCACATCATAATTTGCACATCCTTCATTCCTGTGTTAATGATCATCTGTAATTTATTTCACCACTATGGTCTATTTATTGTCCTACCTCCTAACCTTACTGCATTTTACACTACATTTTGCACTCTGTATATAGATTTTCTATTGTGTTTTTGACTATGTTTGTTTACTGTGTAACTCTGTGTTGTTTTTGTGTGTCGCACTGCTTTGCTTTGTCTTGGCCAGGTCGCAGTTGCAAATGAGAACTTGTTCTCAACTGATCTACCTGGTTAAATAAAGGTGAAATAAAAAAATAAAAAAATGAGACTCGAAATTGAGCTCAGGTACATCCTGTTTCCATTGATCATCCTTGAGATGTTTCTACAACTCTACAACAACTGTGGTAAATTCAATTGATTGGACATGATTTGGAAAGGAACACATCTGTCTATATAAGGTCCCAGAGTTGACAATGCATGTCAGAGCAAAAACCAAGCCATGGGGTCGAAGGAATTGTCCGTAGGGCTCCGAGACAGGATTGTGTCGAGGTACAGATCTGGGGAAGGAAACCAAAAAAATTCTGCAGCATTGAAAGTCCCCAAGAACACATTGGCCTCCATCATTATTAAATTAAAGAAGTTTGGAACCATCAAGACTCTTCAGCCAAACTGAGCAATTGGGGAAGAAGGGCCTTGGTCAGGGAGGTGACCAAGAACCCGATGGTCACTCTGAAGGAGCTCCAGAGTTCCTCTGTGGAGATGGCAGAATCTTCCAGAAGGACAACCATCTCTGTAGCACTCCACCAATCAGTCCTTTATGGTAGAGTGGCCAGACGGAAGCCACTCCCCAGTAAAAGGCACATGACAGGCCGGTTGGAGTTTGCCAAAAGGCACCTAAAGACTCTCAGACCATGAGAAACAAGATTCTCTGGTCTGACGAAACCAAGATTGAACTGTTTGGCCTGAATGCAAAGCGCCACGCCTTGAGGAAACCTGGCACCATCCCCACGGTGAAGCATGGTGGTGGCAGCATCATGCTGTGGGATGTTTTTCAGCGGCAGGGATTGGGAGACTAGTCAGGATCGAGGGAAAGATGAACGGAGCAAAGTACAGAGAGATTCTTGATGGAAACCTGCTCCAGAGCGACAACAACCCTAAGCACACAGCCAAGACAACGCAGGAGTGGCTTCAGGACAAGTCTCTGAATGTCCTTGAGTGGCCCAGCCAGAGCCCGGACACGAACCCGATCGAACATCTCTGGAGAGACCTGAAAATAGCTGTGCAGCAACATTCCCCATCCAACCTGACAGAGTTTGAGAGGATCTGCAGAGAAGAATGGGAGAAACTCCCCAAATACAGGTGTGCCAAGCTTGTAGTGTCATACCCAAGAAGACTAGAGGCTGTAATCGCGGCCAAAGGTGCTTCAACAATGTACTGAGTAAAGGGTCTGAATACTTATGTAAATGTGATATTTCAGCTTTTTATTTTTAATAAAGTATTTATTTAACTTTGCTACAATTTCTAAAAACCAGTTTTTGCTTAGAAATTATGGGTTATTGTGTCTATATTGATGAGGGGTGAAAAAATATTTAATACATTTTAGAATAAGGCTGTAACGTAACAAAATTTGGAAATCTTTAATGAATACTTTCCGTATGCACTGCATGTTGTTGGGGCAAATCCTCATATTTTGTTTATTTCACCAATACATAAAATAATTATAATTTTAGTCATTTGAACTAGTTTTTAATAAAATTGAAAAAAATACAAGATACATGTTTCAAAACTGTTATTTTTCAATTGCTGAATAGAAAGAATAGTAGATGGTAAATATAACTTTCTATGCAGTATTTGACTATAACTTGACATGCAATTAAAAAAATGTTACAATATCCAATGGCAGGTTGTGAGGATGTTGAGAAATCTTAGTTTCATTATCCTTATAGAGTACAGACATGACAAATCATCAGAAATAGGGTATTGTAAAGCAGTTGGCTACTGTAAAAACGTAGCACAGTGTTGTAAGCCATTTCTACCCCATGCCACATAGTACAAGATTGCCTTTTCTTATGTGACTTGTCAACTGATACAGTATCGCCTGTCTCTCTGCTTGAAATGCATCAGCTTACAGTGTATCTATGAAATTCAGATAATGAGTGGAATATATTATTTTATAAACTGGGTGGTTTGAGCCCTGAATGCTGATTGTCTGGCAGCCATGGCATACCACGGGTATTTTTACTGCTCTAATTACGTTGGTACCCAGTTTATAATAACAATAAGGCACCTCAGGGGTTTGTGGTACATGGCCAATATACCACGGCTAAGGGCTGTATCCAGGCACTCCGTGTTGTGTTGTGCATAAGAACAGCCCTTAGCCGTGGTATACTGGCCAAATACCACAAACCTCATGCCTTATTGCTTAAAAATACAACCAAGGTATTTCAGCAGTGCATTGTACACTAATAATTGAAAATGGTAGTAGATAGAGTCTTTCTACTTTGTCCTATTGAAGGACCCTGGCTGATGGAGAATAATGATTTAGTATTTACAACCACATCCATATATGATTTGTTTTACCTTACAACATAAATTGATGTCAAATTGATACATTTATTAGGTCAAAATATATATATTTAAAATATAGCAGCCAGTCTTAAATTAAAAAAATGTCATTGTGCATCCATTTTTCACCACACAACCAAAATATACATTTACTTTGAACTACATTAATTGGTTTAATCACCAAACAAAACATAATGAACCCAAGCCTGACATAGGTCTGGATTCAAATCATTGCCTCATCCATGGTCAGAAAAAGGGTGGTACGCTCATGGGGATGGTACATTCATTGGTTTAATCTACCTGTATTGTAATCATGTTTTGTATTTTACACTATTTTTACGACCCACAGCTAGTGCATTCCTCTTAAGATTGCCAGGTTAGACAACCACACATCACAGTTGTGTATCAACCACGTATCACATACATAATGCAATGCAAAATGCAATGTAAAATGCCAAAAATGGTTTTATTGCTAGCTTGAGTTACGTGGGGTGGCATAGAGTTCCATTTAGTCATGACTCTATTTAATACTATGTGTTTCCCAGCCTCTGTTCCGGACCTGGGGACTGTGACAAGACCTCTGGAAGCATGTCTTGTGTGATATCGATGAGTGTCCAAACTGTGTGCTAACTGCTTGAACAGACAGTTCGGTACCTTCAACACATCAACCCCTTGCACAAAGACCAATAGTGATGCGGTCAATCTCTCCTCAACTTTTAGCCAGGAGAGATTGACATGCATGTCATTGACATTCGCCCTCCGTGTACATCTAAGTGAAATACGTGCTGCTGTGTTTTGGACCAACTGCATTTTGCCTAAATGTCCTTCTTTGCCGCACCTGACCAAACAACTGGACAGTAGTCCATGTGCAAATAAACTAGGGACTGTAGGCCCTGTCTGGTTGACTGAGATATCAAGAAAGCAGAGCAACGCCTTATCATGGACAGACCTCATGCTTAGAGTTTTGAAACATGAGTAGGGCTGTGACGGTCACGTAATTTCGTCAGCCAGTGATTGCCAAGCAAATAACTGTTGGTCTCACGGTAATTGACTGTTAATTAATGTAAACACATTTAGCCTCTCCTGGCTTCCACACATAGCCTACAAGACACTGATGCTGACCTTTGGAACATCTACATTTTAAAAAGTCTAATAAATCCATGTAATATAGCCTACACCTTCACAATAAATACATTATTTATTTTAGACAGGTCTAAAGAAGCATGATGTGAAGAAAATGTAGTCTATTTCAGAAGAACAGAATAGCATACTCTGAGTTGTCCTTATGTTAGGCCCTGATCTGGCTATGCCATATGGCTGTGGGCTACACTAGTTCATTTAGCAGACAAGATTTGCTTAGAATTCTGTGGCATAATTTTATAGTATGAAGAAAATAACTGAACAAAGTCGAATAAAATAGAAAGGATATTTTCTCCAAACGATTTAAGGGAGTGCGCACATGCAGCTATTCTGGTTAACAAAGAATAGGTATTCCTATTTAATTTAGAGTTATTAATATAACTTTAGTTGTTCTTTATAACTTTAGTTATATGTTTTGATTTTGAATACATTGTAAGGCTGAATGATGCGACTAATGATGATTTGAAAAAAGTTGCTTGAAAGGCATGAGCTCTGCTTTGTTTTTTTGCACAGGCTCTACAGACTACATCAGTCACTCATTCACAATTTGACAAGCACTGGATAATGCCTAGAATTTCACGCCGGCATTCCCTTTGTGTGGCCGTAATGCACCCTAAAAAAATCCATGCCTTTTTCGGCCAGTGGCCGTTGTGCCCTTCTCCCTGAGTACTGTGTGCTCCATCAAGTGATCGGGTCTTCCTCACAGGCTACAAGTGAAGACAGACACATCGGGGACGCAACTGCACGCATCCTTATCCAATTCCGAGGTGCATATTGAAGAAGAACTGTCCAAATTTACTTTTCGTGAACCCAAAAGGATGAGTAGGCCTAATGAACTATGTCAAAATCACAATCCTATGTCAATATACTATGTCCCGTAGTAGAAAGGTCAACCTATTCTATTCTGTGCGAGAAATAAATATTCCAACCATAGTCTGGGACAGTTATGGGATGCGATAGATCCCAAACTAATACAACCATTAGCATAACAAAATATAAAAAGTTTTTACGCAATGTGGCTGACGCAACAGATCAGAATGTTTAGCCTAAAATGTTGATAAACTATTAGGCCATTTCTTCACATTATAAGCGCAGCAATGCGCACATGGTAGTAGGCTATAAGCGCAAATCTTCCATTAGCGGAAAACACCATTATAAAGGTGAATTTTTATGGTGAAAATTATGTTCCCCAAATATTAAACTCACACGCTGCTTATGTATGCCAGTTAGGCTCTACACCCCTTGTAAAGTGGATTAATGTGCTTAATTTTAAGAAGTTATTTGGCCACTTTAGTTGTTAAAACATATTGGCCTATGGGCTAGGCTACATGAGTCGCAAAAAAAAGGCATTGTTTTTTATGCTGGGCATCATTCACAAATGATAAGCTAATATTGTCACCCATCAGACTATTCTTGATTTAATCTTGTCTTTACATATACTAAATAATATATGTGTGAAATTTGTTTGATTTAGAATGGACCTGTATCGAAACAGGGGCAGCGGGAAAAAATACATGTTATCTATGAATTTCAAACACATTTGTATTGATGTCAGAGTGATTAGAGGGACAATAGAGTGCTGAGTACCAGGCAGTTAGAAAGTTTGGTAGACTACTAATGACCATCAGCAGCGTCAGAGCTTGGAGAAGCCTAATAACCAAAATGTCTCCCATCTGTGAGGAGTTGAGTTCCCCAAAAACATTAAATAGCTGCACAAGTCTACAGCCACAACAAAGTGCCCTTGGTGGTGGCCAAACAAATGCTCATGCTTTTTTCTCTCAGAGTCGGGAAAACAGGTGACAGTACAGGAAACTATTTCAGAGTCAGATCTAATTGATGACTGCATCCTGGATGAGACTGTGAGGTCATCACGTTGTGCCAGCAGCTGCCACTGTGGACTCTACACAAACCAGCTGTGCTCCTTCTGAACTTTTACAATCTCTCTCTCTCTGTCTCTCTCTCTAACCTCTTATTCCCTCGAACTTGACTTTCTCCCGCTCTGTTTTTTCTCTCTCTCTCTGTAAGCCGTATCTCTTCTAAACCCTCTCACAGTCTTTGTCCCCTACTCTTTGACAAAATCAACTGTCTACTGTGCTGCTGCACCCTCCTCTACATACACTATATATACAAAAGTATGTGGACACCCCTTCAAATTGGTGGATTTGGCTATTTCAGCCACACCCATTGCTGACAGGTGTATAAAGTCGAGCAAACAGCCATGCAATCTCCATAGACAAACATTGGCAGTAGAATGGCCTTACTGAAGAGCTGAGTGAAGAGCCTAGATTTCCAACAAGTCAGCTTTTCATATTTCTGCCCTGCTAGAGCTGCCCCAGTCCACTGTCATTGGAAGAACTTGACTGGGCTGCACAGAGCCCTGAACTCAACCCCATTGTGCACCTTTGGGACGAATTGGAACGCTGACTGCGAGCTAGGCCTAATCACCCAACGTCAGTGCCTGACCTCACTAATGGTCTTGTGGCTGAATGGAAGCAAGTCCCTGCAGCAATGTTCCAGCATCTAGTGGAAAGCCTTCCCAGAAGAGTGGAGGCTGTTATCGCAGCAAAGGGGGGACCAACTCCATATTAATGCCCATGATTTTGGAATCAGATGTTTGACGAGCAGGTGTCCACATACTTTTGGTCATGTAGTGTAATTTGAACTAGGATTCTTCTGTTTTACTGCAGTCAAACACCAGCAAAGGTGAACACAGGGACACATCCTCAAAGGTGTGGTGCTTGAAGGTGCAGACAAGACTGTGCCAACAACCTCTGTGTTGACGGATGAACAAAAGTCTCTGGAAAAATGTATATGTGCCAAAGGAGGAGAACATGAAGACATTTGTGTGTGGTGTCGTAAATGTGGGAAAGAAAAGAGTAGTAGGGAGATTTCACACCTACTGGAGAAATACTGAAATAGCAAATGTTCCATAACCTGTATGTAGGTAGGACTGCGGTCTGAACAGAAAGTTCAGCGCTTCTGCTCTTTTCAATAACCTGTAGAGAACACATTATAGTCTACACTTGGCATGTAGGTTTCACAGTTATGGGTGGCACAAATTGTGATATGGGGGAGGGAAATGGGCAGGTTATATACAAATTAAACACTGTAGTATTTACTATAGATAAAAAAAAGTGTAGTGTTTTTGCGAACTGTAGTTATTTTCAGACATTTACTGTAGTATTTACTAGTGGGTTTTTTTGCGGATAATACTGTATTCTACAGTATCCTACTACATTCTATAGTAACTACTACACATGATCGAGGGATACTACAGTGTGTAGTCAATGAGGTGAGAGGCACGTTACAGGCAGGCTATTCATCTTGCCCTGTCAGATGAATGGCCATGTGTTAAACATACTGTATATCGTAAGGAGATGACAGGTGGAGAGGGGGAGGTCATGGACGTGGGTTGGTTATCTCTTTCACAGAGCAAATCTACTATCCAGAAGACTCCAAAACTAAACATGCAACATTCTGAAATGTTTTCTGTCTGCCTCATGGCAAAATGTGTAGAAATGCAGGACATTAGCTTTAAAGCTGCAACCACAAAGATTATCTCTGTCCCATGACAAAAATGACTTGCAGCAAATTAGCCTCAAGATTGCAACAACAACAAAAAACTGCCCAGGGCCCGAGACTTGGTTCGTCGGGCCATGCACTGCCAAAGTCATAGTAAAACTCCTTGTATGCTATTTTTATATCACTCGGGTGGTGTTCTGATTATGAGGGGGTCCCTGATGAATTTGCTATCACAAAAGGGGTCCCCGGACCCAAAAAGCTGGAGAACCCCTGGTCTAAGATCCCTCTCAATGTGTTTTCCAATTGATCTTATCCTCACAAGGGGAGGATTGAAAACAGGGGTGGCAATAATCTATATATTTTTTACATGTTTTATTGTATTACTTGTTAAACAAAATCTCTTTATCTTACAAATTGTATTAGTAAAACAATATTGGCATACAATATTGCTCAATATTTGTATTATACATTTTATGCAGTCTTTTTTCAAGGGTGCCAATAATTTGAGATCTGACTGTACATATACACAAGGTAGAGGATAATGACTAACTACAGTACATTATATCAGTGAATGTACATTTTGAAGTTAGGTGTCACGAACGGGTGTTTGGAGAGACCAAGACGCAGCACAGGGATAGTAGTTCGACATTCTTTATTTGTACTATGTAATAAGAATTACTATGTACAATACAAAACATACGACGAACTATACAAAACCGAAAAACAAACACTACAGGAAAAAACGTCACGTTCACAAAACACACTAATGAAACGGACGTAAAGAAAACACACTTACTTCACCGTGACTGCGACATACATCGATATGTAACGATAACAACCCACACCAAAGTGAAAGACAGACTCGACATATATTGGATCCCTAATTAGAGACAATGCCGTGCAGTTGCCTCTAATTAGGGATCCAACCTAAACCCCACACAGAAACAGAAAAGAACGACACTGTCAGACTCTGACCATAACTACATAGAGAAGCAATTAGGCTTCTCTATGGCCAGAGCCTGACATTAGGTCTGTAAATGTTAAGGTTAATACATCACTCCTCTCTCTTTGATTAACCTCTGTAAACACAGCCACTTCTCTACAACTCCAGACCAACGAATCTACGCCTTCGGAAAGTATTCAGACCCCTTGACTATTTCCACATTTTGTTACATTACAGCTTTACTCTAAAATGGATTAAATAAATATAAAAACTCCTCAGCAATCTTCACACAATACATAATGAAGAAGAGAAAACAGGTTTTCAGAAATCGCACATTTATTACAAATAAAAACACCTTATTTACATAAGTATTTAGATCCTTTGCTATGAGACTCGAAATTGAGCTCAGGTGCATTCTGTTTCCATTGATCATCCTTGAGATGTTTCTACAACTTGATTGGAGTCCACCTGTGGTAAATTCAATTGAATGGACATGATTTGGAAAGGCACACACCTGTCTATATAAGGTCCCACAGTTGACAGTGCATGTCAGAATAAAAGTCATGAGGTCAAAGGAATTGTCCATAGAGCTCCGAGACAGTATTGTGTCAAGGCACAGATCTGCGAAAAGGTACCAAAACATTACTGCAGCATTGAATGTCCCCAAGAATACAGTGGCCTCCATCATTCTTAAATGAAAGAAGTTTGTAACCACCAAGACTCTTGCCAGAGCTGGCCGCCCGGCCAAACTGAGCAATCGGGGGAGAAGGGCCCTGGTCAGGGAGGTGACCAAGAACCCGATAGTCACACTGATACAGCTCTAGAGTTCCTCCATGGAGATGGGAGAACCTTCCAGAAGGACAACCATCTCTGCAGCACTCCACCTTTCAGGCCTTTATGGTAGAGTGGCCAGACGGAAGCCACTCCTCAGTAAAAGGCAAGACAACCCGCTTGGGGTTTACCAAAAAGCACTGAAAAATTCTCAGACCATGAGAAACAAATTATCTGGTTTGATGAAACCAAGAATGAACTGTTTGGTCTGAATGCCAAGTGTCACGTCTGGAGGAAACCTGGCACCATCCCTACGGTGAAGCATGGTGGTGGCAGCATCATGCTGTGGGGATGTTTTTCAGCGGCAGGGACTGGGAGAGTAGTCAGGATCGAGGCAAAGATGAACGGAGCAAAGTACAGATCCTTGATAGAAACCTGCTCCAGAGCACTCAGAACCTCAGACTGGGGCGAAGGTTCACCTTCCAACAGGACAAAAACCCTAAGCACACAAGTCTCTGAATGTCCTTGAGTAAACGGTTTGAATACTTATGTAAATGTAATGTTTCCGTTTTTTATTTTGAATAAATTAACAAAACAAATTAAAAAAATTATTGTGCTTTGTGATTATGGGGTATTGGTTGTAGATTGATGAGGAAAAAAACAATTTAATAATACATTTTAGAATAAGGCTATAACCTAATAAAATGTGGAAAAAGTAAATGGGTCTGAATACTTTCCGAAGGCACTGTATACCCCAAACAAACCTCCAGCTGGTAAGGACCCCCTGTTAGTGCAGTCAGTAAATAATTGAACAAGTCCTGAGCCATTCATTGATCAGCATGCAAGACTTCAGCTGATTGCTCCACCTCTTAGTGAAGACACAGGGCAACCAGAAAGCAATAGAACTAACAGTGTGGCATCATGATGCCAGCTATTATGCGGGGATGGCTCATGGTGATGTCTTAGCCATTATGAAATTTCCCCCCCGGGGGAGCAATAAAGTACCTATCTATCTATAACCATACCTGGAGATTTAGGGGGAGTAACAATCAGGTCAATTTTGGGTTAGGTTTACGGTTACGGGTTTGGAGAGTGTCACTGGATCATCTCTATTTATTTCCATCTGAGACGTTTAATCTAAAACAGCTCTCTGCACTAGAGAAGTGTTTTCAGGAATCTGACCATATGGAGATGGTCAGCCAAGGACTAGAGAAGCACATTGCACAATGCATATTATAGGACCAGAAGTTGAGACTGTTTTTTTTAACTCAATGATTAATTCTTGGATTACTTTTGAATGCCCAGAGGTGCCTTATGGCTATTATAAACTGGTTACCAACATAATTAGAGCAGTAAAAATACATGTTTTGTCATACCAGTGGTATACGGTCTGATATACCACGACTGTCAGCCAATCAGCATTGAGGGCTCAACCCACCCAGTTTATAATTAAGCAATAATGCCAGAGGGGGTGTGGTATATGGCCAATATACCACGGCTAAGGGCTGTTCTTAGGCACGTCACGCGTGGATACAGCCATTAGCCGTGGTATATTGGCCATATACCACAAACCCCCGAGGTGCCTGATTGCTATTATAAACTGGTTACTAAAGTAATTAGAGAAGTAAAAATAAATGTTTTGTCAAACCCATGGTATACGGTCTCATATACCATGGCTGTCAGCCAATCAGCATTCAGGGCTGGAACCATCCACTTTATAATTATGTCTATCCCTCCCTGTGCCACATGTTGGAAGTGTGAGTACTGGGGCATGTGGACGCACCAAACATCACCACATCTGTGGTGGCTGAGTCTGTGCACTGCTAAACCCTTTCTGAACCAGTTGTCTGTTAGCAGTTAGGTATTTAGACTAAACAGAACATTGTGTTTCACTGAGCCATAACGTAACAGCATTTAACCTTTTCATGCGTGAGTTCCAAATATCTCTAACGGTCACCCCAGCGTGGCTTTTTTGTGTGCTCGTGATGTCAGAATGTACTCACTGTTCCAACATGTGATTGCTATGCAACAGGACAGTTAACCCACGCTGCCCTCAAACCAAGACATGTTTCCTGCTAAATATCTGTAGCCTATGTTTCAATTGATCAATTTCTAATTATTTTTTGATTGTCTAACAACAACTTGAATTGAGTTGCCTTCATTGTTGTTTTCCTTAGAAATAATAACTTTGGACGTGTGTTCCTACCAAAGTAAGTGCCTTATTTTCTGTATATAGTGGTGTCGTTTCTACTGTAGCATACCGTATGTATGTATGGAGCATAATGTATTTACTGTATTTTATGTTTTCATGCAGTGGTGGCAAATCACACATTCCTATTCTTGCATGGATTGTCATGGACATGTGTAAAATACTTTTTTGAAGGTTGTACTGATTACGATGAGCTAATTCTAAACTACTTGCCAGTTATGTGTAGCGCCATGTTTGTTGACATCATACAATGCATTCTGGTTGTCACGTGAAGGGATAGTTAACTCGACTAACTTATAGAGCTTTCAAGACAAGTGGGAACTCTGAAAAATACGAGGTCAAATCATGACGTCAGTGACCTTCAGGTCGGAAAGTCGGAGCTCTAGAAAGAGGCCTGAGTTTCCGAGTTGAAATTCCGAGTTGGATGACCTTTCAAAAAGATTTTTCCCAGTCGGAGCTAATTTCTATTTG
Source organism: Thymallus thymallus (assembly GCA_023634145.1). Lineage (NCBI taxonomy): Eukaryota > Metazoa > Chordata > Actinopteri > Salmoniformes > Salmonidae > Thymallus > Thymallus thymallus. The sequence goes on along the minus strand of CM042378.1, from coordinate 8,505,642 downwards.
AGTTTCCAGTTGTCTTGAACGCACTGAAGTCGGAAGTCAGAGATCCCATTTCCCAGTTGTTTTGAACGCGTCATCAGACTAACTATGGTACTTCAGGGTTGCCAACTCAGACCCCGCTTTCCAGAAGTTTTATTGCTTTGTGACTTGTCAAAAACGGTAAACTTGTTAAGCCATGTGCTCCAGTTCTTGCATACACTGTAACAAGTACATCGAAGATTAATGAAAAGTGGCAAAACTAAGTTAATATTTTTCAGGCAATGGTCGCAGCCTTCTGACTTTATTTATTTGCATCTTATAGTGAATTGCATTATGGGATTAGGGAGTTTTCCCTTGTCAAATATAATCAAACATGGCTGCCATCATAAACAATTTAGCTGCTGTTAGCTTATTTTTTTTAATATAACCTTTATTTTACTAGGCAAGTCAGTTAAGAACAAATTCTTATTTACAATGACGGCCTAGGAACAGTGGGTTAACTGCCTTGTTCAGGGGCAGAACAACAGATTTTTTCCTTGTCAGCTCGGGGATTTGATCCTGTAACCTTTCAATTACAGGCCCAACACTCTAACCACTAGGCTACCTGCTGCGTGTCAGCTTAGCTTAGCTGCTTAGCTGACACGCATTTCTTTTCTAAACAATATTAAATTTTTCCCTTGTGCTCACCAGAGATGTGGTATATTTTAAACAAGTCTAGCTGTTAGGTCGCTAACTTATGTTTGGTTTTTTGTCAGCGCAACCTGTTATTTAGACTTTATGGAATAAGCTTGGCTTTGGATGTGTTCCGTGTGATGTTTGGATGATGAAGTTTGCATATATCTTTTACTATAAAAGGTGAAATTTAGTAATAAAGTTCTGAAAACCTGAAGACCTTACGTGTCAAAGGGTTAAAGACAACAGCTGAGCCTGGGAGCCTTTGGGCACAGCAATTACCACTAGACCTAGAGGGTGGAGACACACAGAGACTCTGCTAGACTGGTGTGTGTGAGTCCTAATTCATTAAGAGAGGGAATTCTCATTGTTCAGGTCACAAAGGCTGGCTTTGTATCACTACACACGGACCTTTCCATCAGAGACTTGGATAAGCCTGACAATAGGGTTATCTACTGTATATCTATTACCTGGCACTAAATGTGTCATGGTTGGAAAACAGGACCCGAGGCGCAGAGCTGTAGAATCAAGACATTCCTTTATTTGTTATAACAAAGGAGAGGACGCAACCACAAACTGGTGTGCAAACAGCACAAACACCCACAACACAGGTGGGAAATCAATTAACTGCAGCGCAGCTGCCTCTAATTGGGGACCAAAAACAAACTAACATAGAGTCCACCAGAACTCTCTAGTCAGGCCCTGACCGTTCAAACATAGAGAAGCCCAGAGGCCTCAGGACCTGACAAAATGGAGGCTCTGGCTTGTCAAGTATTTCACTCACTCTCCCCTTTAAAGTATTCTCTCCATCCAGTAAGGCCTGAACTTTAATATGGATGGAAGATTGGATGACTTCTACCCACACATGCTACACTAGCTGTTATTGAGAGGTGAATGCCGTTCTAAGGCCAGTTGGAATTACATTATCAGAGAATAGAAAATACCTCTACTCACTTTAAAAGATCATCTTTGCCCAAAGCAGCCTCAGCGTCACTCTGAGAGTTTTACTTCTTTCCCACGCTTAGTTCATATGATTACATTGTGATTTCCAGACTGAAGCAGAAGGACATTTCTCAGGCCCGGCACCCATGACCGAGGCAAGCTAGCCTCAATGGCTGTACAACACATAGTCAATGGCTGTACAGTCACTGGAACATTCATTGGAACATTACAAAAGCCATTAACCATTATCCTTTGAAAGTTACGGAGGTCACAGAAATATCAGTGCCAACAAATGGGTCAATATTGTACTGCTGAGTAAGGCACAGTATGACATGTCAATATATAACCTGAATCATTCAACCAGAGCATATTTTTGTCTGTGTCCATAAATAGTGGTTTTGACCGATGTTGATAGCTGTTTTGCGTATGTGGGTGCCAATATGAACATTTCAACACTTTTGTGGATACTGCGTTCCCTTCCATTTCACCGGATTTCCACTGAAATCACAGGACCATCACACCGGATCATCACAGCTAGCTAGCTGCAATCGAGTGACCGACGTTTTTGGCTAACCTCCATTGTTTGTTTACATCCTACATATGCTAGCGTGAGCTAGGCTCATCTCCCGGACAGCCGACGTGTGCTAGCTACTCTCCCGGACTACAGTACCTCTGTCAACCTGCCTGGACCTTCCACTGTCGACACGGAGCCCCACCGAGCCACCGTGACTGGTCTGCCGACGTAATTGTCCGACGTGGTCTCAACAGGGTTCTCCTCTGCGACGTCGCTGAAGATCCATCTGCTAGCTCCGGCCTGCTAGCCCCGGCCTGCTAACACTCTGAACGCCGTGCGTCCTTCCCTCGCCTAGTCCAGCGCCCATTGAATCTGCTCTCTGGCTCGCCTCTTTGCTGCTCATCGGATCCTATGATCACACAGCTTCACAGCTGATGCCTGCAGGACTGTTTGGTTATACGGTATTTCTTTCTGTTTAACTGCCAGGCCCCAGGTCCTGTGTGTAGCATATGACGTTTTTCTCTAACTGACCCTATTTGTCCATTCATCGCCATTACCCGTCGTTGCCTTTTTTCTCTTAATTACCTTTTTTTTTTTGTCCCTCATTAACTGTTTGTTTTTATGCCCCTTTATTTCAATATGCCTTGTCTTTTGTTGTTTAGGTTAGCTATTATTGTTTTATTTCACTGTAGAGTCCCCAGTCCTGCTCAACTGGCCTCTGATAGCTTTTTTGTCCCTCCCCCCACACATTCGGAGACCTCACCTGGCTTAACTGGTGTCTCCAGAGATGCAACCTCTCTCTTCATTACCCAACGCCTAGGTTTACCTCCACTGAACTCACACCCCACTATACCCTTGTCTGTACATTATGCCCTCAATCTATTCCAACACGCCCAGAAATCTGCTCCTTTTACTCTCTGTACCCAACGCACTAGACGACCAGTTCTTAATGCCTTCAGCCGTGCCCTAATCCTACTCCTCCTCTGTTCCTCTGGTGATGTAGAGGTAAACCCAGGTCCTGTAGCTCCCAACATTACACCTATCCCCCAGGCGCTCTCATTTGTTGACTTCTGTAACCGTAAAAGCCTTGGTTTCATGCATGTCAACATTAGAAGCCTCCTCCCTAAGTTTGATTTATTCACTGCTTTAGCACACTCCGCCAACCCGGATGTCCTAGCTGTGTCTGAATCCTGGCTCAGGAAGGCCACCAATAATTCGGAAATCTCCATCCCCAACTACAATATTTCCCGTCAAGATAGAACTGCCAAAGGTGGCGGAGTTGCAATCTACTGCAGAGATAACCTGCAGAGGTCTGTCATACTGTCCAGGTCCGTGCCCAAACAGTTTGAGCTTCTACTTTTAAAAATCCACCTTTCCAGAAATAAGTCTCTCACTGTTGCCGCCTGTTACAGACCCCCCTCAGCCCCCAGCTGTGCCCTGGACTCCATATGTGAATTGATTGCCCCCCATCTATCTTCAGAGTTTGTACTGTTAGGTGACTTAAACTGGGATATGCTTAACACCCCGGCTGTCCTTCAATGTAAGATAGATGCCCTCAATCTCACACAAATTATCAAGGAACCCACCAGGTACAACCCAAAATCCGTAAACATGGGTACCATTATTGATATCATCTTGACTAACTTGCCCTCCAAATACACCTCCTCTGTTTTCAACCAGGATCTCAGCGATCACTGCCTCATCGCCTGCGTTCGCAATGGGTCAGCGGTCAAACGACCACCCCTTATCACTGTCAAACGCTCCCTAAAACACTTTTGCGAGCAGGCCTTTCTATTCGATCTGGCCCAGGTATCCTGGAAGGATATTGACCTCATCCCGTCAGTAGAGGACGCCTGGTTGTTCTTTAAAAGTGCTTTCCTCACCATCCTAAATAAGCATGCCCCTTTCAAAAAACGTAGAACTAAGAATAGATATAGCCCTTGGTTCACCCCAGACTTGACTGCACTAGACCAACACAAAAACATCCTGTGGCGCACTGCATTAGCATCGAATAGCCCCCGCGATATGCAGCTATTCAGGGAAGTCAGGAACAAGTACACACAGTCAGTTAGAAAAGCAAAGGCCAGTTTTTTCAAACAGAAATTTGCTTCCTGTAGTACTAACTCCAAAACGTTCTGGGACACTGTAAAGTCCATGGAGAATAAGAGGACCTCCTCCCAGTTGCCCACTGCATTGAAGCTCGGAAACACTGTTACCACCGATAAATCCACGATTATCGAAAATTTCAATAAGCATTTTGCTACGGCTGGCCATGCTTTCCACCTGGCTACCCCTATCCCGGCCAACAGCTCTGTACCTCCGGCAGCTACTTGCCCAAGCCCCCCCCCGCTTCTCCTTCACCCAAATCCAGACGGCTGATGTTCTGAAAGAGCTGCTAAGTCTGAGCCCCTACAAATCTGCTGGGCTAGATAATCTGGACCCTCTCTTTCTGAAATTATCAGCCAAAATTGTTGCAACACCTATCACTAGCCTGTTCAACCTCTCTTTCGTATCGTCTGAGATCCCTAGAGATTGGAAAGCTGCCGCGGTCATCCCCCTCTTCAAAGGAGGAGACACTCTAGACCCAAACTGTTATAGACCAATATCTATCCTGCCCTGCCTTTCTAAAGTTTTCGAAAGCCAAGTTAACAAACAGATAACTGACCACTTCGAATCCCACCGTACCTTCTCTGCTATGCAATCTGGTTTCCGAGCTGGTCATGGGTGCACCTCAGCTACGCTCAAGGTACTGAACGATATCATAACCGCCATCGATAAAAGACAGTACTGTGCAGCCGTCTTCATCGACCTGGCCAAGGCTTTCGACTCTGTCAATCACCGCATTCTTATTGGCAGACTCAACAGCCTTGGTTTCTCAAGTGACTGCCTTGCCTGGTTCTCTAACTACTTTGCAGACAGGGTTCAGTGTGTCAAATCGGAGGGCCTATTGTCCGATCCTCTGGCAGTCTCTATGGGGGTGCCACAGGGTTCAATTCTTGGGCCAACCCTTTTCTCTATATACATCAACGATGTCGCTCTTGCTGCTGGTGACTCTCTGATCCATCTCTACGCAGATGACACCATTCTGTATACATCTGGCCCCTCTTTGGACACTGTGTTTACTAACCTTCAAACAAGCTTCAATGCCATACAACACTCCTTCCGTGGCCTCCAACTGCTCTTAAACGCTAGTAAAACTAAGTGCATGCTTTTCTATCGAACGCTGCCAGCACCCGCCCACCGGACTATCATCACTACTCTCGACGGGTCCGAATTAGAATACGTGGACACCTACAAATACCTAGGCATCTGGTTAGACTGTAAACTCAACTTCCAGACTCACATCAACCATCTCCAATCCAAAATTAAATCCAGAATTGGCTTCCTATTTCGCAACAAAGCCTCCTTCACTCATGCTGCCAAACATGCCCTTGTAAAACTGACTATCCTACCGATCCTTGATTTCGGCGATGTCATTTACAAACTAGCCTCCAACACTCTACTTAGCAAATTGGATGTAGTCTATCACAGTGCCATCCGTTTTGTTACCAAAGCCCCATACACTACCCACCACTGCGACCTGTATGCTCTCGTTGGCTGGCCTTCATTATATATTCGCCGCCAAACCCACTGGCTCCAGGTCATCTATAAGTCTTTACTAGGTAAATCCCCGCCCTATCTCAGCTCACTGGTCACTATAGCAACACCCACCCAAAGCATGCGCTCCAGCAGGTATATCTCACTGGTCACCCCCAAAGCAAACACCTCCTTTGGCCGCCATTCCTTCCAGTTCGCTGCTGCCAATGACTGGAACGAATTGCAAAAATCACTGAAGCTAGAGGTTCCTATCTCCCTCACTAACTTTAAGCGTCAGCTGTCAAAGCTGCTTATCGATCACTGCACCTGTATATAGCCCTTCTGTAAATAGCCCACACTACTACCTCATCCCCATATTTATTTTTGTTATTTTCACAAAGCTTGCACTCAGTATCTCTATTTGCACATCATAATTTGCACATCCTTCATTCCTGTGTTAATGATGATAATCTGTAATTTATCTCACCACTATGGTCTATTTATTGTCCTACCTCTTAACCTTACTGCATTTTGCACTACATTTTGCACTCTGTATATAGATTTTCTATTGTGTTTTTGACCATGTTTGTTTACTGTGTAACTCTGTGTTGTTTTTGTCGCACTGCTTTGCTTTGTCTTGGCCAGGTCGCAGTTGCAAATGAGAACTTGTTCTCAACTGACCTACCTGGTTAAATAAAGGTGAAATAAAAAAATAAAAAATAAAGTGTTATGGAAGTGCCTAGGAGCATCCACTGATCCCACACCCTCTTTCCTAATTTGAACCCTGCCCTACTGATCTCTGTAATGATGAGTAACCTGAAGTGCCCCGACTGCTGCTTCACCCACATGAAAAAATACTACAGTATACTATGGTATAAATACTATAGTATTCACTGTAGTGGTATTGCTGACTTAACTGTAGTAGTCACTGTTGCTATACTGTAGTATTTAGAGTTAAATATAGTATAAATACTGTAGTAAAAGAAAACTGAAGTTTATACTATATTATACAACGGGTGGGTCAATTTTTTAAATAATTTTTTATTTAACCTTTATTTAACTAGGCAAGTCAGTTAAGAACAAATTCTTATTTACAATGACGGCCTACACCGGCCTCCCGTAACCCGGACGGCGTTGGGCCATTTGTGCGCCGCCCTTGTTGAATATGTTTAGGCCCCTGTCCCAAAGAACAGAATTGGAAAAGTACAACAGAAGCTTGGAGATTTTCCACTGTTTAAATTAGAAGCCACAATAGGTTATTGAGTAAACTTATAGGATAGCAACAGATGACAGTAGAACAATAAAAGGCTATTAAATAACCCATAGAGTAGCAACAGAATAGAAGTCAGAGCAGTTTGAACGGTCCGAACGGTTAGAGCGGTCAGTAAAGCCAAAGAAAAAGATCATCATATGGCCCTGTAGATTGCACTTAGACACGCACTAGCCATAACATATGCATGGCTATATTACTGTTTGTACTATTGCTATGGTTTCAACACAGGCACTGAGAATGATGCATGCATGGCTATATTACTGTTTGTACTATTGCTATGGTTTCAACATGCACTAAACATTATGTGTGCATGTCTGTTTTATTTTTTGCACCATTGCTATGGTTTTGCCACGATTGTTTCATATCCCAAAGTCTGAGTGCCAAAGGCGGAGAGAAAAGGGCGTAGACAAACCAGAATTAAAAGGCTTTGAAACAATAGTGGAAGAAGGTTAAGAGGCGTTAATCATTTTACATATGAGGGAAGGACTATGCCTGCTATGTAACCACAAAACTGTATAAAAAGAGCGAGAGTCTGGGAAAATCAGTAGTCTCCGGAGGATCACTAGGCTGTATTACTTCTGTAATAAAGTCTATTTTACTTTTCCAAACTTTGAAAGTGCTTTATTTTAAAGGAAGAAGGGAAGATTTTCCACAACACCCTATGGGACTCCCGATCACGGCCGGTTGTGATACAGCCCAGGATCGAACCAGGGACTGTAGTGACGCCTCTAGCACTGAGAGGCAGTGCCTTAGACCTCTCCGCAACTCGGGAGCCCTCAAATCCAGAATGCTGATTGGTGCAGCTAGTTTGCAGTCTTTCCAGCTTCAGTTTGAAGTCATTGTGTTAGCTGTGTTGTTGGCTAGCTCCTCTGAACAACAGTGTCCTAACGACTGAGCACATTTTCTATGCCAGGCGAATTCGCGCCTCGTTAGCTCATTGTTATGGATGCATCCAAATAAATGTCACTAGAAAACAGCTTAAACAAATGCAAATGCAGCTACTTTGCTGTTATTCTTGCTTTTTGATGTTACTGTAAATTAGCCATAGTTGGCCAGCTAGCAAGCAAAGCATAATAATGTTGCCAGCCAGTATGGAAATGGAACATTTAGAACGAACGACAGAACAAAAAGACTGAATGACCAGCCGGCCTGGGTAGCAAACCTAGATTTGTGTCGGGACTATATATTGTGGAAGGATGAAATAGTATGAATAAATTAATACAAATTATGTTTTTTAATGAAAATATGTTAATCATTACTTGAATATGTTGGTAACCTGTTGTATAAAAGTGATAATGTGTCAGGCTCTGGCCATAGAGAAGCCTATTGCTTATCTATGTATCCATGGTCAGAGTCTGACAGGTCTATAATTTCTGTTTCTGTGTTATGTTTTGTGTTGGATCCCTAATTAGAGGCAGCTGCACTGCATTGTCTCTAATTAGGGATCCTACATATGTTTGTATGTCCCACACCTAGTTACGACAAGTAAGTGTGTTACGTTGTTTTGTTAACTCGTGTTTTGTTTGTATAGTTGGTCATTGTGAATATTTATCTGCTGTATAAATAAAATGTCGAACTATACCTGCGCTGCGCCTTGGTCTCTCCATACACCCTCTCATGACAGACATTGGTCTGTCTATGCACCCATATGTGACATAATGCCATTGAAGGCCATGTTTGAAGGATATATTGGCACGGTTTGCCGGCCCAAGACGTGCCATTATCAGTTACGGTACCAGCATAAATACTGTAAACAGATTACATATACTTAAAAAAAAAAACTAGATTACTTTGTGGATTCTTGTTTTCTCAACGACGTTCAACTCAGCATTGAAAACCTGAGCAAAAGCTATGGAGTCATGTTTTCCATTAGGGTGACTGACTGGGTCAATGAAACACATTATTGGGTTGAACCCTGTGGCCCTAAGAAAACAACAGCTTGGGGATGTCAAGAGAAATGACTTGTGTTCACTCTTTCTTTCTCTTTTCCTAATGAGGATGCCTTTAAGGAGATTGTGATATCAGAGAGGAGGAAGAAGGATTGAGCTCCATTCTGTTCTGCCATCTCTCTCTCTGTCTCTTCTTCTCCCTCCCCAAACCTCAGTTTCCTTCTCTTTTTCTCTCACTCTCTGTGCCATATCTGTTCAAGATATTCCTGCACCTGCTCACCCCTGGCAATCATTCTCTTGATGCCAACGACAATGGGTGGATGGGTAGACATTTATCCTGCAGGATATATCCTTCCTTCTCCTGTGATACATTTACGTTAATCCCTCTCTGTGCCACACGTTGGAAGTGTGGGTGTTGGGGCAGGTGGAAAGTGTGACGCACCAAACCACCACATCTGTGGTGGCTGAGTCTGTGCTCTGCCAAAGCCCTTCTGAACCAGTTGTCTGTTAGCAGTTAGGTATTTAGACTAAACAGAACATTGTGTTTCACCGAGCCATAACACAACAGCATTTAAAGACAACAGCTGGGCCTGGGAGCAGTGGTGTAAAGTACTTAAGTAAAAAATACTATAAAGTACTACTTAAGTCATTTTTGGGGGGGTATCTGTACTTTACTTTATACATTTTTGACAACTTTTACTTTTACTTCACTACCTTCCTAAAGAAAATAATGTACTTTTTACTCCATACATTTTCCCTGTCACCCAAAAGTACTCGTTACATTTTAATGCTTAGCAGGACATGAACATGGTCCAATTCAAGCACTTATCAAGAGAACATCCCTGGTCATCCCTACTGCATCTGATCTGGCGGACTCACTAAACACAAATGCTTTGTTTGTAAATTATGTCAAAGTGTTGGAGTGTAACCCTGGCTATCCGTCAATTAAAATAAACGGAAGATTGTGTAGTCTGTTTTGCTTAACATAAGGAATTTGAAATGATGTATATTTTTTCTTTTTATAATTAAGTATACTGTATATTAGCAATTACATTTGCTATTGATACTTAAGTATATTTAAAAACAAATACTTTTAGACTTCTACTCAGTAGTACTTTTTCCAACACTGCCTGGGAGCCTTTGGGCACAGCAATTATTACTAGACCCAGAGGGTGGAGACACACAGAAACTCTGCTACACTGGTGTGTGTGAGTCCTAACTCATTAAGAGAGGGAATTCTCATTGTTCAGGTCACAAAGGCTGACTTTGTATCACTACACACTGACCTTTCCATCAGAGACTTGGATAAGCCTGACAATAGGGTTATCTATATCTATACGCCCTGCCTAGAGCACCTGGGACTAAATGGAGGTTCTGGCTTGTCAAGTATTTCACTCACCTCCCCTTTAAAGTATTATTTCCATCCAGTAAGGCCTGACCTTTAATATGGATGGAAGATTGGATGACTTCTCCCCACACATGCTACACTAGCTGTTATTGAGAGGTCCAGTTGGGATTACATTACCAGAGAACACCTCTCCTCACTTTACAAGGTAATCTTTGCCCAAAACAGCCTCAGTGTCACTCTGAGATTTTGACTTCTTTCTCACTCAGATCTGACAGTAGGGATCTGCTTAGTTCATATGATTACATTGTGATTTCCAGACTTAAAGAGAAGGACATTTCTCAGGCTGGCACCCTTGACCAAGGCAAGCTAGCCTCAATGGCTGTACAACACATAGTCAATGGCTGCACAACACATAGTCAATGGCTGTACAATCACTGGACATTCATTGGAACATTACAAAATACATTAACCATTATTCTTTGAAAGTTACATAAGTCACAGACATACTATAATTGCAGACAAACAGGTCAATATTGTACTTCTGAGCAAGGCACAGTACAAAATGTAAATCTAGAACCTGTCATTCAACCAAAGCATCTTTTGGCTGTGCCCATAAATAGTGGTTTGGACCGATGTTGATAGCTGTTTTGCGTATGTGGGTGCCAATATGAACATTTCAACACTTTTGTGCTTACTGTACACTAAAGTGTTATGGAAGTGCCTAGGAGCATCCACTGATCCCACCGCTCCTTCCTCATTTGAACCCTGTCCTCTGTATTGATGAGTAACCTGAAGTGCCCAGACTCATACAAGTTGATAATCTGTGCTGTAAATACTACAGTATAAACTGTAAATACTACAGTATACTACAGTGATGTCTGTAAAACTGCAGTAAATACTACAGTATTTATACCATCGTTTACTATAGTCTTTTTTCATGAGTGAACTACACTCATCAAAAAGAAAAATAATCTCAAAAGGAATACACTTGTTTTTTTCCCCTACCGATCTACACAACCTACACCACATTTTCAAAGTGAAATAAATAATAATCCTAATTAATAACAAATAACAAAATGAAGATGCTTTGATTGCGTCCCACTGGGCAAACCGTGTCATTTCAACATGGAAAATTGGTTGATACGTTGATCAATGAGATTACAACCTATTTTCACCCACTCAAAAAGACTGCCAAAAGTTTGTGGAATTCCCAAGGTATTATCACTGCGCTTTTAACCATTTATAAGCACAACAAAGTTCAAATGGGAATACAAGGTCAGATATTTTGTTTATTTAACACAACCAAATAACCGGGATTGCACTTGAGATCACATTAAAGTACATAGTGCAAGTGATCAATGCTGTTACAGATTATTATAGCATTTGTGAAAATTGACAGACCTGCAACCTTTGCATGCTATCTTGAACATGCACGCTTTCTGTGATTACTTAAGATGACATTTAATTTTACAGTAACCTAAAAATGTGGCCATGATGTGTTACTAATTTTAAGGTTGAATAAATATTTGTACATTCGTTTGTAGGATAGTCTTAACTGTAGGCTATTTACTGTATTACAAATCGTAAAATATTGAGTTTGGTTATAAACATTTAAAGGTGATGTATCTACTGCTTGGATAGTTCCATCTGTGCCATTGAGTCTGGCTTTAATTCCATTTTTTCTACAAATTAATAATTGATATGTTGGATTCACGTCTCCATTTCAACCAAACATATAAGTTTAAGAATGAGACTTAATCAAATCAAACTCACGATAGCACATTGGTAATAATGAAACATTTCAATGCAGGGCTTGGTTAAAACCCTGTATGGGAGACCAAAAGGATAGCTTATCGGTGATCAACTCTCCAGTAGACTGGACCACACAGGAGCACTCAACATCTCTTTGAGAAACCATTCTGGTGTGTTTTTTGTAATTGTCCCGCTGAAAAACAAAAACTCTATCCCAGATATTCAGAAGACTGAGGCAGAATTTCCTCTAACCTTTTCCCTCGGCTTTGCTCCTTTCATATTTATTTTGATCATGACAAACTACACCAGTCCCTTCTGGTGACAAGTATACCCATACCATAATGCTGCTACCACAATATTTGAAAATACAGAGGGTTTCCCTCTGTGTTGTATTGAACTGGATTTGACTCAAGCCAGTAGTTTTTAATTTAGGCCAAAAAGTTAATTTCTTTGTCGTGTTGTCTTGCAGTATTACTTAACGGCCTTGTTGAAAACAAAGTGGATGCTTTGGAGTGGCTTTTTGAAACACATGCTTCCTTCTTTTAACTTTGTCATACAGGACAGTAATTTGGAGTGAAAGCAATGTTGTTGAGCCTATTTTCAATTATTGGGGTGGCAGCATCATGTTATGAGTATGCTTGTCACCGGCAGGTACTGGGGAGTTTATCAGGATCAAAAGAAAAATGAAAGCCCAAATAAGAAGTTTGATGAAACCCTTCCTCAGACTTCTGAATAGAATCCCTGTTATAGAGTTTTATTTTTCAGCGGGACAATTACACACAATTTAATGCCAAAGACACACCAGAATGTCTACTATAAGAGGTGTTGAATGTTCCTGAATGGTCGAGTCTCAGTCCTGACTTAAATCTGCTTGAAAATCAGAGACGAGGTTTGAATATTGCTGTCCATCAATGACTCCCATCCAAATTTACTGAGCTTGAGACATTTTGACAAAAACAATGGATTTTTCTTTATTTTTTCCGTCACTCTCCTTCTTGGTCAAATAGCCCTTACACAGCCTGGAGGTGTGTAAGGTCATTGTCCTGTTGAAAAACAAATTATAGTCCCACTAAGCGCAAACCAGATGCTGGTTAAGTGTGCCTTGAATTCTAAATAAATCACAGACAGTGTCACCAGCAAAGCACCCCCACACCATCACACCTCCTCCTCCATGCTTTACAGTGGGAACTACACATGTGGAGATCATCCGTTCACTTACTCTGCGTCTCACAACGACACGGCGGTTAGAACCAAAAATCTCAAATTTTGACTCATCAGACAAAATGACAGATTTCTACCGGTCTAATGTCCATTGCTTGTGTTTCTTGGCCCAAACAAGTATCTTCCTCTTATTGGTGTCCTTTAGTAGTGGTTTCTTTGCAGCAATTTGACCCTGAAGGCCTGATTCACACAGTCTCCTCTGAACAGTTGATGTTGAGATGTCTTTTACTTTTACTCTGTGAAGCATTTATTTGGGCTACAATTTCTGAGGCTGGTAACTCTAATGAACTTATCCTCTGCAGCAGAGGTAACTCTGGGTCTTTCTTTCCTGTGGTGGTCCTCATGAGAGCCAGTTTCATCATAGCACTTGATGGTTTTTGTAGAAACGTTCAAAGTTCTTGAAATGTTCCGTATTGACTGACCTTAAAGTAATGGTGGACTGTCGTTTCTCTTTGCTTATTTGAGCTGTTCTTGCCATAATATGGACTTAGTCTTTTGCCAAATAGGGCTATCTTTTGTATACCACCACTACCTTGTCACAGCACAACTGATTGGCTCAAACGCATTAAGAAGGAAAGAAATTCCACAAATTAACTTTTAACAAGGCACACCTGTTATGCCAATAGTGTGCAAAGCTGTCATCAAGGCAAAGGGTGGCTACTTCGAAGAATCTAAAATATAAAATATACTTTTTCGCTTCATAGTTTCATAGTTTTGATGTCTTCACTATTATTCTACAATGTATAAAATATTAAAAATAAAGAAAAACCCTTGAATGAGTAGGTGTGTCCAAACTTTGACTGGTACTGTAGGTTGTATAAGTATTCAGCTCCCTGAGTCCATACATGTTAGAAACCCCTTTGGCAGCAATTACAGCTGTGAGTCTTATTGGGTAAGTCACCGGGAATGTGCAATAATTGCCTATTATTCTTTTCAAAATTCTCCAAGCTCTGTCAAGATGTTGGGGATCATGGCTCGACAGCAACTTCCAAGTCTTGCTATAGTATTTTTAAAGCTGCAATATACAACTTTTTAGGCGACCCGAACAAATTCACATATAAATGTGTGTTATAGATCTGTCATTCACATTGAAAGCAAGTCTAAGAAGCAGTAGATCTGTTCCATGTGTGTTATTGCTATGCTTACCATTCTTAAGTTAACATTTTGCACCTTTTACTTTCGGTTTAGTACACCAGCTTCAAATAGCTGAAAATACAATACTTTTGGTTATGGAAAATATATTTTACAGCGGTTTAGATGGTAGAATGACTCTCTACTCTATACTTACTTGTTTTGTCACATATTCTGAAATTAGACAAACTATAATAATTTTAGCAACCAGGAAATGGTGCCGTGAATTCTGCATAGTGCATCTTTAACTCCCTAGAGTTGATGTCCGTGGAAATCGAATTTGCATAATAAAAAAATCCCCATAAAAATCTGTCAGTTTAAGCCAGATATATCTGTATCTATACCAAATTTTACACCTGAACTAATTTAGGCTTCTGAATACTTATTTAACTACTATATTTTAGCTTTTACATTTTTTATTAATGTTTAAAAAATAATAAGAATAATCTTACACTTTAACATTAGAGTATTTTGTGTATATTGTTGACAAAATATGACAAATAAATCGATTTTATCCCACTTTGTAACACAATAATATGTGAAGAAATCCAAGGGGTCTGAATAATTTTGCAAGGCACTGTAAACGACCAATGACATTTACAATCAGCTCGATAAAAGACTCAGACCATCGATTGTTCACCAGAGAACAGGACTTCAGCTCTTATACACATCAGACAGATGTTTTACATACACACACAACCTTATACCATAACACGTCACATCTCGTTGTGATATATCAGCCACAGTGACGTACAATAGCCCTCAGAGCGTCAAGGGCGATTGTTTAATGATACCAATCTATTCTGCTCCGTGTCATAAACGCTTTATACAACCACATGCAGGATGTAAATCAAAGCAAGGTGAAAGGGAATTGAAGGCCATATGAACAGCGCTGAGAGGCCTGGGTAAATACAGGCTTACTCAAGTGCCAGTGACCAACAAATGACAGTACTGCATGTACAGTTGAAGTCGGGAGTTGACATACACTTAGCTTGAAGTCATTAAAACACATTTTTCAACCACTCCACAGATTTCATGTTAACAAACTATAGTTTTGGCAAGTCGGTTAGGACATCTACTTTTTGCAAGACACAAGTAATTTTTCAACAATTGTTTACAGACCGATTATTTCACATAATTCCCTATATCACAATTCCAATGGGTCAGAAGTTTGCATACACTAAATTGACTGTGCCTTTACACAGCTTGGAAAATTCCAGAAAATGATGTCATGGCATTAGAAGCTTCTGATAGGCTAATTGACATCATTTGAGTCAATTGGAGGTGTACCTGTGGATGTATTTCAAGGCCTACCTTCAAACTGAGTGCCTCTTTGCTCGAAATCATGGGAAAATCCAAAGAAATCAGCCAAGACCTCAGAAAAATAAATTGTAGACCTCCACAAGTCTTTTTCATCCTTGGGAGCAATTTCCAAACGCCTGAAGGTACCACGTTAATCTGTACAAACAATAGTACTCAAGTATAAACACCATTGGACCACGCAGCCGTCATACCGCTCAGGAAGGAGACGCATTCAATCTCCTAGAGATTAACGTACTTTGGTGCGAAAGTACGAATGAATCCCAGAACAACAGCAAAGGACCTTGTGAAGATGCTGAAGGAAACAGGTCCTATATCGACATAACCTGAAAGGCTGCTCAGCAAGGAAGAAGCCACTGCTCCAAAACCGCCATCAAAAAGCCAGACTACGGTTTGCAACTGCACATGGGGACAAATATCGTACTTTTTGGAGAAATGCTGTCTGGTCTGATGAAACAAAAATAGAACTGTTTGGCCATAACGACCATTATGTTTGCAGGAAAAAGGGGGAGACTTGCTAGCCGAAGAGCACCATCCCAACCATGAAGCACGGGGGTGGCAGCATCATGTTGTGGGGGTGCTTTGCTGCAGGAGGGACTGGTGCACTTCACAAAACAGATGGCATCATGAGGAAGGAAAATTATGTGGATATATTGAAGCAACATCTCAAGACATCAGTCAGGAAGTTAAAGCTTGGTCAAAAGTGGGTCTTCCAAATGGACAATGACCCCAAACATACTTCCAAAATTGTGGCAAAATGGCTAAAGGACAACAAAGTCAAGGTATTGGAGTGACCATCACAAAGCCCTGACCTCAATCCTATAGAACATTTGTGGGCAGAACTGAAAAAGCGTGTGCGAGCAAGGAGGCCTACAAACCTGACTCAATTACACCAGTTCTTTCAGGAGGAATGGGCCAAAATTCACCCAACTTATTGTGGGAAGCTTGTGGAAGGCTACCCGAAACATTTGACCCAAGTTAAACATTTTAAAGGCAATGCTACCAAATACTAATTGAGTGTATGTAAACTTCTGACCCACTGGGAATGTGATGAAAGAAATAAAAGCTGAAATAAATAATTCTCTCTACTGTTATTCTGACATTAAACATTCTTAAAATAAAGTGGTGATCCTAACTGACCTAAGACAGGGAATTTTTACTAGGATTAAATGTCAGGAATTGTGAAAAACTGAGTTTAAATGTATTTGGCTTTGTATGTAAACTTCCGACTTCAACTGTAGCTGTCTACAGACTCCATCATCAAACATTGGTCTGAGCCTGTAATGTTAATTAAACAACCACATTTTCTGTCTGGATGAAATGTACTGTTGGGGAACAAGACTGATTCTAACCACTATTGCACTCTAGTGCAGGGCATTTCCATGATGACAGAATGAAGCTGAAGCAGAATTAAACAAACCATACAACTCTATGCACAGGGACTACTTTGAACAATTTCCACTGAAAACTTTACAAAAATACATTTACTCAAAGAACAGTACAGTTATTGGTTACATAATGACGGTAAAATCTCCCTCAGTTGTTTATGTGACCACTTCTTCCAAAAACTCTGTTAAATATCTACATGTACTCCGAATTAAGATTCAAAGATGTCTGCAGAAAGAATGTTGTGTCAGCTATAATATGACACCTTGAGTTTAAAAAAATCTGGGTAGGTGTCATTTAGAGCTAGGAGAGGTGACATTAAATGCAGAGAGAGAAGGGACACTTGCTTTTACCACCCTGTGACAGAAAGAGAAAGAAAACAGTTATGAACTGAGCATAACAGTATGCTAGTGGAAGAAAGGACAGTAGCAGGTGACCCAACTGTGGTTTGTGCTGGGAACCTGTACCAATTCAGTTGCAGTCATTCTGTTACTGCTTTTCTGGTCATGTTACCGATTTGGTAACAGAATGACACATTTTAATCACCTAATAAAACATAAACTAAATTGTTATCAGTAAAAACACTATAACTAATTGGTAGGTCTACCTTTACTTGTTACTTCAGTAAACTGTCATTATATTTGGTGACAGAAATAAAAGACACTAGGCAATATTTCTTAAACTTTTCCATCTGTTTGACCAGAAAGCTTTTACTCATTCCACATTTTTAGCATGGAACATTTTTAAGAATTTATATGCCTTAATAAATAAATACAAATTGAATCTTAGCTTTCATTTGAGACCAGATTTGATATGCTCCTATGAACTTGGAATTGGAAGAGCCTTTTACATGGAATTGCCTAACACGGTATCAAGCAACATCAGTCCAGCTGGCCACTCATCTTTCTCTCTCTCTTTCTGGTTTTCAACCTCTCTCTCCTCCCTCCCTCACGCCAACCATCCCTTGCAGAGTATCAAATCAAATCAAATTGTATTGGTCACATACACATGGTTAGCAGATGTTAATGCGAGAGTAGCGAAATGCTGGTGCTTCTAGCTCCGACAGTGCAGCACTATCTAACAATAATGTCTAACAGTTTCACAACATATAACACAAATAAATCTAAGTAAGAAAGGATTGAGAATATTGGACTAAGATGCAGTGGAATAGTAAGCTTTAAAGTATACAATATACACATAAGAGATTGGTGATGCAGTATGTAAACACGATTAGGTGAATAAGATACTGAGAATAGTATAGCGTACAGTTAAACATATGAGATGAGTAGTGCAAGATACAGAAACATTATTAAAGTGACTAATTCCTTAAGTGGCCGGTGCTTTCTAATCGCAAATCAAATCAAATGTTATTGGTCACATACACATGTTTAGCAGATTTTAATGCAGGTGTCGCAAAATGCTTGTGCTTCTAGTTCCGACAGTGCAGTATATCTAACAGTAGGAATGAATTAGACCTATATACATAAGGACTGGCGGCATGAACTAAGATACAGTAGAAGAGTATTGAATACAGTATATACAAATGAGATGGGGAATGCAAGATATATAAACATTGTTTAAATGACTGTGATACCGAAGGATAGTATAGAACACAGTATATACATATGTGATGAGTGATGCCAGGTATGTAAACATTATAAACATTATTAAAGTGACCAGTGATTTCTACTCTGTGCCTCTAGGCAGCAGCCTCTAATGTGCTAGTGGTGGCTGTTTGCTGTCTGATGACCTTGAGGTAGAAGCTGTTTTTCTCTCGGTCCCAGCTTTGATGCACCTCTGCTGACCTCACCTTCTGGATGACAGCGGGGTGAACAGTGTTACATGGTTGATGTCCTTGATGATCTTTTTGGCCTTCCTGTGACATCGGGTGCTGTAGGTGTCCTGGAGGGCGGGCAGTTTGCCCCCGGTAATGCGTTTGGCAGACCGCACCACCCTCTGGAGAGCCTTGCGGTTGTGGGCGGTGCAGTTGCCGTACCAGGCGTTGGTACAGCCCGACAGGATACTTTCAATTTTGCATCTGTAAAAGTTTGTGAGGGTTTTAGGTGTTAAGCCAAATTTCTTTAGCCTCCTGAGGTTGAAGAGGCTCTGTTGCACCTTCTTCACCACACTGTCTGTGTGGGTGGACCATTTCAGTTTATCAGTGATGTGTATGCCAAGGAACTTGAAGTTTCCCACCTTCTCCACTGCTGTCCCGTCGATGTGCGGGGTTCAGACCCAGGGCTTCAAGCTTAATGATGAGCTTGGAGGGTACTATGGTGTTGAATGCTGAGCTGTAGTCAATAAAAAGTATTCGTACATAGGTACCAAGTTAATTTATTCCTCTTGTCCAGATAGGAAAATGGCAGTGTGCACGTTGATGGCAATTACATCATCTGTGGATCTATTGGGGCGGTAAGCAAATTGAAGTGGGTCTAGGGTGGCAGGTAAAGTAGAGGTGATATGATCCTTGACTAGTCTCTCAAAGCACTTCATAATGACAGAGGTGAGTGCTATGGGTCCATAGTCAGTTACCTTTGCCTTCTTGGGTACAGGAACAATGGTGGCCATCTTGAAGCATGTGGGGACAGCAGACTGGGATAGGGATAGATTGAATATGCTTGTAAACACCCCAGCCAGCTGGTCTGCGCATGCTCTGAGGACGCGGCTAGGGATGCTGATGGGGCAAGGCCGGCAGCTTTGCGAGGGTTAACACATTTAAATGTTTTCCTCACGTCGGCCACGGAGAAGGAGAGCCCACATTCCTTGGTAGCGGGCCGCGTCGGTGGCACTGTGTTAGCCTCAAAGCAGGCAAAGAATGTGTTTAGCCTGTCTGGAAGGGAGGCGTCGGTCAATGGCAACGTGGTTGTTTTTCCTTTTATAATCTGTTATTGTCTGTAATCCCTGCCACATACGTCTCGTGTCTGAGCCGTTGAATTGCGACTCCACTTTATCTCTATATTGACGTTTCGCTTGTATGATTGCCTTGCGGAGTGAACCATAACTGATTTAATGAGCCATTCGCAGTTTCACTGTACCGGCTGTGTGTACTTAGACTTGCATCGCTTAATCTTTGAGACAAGCATATGCTACTGGCAGGATCAATATTCGCAGTCACTTTGCCATTCTTGAAGGCGGGTAGACATACTGAAAGCAAACACATCCTCCTCTTATCAGCCAAATGTACCATAATTATATTTAATTATATTATTCTCACATTCATTTGTTTCAACTAGCCTCACTAGACCTTCTGGTGGTGCTGAAAGCAGACCGCTGTGAGAAAAGCATCTATTCTCCAGCGCCTAGCATTGTGCTCTACTGTATAGTGTTACATCAACGTTTTTGCATTCCATTAATAAGAACTGGACAGAGAGACGGTGGCGTGCCTGTGAGTCTGAGTGTGTGTGGTGTGTGTGTGTACTGTACTGTATGTAAGTCTGCTCAGTGTTGACAGAAGTGGTAAGCATATTACGTAAACTAGACTCTCTATCTATCCCATTGCCATATTAAAGAGGGAATTACAGCAGTTTCTTTCCTCCATCCTGCAACTCCTCTGGCTCAGGTTTCCATCATGTTCCAACAATCTTTCGGCTCCAGAAGAGCAGGCAGTCTTACACTCTAACACCACATCCTAACTACAGGCCTGGGGCTGTAGGCCAAGCAGCTCGGCTTAGCTGGGAGGTGAGACTACTTCCTTGAAATGCACTGTGCTGAACTACACTCATCTCATCCGATACACACTCCTCCATTACCTCGCTCTTATCTATTCATAGTCACATTCACATACAGACACACGCATACATGCACGCATGCACGCATGCGCAGACACATACAAACACACGTGCGCACATACATGCACCCTCCCCCCACACACACACGCACACAGACACCGGCAGTGTAGCATGTCTGAGGTGGTGTGTGAGTCAGTCAGTTGGGCGATTCCTTAATAACAGGCTATTAAATTATTCACCAGATTAACGGCCTTGACGTGACACTCAGGATGTATCCTGGCTTAAATGATTTCCCTCAGTCAGTGTCGGCTCTAGCCTTTTGGGGGCCCTAAACAAGATTTGGCGTGCCTGGTTTGTATTCGGCCATGATTACTGCAAGTTTAGATAGCTGGCTAGACTAATTTACCAATCTAAAAATTATTAGCTCACATGACTAATTGAGTGACTGTCAGTGACTGACATAACAACAGAAACATATGCTGAGCACTTGTTGGCTGCTTTTCCTTCACTGCGGTCCGACTCATCCCAAACCATCTAACTTTGGTTGAGGTTGGAACTAAAAATCTCAAATTTGGACTCCAGACCAAAGGACAAATTTCCACCGGTCTAATGTCCATTGCTTGTGTTTCTTGGCCCAAGCAAGTCTCTTCTTCTTATTGGTGACCTTTAGTAGTGGTTTCTTTACAGCAATTCAATCATGAAGGCCTGATTCACACAGTCTCCTCTGAACAGTTGATGTTGAGATGTGTCTGTTACTTGAACTCTGTGAAACATTTATTTGGGCTGCAATCTGAGACTGGTAACTGAATCTAATGAACTTATTTCTGAGTCTTCCATTCCTGTGGCGGTTCACATGAAGCTGGTTGAGAGAATGCCATGAGTGTGCAAAGCTGTCATCAAGGCAAAGGCTGGCTACTTGTTTGTTAATGTTTGAGTCCCCAGAACCAGGACTGAGAACCACTGCTCTTCATTGCTATGCTGACTTCTTGACGCACTATTTGCAGGACAATCGATGATTAGCAGGTTTACGTTTGGTATAAATATTAGTTCAGAACCTATCTATGAACCTCAACTATCATAGTTGTTGTATCTGAATGGCATTATGCATAAAGCACTATGTGCATTTGTTTTGTTATCGAATTAAATGATATAATTGCACCACTGTTTTTATTTACAGTAGTGATGGACAGCTGGAGGCATTTTGAAAACATGCCGTGACCATAAGTTTAATAAACATATACATTTTCAAACAGTTTTAAAACATTAAGATAAATATTGTAAAGAAACAGGCAGGGAACAGATTTCGAACCCTCAACCCTCGGGCCTGAAGCTGTGCCAGGAAGGTCTGATGTGTGGTATGCATATTAACAGTAAAATATCCGGGACTCAATGAGTAGCCTACCAATAGCCGCCAGTATAATAAATAAATGTAAAATACACAATCACAAAGACATCTATAAATATTTTGTTTAGGAAGGTCATTAAAAAACAAAAGAGCGGGTGAGGTGGCGAATTCTTGACGCACAACCTAACAGGCTGTTTGCAGGACAATGGATTAGCAGGTTAATAGCCCGGCTAACGTAGGTGTGAAAAACAAAATCCCCCCAAAGTGCAATGTTGAATCACACTGCTGTATTTGAACCACCCAATAATGGTTGAATTCAAGAAACCTCAACCGTCGGCGCGCTATCAACTAGTGTACATCTCAGCTACATAGTAATTTACTACAATGTCAATCCAAGGTTTTAAATTACATTTATAACTCAATATCACAGACCAGATTTGCCCTAATGGAAAATGCATGTGGACTGACGGTTTTGTTTCTCTCCGTCGCCCACACGCACTTTAAGCATTTGGATCATAAAGCATTTAAAGGCTGAAAATGTTTTGACCAAGTTAATATGCTCATGTTGTGGTTACAATTGTGGTTACAATGAACAACATTTCTAATTAAATATCACAGACCAGATTTGCCGTAATGAAAAATGCATGATGTGCATTTTTTGGTTTTCGAATTAAATGATATAATTGCACCACTGTCTTTATTTACAGTAGTGGTGGACAGCCGAAGGCATTTTGAATACATGCTGTGACCATAAGCTTAATAAACAAATACATTTTCAAACATTAAGAAGAAACAGGCAGGTGGCAGGTTTCGAACCCTCAAGCCGAAGCCCAGAGAGCTATCGACTGTGCCATGAAGGTCTAATGTGTGGTATGCATATTAACAGTAAAATATCCGGGACTCAACGAGTAGCCTACCAATAGCCGCCAGTATAATAAATCAATTTAATACACACAATCACAAAGACATCTATAAATATTTTGTTTAGGAAGGTCATTAAAAAACAAAACTTAAATAACAGAAAAGCATGCTTTAAGATGTATTTCTCTGTGCTATAGTAGCTGAGGCTATGGTTTTATATAACCTTTATTTGCTTCATGTCAACAAAATGAATTAAGTTGTTATGCTCTTTCAGCAATCAAAACGTCTGGCCTGCATGGACATCTGTCCTGCAGGATTATTTGGGCTCCATCAAGCTTTGTAAAGACACCCTCAAAGATGCCCTCTGGTGGATTCAACGAGCATTATAAAATAGCCGACTAAAATACTACGCTGTTCCATAACACAGCATCTTGCAAGCCATGCTGCAACTTTTAAACGAGCAACCACTGTATATATAGGTTGGACCTAGCGGCCTGGGTGCCCTAAGTGACCACTTATGTCACTTATGCCTGGAGCCGGCCCTGCTCATGCCATGTACCAACCTGCATGGGAATCTTTCTTACCGTCCGCATGTAAATCAAGCTGACTGTACCTACACATTTAGTAGCATTTGGTTAGCTTTGAATTTCAACAGGTATGCCAAATCTTTGCTGGAAGGTGGATGAAATTCTACCCCCACAGATACCGTCTGGTCCAAGGAATTACTCAGGAGTCAGGACGTGCGTGCATATTTCCCTCAGATATCAACCACAGATCCTGACTGGAACCTAAAAACCTCTCGTCAACTTCCTGTCTCATCATGGAGTATCACCCACAGGCAGCAGAGAGACCTCACGGAGACTGTTGGTATTGAATGACTTAAAGAAAAGGGAACAGTTACAGTCAATTATCCTCATTCCTTGTAGTTACTCTTTGACTACTTTGGTAACTGGAATATCATTACTCAGCTGTACTTAGTAGCACAAATCAATGATTTAACTTAAATCAAAGGAAACTGGCAAGCTTATTTAGTGTGTAACCAAGGATAGCAGGCTTATATCTTTACAGGGAGGGAGGTAGGTAGGGAGTGAGTGAGGGAGGGAGGGAGGGAGGGAGGGAGGGAGGGGCCAGATCCAGTCCTCCTGGGCTGGCAGGTTTATCACACACCTCTCAATTAGAGGTGCAAAACATCAACGGTCAGTTGTATTTACTATCCAAATAATGACTGTCTGGTTATGCAACCAAGGGATAAACCTCTCTGGGGAGTGGGTATGTTATAATGAATGGTTCCATGGGAGTAGAGAAGAGGAGACTGGCCCGCTTGTGTTTTTTAAACAGTTTGCTTCTGGGAACAAAGGTTTCCCACACATCTGATACTTCCTTAAAAGCAGGGCGGTGTCAATATCAAGACACCAAAGCGATCTAACAGTGAGCTAGATCGCACGGCATGCCATTGTTTACACAGAATGCTAACATTATGTGCATAGAGTAATATTAGGAGTTAAGAGAAATGGTTTTGAATGTCTAATAGCTACAGTGTGACAGTGTACTGTAGGGTCATGACTAGGTATCAGACAGAATCACATACAGAGAGATTGACAGAAATGATAAGACAATTGACAGGACACAAAGAGTCAACAACTCAGAGTTAGTCAGAGAAAGAGGTCAGTCAGTCCCAAGAAAATCAAGTAAATACAGTGAAAGTCACACCGAGAGTCACAGATGATAAGTCACAGAACGTGTGTCTGTCATAGCCAGGGGCCACACTTATGCACACATTAACATGCACACACATAAACAAACACACACAACAACAAACACACAAGGATATGTGTCAGAGAGAGAGAGAGAGAGAGAGAGAAAGAGGTCAGAGGTCAACTCACAGTGAGCGGCAAGGAGCAGACAACGAAGATGACCGTCATGGAGGCCAGCAGCATCAGGTGGTCCATCTCCTCCTCCCCCTGTACGAACCAGCCCAGACTCATCTTCCTCTTCCTCCCTCCGTTCACCACCGAACCACGGCGTGTCATCTGGCTGCGGTGCATCCGGCACAGGCTGACGATCACCGAGCCGTTGCACACAAACACCGCCATGATCAGCAGCGCCATGACCGAGGCGTAGGACAGCGAGAACGCCAGAACCTTCCTCTCCTCGTCCTCCCCCTCGCCCGCCGCCTCCATCTTGATGAAGCACCACGTGCCCGGGCAGTACTGCTTGTGGCGGCCGTAGCCAAAGAATGGCAAAACACAGAAGGCGCAGGTGAAGACGTAGATAAGCAGGAGCGCCACTTTGGCGAAGCTGCGTCGGACGCACTTGGAGTAAAAATAGGGGTGGCTGATGGCCAGGCAGCGCTCCACGGCCATGGCACACAGGATGAGCATGGAGGCCAGGCCGAAGAAGGTCATGGCAAAGGCGAAAAGGCCACAGAGTCTCTGGTCCCCAGTGAGCCCCAGCAGGGATCTCTGGCGGGCGTAGCACACAAACACCAGGGGGCTGAGGAAGCAGGTTCCCAGCAGGTCAGTCAGGGCCAGCCCCGTCACCAGGATGCAGAAGATGGAGGACTTGGTGCGCCGCTCCTTCTGGTGGACCCCCAGGATGGCCAGGGCGATAAAGTTCCCCATCACGCCCAGGATGAACATCACTGTGCTCACCACTGGGTTCCCATCCGTGTGGATACGGGTGCTGTTCTCGCAGCTCTCGTTCGACAGCATGATTGGAGGTTCAGTGTGTGTGTTTGTGTGTGTTAGGCTGTAAGTGTGGTGTTGTGGTGTGCCCCTGCAAGCTCTTGAAGTCACCCTTTTTAGGCTGAATCAATGTCACCCTTTTTTGGTTGAATCAAAGTTCTTTCCATGTAATTTCAACCAAGACATTCAATGTGATGACCTTGAATCAACCTGGAAAACTGATTGGATTTTCACCCAACGTTTAACCTAAATCCAATGACATGGTGACATGGTTTGTCAATTTCACGTTAAATTCCCATTAGTTGACAACTCAATCAAATGTAAATTGAACTAAACATTGAACTGACATCTGTGACCAATGGAATGGCATTGCTGAATCAGTGTGATTCAGTGGATTTTCCCCCCCAAAAATTAAATTTCTCTTTTTGCTCTTCTGCTATGTTTCCAAAGTCTCCAAGGTTTAAAAACGGTTCTGTACGTCCTCTTTTTAAAGAAATAATGCAACTATTTAGGGCTCCATTGCGCAAAATGTATATATATGCCTATAGAATCCAGAATCGCGGTAAGGGCAGTTCAAACGATATTGGCATTCATGAGTAATAAATAACACTGTGCATAAGAACGAAACAAGCTCTCAACTCTTACCAGACGGCTCTCAACTGCCACTCCTTATCTTTTGATCACTTTGTCCTACAGTCCCTGTTAGCGACAGTGCAAAAGCTATAGGAGTATGTCCTACCTCTGAAACTCAAACTTTCCGACTGTCGCACGCATCTGTCTGGCATCTAATGATAAACTGGGTAGTGCGTGTGTCACTTTCCGCTCTCTCTCGCTCTCTCCCTCGCGCCCACGCGTAGCCTACTCTCTCTCTCTCTCTCTCTCTCTCTCTCTCTCTCTCGCTCTCTCTCTCTCTCTCTCTCTCTCTCTCACACACACTCACTTTCATTTTCTCTCGCTCTCAGTCTCCGAGACTTAAAAGTACTACTTTAGGCCAGATGACTTAATGCAAATTATACAAGGTCATCCGTTTTTCGAGGTTTCAAATGTTTCATTATTTGCATATGGATATGACTCTTTATTTTTTTTCAAACCATTACGCTATCAATAAAACATTAAGAGGGCACGGCCGCCTATGGATGAAACACAAGGATGATACCCCATCAATGGGCTAGAATTGTGTAAGGCTATGTATAACGTAATTAAATTCTAAAATCTTTAGAATTTAGAGATTTTAGGCCAGAATACAGAATTCAAGGCACAATTCCAATCGCAATATTATACAACAAGCTAAATGTGGCCTCCTTCTTTCTGTCTGACACTGTTCCTTCTCTCTGCTTCTCAAACAACTCTCTCTCTAGCTTCCATTGGTAGCGGTGTACCTCAATAGAAGCCTCAGTCTCCCTTATCTGTCTCAGCAACTCTACAATTAGCCTTTCTCTTTCTTGCTCTGGTTCCACCCTCACCTTGTTGACTTTCTCCAACACCTCTCTCTGCAGCTTCCATCGGTTGTGGTCTAGCTTGTTACAAGTCTCAATCTCCTTTCTCATTCTCAATAAGAAATGAAAGGATGAAAGAGTGGAGAAGCAGAGGGTGAGAGAGAGGAATGGATGGAAACTCATAAGAAATGTTTTGGAGACAGATTTGGCCAAAGCAGACCAGGAGATGAATCAGACCCTAGTAGCCTGGAAGGAGGACAGGGGGAGATGGGCCAAGGCCAAGGCTGGTCTACGAAGCCTCTGGGATCAACGGGGGGAAAGATGGATGAAGGAAGAGTTTAAGAGGAGGAGCACGCAGGCAGCCGTGGAGTGGATGATTGAGCTGAGAGAGAAGGAGAGAGCGATAGAGGCTCTGGAAAGGTAAAAGATGAGGATTCTTTGCCTGCATGGAGAAGAGGAGAAGGGATGGGAGATGGAAAAGAGAGAGATGGAGAAGGAGAGGTGGGAGCTTTCTGGGGCGTGGGATAGAAAGAAAGAGTAGTGACATTGAGAAAATGCGAAGGGAGAAAGACAGATGGGCAATAGAGAAGAAAGATATTGTGGAGAGGATGAAGGAGGCATACATAAAGCTGTACCAGATGCAGACTGTCCTGAGGTTCAGAGAGCACAAGCAGGCACAGGTACAGTACTCAATTTATCCAGTCACAGTTCAGGGAGGTCACAAGGCACCTCCTAATGGTTAAACTATCCAATTCAATAGATTAAGTTGACTGCATGCTAGAGAATGAGTAATAATAATATGTCAGTTTACTGACTAACATGTATGGACTTTCTCTTTCAGATGGAAACTAAAATCACCCAGAGAGTCAGGGCGGAGGAGGAGAAAAAGGAGAGGAAAGAAAGAGAGATGTTGGAGAAGAACAAAGTGAAAGACCTACAGTGACAAGAAAAATATGTGAACCCTATGGAATTACCTGGATTTCTGCATAAATTGGTCATAAAATTTGATCTGATCTTCATCTAGGTCACAACAATAGACAAACACAGTGTGCTTAAACTAATAACAAACCAATTGCAGTATTATTCTTGTATATATTGAATACATAATTTACACATTCACAGTGTAGGTTGGAAAAACAAAGGATATGGTGGTGGACTTCAGGAGAACCAAGGCCCAACTGACTGCAGTCCCTATACAGGGGATGGATGTGGAAATGGTTGGGTCATACAAGTTCCTGGGAGTTCATATGGACAACAGGCTGGAATGGGCTGGTAACACCGGGGCTCTGTACAAAAAGGGCCAGAGCCGACTCTACTTTCTGAGGATGCTCAGGTCCTTCAATGTGTGCAGTAAAACTACCAGTCTGTGGTGGCCAGTGCCATCTTTTTTGCAGTGGTGTGCTGGGGCGCCAACATAAAAGCCGGTGATGCTTCTCGGGTAAAGAAGCTGATCAGGAAGGCTAGCTCTGTTCTGGGTATTAGCCTTGACACTCTAGAGGAGGTGGCGGAGAGGCGAATCCTGGCCAGACTGCTGGCCATCATGGACAACGTCACCCACCCTCTGTATGCCATGGTTATGACGCAGAGGAGCACCTTCAGCAACAGACTGATCTCCCCACGGTGTGCCAGAGAGCGCTACAGGAGGTCCTTGCTGCCGGCGGCTATTAGACTATTTAATGCCTCACCGGGGTGCCATGCCGTCGGCAACATAGACATGGAACTGTTGGGGTGTTAGGACCTAGTTTAACAATTATGCATCCATCCGTGAGTAACTCTGGTCTGTAATCACTCATTCACTCAGGACTTATTTATTTATTCATTCAGTTCTGTATTTACATATTCATGTACAGTTGTTATACCATATCATGTGCAATATTGTAAGTAATTCTTGGACTGAACAAACGTAGTCATTCATTCAGGAATGCATATTAGTATCCTGTCAGTTGTATCTTTTTTCATTGCTTTTAGTATATTGAATGTGCAATACGTGCATTTATCTGTAATTAAACCCTGCGCACTAAGGACTGTATTTTAAGGGAATTACTATGATTACCCTAAATTATATCATACACACATTTAGCTACTTAAGTATCTCTTCCTGTCATTTACCTGTACAGTTAATGTAACCATGCAAATATTTACTTACCTGTAAATGTAACTGTATATTTACCTGTACAGTTAATTTAACCATGCAAAATATTCACTTACCTGTTCATTTAACCAGTCTGTTTATTAAGTAAACTATTATTACCCTCACTTATATCATACGCACTTTTAGCTATTTAAATATTTATCTGCCATTGACCTGTATAGTATAGTTAACCATGCAAATACTCCTTATTTATCTATATCAACTTGCAATATTTGTCTCATTTTTTAAAATATTTATTATTTTTTTATTATTATTATTATATTTTTCACCTAACACTCTGTAACAATGTATAGTGTACATATTCAGCCATCCACCCATACTATGCAATGTCTTTTTATAGCTTTTTTGCACTCCAGACATTTAAAAAATATATACTTTTTCATACTGCCGCTCTATACTGTATATCATGTGTCGTGTATCTGTCTTTTGTGTATTTTCGTTCAGGCATTTTGCACCTGCCCTGTGTTTTTTTGTAGCTGCTTGACGAAGAATTTTCCTCTTGGGGATCAATAAAGTACCTACCTACCTACCTACCTACCTACCTACCTACCTACCTACCTACCTACCTACCTACCTACCTACCTACCTACCTACCTACCTACCTACCTACCTAAAAAGTATGTGAACCCCTAGGCTAATGACTTCTCCAAAAGCTAATTGCCTGATGTGAACCATGCCTTGAATGAAAGAGATCTCAGAAGACCTAAGATTAAGAATTGTTGACTTGCATAAAGCTGGAAAGGGTTACAAAGTATCTCTAAAAGCCTTGATGCATCAGTCCACGGTAAGACAAATTGTTTAGAAACTGAGAAAGTTCAGCACTGTTGCTACTCTTCCTAGGAGTGGCCGTCCTGCAAATATTGCTGTAACCCGGACAGCTGATGAAACTGTGGCTTTACACAACTGAATAAATTCTGCACAAACTGTCAGAAACCATCTCAGGGAATCTGCGTGCTCGTAGTCCTCACCAGGGTCTTGACCTGACTGAAGTTCGGCGTCGTAACTGACATCAGTGGGAAAATGCTCACCTTCAATGGCCGCTGGAGAAGTGTGCTCTTCATGGATTAATCCCGGTTTCAACTGTACCGGACAGATGGCAGACTGTGTATGGCGTCGTGTGGGCGAGTGATTTGCTGATATCAACATTGTAAACAGAGTGCCCCATGGTGGCGGTGGGGTTATGGTATGGGCAGGCATAAGCTACGGACAACGAACACAATTCATTTTATCGATGGCAATTCGAATGCACAGAGATGCCTTGACAAGATCTGAGGCCCTTTGTTGTGCCATTCATCCGCCACCATCATCTCGTGTTTCAACGTGACAATGCACAGCCCCATTGTCGCAAGGATCTGTACACAATTCCTGGAGGCTGATATTGTCTCACGTTATCCATGGCCTGCTTACTCACAAGACATGTCAACCATTGAGCATGTTTGGGATGCTCTGTGTGTTCCAGTTCCCGCCAATATCCAGCAACTTCGCACACAGCCATTTAAGAGGAATGGGTCAACATTCCACAGGCCACAATCAACAGCCTGATCAACTCTATACGACAGAGATGTGTCACTCTGCATGAAGCAAATGGTGGTCATACCAGATACTGACAGGTTTTCTGATCCACGCCGCTACCTTTTTTTAAGGTATCTTTGACCAACAGATGCATATCTGTATTCCCAGTCATGTGAAATCCATAGATTAGGGCCTAATGAATTCATTTCAATTGCCGGATTTCCTTATTTAAACTGTAACTCAGTCAAATCTTTTAAATTGTAGCATGTTGCGTTTATATTTGTGTTAAGTGTATCAGTTGATAAGCAACCGCTTGCTAAGGTTACAGTTAGGGTTAGGTTTAAAATAAGGGTTAGGGTAAGGGTCAAGGTGATGGTTATGGTTATGGCTAGAGTTAAGTTTAAGGTTAGAGCTTGAGTTAGGGTTAGTAAAAAGTTTAAATGTTACCAATAGTCTGTACAGATGGACTATCCAAATAAAGAGTTACCCAATCCAGTCCCATTGATGTAAAACGAAGTAACACCATGCACATGGGATAATCATGAATGCAGTCAGTTAACTATCTGGTATATCTGACCTTACCATTGATGATTTATAGAATTTTACCCCCCTTTTTCTCCCCAATTTTGATCTTGTCTCATCGCTGCAACTACCCAACTGGCTTTGGAGGCGAAGGTTGAGTCATGCGTCCTCCGAAACATTACCCGCCAAACCACGCTTCTTAACACCTGCCCGCTTAACCCGGAAGCCAGCCGCACCAATGTGTTGGAGGAAACACCATTCACCTGATGACTGAGTTCAGCCTGCAGGCACCCGGCCCTCCACAAGGAGTCGCTAGAGTACGATGAGCCAAGAAAAGCCAAAACCTCCCCTAACTAGGACGACGCTGGACCAATTGTGTGCCGCCCTATGAGGCTCCCGATCATGGCCGGTTGTGATACAGCACGGGATAGAAACCGGGTCTGTAGTGACGCCTCTAGCACTGCGATGCAGTGCCTTAGAGGCCGCTTGCATGTGATTGCCACCAGGAGGCCGCTTGCATGTGTTTGTTTGACCTACAGTTTGCCCTAGGCTATGACAAAATAATGTTCTACCAGCATTTTGCAAAAATGTAGATACCCAAGTGTGCACTGTCTCAACCAGTAGAAGCATCTGCCATCATTACTATGCACAGAGCGAGAGAGCAGACCCTGTTCGGTGTAACAGTTTTATCAGTGAATTTGCCCTTCTAATTGACAGTTAAACATGTTCCCTGTTGTTAATGCCTGTGTAAACAACTGCTAATTTGTCACGTGTGTGTGTGTGTGCGTGCGTGTGTGTGAGTGCGTGCACTTGTGTGTTTGTCTACGGGTTTGCATGTACCCATCACAGAGATGCGGAGTGAGGAGATTATTCCTAGCTGTAAAACTTCCTGGCAGAAAAGTTGGCCCCCCACCCAACACAAAACGTCGGGAAAATAGTCTCAATCGTTAGTGCTCCGTTTGTGCTGCAATTATTTTCGTTTGTGCTGTTTTCATTTTTTAGATATTAAAGAATACTTTATAGGTCATTCAGAGGTCACCAGCCCCCCACTTTCTCCAAATTAACTGGGAATAGTCTCAATCGTTAGTGCTCCATTTGTGCTGCAATTATTTTTGTTTGTGCTGCTTTCATTTTTTTTATATTAAATAATCTTTCATAGGTCATTCTGAGGTCACTCACATGCGCAGAATGAACCCAAAATATTGTCAATCGTTTATGCTTCGTAAGCATGCTTTTGTGGTGTGTAGTAGCGTTTAGTAGAGGAACAATTTAACCATATCTCGTTATAGAATAGCCTTACATAAATCATATTCCTGGCAAATGTAAATCAAATGTTTTGTGACTGTCAGTTAATAAAAAAACTTTTTTATTAACGGTACAACAAAAGCTACGATTGGCAATGTTTTTGGCAACAGAAAGCACATTGCTAATGTTAATATTGCCAATGTAACTATGAAATGCTAATTACATTTAGGGTCAATATCAATACATGAAAACATGTTTGTACTGTAGATGAAACACTTGACCCAAAATAAGACATAATTATTGAAGTAATTATGTTTTACTTTCTTATGCCAGATGCCCAAAAAGCCAGCAGTAAACAGGGATTCCATTTTCACAGTCCTGTGTTCATCAAAGGAGGCCATAGTAAAAAATGGTAACATAGCTACTCCCAATAACAGCATCTGGACAGAGCTGAGTGAGCAGCTAGGAAACAAGATCACTTTTGTTAAATTAAACAGACACAACATCTGGTCTGCTTTAGGGTTTAATCATGAACGTGATCATGAAAGAAGTGTCAGTAGTGATGACACAGATTTTGAGCCACAGTCCTTTCCTCTCAGACCAGAAGACTGCAAAGCTTTTAAGCTTGAAGTTCCATTTGAGAAATGGATTGAATTTATGCCTGAAACAGTTCAATACAAAGACAAGTTCTCTAAAACACAAAAAAGGAAATACACAGTTTTGAAGCCTGGCATCTGGACTCATGTAATAAATCACCAAATTTGGAAAGAAGTGAAAAGCACCTGCACATTTGTATTTAAAAGAGCCAAAGTCTATCCATCAGCCACAACAAAATACATTGAAATCAGAAGCAACTATAAGGAGTGTCATGGCGACCTTTACCTCAAATGTGACAGAGAGCATGAAATGGTGCTGAAATGTTTTATTAAAAACATTGATGACTCCCTGCACATTGGCCTTTCCAAGCGTGCCATATCTGGAAACTTGCGTGTGCAGATAGCCATGG
Source organism: Thymallus thymallus (assembly GCA_023634145.1). NCBI lineage: Eukaryota > Metazoa > Chordata > Actinopteri > Salmoniformes > Salmonidae > Thymallus > Thymallus thymallus. The sequence goes on along the minus strand of CM042378.1, from coordinate 8,472,151 downwards.
AACTGTGTGAGGGTAGAATGGAACCACGTGTATGGAGGTCATCGGAGGCAACAAAGTTGATGGATTTTGGAGATCCTGAGCCAAGCCATCTGCCTAATTTGGCCACCCTGCGCAAAGCAAAGCAAAAGAGAAATGACTTAGGTGACAAGGATCCTATTTTATCACTGCAGATGCTAAAATACAGTGCAGCTCACAATGGTAGCATTAAAGATATTGGACTGGACAAGTTTTTCTGTCACTACTTGAGTCAAACACAAATGTACTAGTCAATATCAAAGAAATCTCACCCCACTGTGAGTTTTGATGCAACTGGTTCAGTAGTCAGGAAACTACAGAGACCAGTTGGTATGTCTGGCCACATCTTCTTATACCAGGGCGTTCTGGCAGGGGATGGGAGCACCAGTGGTGCAAATGCTGTCAGAGAGACGATTTTAATGCAATTAAACAATGGTTGACAGAATGGATTCGCGCAGGTGCACCAATTCCAAAAGTGGTTGTGAGTGACTTTTCTCTGGCTTTGCTCGGAGCTCTGGTCAAGGCTTTCACTCCTCATCCTGATCTGAAGTCCTACATCAATGAGTGTTTTGGTGTCTTACTTGGTAACCAGTCTGCACAGCTGCCACCTTGTTTTGTCCGGGTTGATGTTGCACACTGCATCAAGATGATCTGCCAATGGGACTGCTTGAAAAGAAAACCACATCGCATTAAAGATTTCTTTGTGAGGTCACTGGCACAGCTGCTCAAGTCACAATCTGTGAACAATGCAAGAGCTACTACGCACTGTTACTATTGTGGCTCTCAGCGAAGCAGAGGGCAATGACAGCTCTGGAGCCCCCCTCATATCAGAATGTTGCAAGAACTACCTGAAAGCCCAAATTGCAGAAGAGTGTGTCATCGTTCCAGATGAAGAGGGTGAGGACATTGAAGGAGTGGATCCATGTGAAGAAATACACACTGACCTACGGCAGTGGGTGACAGACATATGTGATGAGAGCAGGTCACTTGCCGTGGCCAACAGTGATCGAGATAACATGCACTTCCTCCCAGAGATTGTTCCCAATATTATCAGACTTGCAAGTTACTTACCACTCTGGACAGGGGTAATGATCCCTCACTTCCGTAGCACCAACATCACCACAAGTTCAGCCAATGTTGAAGCAGAGTTTAAAAACATCAAACACTGCCTTTTCAAGCATGAAAACTTACCTATTCGGGTGGATCGATTCATTGCTCGACATCTTTCCTACATTGAAGGCAACATGCACATTTGTTCTGCAAAACAAAAAGGTACAGAAAATGCTCATTTTGAAACAGTGATGGTCACAGGACCCAATCCACTACCCACTGCGACCTGCAGTGTAGATGATAAAAAAATGGATGCCTCCTGTTCTGGGGAGTCGTCTGACACTGTCACAAACATCCATTCAACAAACGAAGACGTTGTTGAAAACTGGAGAGGCCTAGCTGTTCCACCAAAAAAGAGGAAGTTGAATTCATACCTTTCTCCTTGTCCTGAATGGCTCCAGCAGATCCATCGGCGAGGGAAAAAAATGAAAATGGAACTGTTAAAAAATGGAAACAATCAACAGCCTGTTAAACTCAGCAAGTCAAGAGTCTCTGTGCTTAACACATGTGCATTTGATGCTTTTTGTCAGTACTTATGTTGTGCTTTCTGCGACAGTAACACTTTTGGAAATATTGTTCGCAGTGAAGACTCCAACAACCTCCTCCAGCTAGTGAAAAGCATCACCACAAAGGGTCTTACCCCACAGGCCTACATTCAGAGGGCAGAGCTGCTAAGTGGAATATTCAAAGCTGTCCAATTGAGGTCTGGTGCTCTCCAAATCGATGCACAGTGCCACATCTCTGCTATCATTGAAAAGACAATGAGAAAACTTGCAAGTGTTTACTTCACAAAACAGTGCTCCTCTCAGTATTGCAGCCTCAACACACAAGTCACAAGGGAAATTCCATTTGTTTCTATTTCTATTGCTGTACTGCAGGATTTTGGCATGGCTCATCTTCAGACCGCAGTGGAACAAGGACTTAACCTTCCAGAGTCCCCCTGCCTCAGGCCAATCCAAAGTCCGTCTCAGTGTCCCTCTGCATTCAAGACAGAATCTACCTCAGGAAAAGTGCTCTGTGCAGGGAAAGTTTCTCACAGTTACAGTCTACGAGAACTTCTGTGGATCGATACTGACCTTGGAAACGATTCCACAGCAACTCCAACTCAAAGGAATTCCTGCGCAAGAGAATTTCCATTGTGTGAATTTCCCTCCAGTCTGGTGCTCCAAGGAGAGACATTTACCTTAAGGGCAGTCATTGCTTTCCAAAGAGGCTTAACCCAGGATGCTCTTGGCCATTATGTGGCCTACTGCAGGAGGTCTCCATGTGTCTGAGAGATGTATGATGACCTGAGAAGTGGAGTGACGGGAGCATCAGAAAAAAACAAAATATGCCCACATGCTGTGTTACACACAAAATCATAATTGTGTGGTTGATGAAGATGTGGATGTTGTTGTTCAATGTGCAATTGTCCTCTTTGAAAAAGTTTAATTGTTTGTGTAAATGGATTTGATTGCACACAGTAATTCAATTGCACAATTAAACAAATGTTTTGTTAATTACTGGAGTCATTCGTTTCCACATATATATAGTACATACAGTGGGGAGAACAAGTATTTGATACACTGCCGATTTTGCAGGTTTTCCTACTTACAAAGCATGTAGAGGTCTGTAATTTTTATCATAGGTACACTTCAACTGTGAGAGACGGAATCTAAAACAAAAATCCAGAAAATCACATTGTATGGTTTTTAAATAATTAATTTGCATTTTATTGCATGACATAAGTATTTGATCACCTACCAACCAGTAAGAATTCCGGCTCTCACAGACCTGTTACTTTTTCTTTAAGAAGCCCTCCTGTTCTCCACTCATTACCTGTATTAACTGCACCTGTTTGAACTCGTTACCTGTATAAAAGACACCTGTCCACACACTCAATCAAACAGACTCCACACACTCAATCAAACAGCTGTGTAAGGACATCAGGGATAAAATTATAGACCTGCACAAGGCTGGGATGGGCTACAGGACAATAGGCAAGCAGCTTGGTGAGAAGGCAACAACTGTTGGCGCAATTATTAGAAAATGGAAGAAGTTCAAGATGACGGTCAATCTCCCTCGTTCTGGGGCAACATGCAAGATCTCACCTCGTGGGGCATCAATGATCATGAGGAAGGTGATGGGTTAAGCCCAGAACTACAGGGCAGGACCTGGTCAATGACCTGAAGAGAGCTGGGACCACAGTCTCAAAGAAAACCATTAGTAACACACTGCGCCGTCATGGATTAAAATCCTGCAGCGCAAGCAAGGTCCCCCTGCTCAAGCCAGCGCATGTCCAGGCCCGTCTGAAGTTTGCCAATGACCATCTGGATGATCCAGAGGAGGAATGGGAGAAGGTCATGTGGTCTGATGAGACCAAAATAGAGCTTTTTGGTCTAAACTCCACTCGCCGTGTTTGGAGGAAGAAGAAGGATGAGTACAACCCCAAGAACACCATCCCAACCGTGAAGCATGGAGGTGGAAACATCATTCTTTGGGGATGCTTTTCTGCAAAGGGGACAGGACGACTGCACCGTATTGAGGGGAGGATGGATGGGGCCATGTATCGCGAGATCTTGGCCAACAACCTCCTTCCCTCAGTAAGAGCATTGAAGATGGGTCATGGCTGGGTCTTCCAGCATGACAACGACCCGAAACACACAGCCAGGGCAACTAAGGAGTGGCTCCGTAAGAAGCATCTCAAGGTCCTGGAGTGGCCTAGCCAGTCTCCAGACCTGAACCCAATAGAAAATCTTTGGAGGGAGCTGAAAGTCCGTATTGCCCAGCGACAGCCCCGAAACCTGAAGGATCTGGAGAAGGTCTGTATGGAGGAGTGGGCCAAAATCCCTGCTGCAGTGTGTGCAAACCTGGTCAAGAACTACAGGAAACGTATGATCTCTGTAATTGCAAACAAAGGTTTCTGTACCAAATATTAAGTTCTGCTTTTCTGATGTATCAAATACTTATGTCATGCAATAAAATGCAAATTAATTACTTAAAAATCATACAATGTTTTAGATTCCGTCACTTACAGTTGAAGAGTACCTATGATAAAAATTACAGACTTCTACATGCTTTGTAAGTGGGAAAACCTGCAAAATCGGCAGTGTATCAAATACTTGTTCTCCCCACTGTATATGTATGTATTAACACTCAGCTACAGAAAACATTAAATGGGGCATCATCTGTGCATGGACTCAGCATAATAACATGTAGGCAGCATAATAACATGTATCAAATTAATACATTTAACTATATACATTATATAAAATACTTACCTGTATAGTTACATTTATGCACCAACAATTAGCTAACACTGTAACCTAAAGTGCACTTAGTTAAACACGTTGGTGAGAAACGTTAGGTAATGAGATTATTTAAATGTATGGGGAAAACATAACAAGTGTGTTTACGACATAACGTTGATAACTGCATGTTTTGTGCTGGGAAATATTCACATAACAACATCACAAGTAAAAACATTTACCTTGGAGTTTGCGTTACATTCCACACATTCTGTGAGCCTCGCTGTGTCCGTTGCCAGTTGAAAAGGCACAGTGGATTAGGTAACGATTTTGTTTTGGTGATTTTGGTTTGGTTTGCCTTTTGGCCCTTACCATGTTACGTCTTCAACTGTATTAGTAAAAAAGACAATCGCAAAAACAAAACTTTTACCAGCTCACACGATTAGAGTATTTGGAGTTAATTTGGAGAAAGTGGGGGGCTGGTGACGTCATCGCCCATAAATAAATGGCTAATATAAAAAATACCGCAACAGCACAAACCCCAATTTGAACGGCACAAACCAGCACAAATGGAGCACCAACGATCAACACTATTGTGGGTTAATTCTGAGCATGTGGGGGGCTGAGTGACCTCTGAATATTCTTTCATATCTAAAAAATGAAAACAGCACAAACAAAAATAATTGCAGCACAAACCAGCACAAACGGAGCACTAACGATTGAGACTATTTTCCCGACGTTTTGCGTTGGGTGGGGGGCCAACTTCACGCAGGTAAATGACCTGTATCCTCAACACTCTCCTCTTATCTGCTCTCCTCTCGTCTGGCCAAATTGCCCATTCCAAACACCCCAGTGTCACTGGCCTGTAATGAGGATGGATGTGTGCTCATATTCTAGATGCTACCCAGGTGTTACAGACAATAGTGCCATCACTTATTACGGTGTGATGGTGTGAGCAAAGGTGTTTGATTTAATGTGCCTTTAATGTGTTTTGCTTTGGCGCAGAGAAAATCTAACTATGGCTGTCAGAGAAAGAAGTTTCCTTGGTGTGTAACGCTTCTTTTCTGTCGAGTCAAAGTGTTTTCATTGAGCCATTGTGGCAGACGGCAGGGAGAGGTGAAGGAATGGTGGTTGAGGGAAGATATCTGGCAGCCCGTTGGCTCCACCCCCAAGCCTTATAGGGACTTCCTGCACCAACGAGAGAGGGTGTGAATCATTAAGTAATTGAGTGCTTGTAGATAAGAAGGGAAGCAGACCGGAAGAGGTGTGTTACAGAGAGTGTGACAAGTTAAGTTGTGATCTGTATGACTAGGAAGAGGGATTTAACCCTGTGTACCGAATTGGACTGGCTGAGAACCGTGCTTTGGATTTACCCTTGGATAAAAGGACAACGAGAACGAATTGTGGACTGGTAGCTAAACCCCCCATTATCCTTTCCCAACTGTGGACTTATTTCCCTAATAAATTCCCAACTGCATTAAAATTACACTGTGTGTGTTTGTTATTGAGCCTGGTTAAACACTTGCCTGCATTCTCCACCCTATGTAGCAAGTTAAGGGGTGTGGGGTTTCCACGTCATCAAGCTCAATAACAACACAGACACACACAGCGTAATTTCAATGAAGTTAGGAATTTATTAGGGAAATAAGTCCACAGATGGGAAAGGATAGGGGGGGGGGGGTGGTTTAGCTACCAGTTCACAGTCCACAATTTGTTCTTGTCCATTTATCCAAGGGTAAATCCAAAGCATGTTTATCAGCCAGTCCAATTCGGTACACAGGGTTAAATCCCTCTTCCTAGTCATACAGATCACAACTTAACTTGTAACACACCTCTCCTTGCCTCTTCCGGTCTGCTTCCCTTATCTACAAGCACTCAATCACTTAACGATTCACACCCTCTCTCGTTGGTGCAGGAAGTCCCTATAAGGCTTGGGGGTGGAGCCAACAGGCTGCCAGATATCTTCCCTCAACCACCACTCCCCTCACCTCTCCCTGCCGTCTGCCACACCATTTATACCCATGGGAATTGTACTCAACACGTGTTAAAAGTTATGTAGAAAGTTTTGGGAAGTCTTGATTAGCCTGACTCACTTCCGAGTGAGTGAGTGTGTGTGTGTGTGTGGTTCTTATAACAGACGGGAGAACTGAGCTTCATCTCCTCCACATGTTTGATCAAAACGTTCTTCTGCTTCATCATATCTGTCTCATCAGCACCCTGAGGCACTAGTTTGTCCCACAGAGCTCTTTTTTACAACATCTGATACATGATGTTGCCAACAGTAGCATACACACACAGGAATGATCAGTCTGACTGGCGGCCTATTTGCCTATCGAGGACCGTTACAGGCTCTCATTATAAAATATTTATATGCCCACAAAGTGTGTTGGAATTACTTGGAAAATAGAACAATCAGCAGTAGCTTCACACTAAGTGCACCTGCTACCGTTCTCCATAGTGGGTGCTTTTCCATTGCGGAAAGCTGAAGTCAGACATAACCCGTCTCGCTGCCAAAATAGTAATAACACTTGGGTAGCTCTGTTTTGCCTCTGCAGCATTCTGTTTACCTTTCACCTTTTAAGCAGTCATTTACTGGACTGTAATGCAATTTTTCACCCAATGGTTGTTTCACCTTTCCAGAAATAAGTCTCTCACTGTTGCCGCTTGTTACAGACCCCCCTCAGCCCCCAGCTGTGTCCTGGACACCATATGTGAATTGATTGCCCCCCATCTATCTTCAGAGTTCATACTGTTAGGTGACCTTTACTGGGATATGCTTAACACACCGTCCGTCCTACAATCTATAAGCTAGATGCCCTCAATCTCACACAAATTATCAAGGAACCTACCAGGTACAACCCTAAATCCGTAAACATGGGCACCCTCATAGATATCATCCTGACTAACATGCCCTCCAAATACACCTCCGCTGTCTTCAACCAGGATCTCAGCGATCACTGCCTCATTGCCTGCATCCGTAATGGGTCCGCGGTCAAACGGCCACCCATCATCACTGTCAAATGCTCCCTAAAACACTTCAGAGAGCAGGCCTTTCTAATCGATCTGGCCCGGGTATCCTGGAAGGATATTGACCTCATCCTGTCAGTAGAGGATGCCTGGTTGTTCTTTAAAAGTGCTTTCCTCACCATCTTAAATAAGCATGCCCCATTCAAATGTTGAACTAAGAACAGATATAGCCCTTGGTTCACTCCAGACTTGACTGCCCTTGACCAGCACAAAAACATCCTGTGGCATACTGCATTACCATCGAATAGCCCCCGCGATATGCAACTTTTCAGGAAAGTCAGGAACAAATATACACAGTCAGTTAGGAAAGCAAAGGCTAGCTTTTTCAAACAGAAATGTGCATCCTGTAGCACTAATTACAAAACGCTTTGGGACACTGTAAAGCCCATGGAGAATAAGAGCACCTCCTTCCAGCTGGCTAGGAAACACTGTCACAGTGCCATCCGTTTTGTTACCAAAGCCCCATATACTACCCACCACTGCGACCTGTATTTTCTCGTTGGCTGGTCCTCACTACATATTCGTCGCCAAAACCCACTGGCTCCAGGTCATCTATAAGTCTTTGCTAGGTAAATCCCTTATCTCAGCTCGCTGGTCACCATAGTAACACCCACCTACGTAGCATGCGCTCCAGCAGGTATATTTCACTGGTCATCCCCAAAGCCAACATCTCCTTTGGCCGCCATTCCTTCCAGTTCTCTGCTGCCAATGACTGGAACGAATTGAAAAAATAATTGAAGCTGGAAACTACTATCTCCCTCACTAACTTTAAGCATCAGCTGTCAGAGCAGCTTACCGATCACTGCACCTGTACACAGCCCATCTTTAAATAGCCCACCCAACTACCTCATCCCCATATTGTTATTTTTGCTCATTTGCACCCCAGTATCTCTATTTGCACATCATCTTCTACACATCTATCACTCCAGTGTTAATGCTAAATTGTAATTATTTTGCCACTATGGCCTATTTATTGCCTTACCTTCCTAATCTTACTATATTTGCACACACTTTATATAGATTTTCTATTGTGTTATTGACTGTACGTTTGTAAATGAGAACTTGTTCTCAACCGGCCTACCTGGTTAAATAAAGGTGAAAAAAAAAATGTGTGGTAAGAGTTTGTTTCTATAACCTATGTCTCTTCATGCAGCTAACTGTTTGTCATTTGAATGGGCTGCCGCTGCTTCTTAGTTGTGTGACACACAGTATTTCACTTGAGGTACTGGCCAAAAAGATGCAGTGAAACAATACAATAGGGACCACACTTTGAAATTCCCAAACACACGCAGTACCTTTGATGTAGCAACAAGACTGTACCAAAATATTTAATGTGGAGCATTTTCCTCATGTCGGCCATATTGTCTATCAAACATCTGAGCAGGGCATGCAATAAAGAAAAGCTAAGGCCTCTACCCCTTTCCCCCGCTCTGTCCATCCCGTCCCTCTATCATTCCCCCATGCTCCATGGCACCATGAGAGGGGAAAAAGCCCTCACAGATTATCACTGAGAGGATGCCTGGGTGTGTTTACAAGTCTACTGCCCATAAAACAAAACACTGTGGCTGTGTTATAAACACCACCCAGACAAAGCCACAGAGAGGGCATGGGTCATGGAGAGAATAGGCACGCAGAACCAGGGAGACCAGCATAAATATACCAACTACACCACAGATGTCATAACTCTCATGTTATTTACATAGCCCCATATTGAGATAGATGGTTGCAGACAGTTGGGGCTATATGTTGATTCATTGCCGAGCCTCTGTGTTAGTTGGAGTAGTGGGTCTTTAATTAAGTGATCATGCACAAGAAGCCGGTGTTTGGAGGATATATTGGCATGGGAGCTGCTAGGGCATTATAACTTTTATACAATGGGTTACCAACTATTTCAAATAATGGTTCAAATATATATTTTTTAAACGCTATTTTTATTAATTTATTCATACTACTTCATCCTTTCACAAGATATAGTCCCGACACAAATCTAGGGATGCTACCCAAGCCGGCTGGTCGTTCGTTCTAAATGTTCTGTTGGCATACTGGCTGGCAACGTTCTTATTCCTTGCTTGCTAGCTAGCAAACTACGGCTAATTTACAGTCAAGTCAAACAGTGCAGCCACAATAACAACAGTAGCTGTGTGACAAAGTGAAAATGTAGAGTTTCCATCAATCTCGCCCGCAATGTAGATATCAAAGAACGCCGCAGTTCGCTGTACTGTAGTGGGTGAAACCATTACCTTCAGAAAAAGGGGGGATATAAATAAAGTTTCCTTTCATTATATCTTACTGAATTCATAAGAATATTCGCTGCCATTGTAGTAAGGTTGGTAATACGAGAGGTTGTCGGACCATTTTTGTATTATTTTCTTTGAAAGAACAACCAGTGAGTTTTGAGTGCTTCTCCCCTATTTGGGAAGTTGGTCTGCCTGCTCCTCAACGCGAGAGAGATATTTTGAGAGCAGGTTCGTGTCTCCTTCCTATGTATATAAAAAACTGTTTAAAACTGTATAACACAATAGTGTTTTTGGAAAACGGGTTCATATATCTTAAAGTCAATAGCGAATGTGAATATGTATATATTTATTTTGCCGTTAACGTATTGAAGACCTATTTCAGCAAGTTAACCAAGTTTTTGCAGGTTTAGCTAGCCATGTTGATGACGAGCTAACTAGCAACGTTGGTCACCGCACTACAATGTCACGCTAGCTATTGCTAGCAGGTGATTTATTGACATTTTAAGTGAATGTTTATTTTCTTACTACCCTAAAAAGTTTATATAAAAAGGGTTGTACTTGTGCTCTGTATTTATGGATTAATATCACTTCACATTGAGGGTATGTATTACTACTGTTGCTCCTATCTACAATATATATTGTGTCCTACCTAACCAGTGAAGGTGTGTCTGTGACCGTCCCGTCAATGCCTGTCATCACTGTTTGATATCTTTTACTGCAGATAAAAACAGAGTCAACCTGAAGTGTGGGTGTCCGTGTGCCTTTCTTCTGGGGGGCTATGTGAAGTTGGTTACAGCAGCATTTGCATTTGTTTAAGCTGTTTTCTAGTGACATTTATTTGGATGCATCCATAACAATGAGTTAACGAGGCGCGAATTCGCCTGGCATAGAAAATGTGCTCAGTCGTTAGGACACTGTTGTTCAGAGGAGCTAGCCAACAACACAGCTAACACAATGACTTCAAACTGAAGCTGGAAAGACTCCAAACTTGTTTTTAACTGACATTTCTTATATATCTGTAAAAATGATGTCAACTGGTTCATGATTTCGACAGGCTGAGGAAAGCTGCCTGCCAGTCTGTCTCGTCCCGACTCCAGACATGTTCATTATTATGGGTTAGCAGGAGATCGAATTTAAATATTCAATGTTACAATGTTGCAAATGTCGGAGAGACAGACAGCAAGGTTTATGCAAATCTCTGTTGAAAACAAAATGTTAGTCTAAGAGAAATGTGAGATAATATCTAGATAGTGGAGATCTACAACCACTATGATTATTATTTGACCCTGCTGGTCATCTATGAACGTTTGAACATCTTGGAGAAAGAACTGGCCTTAATGACCATTAATCTCCACCCGGCACAGCCAGAAGACGACTGGCCACCCCTCAGAGCCTGGTTCCTCTCTAGGTTTATTCCTAGATTTTTGCCTTTCTAGGGAGTTTTTCCTAGCCACCGTGCTTCTACATCTGCATTGCTTGCTGTCTGGGGTTTTAGGCTGGGTTTCTGTATAGCACTTTGTGACATCGGCTGATGTAAAAAGGGCTTTATAAATACATTTGATTTGATCAAGTTTATAAAGTGCCTGGCTGGGTTGATGAGACAGTGGATTGCACAGTTGGATGGAACAGAGTAAATAGGCATTTTAATTTCGTAGATTTAGCCGGTGGTAACTTGGGGAACAAACACAGGCTGGAATGCGGTTTAAACCAAAGCATTCAGGAGTAGACCCACCCGTTGTATAATGTACTGTACATTATAAACTGGGTGGTTTGAGCCCTGAATTCTGATTGGCGAAAGCCATGGTATATCAGACTGTATACCACGGGTATGACAAAACGTTTAGTTTTACTGCTCTAATTACGTTGGTAACCAGTTTATAATAGCCATAAGGCTCCTCGGGGGTTTGTGATATATGGCCAATATACCACGGCTAAGGGCTGTGTCCAGGCACTCTGCGTTGCGCCTAAGAACAGCCCTTAGCCGTGGTATATTGGCCATATACCACACCTCCTCAGGCCTTATTGCTTAAGTAACTTATGAGTAAACTGAGGATAATGGTAGAAGTAGAGTATGTTAATCCCATGCCTGTTGCCCCAGGATCATAGGGTTTAATCTTGGAGATGAACATGTTTGAAGAACATACACCATTGATTGGTATCTATTGATGTCTTTGTTTATTACTGTTATGCTTCATTGGTTAAAGAACAAACAGGTTAGGTAAGTGGTCCGATGGCTGAGTACTGGGCATATATTAACCTCCAACCAACGTAATGTGACCTAATGTGACGAAGTCACTTTTGTCTTGAATTTCATAAAGTTCCACTGTTACAGCTGCCCTGCTCTGTAATGGGTGCAGTGCCTGTTTGGATACTTCGCCAGAGTAATAGAAATAGAAACGTGAAATAGACTATTGGAAATAAACTGAAGAATTGAAGCCTTTGAGAGACAATGTATGTTTATATTACTGACATTAAATATCTCTCTGAAATTATTTAACAAGAGCCCTAGCCTTGGATGTCAGTGCTGATTGTAATAGTGTAAACAGCAAAGCACTCTGTGTGCATCTCCGGTTTGGCCGAACAGCAATGGTGACCCTGGCCGGGAGTTAGCCTGGTGAAAACCAAACTTGGGAAGAATACTGCTGTTTCTTTGAAGTCTCCTCAGTGATCTGCTCTGCTGACTTACAGATGGTGACATCTCACCTGTGATTTCTTCTAGTATATTAAGACTGGTTTGTTATGGCCTTCGTCAGAGAATAGAGTAGAAGCTAGTCGAGGTTCGCAGTACTGTAGCAATAAATACTGCAGGTCTGAGGTCGTCTGGTGATACATGCGCTCTCTCATGCATGCAAGCCCACACAAGTACACACACAGGCATGCACATTTGCGAACACACTCATACACACACACACACACACACACACACACACACACACACACACACACACACACACACACACACACACACACACACACACACACACACACACACACAAAGACAGATGTTGGTGAGCAATTCAGCCATTAACCACAACATGAGTGTGCATTCTAATGGTATGATGCAGACACATCTGCATGGCTAGATGTCTCTATCTCCTTTCTGGCCAAGGAGAGAACATTGGACTGGTATTGTTCATAAAGGCCACAGGACACCAGTCCTTAATAGTCGATATTGAGGTTGACAATTGAGGCTAGACAGGAATGTTAGAAAGGATGTGGGAATGTCACTCAAACTGCTCCAGATGATCTCAGAGAGGGGTTTTATACCCTCATTTATATGTGACTGACTGGAGCTGCTTTGACCACATACTGAAAGTCCTCTAAAGAAGAGCTGAGATTGGATTTACATTTTGCTTCAGTGACATCAGCCCGGATCCCTTTACGTGTGTGATGTCCCTCTGTGAAATCGTTCGTTCAGGTTTGACGAATTGACTTTCTAATGGATATTACAGTGGTTTCAGTGGACAACTCTCAAACCCATTAACTTTTTGTCCCAATACCTCTTTGTTTGCCACACTACCTGACCGTTCAGTATATCTGAGTTGAGTTTGATGATAAATCCAACAAGTATCTCTAAAAGTATCACCATTCATCATAAAGTCATGAACATCCAGCCAATTGCTTTATCTTGGCTCAGGCATAAGCAGTGGCTGTGTCTGTTTTCTGGCCCCTGTGTTTGTTCCGTCTGGGTCAGGGTTGAGTTTAAGATAGATTCCCCTCTCTGGTAAACATTGTTTCCATGCCTCGGGTGAATCAGAATCAAAACAGGCCCTCAGTCAAGATGGATGATGTGAAACATGATGAGATTGACTTATGAAAAGTTGACCACCTCCTATCACAGACAGACAGACGCACGCACGTACACAGACAGACAGACAGACAGACAGATCATGAGGAAGGCCATTACTATGAACTCTTTATGAGTTCAACATCTATTATGGAGATGACTGGAAATTGGTTTGTTTTACAGTTTATCATCAGTGGTCTGGATTTACTTTACCTCTCTGTAATTTCTATTTATGAATTGAAATGAAAACAGTAAATCAGCCAATCTGGATCTACTGTAGTCTTTTGTAACACTTAACTGGAAGTGGGCTCTTATGAAGTGTTATATTACCTGGTAACACTTTATTTGAATAGTCCATCATTAGCATTTCAACTAACTATATACTAACCCTAACCTTAACCCTTATTCTAAACCTAAACTTAACCATTACCCTAACCCTTATTCTAAACCTAACCCTAACCTTAGCAAGCAGTTGCTTATCAACAGATAGTTTGTTGATAGTATGAAAATCCAGACTATTCAAGTGTGACCACATATTCATAGCATATATCGATTTAGTGAAAGATTATTATGAGGCTGTATAATAAAGCAATAAGGCACTATCTATCTATCTATCTATCTATCTATCTATCTATCTATCTATCTATCTATCTATCTATCTATCTATCTATCTATCTATCTATCTATCTATCTATCTATCTATCTATCTATCTATCTATCTATCTATCTATCTATCTATCTATCTATCTATCTATCTATCTATCTATCTATCTATCTATCTATCTATCTATCTATCTATCTATCTATCTATCTGCCCCCAATTATTTGTTCAAGCAAGTACAGCAGCAGGTACTTAGTGGTAGGTAGGTAGGTAGCGGCAGGTAGCCTAGTGGTTAGAGTGTTAGGCCTGTAACTGGAAGGTTGCAGGATCGAATCCCCGAGCTGACAAGGTAAAAATCTGTCGTTCTGCCCCTGAACAAGGCAGTTAACCCACTGTTCCTAGGCCGTCATTGTAAATAAGAATTTGTTCTTAACTGACTTGCCTAGTTAAATAAAATTTAAAAAAAACTTCTTAAGTCTGACTCAGCGTTAAGTGCTATTTAAGTCCCTGGTTTACTGGACACTCCCCTCAGCTAAATTGATTAGCTAATGTCAGAAAGTGTAAGGTTTAATTTAAAGAGAATCATGGTTTAATCATGTTTTTTTTTTTATCATGGTTTAATATATTTAATATCATGCATTTCTGGATGTCACAAATAGGTAATAAAATGTCATAGAGATTTATTTAGAATGTTGTGAGAATAGAAAAATAAATAGTTATATTTCAATCTTGAAGAGTGTGACAGAAGGGAAAATGTGCTCCCATTGTCTCTTCTGTAATCGAAAGTACATCGTTATTGGAAAAACAGAGATAACTCTCATACTGTAGATACTCCAAAGTTTCCAGCATTGTGGAATCTTCCAGTGACAGACATTCCAGTTGGAGAGAGTGCCGGGAAACCCTATATTTCCCATTGTAGCAGCTAACCCACAACCCCTCCAATTCCTCAGAACTGTATATTGAGATATACACTGAGTATTCAAAACATTAAGAATACCAGCTCTTTCCATGAAATAGACTGACCAGGTGAAAACTATGATCCCTTATTGATGTCACTTGTTAAATCAATTTCAATCAGTGTAGATGAAGGGAAGAAGGGTTAAATATAGATTGTTAAGCCTTGAGACAATTGAGGAATGGATTGTGGATGTGTGCCATTTAGAGGGTGAATGGACAACCCAGAGGACATCCAGCCAATTTGACACAACTGTGGGACGCATTGTTATTATTGGCAAAATAGCTGATCTGATTTTTCAAAAGACCAATAAGTGGTAAAAATAATCAGAATTGGTCTGCCTGTGTAAACGCAGCCAATGTGTCTGGCTATTCTCTACAGTTCTTATATATCACATACCTACCTAAACCTATAAACCGAAGGGGTCATTCTAGCTGCGTTTAGACAGGCAGCCCAATTCTGGTCTTCTGGGAACTGCAGTTGGACTATTATGGACATTCATATATTTTTGTTCAAAGACGTCCAAAAAGAAATTTGATCAACATGAAGTAAATGTTATTAATGATCTTTTCCATTGTTGTTGTGTGCATGCCATGTCTCTGTGTTTGTGTTTCTGCATAAGAAAGACATGAGAGAAGTAACTTCTTGTAACTGAGAAACCCCCTCTTTGGTGGTAAATAAACTGGTTGACCCTTTTGGTGCCGGAAGCCTTGAGATGAACTGGCGCTAACATCCAGACTTAGTTTATTTACCACCTGGTTGTTGTACAAGTCTATATATTAGTTCCTTGTATGTACCAGCGGTTGACACAATGGAACATTGAGTAAGTCCCTTCTTGGTTGGGGAAAACGAGTGCTTCTGACGTGTGATGGAACGCATATTGTGTTCCTCCATACAATACTGGCATGATTCAGCCAGGCTAGCCCCTACTTGACCATGTCTAATTCAATAGTAAAACATAATGCAATTTTTAATCAAAATAATATGCCTGGGGATAACAATTACCTCCTCTGGGAACAGTTTGTTATGGACAACAACATACAGTGTGACGAATTGAATTGGATTCCATATCACACGCTCGCCTGATTCGAAACATCAGAGAGAGAGAGAGAGAGAGAGGAGGTATGCCGTGATGTAAAACAGATCCTTCCTGAGAAATTGAGGTCACAACGGCTGCGTTTACACAGACAGTCACAATATATTTTTTCCACCAAATAGTATTTTGACCAATCACATAAGATCTTTTCACATTAGATATTTTTCAGAGCTGATCTGATTGGTCAAAAGACCAATTAGTGAAAAAATACCAGAATTGGGCTGCCTGTCTAAACGCAGCTAGAATTACCTATCTATCTATGACCCCTTCGGTTTATAGGTTTAGGTAGGTATGTGATATGTAAGAACTGTAGGGAAATGCCAGACACATTGGCTGCGTTTACACAGGCAGACCAATTCTGATTATTTTTACCACTTATTGGTCTTTTGAAAAATCAGATCAGCTATTTTGCCAATAATAACAATGCGTCCCACAGTTGTGTCAAATTGGCTGGGTTGTCCATTGGCTGGGTTGTCCATTCACCCTCTAAATGGCACACATCCACAATCTCAATTGTCTCAAGGCTTAAAAATCGTTCTTTAACCCTTCTTCCCTTCATCTACACTGATTGAAATGGATTTAACAAGTGACATCAATAAGGGATCATAGCTTTCCCCTGTCAGTCAATTTCATGGAAAGAGCTGGTATTCTTAATGTTTTGAATACTCAGTGTATATCTCAATATACAGTTCTGAGGAATTGGAGGGGTTGTGGGTTAGCTGCTACAATGGGAAATATAGGGCTTCCTGGGAAGGCAGGATGTGGGTGTATGAGAAGTGGGCGTAGTAGTTTTGGGATTCTACTGTGTCTGTAGACCTGTTTGGTGATTGGAAAATATTCATTTTACATGGAAAGAGGCAGATATGATTGGAAACCTTGAATATTACTATCTGAGGAATTAAAGGAGTGAGAATTAACAAATTGAGGAGTAATGGTCAAAGATGAGTGCCAGCAGTTTGGGTTAAAGGTGGGAATGGGGTGAGAAGCAAAGATACATTGTTCAGAACAGTTGGGTTTACCACAGGTGGTTTTTGGTTCAACTAATTCATGATTTGAAGGGTGTTTAGATACTGATATTAAATTAATGGGGTTGGCCTGTTTGATAATCATAAATTTACCATGAAAACATTATACCCTTGGGGCCACACAACACAAAGTGGAAATACTATGCCAGTGCCCGTGGCTGGTTAACTCACACCAAACACAGTAAAAGACGTCAATCACTCAGACCCAATCTGCAGGCTTTTAAATGTACCCTTGAATTGCAAAATATTTTTTCCCAGTCAGAGCTCGTCTTGTTGTCGTGCCCCACTCCCAATTACCAGTTGTTTTGAACGTGGCATATATTCTGGGGTGACATCACACACTGGAGAAGTGTCATTCCCTAGACTAGGGTTTTTGCCCTAGCACCACACAGCTGATTCAAACAACCAACTCATCAAGCTTTGATTATTTAAATCAGCTGTGTAGTGCTAGGGAAAAAACCAAAACTTGCATCCAGTACAGGAATAGGCAATCAGAATACATTCTCCTGGCATGTGTCACCATGAATTTAATATATATATATTTTATTTATTTAACCTTTAACTAGGCAAGTCAGTTAAGAACAAATTCTTATTTACAATGACGGCCTACACCGGCCAAACTGACGATGCTTGGCCAATTGTGCGCCGCCCTATGGGACTCCCAATCACCAGGGGTGTCTGTGGTGACGCCTCTAGCACTGATATGCGGCGCCTTAGACCGCTGCGCCCCTCGGGAGCACTGAACACTCACTCCTCTGGATGATGATGATGCTGTTTGGGTGTGGTTGGCTTAGAATTATTTATTTCTCACAACAAGAGTTGGAAGGGAGTAGTGAAAAAAGGAAGTGTGCGTACATGCACCAATATCACTCAAAGCAGTAATGTACAATGGACGAACCAGAAACATGTGTGACCTTCCCACCACTCATTGTGGTTCATTCTGTGATTTTCCAGCTATATACCTCAGGATAAGTCATACAATGTTTGTTGTTTCTCAACTGAAACATGTTGAAATCAACAGTTGAGTCATGTATTTGTTACTCATGATAATTTACAGTAAAATGCCTGTATTCATACACAGGCAGCCCAATTCAGATCTTTTTTCACTAATTTTGACCAATCAGATCTGTAAAATTTCTGCTGTTATTGGTCAAAAGACCAATTTGTGGAGGAAAAAAGTATCATAATTGTGCTGCCTGTGTAAACGCAGCCATAGCCTTTAAATTCCCCACAAAGTGTTTGCATTGTAGTCCAAATATCTGACACCCTCTGAAGTTGACCATGTCTTCAGAAAAAATGATAAACATTTTATTTTAAGCCCTTTCAATAACATTTTGATACACACATTTAATTTGTGCTCAACATAATCGGTGGCTAAATAGTTCCTATTTCTGCCTAGTTATTCTCCACTGCATCCAGTCCTAGCCCCTCTCACTCTGCTCAATGCCCCAGAATACAGGCCCTAGGAGTAGCTGCCAGACTCAAACAGTTTGATGACTATAGCCTCCTCTGGCTGGAGCCTCAGTGTTTCCAGGGAGGTGGCGCCCAGGCGATCCATCCCTGTGCTGGTCACAAACACCCCAGCAGTGGGAAGGCTGGGAGCCCAGGCTGGGTCCAGGGCTTGGACCTCAGGCCCCAGGTTGAGCAGCACTAGGAAGTGGACACAGCCCCAAGAGCGCAGGAAGGCTAGCACAGGGGCCGACGGGGGGGCCAGGGTGGAGTATGGGGGGAGGGAGGTGGTGTTGAATGGGAGGAAGGTAAAGCTCCCATAAAGGAGAGATTCTTCTCTGAGGCGAGAGCGACTGAGGGAGCTGAACAGAGCCAAGAAAGAGCGTTTGAGCATCCTCTGTTCCTGAAGGAAAGAACAGAGGTGTCAAACATATCAAAGGAAAAATAAACCACTTGCCAAAGTTCCTAGAATCAATGAGCTCAAATGTGGTAATACTGTAGGTATGTGAAGACTAACAAACTTGATATTATTTTACTGACTAAAACAGACCGTTTGAGAGGTTTGGACTTCTCACCCTAGAGTCATTCAGTCCATTGGTCTTGTCTGCCTCACGTTCCCAGCTCATATCTGCAGACACATTCTTCACCACAGAAAGAAAACTATTAAATTGTGTTCCACTGTACTAAAGCATGACCACATCAGATGCAGTTAGTCTGTATTGCATCCCTAGGACTCAGGCATCTTACCGGTGAATGGACTATTTCTTCTCCGTATTTGACAGCAGGTGATCCAGGAAGTGTCATCATCAGAACCAGGAGTATTCTGTGCAACACCGGTGATGCTTCACCACCCACCTAGCATCACACACACACCCTATTGATGTCATTTTACCAATAAATAAGGAGTTGGACACCATCCTCACTAGCCTATACTTTGTGATAGAATGAACAGAAAGAATGTCGGGTCATTACCGTCCAACTGGGCCAAATTTCGCCGTGGGATGTCGACAGGTGTCTCTCCACAGCAATGGCCACTTCCTGTCCGGACAGGAGGTGATTCTCGTGCGGCAGTAGTGACATCATAACTAGCTCCACCAATGAGCTGTTGGCTGACGTGTTAGAGGTATTCAGGGCAGGTAGAGACTCTCCTGTTTGTTTCACTACTACAACCCTGCACAGACAACACACAGGTACCATTCCAATGTCAACCGCAACTACTTTGCTATAAAAACATTACATATACATATATATATATATATATATATATATACCTCAATCCGAACAGATTCCTTACATATATCAACCAATGTTGGTGACTAAAACAAATACATAATTTTAATGAAAACAGGTATAACAGTAAGTGTGAGTTGTGTATAATTATGCATGTTAGAAGTGTTAGCAGTGCCACAGCACCTCTCATCATCTGTTGTGCTGAACTCCTTGACCAGAACTCTCCATTCGGTCAAGATCTAAAACGAACAGACATGAATACATAACATAACGATCAGTTAAACATCTGTGCTTATAATGTATGAACTTCAAATAAATGTCTGACTATTATTGGTTGGCAACCAATTCTGAGCATTGTTCAACAGTCTGACCTTTTCTGAATATACAGGGTCTGTGTCACAGATCCCAAATCCTGCCACACCCTGTTCCAACCAAAATCGGAGTGCATACTGGGGAAACAGAACTATTATTTAAACAAATTCAGTCTACGAAACAATCGAAACCAAGATCTAGCCATTCTACTCATGGTGTCATACAAGACCTATCCTACCTGTATTGAGCCAGAGAGGTCAGAGGGCACAGCAGAGTCGTTGCCTACTGAGTCTTGAGGTCCGAACAGGTCCAGCTCACAGAAGTCAAACACTACTTTGATGCCTAAAGGAGGGAGACCATGTGAATAGTAGATCAGAACATACAATAAGTTTTGTATGTTCTGGAAATTTCCTTGTGAGGATACAGGCTAGCTGGCCTCGGTCTGGCATTAGTCAACATGTAGTAAGGGTATGGTTTTAGAAGTGGGGGGGCATAACCTAAAGCACACTGTTGCCTCGTTTTATATGACATTCCAATGATAAAACTGGGGGGGACAAAAATGCAATTTCAGCAATGATGTTTTGAGTACATACCTGCTTTGTGGCTCTCCATGAGCAGTTGTTGGATCTGAGGCACTGTACCCACTCGCTCATCAATCTTTTTGAGGTCCAGAGGAGACGCGTCCCGGTGAAACAGCCCCTCCAGAATCAGAGCCTCCACACCCAGGGACTTCAGGTAGGACAGGCGCTCACCCACCACTGATCAACCAGAAGAATACCACAAAACAACTCAGAAACTAGCTTTCCAGACATGACACTTCGATACAGCTACAACCGGAAGATTGTAGCTGTATCTTTTCAGGAAGTTCCCCATATCACAGAGTTAGTCATTATTTGTAGGCCAATTCACTTTCCCCATAGGCTATTGTTATTGACTGGACTTCAAGAGTAGGCCTGTATCATAAAATTAATGAAAACAAGTTAATTTAAGATATAGGCTACACACACACTACATGTCCGAAAGTATGTGGACACCTGCTCATCAAACATCTCATTTCAAAATCTTGTGCATTAATATGGACTTAGTCCCCCCCTTTGCTGCTATAACAACCACCACTCTTCTGGGAAAGCTTTCCACTGGATGTTGGAACATTGCTGCCGGGACTTGCTTCCATTCAGTCACAAGAGCATTAGTGAGGTCGGGCACTTAGGCCTGGCTTGCAGACGGCATTCCAATTCATTCCAAAGGTGCTTGATGTGGTTGAGGTCAGGGCTCTGTGCAGGCCAGTCAAGCTCTTCCACACCGATCTCAACAAACCATTTCTGTATGGACCTTGCTTTGTGCACGGGGGCATTGTCATGCTGAAACAGGAAAGAGCTTTATCCAAACTGTTGCAACAAAGTTGGAAGCATTATGTGCTTAAAAAAAACATTCAATAAAATGCTTGGACTTAAGGCGCCACTTTCCCAGCACATGCACACTTTACATTGTGTGTAGAAAGTAGTCTATATGGTGCAACTACTGTATTCTTGGGTGTTTAGGTCCCCTCACTTCCTTCCTTTAACTCACCGTCGATACCACCTGTCACCTCGTTCTGGGCGTCCATGAGCAGTATTGGCTCTAGGCGGTAAAACAGCGCCCTCTGCCACCACAGTAGCGGCGGTGCGACCGGCCGGGGGCTCTGCACTATGATGGCGATAGAGGCGCCCAGCAAGGCCAGCCAACCCAGCCAGAAGACCAGCACCAGGCGGGATCGTATTTTCCTCCACCCCGGGCCCCCCGCTTCGAGCTCCAGCTGTTCCTTGGACATGGGCTGCCATTTCGGCGTCTCTGGTTCGGGGTCCGTGATCAGCAGTGGGACCGTCTCAGAGCCACCCAGACTGCCCGACATCCCAGGGCCCACTGTCACGCTGCCATAGCCACCATCCATGTTCAATGGCATTCCTATTCGGCTACTGCAGTTTCAATGACAAATATTTTGAAAAATTAGAAATTCCATAATCCAATATTATTTACATATAAGGAAAGTATCAATTAATAGTTGATATGCCTACAACTAGGCTACAATTCATTACACTTTCAAACATTTGATGATTAACGCACGAGCGCCATCTACAAACTTTTTTGTAGCCCCTGTGAAGCTGCAAAACACAGCCAGGAAACTCGCCTACAGGACAGGTGAAGGCTGTTACGGTTGGGATAGTCGGGATGGAGGAAAGGAATGCCCTGACAGTGACCCTGTCGTCTAACGTGGCGGGTGAGTACACACACATTCTGCAAAACTTCTACCATGCGTTTTAAACTCATCAATTAGCCCATTCACCTTAATTAATTTGAATTATAACTCCACCCATTAGCTAGATTAACCCACGTTTAATTCAACTAGATTAACCCATGTTTAATTTAACCAATATTGATCAGATGAAACAAATGAAAAAATATCTAGGCTACTGTCAATATTATTTTCCTGGACAAAGCAATAACCTACCCTTCCTTGGTTCTCACATTTGCCACACATGCATGTGAATAATTTGCATAACTAATGTTCAAGGCATAAAATGCTGAGTTATGTTATCAATAATATTGATTGATTATAGAAAATCTTGCTTAATATCTTGTTACAAAAGCAATGAACAAACATTGTAACAACCAACACCAGACTGACATCCAACCCTGCAAGTGTTTGATGGTTAATAACTCCCATGTTGGAATAAGATGAGGATAAAAATGCCCCCCATTTCAACACAATACCTTGGTCTTTCTATTACTGTTGAAAAGAGTCTTGCAAGATATCCTGGTGCTGAGTAATACACACCAGAGTACAATGTGACAATCAACACCGGTCTCCCCTAATATCTGTCAAATCCAGTGCAATGATCTCTCTAAAAGCATCATAACGCACCTGATAAGTGGCAACAGTGTTGTCTTTGAACTCTCGTCTTCCTACTGTCTTTAACCTCCTCTTCTACTGCATGTGCTGTATGCAGACCAGTTCTACCCAGTTATTTTTGGCCTCTAAATGTTTAAGGGGTATGGAGGTGAGAGGACCACTGTGTATGTCAAATTAAATCTTGGCTGGAGCAATTAGTATGGAGGTGTTGAGTCTTGCCAAACCCTGACAACACATTCCGGAGAACCCGTGCTCAACCGGTCTGAGGGGTTGGTAGGGCATCATTAGAGCAAGGACTCCCTACTTGTTTGTTTAGATCGCGTGTCAAGCTCGTTCCCCGGAGGGTCAAGTGTCTGCAAGTTTTTGCTCCTCCCTTGTACTTGATTGATGAATTAAGGTCACTGATTAGTAAGGAACTCCTTTCACCTGGTTGTCTAGGTCTTAATTGAATGGAAAAAAACAAAAACCTGCATACCCTAGGCCCTCCATGGAATGAGTTTGACGCCCCTGGTTTAGATGCATACAACTGGCCGAAAGACAGTTCTGGAACGATATCAATGGCTTGTTATGGAACTATCTTGTCTTCTTCTCCCTTGGTCCTTAGTCTAACCATATAGTGCAGTATCTATCAGTCTGAAGGCTGTAATTGGATGCTAATCAAACATTTTAGGAGTAAGAGCCCACTCTGCTCCATCAAAAACAACAGGACAAATTGTTTACAGAATGTAATTTAATTTCATTCATTTATTGCCCCTTGGGTCAGCTAAGGGCGTACATCCGATGCCCATACAGTCATCAAATCACTGACATACAATTGTGAAAGTTCTCATGGTAATCTGTTGTGCTGCCGAATCCTCTTGGAACATATTTCCTCCTGATTTTCATAGAATTCAAACAGCTGCAGCAGTGTTTGATCTCTAGTCTAGCTCTTTTTTACCTCTGACCTCTCTGTCATGGGATACAGTTACTATGTTCATCCATTTGGTATGATCCGAAGGAGGAATAAAGTAACCATACGACTACAGAGAGCTTTGTAAGGCAGCACAACGACATGTACTGAAAAGAAAACATGCTAATAGCAAAACACTTATTTTTGCTAAACGAAAAACAATTTACCTGTTGCTATACTACTTTACACATCACATTGGTCTAAATCATGTCTAACTGTCAGCATCTGTGCTCTATACTGCAAAAGGTAACATTTTATGAAATACAGTATGTGTGCCAGTAATCCCACACCACATTTTGTACTCACTCTCTCTCACTCACTCACTCACTCACTCACTCACTCACTCACACACTCACACACACACACTGGACATATGATGTTGTGTGCATTATCATCATGACACACATCTATTAATGTCACCTATGCTCCCTCACAGGATTGTGCAGATTATTTAGTATAGGCCATGACATCACAGGACACATGCATATCAGAGCCTTCACTGGTCTGCAATGGTTGAAAGGGTGTTTTGTCATCTTAATTTGATGCTGTAGTATGGAGTTTCACACTGCTTAAACATATCAATTTGCTTTTAAATGAAATAACACGATCAGCCTTATTCATAAGATTCTAGTCTTGAAGAAAAGTAACTACCCAGGCACTGTAAAGTGTAAAGTAAGAAGGTTAATACATATTATATCTATACTATTATACTATTGTCATGTATTTTAAAGAATAGTTTAGGAATATGTCATTCTTCCCTTACTGGAAAAATGCTAACTATTTTTATATTTTCTGATGATACAGTAGTCTTGTTGATAGACAGTGTAAATGAGGAACAGAGAAGAGATGATTGGCTAAGGGCAGGCCCAGGTCAAACCCCCTCCCACCATAGTTCTTTATTTAGCATAGTTCTTTATTCCTCAGTTGAAAAGCGGAGGCCCCAGTTCTAAATGGTCGCCATGGATACGTGAGGCTGAAGAATACATTTCCATGGATATGACTAGTTGGACTCTTCCGATCCTCCGATGTCCTGGAATGTGACAAGTCAATGATGTGTCAGTGAAAAACAGTAACTTAGTTATTCTATAGTCCAGTTTGTACTTATGTGTTTAGTGAAACATGGTGCAAGAGTGTGTTTTGGTCGTCTCCTACCATTGGTTCCAGAGATCTGAAGGGCGTTACAAATTTCTGATATGCAGAAATTACACAGTCTCTTCTGCAAAGGAAAAAGAGAATAAGTTATGACAAATTATGAACATTTAATATGAAAACAATTACTCCTATTCATTCATACACATCTAGACCTCTTTTTGAACTCTGACTGATGAGTCAGAGTGAGTGAGAGACTTACTTGCTGGTGACTCCTCCCCCTGGTGGCAGGCCAGGTATGTCCTCAGAGACCAGAAACTTCATCACGTGCAGCAGGTCAGGGTCCTTGTCCTGCGACTTTAGCAGATTGACAATCTCTACACACACAGACAGAGAGAAAGGGAGAGAGTTATGTAATGATCAGTCAGAATTAAGCTGCCATTGTCTAAGAGCTCTTGTTATTGTTATCAAGTTTCATTTTGATGTGATGTCATATTAATATGAAAGCCTATTGTGAGTGAGACCAAGCCAAGATGGTTTAGAGCTGCATAGTTAGCTTAATCGCAACTCAAGCCCATCAAAAGACCTACCTTCCACTTTGGCCTCGAGGAGGGTCTCTAGCTCGGCCTCTTTTTGTAGGGCCTCTTGTGACACCTGGGGTGCACCAGGGAAGATCACGATGATGATGCTCATGTTATCCAAACTGCCCTGTAGGGGGCGACAAAGGGAGCGCAGGAATGATGCCTTTGCTTGATATGTGCACAATTCTATGAGCTCTTGTAAGAGAAGCATAAGCCAATATTTTATATGAACAAGAAACATTGTTTGTTGGCGTATGATTCATTTCAATGATGTCATTTGTCACCCCAAACAAATCTAAATGAAATGGCATGAAAAAAAGCTGACGTAATGATGCCACTATTGATATTGAAGTTTACTTGAGGAATAATATGATGAGGAATATTCTTTGCTTGCTTAATGATAATGATATGACATCCCAATGGAGAACAGGACTATGAAGTCTCAAAGTGCACTGTTTTTAATATAAAAATCTTCTCAGCTGGGAAGATTTTTACATGACGCTGCAGGTGGAGGGATATTTTGATGTCATAGGAAAATTGAATTTTGAAAACAGTGGGATGTAGAATTTGGAATTAGAATACTAGAATGGACATGAAACTTCTCCTGTAAGTCGCTATGGATACTAAATGGCTAAAATGTAATGATGGTCCAAAGTTCAGCCATGGTTTTCCAGTGCTGTGATAAGATATTGTGTAAAACAATGAATGTGAAGAATTTATCTGCACTGTATGTGTGTTAGAGGAGTGATTCCTTTTATTAATATGCCAATATTCCATTCAAACAATGCAGTCAATCCACAGCCATACACTGGCTCAAGTCAGTTGATGATAGGTCTTACACAATTTGTAAATGAAACAAGTACTGATATTGTATCATATAATAGCGCTCACAGCTTTCCAAAAAAACAAAATCTGAGACATTTGTCTGTTTACATATATTTTAGAGGCTATTTATACAGAATAAACCTGTATAAACTGAATTTATAATTCTGACTATTTTAGATTGACCTATAATTCTGACACAATTTATGATACATCACATGCCTTACCTTTATATTCCTGTAAGTAAAAGCAGCAAATGCATCACCTATGCCTCTACTTCCATTCATTCCAATTAGACTGGTTTTGGATTTCTCCCTGATCAAGATTTTACATTTTGTATTTGTATTTATTATGGATCCCCATTAGCTGCCGACAAGGCAGCAACTACTCTTCCTGGGGTCCAGCAACATTAAGGCAGTTCATACAATTAAAAAAAAACCCTACTCCATCACTACCACATATCAACAGTACAAAATCCATGTGTACGTGTGTGTATAGTGTGCATGTTAGTGTGTGTGTATATGCATGTGTCTGTGCCTATGTCTGTGTTGCTTCACAGTCCCCGCTGTTCCATAAGGTGTATTTCTATCTGTTTTTTTTAAATCAAATTTTACTGCTTGCATCAGTTACTTGATGTGGAATAGAGTCCATGTAGTCGTGGCTCTATGTAGTACTGTGCACCTCCCATAGTCTATTCTGGACTTGGGGACTGTGAAGAGCCCTCTTGTGGCATGTCTTGTGGGGTATGCATGGGTGTCCGAGCTGTGCACCAGCAGTTCAAACAGACAGCTCGGTGCATTCAACATGTCAAAACAAGTAGTGCTGAAGTCAATCTCTCCTCCACTTTGAGCCAGGAGAGATTGACATGCATATTATTAATATTAGCTCTCGGTGTACATCCAAGGGCCAGCCGTGCTGCCCTGTTGTAAGCCAATTGCAATTTACCTAAGTCCTTTTTTGTGGCACCTTACCACACAACTGAACAGTAGTCCAGGTGCAACAAAACCTGTAGGACCTGCCTTGTTGATAGTGCTGTTAAGAAGGTAGAGAAGCGCTTTATTATTGATATGCTTCTCCCCATCTTAGCTACTTAGCTGTATCAATATGTTTTGACCATGACAGTTTACAGTCCAGGGTTACTCCAAGCAGTTTAGTCACCTCAACTTGCTAAATGTCCACATTATTTATTACAATATTTAGTTGCGGTTTAGGGTTTAGTGAATGATTTGTCCCAAATACAATGCTTTTAGTTTTAGAGATATTTAGGACTAACTTATTCCTTGCCACCCACTCTGAAACTAACTGCAACTCTTTGTTAAGTGTTGCAGTCATTTCAGTCGCTGCAGTAGCTGACATATAGAGTTGAGTCATCCGCATACATAGACACTCGGGCTTTACTCAATGCCAGTGGCATGTCATTTGTAAAGATTTAAAAAAGTAATGGGCCTAGACCGCTGCCCTGGGGAATTCCTAATTCTACCTGGATTATGTTGGAGAGGCTTCCATTAAAGAAAATCCTCTGTGTTCTGTTAGACAGGTAACTCTTTATCTACAATATAGCAGGGGGTGTAAAGCCATAACACATACGTTTTTCCAGCAGCAAATTATGATCAATAATATCAAAAGTCTAACATAACAGCCTCCACAATCTTTTTATCATCAATTTCTCTAAGCCAATCATCAATAATTTGTGTAAGTGCTGTGCTTGTTGAATGTCCTTCCCTATAAGTATGCTGAAAGTTTGTTGTCAACTTGTTTACTGTAAATTGTATCTGGTCAAACACAATTATTTCCAAAAGCTTACTAAGGGTTGGTAACAGGCTGATTGGTCGGCTATTTGAGCCAGTTAAGGGGGCTTTACTATTCTTAGGTAGCGGAATGGCTTTTGCTTCCCTCCAAGCCTGGGGGCTGCCATTTTTGCCCCATTCTGGAGTTTTGAGGGATCATGACATAGCCCCTCTAGTAATTTAATAGGATCTCTATGGGGCTAATTGGTTATTGTGATGTCATGTCACAGAGCTGAGAAGCTAGGTTCACTGTGTGCTACAACATAACCTGCCTATCTTAAGTACAGACTCCAAGGAGGTAAGCCTGTTCTGTTGCCATTGGTAAAGTGAGGCTCTTCTTGGCCAGGTTAATAGGCCTAGCTCTCAGCTGGTGTGGCCCCGAGACCCTGAGTCTAACACACACACTCACCTATTATCATTTACTGTGCTGCCCTCATCTCTGTCCCTCTCTCTTTCTCTCCCTCTCTCTATAGCTCCCTCTCATAATCCTGCTATTTAGAGGACAGGTACAGGTCGTGCTAGTGTTAAGACTTGCCATTGTAAGTCCTAACCAGCATAAGCAGACCTAAATAAGATAACTGCTTACATAATGCTTGATACGTTAGGTATGTAACGATATAGGCCCTTCAACACACACCCTGTTCAGTGCTGAGTGCCATCATGTACTCCCCCTTCACAAAGGTCGTGACCCTTGTGACCTAAATAATTATTGCCCTATTTCTAACCTTTCTTGCCTAGCTAACATATTAGAATCCTTGATAGATAGATAGATAGATAGATAGATAGATAGATAGATAGATAGATAGATAGATAGATAGATAGATAGATAGATAGATAGATAGATAGATAGATAGATAGATAGATAGATAGATAGATAGATAGATAGATAGATAGATAGATAGATAGATAGATAGATAGATAGATAGGGGGAAATTTCATTGTCAAGCAGCTACAACAAAACACAGGGCAGGTGCAAAAAGCCACAACGAAAGTACACAAAAGACAGATACACGGTACATGATACATAGAGCGGCAGTATGAAAAAGTATAGAAATACAAGATATCTGGAGTGCAAAAAAGTAAAAGCTATAAAAGAGACATTGCATAGTATGGGTGGTTGGCTGAATATGTACACTATACATTGGTGTATGTTGGATGGTTAACTATACTATACAGGTTGATGGCAGAGAAATACTTCAGTAGCTAAAAATGCGTATGATATGAGCAAGGGTAATAATAGTTTACTTAATAGACAGACTGGGTAAATGAACAGGTAAGTGAACATTTTGCATGGTTAAATTAGCTGTACAGTTAGGTATACAGTTATATTTACAGATAAGTGAATACTTGCGTGGTTACACAAACTGTACAGGTAAATGACAGGAAGAGATACTTTAATAGCTAATTAATTCTCAGCTAAGATATTTCTTATCTTGAAATGTATTCTAAAATGTACATCAGTCAGGTTTTAGACCAGGTCATAGCACTATCTCTGCTACATCCCTAGTTATACATTATGTGGTTAACTGTATAGATAAAAGGCAACATTGTGCTGCCCTATTTATTGACCTATCAAATGCTTTTGATACTGTTGATCACTCACTGCTCATTCGGAGGCTTTCCTCAATTGGCCTAGACCAGGCTGCATGTAACTGGTTTAAAAATGACTTGATAGATACACACTGAGTTCTATCTACTGATTGTTTTAAATCAGGTTTTCTGGATATTACGAAATGTGTCTTGCAGGGGTCGATTCTGGGTCCTAAAGACATCTAGCATTTTCTAGCACCTAATTTGTAGAACAATCTTCAAAATGTTCTTAAATTTGATGTATTGGTGCCTCTAGGGCAATTCAGATAGATGATTGAGGACCTTATTACTGATGAATGTGTTGTTTTTTTATGAACATGTTTTTGCTTGCATTTTGTATTTATATTTTGATGTGTGTATTTTCTGTAATTTATGTCATTCAGGGCTCATCTGTAAAAGAGACCTTGGTCTCAGTATGACTATGATAATAAAAAAATATATAATAATCTTGAATTAAAGGCAATATTTAGACTGTAGTTAGAAAATGGCCATTGTCTGTGGACGAAACTCCCTCCAGTGCAGTGTAAGTCACCTTGCTGTACCAACCTGGCTGTGTCCAGCTCTTAAATCCTCTGACTGATCTGAACACTTGGTATTGGAATGGTATTAGTGGTATTAATGGTATTAGCCGGCTTTGTATTCATGTTACCTGATGAAATTGCTGTACAATATGATCTTGTTGCCATCTGATGCACATTCAGATGTCATACATCAGCACTGCAGAGCTCTCCCTGTCCTATGCCGTGCCTTGATTGTATTACTGTTGATAATATCTGGTAATGTGCATGTACACCCTGGCCCATCTACTGTTGCTAGCCCCAATTCTGACTTGTGCTCTGATATCTGCTTCACTGATTTCTGCTCTCGTAAAAGCCTGGGTTTTCTGTACTTAAACACTAGAAGCTTATTACCTAAAATGGATCAATAGAAAGTGTGGATTCACAGCTCCAATATAGATGTGTTGGTCATTACTGAGACGTGGTTAAGGAAGAGTGTTTTGAATACTGATGTTAACATTTCTGGTTATAACCTTTTTCGGCAAGACAGATCTTCCAAGGATCACCTTCAGTGCTTGGTTGTCACCACCAAGTCTGTCCCCAAACAATTTGATTTGCTGGCTTTAAGTATTAAACTTTTAAATAACTCTTTGTTGACTGTTGCAGGGTGCTATCGTCCTCCATCAGCACCGGCCTGTACCCTACCTGCCCTAAGCTCTCTCTTGGCCCCTTACACTAAGTCTGAATTTGTCCTGCTAGGTGACCTAAACTGGGACATGCTTAAACCACCTGACCAAGTCCTAAAGCAATGGGACTCCCTACATCTTTCTCAGATTATCCAAACACCCAGAAAAGGCTACTTTTGTTATCCTCACAAATAATCCTGATAGGTATCAGTCTGGTGTTTTCTGTAATGACCTTAGTGATCACTGTTTTACAGCCTGTTCGTAATGGCTGCTTAGTGAAATGACCTGTCCTGATTTGTCATAGACGCTTGGTAAAAAACTTTAATGACCAAGCCTTCCTTCATGACCTGGCATCTGTAAATTGGTATAGAATCAGCTTGATCCCCTCTGTCGAAGATATTTATATTTTCAGTTGTATTGTTAACAATCACACCCCCGTAAAGAAAATGAGAATTAAAAAACAGGTACAGCCTTTGTTCGTAATGGCTGCTCAGTGAAACGACCTGTCCTGATTTGTCATAGACGCTTGCTAAAAAACTTTAATGAGCAAGCCTTCCTTCATGAACTGGTTTCTGTAAAATGGAATATAATCAGCTTTATCCCCTCTGTCGAAGATGCTTGGACCTTCTTTTTTGATATTTTCAGTGGTATTGTTAACAAACACGGCCCCATAAAGAAAATGTGTATTAAAAACAGGTTCAGCCCCTGGTTCGACCGTGATCTTCAAGAGTTACTCCACCTCAAGAATTGCATTTGGCGAAAGACCCGGCACAAGCTTACTCAGGCTGACTGGCTCTCGTTCAGGGAAATAAGAAACAAGTGCACTCAGGCTATCCGGAAGGCCAAAGTTAGTTACTTTAAGGAAAAGTCCTCTCTCTGTGGGTCTAACCCCAAGAAATTCTGGAAAACGGTTAAAGACCTGGAAAATAAACCCTCCCCCTCACAGCTGCCCATCTCCCTTAAAGTTGATGATGTGGTTGTTACTGACAAGAAGCACATGACTGAGCTCTTTAATCAACACTTCATTAAGTCAGGATTCCTACATTGTTTGACTCAGCCATGCCTCCTTGCCTGTCCAACATTTCCTCAGCTGCCACCCCTTCTAATGCAATTATCCCTGATGCTTCTCCCTCTTTTTCCCCTGCCCCCCTACAAAGTTTTCCCCTGGAGGCAGTTACTGAGTCCGAGGTACTAAAGGAGCTCCTGAAACTTGACCCCAAAAAACCATCTGAGTCAGATGGTTTAGACCCTTTCTACTTTAAGGTTGCTGCCCCTATCATCGCCAAGCCTATCTCCGACCTTTTTAACCTGTCTCTCCGCTCTGGGGAGGTTCCCATTGCTTGGAAGGCAGTCACGGTTAGTCCTTTATTTAAAGGGGGAGATCAAGCTGATCCTAACTGTTATAGGCCTATTTCTATTTTGCTCTGTTTATCAAAAGTGTTGGAAAAACTTGTCAATAATCGACTGACTGGCTTTCTTGATGTCTATAGTATTCTCTCTAGTATGCAATCTGGTTTCCGCTCAGGTTATGGATGCGCTACTGCAACCTTAAAGGTCCTCAATGATGTCACCACTGCCCTTGATTCTAAGCAATGTTGTGCTGCTACTTTTATTGACTTGACCAAAGCTTTTGATACGGTTGACTATTCCATTCTTGTGGGCCGGCTAAGGAGTATTGGTGTCTCTGATCTGGTTTGCTAACTACCTCTCTCAAAGAGTGCAGTGTATAAAGTCAGAAAATCTGCTGTCTCAGCCACTGCTTGTCACCGAGGGAGTACCCCAAGGCTCACCCCTAGGCCCCATGCTCTTCTCAATTTACATCAACAACATAGCTCAGGCAGGAGGAAGCTTTCTAATCCATTTATATGCAGATGATACAGTCTTATACTCAGCTGGCCCCTCCCTGGGTTTTGGGTTAAATGCTCTACAACAAAGCTTTCTTAGTGTCCAACAAGCTTTCTCTACCTTTAACCTTGTTCTGAACACCTCCAAAACAAAGGTCATGGTTTGGTAAGAAGAATGTCCCTCACCCCACAGGTGTGATTACTACCTCTGAGGGTTTAGAGCTTGAGGTAGTCACCTCATACAAGTACTTGGGATACGGTACACTGTCCTTCTCTCAGCACGTATCAAAGCTGCAGGCTAAAGTTAAATCTAGACTTGGTTTCCTCTATCGTAATCACTCCTCTTTCACCCCAGCTGCCAAACTAACCCTGATTCAGATGACCATCCTACCCATGCTAGATTACGGAGATATAATTTATAGATCGGCAGGTAAGGGTGTTCTCGAGCGGCTAGATGTTCTTTACCATTTGGCCATCAGATTTTCCACCAATGCTCCTTATAGGACACATCACTGCACTCTATACTCCTCTGTAAACTGGTCATCTCTGTATACCCTTTGCAATTTATAAAACCCTCTTAGCCCTCACTCCCCCCTATCTGCGATATCTACTGCAGCCCTCATCCTCCACATACAACACCCGTTCTGCCAGTCACATTCTTTTAAAGGTCCCCAAAACACACACATACCTGGGTCGCTCGTCTTTTCAGTTCGCTGCAGCTAGCGACTGGAACGAGCTGCAACAAACACTCAAACTGGACAGTTTTATCTCAATCTCTTCATTCAAAGACTCAATCATGGACACATACTGACAGTTGTGGCTGCTTTGCGTGATGTATTGTCATCTCTACCTTCTTGCCCTTTGTGCTGTTTTCTGTGCTCAATAATGTTTGTACCATGTTTTCTGCTGCTACCATGTTGTGTTGCTACCATGTTGTTGTCATGTTACGTTACTACCATACTGTGTAGTCATGTGTTGCTGCCTTGATATGTTGTTGTCTTAGGTAGCTCTTTTGGTTGTGTTGTATTGTGTCTCTCTTGTCGTGATGTGTGTTTGGTCCTATATTTATATTTTTTTTATTTGTATTTATTTTTTTAAATCCCAGCCCCCTTCCCCGCAGGAGGTCTTTTGCCTTTTGGTAGGCCGTCATTGTAAATCAGAATTTGTTCTTAACTGACTTGCTTAGTTAAATAAAGGTTAAATAAAATAAAAAAAGTCTCCAGGAGGGTAGAGGACAGCCAAGACCTGGGGATGATATCATTGCCTGAAGATACTGCCAAAGTCCTCTTAACCCTCTCACCCCCGGCACCTTCTGAATTTCCATACAATGTCCAGTAATGGTCATTGTTGCAATTTACTCACTTTGGCAATTAGTGAGTGTACCCCTTTTTGAAGTTTATACTCTGGTCCTGCATACGTACCCATATAGAGGAGGCAAAGGTTTAGGATCAGTGTGATTCTGCATGTAGTGTGATCTGCTAATTTATACACTGACCTTATAGAGGCAGAGGTCAATGACCTGGTTGCAGATCTCCCTCAGGTCATTGCACACCTGCAGGCGGTGGCGGACGAACGCACACAGCTCCTCATTGCCAATGGCGTCCCACACGCCGTCACAAGCCACTATGAGGAACTCATCTTTCGGGGACCTCTCCAGCTCGTACACCTCTGGCTCTGGGGAGACCAGCTGCTCAGTTTGGGACCTCCAGTCCACCTCCTTAAAATCAAAGTCTCCCAGGGTTCTGGACACGGCCAGGGAGCCGTTCACCCTATGCTGGGTCACCGAGCCGCCTGCGTTCTGTATCCGCTCCTTCTCCCTAGGGTTGAAGGGCTTGTGGTCCTCCGTGTAGAAGATGACCTGGCCATCACGGCAGAGGAGCGTCCGCGAGTCGCCACAGTTGATGAAGTAGACATGCTGCGGCGAGAGCATGACGGCGGCCGCCGTGGAGCCACTGCGCTCCCAGCATTCCTGGCGCGTCAGCGTGTGCATGTGGCTGTCGATGGCCAGGAAGCCCTCGACGATCCCCTCCTTCACATCATCAGGGTCCTCCTCCGCCTTTACGCGCCCTGGAAGCAGGAGAGATCAATACGGGTTAGAGACCTGGCCTATAGGTGACAAATAAACAACATTATTTGGTTCTAATTCATATTAGGTTGCTCTGCCTAAAATCAACACGCAGAAGTTAACTACAGTGTGGCCAACTACATGATTACTACACATAGTTACAATACAATTCTTTGACCCCCAACTTTACCGGCTTGGGTCCAGGGTACAAATGCCCACTGTGCCCTGCCAGAGCCCAAATCTCAGAGCGCAGGTCGTGTTGTTGTAGTCCTCATAGGTCACCATCTGTCAGTCTTGCTCGTAGCATTAATTTATGAATTGTTGCCATGTAGGTTAGGATTAAACGTTTGTCTTGAGTTAAGTAGGCTCAAGTGTCAGATTTAAGTATCTCATAGTTCGGGCCAAGAATAAGGATCAAGAGGTTAACAGCAACAGCTGTCAGCCATTTTGAGCTACCATGTTTATGTTTAGTAAAACCAAGCAAGATATTGTCTTTGGTATTCATGATCAAGATTACACTCTCCCTTATACACAATACACATAGCCTACTGGACAACGGAACCTTGTCATTGCTCCAATGGAAGACACCCATGCCTAAGACAAAGAAGTTGTTCAATGATTTATCAAACAATATCTGTCTGTGGAACACACACTGGAAATAGGTGTTGTAAAATGCTTCCCTACTAAATGCTTGCATATATTCCCTCCCGGTGAAAAATAAAGTAGGCTGCCTACAATGATAAAAATCAGTTAGTCAAAGTGGCGGCCCAATTTGGTACCTGTAGCGAGGATGTGTTGCAGCAGGTTGCAGGAGCAGTAGTGTGCCACCGTGTTGCCAGCGTGTCCATCAAACACTGCATAGTAGCCCCACTCCGCCAGCTCCCCTCCCATCTCCGGCATGCAGGCGTGGGCGTCCTCCATCTGCGCCCTCCAGCCCTGCATGCTGGCCGTTGCATAGTTCACCCCCCACTGAGACCTCCCCTCGGACGTGTGTTTCTCCAGGATGGGCCGGTCTAGGTAGACGCTTGGCCCGTTATCCTCATCACTAAATTCCTCTTCGTTCCCCTCGTGGCCATCCCTCTGTGCCCCCTTAAAGAAGAAGGTGACCATCTTCTCTGTCTCCTTGGCTAGCTGGCGGAGGAAGGAGGGCACCTCCACGGCGCTGGCCCGCCTGGCCGTCCTCATGGCTCCTCGGAGGTGCCGCTCGAGTCTCTTTCCTGACCTGGCGCTGGTCCTCCTCTTCCCCTCTCTCCTCCTTCTCCCAGTCGGTGTCCCCCTCAGCAGGTCCAGGGCAGTGGGTTTAGCCGGACACGCTGAGCAGGTGGACAATAAGTTGACTCTGGACTGTAGAGTTGTTTTTAGGTGGGCTTGTAGTTTCTGATTCTTTATGCGTTGTGATATGTGGAGTGTTTGTGGCTGTACGGTGCCCGCTGTGCGGTGTCCACTCTTATCACATTCTCTGTCTTTCTACTCCTCTGTCTCTCCTGTCCCTGGCCAGTGTTTGCCCTGTGATGCTATTGGCCTATATCTGTTGACTTATCCCTCAGCATGATCACCCCTCCTCTCTCTCTCTCTCTCTCTCTCTCTCTCTCTCTCTCTCTCTCTCTCTCTCTCTCTCTCTCTCTCTCTCTCTCTCTCTCTCTCTCTCTCTCTCTCTCTCTCTCTCTCTCTCTCTCTCTCTCTCTCTCTCTCTCTCTCTCTCTCTCTCTCTCTCTCTCTCTCTCTCTCTCTCTCTCTCTCTCTCTCTCTCTCTAACGCTACTAGTTAATCTCCAACCTGCGTGGGATCTTAGAATAGCACTGTATGACCGAATGTACGGTATGGATTATGAGCCTGTCAGCGTTTCATAGCAGCACAGTGGACAGATAGAATCTGTAACTGGACATCTGTAGTTTATTTTCAGAAGCCTGTTAGCAATGTCATTTGTGGATCTGTTAGTCTATCTAAGACTTTGGCGCCCACTCTCGTTCTCTTTTTCTCTCGTTCTTTTTTTCTCTTTAACACAATGCCACACACTCTCACACATAACCCACACACACACACACACACACACACACACACATTAGAATGGATTAGCCAATCAGTGACACATCTGACTGATATGGAGGACCCAGATTATTATCCATGTGTGTCATGTGATTAAACCAGTTTAACAGTTCAACCAGTTTAAACAAGTCAGTTTATCATTACTGATATAACTGAAGCATCAGAGGGAAATCCTCACTCCTCATCAGATGTCCCCTAGCTATAGTATAAGCCTAGGCATTCCTCTTCCATCTCTGCTGTTTCTCTTAAACTAATTACCTGGTTTGTATTTATTTAGATGCACTAATTCTGGATTTAAAGTTGATCAAGCTATCTATAGAACCCGTTATAGGTTGATTTATGGGTTCAGGTTGGGGATGTGACCCGTTATATGGTGGTCATATACAGAAGTGAATGAGTAAGTAACCTACACATCCCCTCTGTATTTATTTGGACAGTGACGCTAAAATGTGTAAATGTGGCTCTATACTCCAACGTTTTGGATTTGAGCTCGAGATCAAATGTTTCAGATGAGACAGAATGTCACCTTTTTTTATTTGAGGGTATTTCTCATACATATAGAAATGAAAGCACATTATCTATCTATTCCCCCCATTTGAATACTTTTTATTTATTTTTATACAGTATTTTGACAAATTCCCTTGTGTATTAAAGTAGTCACAACTTTAGAACTTGGTCCCATATTCCTAGCACGCGACGACTACATCAAGCTTGTGACTCTACAAACTTGTTGGATGCATTTACAGTTTGTTTTGGTTGTGTTTCGGATTATGTTTCCAGGCTGTATCACATCCGGCCATAGGGCGGCGCACAATTGGCCCAGTGTTTCCCGGGTTTGGCCGGGGTAGGCCGTCATTGTAAATAAGAATTTGTTCTTAACTGACTTGCCTAGTTAAATAGGTTAAATAAAAAAATCATAATATTAAAAAATGTTTTGCCCAATTAGAACTGAATGGTGAATAAAGTATGGTGTCATTTTGGAGTCACTTATTGTAAATAAGAATAGAAGATGTTTCTGAACACCATAAGGTGGATAATCATGAATTAATTGTGAATAATGAGTAAGAAAGTTACAGAGGAAAAAATATCAGTGCGTGCGTGTGTTAGATGAGTGACCTCATATGCTCGAATTGTTTTGACCAGAAATGTGTGAGTAAGTTTATCCATTAAACATGAAGAATCCAATGCATTCTGTTTTTAGTATCCAATTACATGAGCACACCGTAATTGCAGTAGTTGGTCAGATGTAATTCTACATTGCTGAATGTATTTCCTAAAACATCTTTGAAATTATAATATACAGTGTAGAAAACATTAGGAACACCTTCTCTTTCTGTGACAGACTGACCAGGTGAATCCAGGTGAAGCCTATGATCCCTTATTGAAATCTACTTCAATCAGTGTAGATTAAATCAAATCAAATTTTATTTGTCAAATGCTCTGAATACAACAGGTGTAGATCTTACCATGAAATGCTGACTTTCAAGCCCTTAACCAACAATGCAGTTTTAAGAAAATAGAGTTTAGAAAATATTTACTAAATTAAAAAATGAACACTAAAATAACAATAATAATGCTATATAAAGGGGGTACCAGTACCGAGTCAATGTGCAGGGGTACAGGTTAGTTGAGGTAATTTGTACATGTAGGTAGGGGTAAAGTGACTATGCATAATTAATAAACTGCGAGTCACCCAAGTGCCTTCCTCTGACACCGCCTAGTATATAGGTCTTGGATGGCAGGAAGCTTGGCCCAAGTGATGTACCGGGTTGAATGCACTACCCTCTGTAGCATCTTACGGTCGGATACCGAGCAGTTGCCATACTAGGCGGTGATGCAACCGGTCAGGATGCTCTCGATGGTGCAGCTGTAGAACTTTTTGAGAATCTAAGAGATCCATGCCAAATTTGTTCAGTCTCCTGAGGGGGAAAGGGCATTGTCATGCCCTCTTCACGACTTTCTTTGTGTGTTTGGACCATTATAGTTTGTTGGTGATGTGGACACCAAGGAACTTGAAACTCTCGACCCGCTCCACTACGTGTTCAGCCCTCCTTTTCCTGTAGTCAATGAACATCTCATTTGTCTTGCTCACGTTGAGGGAGAGGTTGTTGTCCTGGCATCACACTGCCAGGTGTCTGACCTTGCCCTGTAGGCTGTCTCATCGTTGATGGTGTTGGAGTCATGCTTGGCCACGTGGGAGTACAGGAGGGGACTAAGCACGCACCCCTGGGGACCCCCAAGCGTGGCAAATGTATTGTTGCCTACCCTTACCACCTGGGGGCGGCCCATCAGGAAGTCCAGGATCCAGTTGCAGTGGGAGGTGTTTAGTGCCAGGGTCCTTAGCTTAGTGATTAGGTTTGTGGGCACTATGGTGTTGAACGCTGAACTGTAGTAAATGAACATCATTCTCACATAGGTGTTCCTTTTGTCCAGATGGGAAAGGGCAGTATGGAGTACGATTGAGGTTGTGTCATTTGTGGATCTGTTGGGGCCGTATGCAAATTGGAGTGGGTCTAGGATTTCCGGGATGATGCTGTTGATGTGAACTATGACCAGCCTTGCAAAGCACTTCATGGTTACCGACGTGAGTGCTACGGGCGGTAGTCATTTATGCAGGTTACCTTCGCTTTCCTGGGCACAGGGACTATGGTGGTCTGCTTGAAATAACATGTAGGTATTACAGACTCGGTCAGGGAGAGGTTGAAAATGTCAGTGAAGACACTTGCCAGTTTGTCCGCGCATGCTCTGAGTACACGTCCTGGTAATCCGTCTGGCCCCGCAGCCTTGTTAATGTTGACCTGTTTAAAGGTCTTGCTCACATCGGTTACGGAGAGCGTGATCACACAGTCGTCTGGAACAGCTGGTGCTCTCATGCATGCTTTAGTGTTGCATGCCTTGAAGCGAGCATAAAAGCATTTAGTCCGTCTGGTAGATTTGCATCACTGGGCAGTTCGCAGCTGGGTTTCCCTTTGTAGATGAAAGGGAGGAGAAAGGTTAAAGAAGGATTTTTAAGCCTTGAGACATGAGACATGTGTACCATTCAGGGGGTCAATGGGCAAGACACAAATAATTAAGTGCCTTTGAACTGAGTATGGTAGTAGGTGCCAGGTGCACCGGTTTGAGTGTGTCAAGAAATGCTGGGTTTCTTGACATAGTTTCACTTGTGTATCAAGAGTGGTCCACCACCTAAAGGACATCCAGCCAACTTGACACAACTGTGGGAATCTTTGGAGTCAACATGGGCCAGCAACTCTGTGGAACGCTTTTGACACCTTGTAGTCCATGCCCCGACGAATTGAAGCTGTTCTGAGGGCAAAAGGGGGTGCAACTCAATATTAGGAATGTGCTGCTAATGTTTTGTACACACAGTGTATTGTACCTGCCAGGAAGTGCAATTTATAGCCTAACTAAATGTGTGTTTTCTGAATAGAGAAAATGTCTATATTTCATATAATTTCCCCCTTATATATTGTCTAAGTCTGACCTGTGAGTCAGTGCAGTCAGTGATGTACATGAGCAGGATGATTTAGCTGACACATCATGTGACCACTCATTTGCAGAAGTAGCTTCAGGCAGCACACCAGGGCTACAATGGGCTGGGCTACAGTATGTGCTGCTGCTACTACTGCTGCTTACTAACGCCAGGCCATCTACAAATGCACCCTTCTGCTTTACCTAGCAGTCTCATACATGGTGATTATTTCAAAACACCCAGTAAGACGTACAGTATGTCTGTCTGTGTGGGAGGGTGCAAAATGACATGTATATGAGCTCTATCTTTCCCTTTGTTATGTGTATGCAATAAGGCCATGCCCACTATCACTACTAGGGTTGCAAAGGGTCGGAAACTTTCCGGTAAATTTCCAAACTTTTTCCAGAAATGTACCATGGGAAGTTAAGCCCTGGAATTTTGGGAATTTTGCTTAAATTCATCAAAAAGTTAGCTTATAACAGTGAAACATTTTTGAGGGATACACATAAGGTCTTGTGGCATATGTTGGTTAAACTATCCCCAATTCAATGGAATTGCAACCCTTTGCATGCACAGTGCATCACATGTGCAGTGCACTCTTCCATCACATGTACAGCTGATTCTCAAGATCACACTAATGAGATGCTATTGAGCCCAAACTACTACACTGTCTGAGTCAGCCAAGGACTACATGCTTTCTGGTAATTTTTGATTTACAATTCTGGGTGGGGTGAATATATTTTATATGACATGCATTATTTTTTGCTAGTAAATATTAGCCTACAGCAAAGTGTGTTTAAATAATTTCTAACTTATTAACAATTTCTGCTAGTTAGTTTTCGCTACCATGTGGGTTTTAACTTGCTTGAGCCTGCTAACTGAGTGTTAATTCACCTGTTTCCATACATGTTTCATTTTAAAACATGTATCTTACAAACAAGTTGTTTAATCTAACTGCTTAACTATTTATCTGTACATAGAATAGTATTTGGGTTTAATTTTAATAAAAAAAAAATCTTTACAGGAAAATGCCACGGGCACAATCTGATGTGTGGAGACATTTCACTGCAGCTAATGTAGAAGGAAAAGCTGTGTACATTTGAAAATACTGTGCCAAATCATATGTGAAGAATGCAACAAAGATGCAGAATCATCTGGTCAAGTGCATAACGTTCTCTCAGCGCTCACAACAAGCAACGTCTGACAAACGTCCCTCTACTTCTATTCGAGGTGAAAATTATGAATCAGACACCTTATCGATAGCAACAGCTCATGGTCCTCCTGGAATCAGAGGTTTTTTTTTGGGAGATGCGATGGATCATTGGGGATCATTCAATATTCCCTTTCTTTTGCTGTTCAGTGAAATCATCTCATTTTATGTTCAATTCGTAACTAAATTGTTTTTTGTATTTCTATTGGAAGGATTTAATCATTTGCAATTATGTCTACTTATGATAAGGTAAAAGGTTTATGTTTCTGTCTCCATATGATATGGTAAATATATCCAATGCATAAAACATCTACATTTAAATGGTATTAATATTAATTTGCATATTTCCGTTAATTCACATATATTCCCGTTAATTTCCATATATTCCCGTTAATTCCAATGGAAAGTTTCCACCTCTGAATATTCCCCAAAATGTGTAACCCTAATCACTACCACTACCAATCTTCCTGGATCTCAGGAAGAGTAGCTGCTGCCTAATGGGGATCCCTAATAAATACAAAGCCCCGTAAAATGCTTAGAAAAGCAGACAGAGATATACTCCCCTTGGCTGGATGCACACACTAATGATTAGTCATGAATGGAAGGAGGGAATTTCACACACACTCACGTATGCACACGCGCACACACACACACACACACTCTTTCTCTGCCTCTGCTCTGCCTGTGCTGCTCCCATGCCGTCATAGTGATTTGAGAGGGAGGGAGGGGAAAACCGAGAGCAGGAGAGGGTGGTAGGGAGGGGCCCTTGAGCGAGAGAAGGAAGGGGAGGGTGCATAGAGGGAGAGCCAGAAAGAAACAGCAGTGCTGCATCGGTGGAACAAGGGAGAGGGCACGAGAGAGAGAGAGAGAGAGAGATCCAGAGGAAGAGAGGGGGGCTTCCAGACTGGATGGGCCCAGCGGTGCCTTGATGGAGCATGGGCCAGGTTCTAGGATTCTCCCACTGCAGTGAGTGTGTCGGCTTTTGTCTGTCTGTCTGTCTGTCTGTCTGTCTGTCTGTCTGTCTGTCTGTCTTTGTACTAGCCGTATGCATGGCCACCGATCTCCCCTCTCACTCTCTTTGTCTCACTCCCTCCCTTGATAAACATGGTTGAACGGACAGATGGATGGATGCGATGCTGTAGCAGACGCACCTCTTTCTTTTCTTTTGTAGAGACCTATTGCAGATGTCTATGGGTTTTCAAGATGTGTAGGCTATGTGTGTGTGTTTCTCATTGAATGAGCACTGGTTATGTGTGTGTTTATGTAGGTTTTTTCATTTTAGCAAGGGCTTCTTTCACAGTTGCCGGCTGCTTGATTTATTGAGTGATCTGAGGCAGCAGGCTAGCTAATATAGTTAAGGCCTCTCCCATGCCTGCTCTAATAGAGCTGATCTGTACTGTAGGAGGGGGAACATAGTTAGCTGTTAGCATAATGTATACAAACACTAAAGAAAAAGGCTACTCAAATGCCTGGATTCGAGCCATGGATTCTCCTAATCTGTCTGAGAACAGGCTGTGTGTGGTATAATGCTTTTGTGCACAATGTAATGCTTTTGAATGTGATACAATGCTTTATATTGAGAGAAAATCTGTTATCTTGATAGTGTCTGCTCTCTAGGCTTATATGCAAATAGGCCTTGGCTAATAGTTGCAGACATTGAAATAGAAGGAGTTGTAGACATAGATGGTATAGAAGAGCCTCCAGTTTCACATAGAATGGCCAAATGACCGTCCTTAATCAGTTGTTAATCAGTCGTTTTTTTTTAGATACAAATGGTCTGTTTTATACTGTACATTTCACGACTGTGGTTATGATAGTTCCCTAGCCAATGGTAATAAACATGTCTCTGATTTAATCTTGATATTTTTCTTCCAGAGGAATACGGTTCTGTCTCCTCCACACCTGATTCAACCCCTCCCTGCACTGAAGGTAACATCACACAATGCATACATACTGTACAGGTTTAGAAAGGGACTGTGAATGATTGAACTTTGTATGTGAGAAACAATAATAATATATTTTTTAAATCATACTCTG
Source organism: Thymallus thymallus (assembly GCA_023634145.1). Lineage (NCBI taxonomy): Eukaryota > Metazoa > Chordata > Actinopteri > Salmoniformes > Salmonidae > Thymallus > Thymallus thymallus. The sequence continues at coordinate 8,428,515 of CM042378.1, read as the reverse complement.
ACATCTCTACAAAGTCAACAGCTGTAAAACCTAATATTTAATGTGTCCATTTGTTCGTTTGAATGCTTTTGTAGCCTTTCGGAAAAATTACTCCCATCAAAGGTGTTGTACATCTTTGGATGTTGCTTTTTCATTCAGACAAAGCATGTTGCGCTTAACTGGGCTTTCAACTCAGCACTCAAAAACATCAGAGGATATGGAGATGAGGAAGCAATGTCAAACGGCTCCTCCATAGACATTAAAGTCACAGAACGTGATATGTTTATGTATTAATATTGTGTGCTTATATTTTAAAAAATTTATATTTAACCTTTATTTAACTAGGCAAGTCAGTTAAGAACAAATTCTTATTTACAATGACTGCATACACCGGCCAAACTCAGACGACGCTGGGCCAATTGTGCGCCACCTTATGGGACTCCCATTCACGGCCGGTTGTGTCATTTACCTGTACAGTTAATGTAACCATGCAAATATTCACTTACCTGTAAATGTAACTATATTTACCTGTACAGTTAATTTAACCAGGCAAAATATTCACTTACCTGTTCATTTAACCAGTCTGTCTATTAAGTAAACTATTATTACCCTCGCTCATATCATACGCATTTTTAGCTACTGAAGTATTTCTCTGCCATGGACCTGTATAGCATAGTTAACCATCCAACATCCACCAATGTATAGTGTACATATTCAGCCAACCACCCATACTATGCAATGTCTTTTTATAGCTTTTTTGCACTCCAGACTTCTTGTATTTCTATACTTTTTCATACTGCTGCTTGACAAAGAAATTTCCCCTCGGGGATCAATAAAGTACATACATACATACATACATACATACATACATACATACATACATACATACATACATACATACATACATACATACATACATACATACATACATACATACATACATACATACATACATACATACATACATACAGGATTCGAACCAGGCTGTCTGTAGTGACGCTTCTAGCACTGAGATGCAGTGTCTTAGCTCCCAAGTGGCGCAGTGGTCTTTCTCCTAGGATTTAAGTTTTCACTGTAATGGTTGAAGTTTATAGCTTTTCTGTAATGAAAACCTATACAATTTTCAACATATAACATTGACACAGGACAGAATAACAAATTAAAAATAGGTTTTACATTAAGGCTTTTCATGTGCCTGTTCTCTCCAGGTGGGAATGAGGAGTCTGAGCTGTACGACCTGCAGACGGCCAGGGAGTGGTCTGACGAAGAAGACGGGGGTCCGGAGGATGATGATGGTGGAGCTTCATCTCCCTCCATTTGGGGGACCCCGAGACAGACCTCCTTCGAGCCCACCTTCTCCTACATCGCCATCGCCGAGGCAGAGGCGGGCGGAGCCTCACGACCTCATCGTGACTCATCGTCATGGAGCCGGCGGAGGGGTGGTGCCAGGGGATTACGCACCTCCCTGAGCCGCACGGACACTGTGGAAACACTCCTCCCCCTGGACTCCCCCGACATGGAGTGGGACCCCCACACCTTCCTTGCCCGAGAGGAGGAGGAGGAGGAGGAGGAGAGGGAGAGGGAGGAAAGGGAGAGGGACGTCCACAGACAGACTGCGACAGTCCAGGCCTCTCTCCTAGATACTGAGATTGAACCTCAAGAGAGGGACACAGAGACCCAGAGAGGGGAGACAGAGCCCCTGGAGACCAAGCACTACAGTCCCTCAGACAGCCACCAGGGTGAGCCCACTATGGGGCAGTGGGGATGGGTTGTGCTATCTAGATGGGAGGGTAGATGGGATCAGGGTAGGTAAATATACAGTGAAGTCAGAAGTTTACATACACCTTAGCCAAATACATTTAAACTCAGTTTTTCACAATTCCTGACAATCCTAGTAAAAATTCCCTGTTTGGGAATTCTTTATTTTAAGAATGTGAAATGTCAGAATAATACTGGAGAGAATGATTTAATTCAGCTTTTATTTCTTTCATCACATTCCCAGGGGGTCAGAAGTTTACATGCACTCAATTAGTATTTGGTAGCATTGCCTTTAAATTGTTTAACTTGGGTCAAACGTTTCGGGTAGCCTTCCACAAGCTTCCCACAATAAGTTGGGTGGATTTTGGCCCATTCCTCCTGATAGAACTGGTGTAACTGAGTCAGGTTTGTAGGCCTCCTTGCTCGCACACGCTTTTTCAGTTTTGCCCACAGATTTTCTATAGGATTGAGGTCAGGGCTTTGTGATGGCCACTCCAATACCTTGACTGTTGTCCTTAAGCCATTTTGCCACAACTTTGGAAGTATGCTTGGGGTCATTGTCCATTTGGAAGACCCATTTGCGACCAAGCTTTAACTTCCTGACTGATGTCTTGAGATGTTGCTTCAATATATCCACATAATTTTCCTTCCTCATGATGCCATCTATTTTGTGAAGTGCACCAGTCCCTCCTGCAGCAAAGCATCCCCACAACATGATGCTGCCACCCTGGTGCTTCACGGTTGGGATGGTGTTCTTCAGCTTGCAAGCCTCCCCCTTTTTTCCAAGCTAATTAAAGGCACAGTCAACTTAGTGTATGTAAACTTCTGACCCACTGGAATTGTGATATAGTGAATTATAAGTGAAATAATCTGTCTGTAAACAATTGTTGGAAGAATTACTTGTGTCATGCACAAAGTAGATGCCAAAACTATAGTTTGTTTACATGAAATCTGTGGAGTGGTTGAAAAATGAGTTTTAATGACTTCAACCTAAGTGTATGTAAACTTCCGACTTCAACTGTAGCTGCATGGAGCTACATATATAAATCAGGAGTACATTGTTTCAGGCTTTCTGGCCCCTGAAATCAGAGTTTATTGCTCCGGGATAAATGGGTGTAAACTCTATGTTTGAAAATGGAAGTGTGTCCCATTTGATAGTACATAACTGTTACAGGCTTACACACAACACAACTGAGTTGAGTTAATACTGTGTGTGTGTGTGTGTGTGTGTGTGTGTGTGTGTGTGTGTGTGTGTGTGTGTGTGTTAGTCACACAGCATGACTGAAGATGAAGTCAGACACCACTGTGCTTTAGACTGGACAGCATACTCTCACCTGTTGTGTAGGATCAGGATGAGCACATTTGTTAATAAGATTGCTAAATCACTATTCATTGTATAGTAGGTGAGGCTAAAGTAAAGAATTAAGTTGTTAGACTACATTGCTAGTTGATCTAATACGGCCTGGTTGTAGACTAACTTGATGCAGGGTGATGACATCATCAGAATGACCTTGTGTTCTGTTCCTCAGAAGCACCGCCCCCTGAGCCTGAGTCCCTCGTAACCACGGAAACCACAGTCACACTGCTCGCGGCTGTGCGACCAAGGGGCGGCCTCGACGATGACGTGTCATCCACTTCCTCTACCTCCATTGGTCAAAAGACTCAGGAAGAGCTGGTCAGCGAACAGTGGTTTTCAGCGCTCAACCTATCAGGCCCTACGATACACACCCACATAGCAGGTAACGTTTATAGCACATCTTACCTATTTTTATGTGACTTTACAATTTGAGCATCTACCATCCCCTTCCTAAAATCATTCTATTTGACTTCTACTACATTATCTTACGTCAGATAGTTCATGGCAACGTGGTCGTGTTAGAATGACGCCATCTGACGGAAGACGATGACCCCTTCCCTGATACCTCACTTCCATCTCTGTCCTTGATATGTTGCTGAGAACACAAATTCCTGGTCTGTCTGTATGCATGTCTGCTCAGACACACACACTGACACCCCAATCTTTCCGTATCCATTTGATCACTGTACACATGAAGGAGAGAGGGAGGGAAAGAGATTTCATCTGTCTCACCCTTGCTCTCTCTATCTTCTCTGGCCTCCATGGTCGATATGGATGACTCTTCAAGGGGGACGCCACTCAATATGGACCTCCGGCATATCCTCCAATCTTATTATAGTGTGTGGCTGGCCCGGGGGCTGGGTGGACTGTACTGTCCACTCCCCTTCACACTGATCCTGGGTGATTAATAGCTGGTTAAGCTGTTGACAGTCTTTAAGTGTTTTCTAGATATCATGTAAAGCAAACCATCTGGTTTCTGCATCAGAATGGGACTGAATGTGTCAGAACACATTTTACTCCCCATGTTTATTGTGAGGTTAGACTAGCCGGTTACAGGTTAGACTACCGCTATGCATATCTGAAATACAGTATATGAGGCTATTTGAGCCATCATGCTATCTAGAACCTAAAAGGGTTATTTGGCTGTCACAACACACTTATGTAATCAGAGACAGAACCGACACCAGCTAACAAAGTGCACAGGTATAGCATGAAAAACACATAGCCTGTAAGTACACTCTTTGAAAAACTGTTCCAAAAGGGTTCTTCGGCTGTCCCCATAGGATAACCTTTTGAAAAACCCTTTTTGGTTCCATGTAGAACTCTTTCCACTGAGGTTTCTACATAGAACCCAAAGGGGTTCTACCTGAAACCAAAAAGGGTTTTTCAAAAGGTTATCCTATGGGGACAGCCGAAGAACCCTTTTGGAACAGTTTTTCTAAGAGTGTACTTACAGGCGATGTGTTTTTCATGCTATACCTGTGCACTTTGTTAGCTGGTGTCGGTTCTCTCTGATTACATAAGTGTGTTGTGTAATTCTCTATCTGTGTCTGTTTCCTTGTCTGTGTGTGTTGTTCTCTGAGTGTGTTTGTGTGTCTGTTAGTGGTTTAGTATGTTCTCTATGTTATCCAGCTATGGCTATGTGTATGCCAACATGTCTGTCTCAAGGTTTGTCTCTGTCTCAGTCAATATACAGTATGTACAGTATGTGCATACTAAATGTGTGAATATGTGATTATACTGGGTATCTATATTTTCTCTATATCTATTTGTGTATCTACATTGGAGTCTCCGTGAGTCTTGAGGGGGGCGGGCCCTAGTGGGCTGATTATTTTGGACTGAAAGGTCTCTGTACTGCTGACGGGGCAGGGGAGGCCAAAAACAGCTCAGTGTGGCAGGGAGAGAGCAGAGAGTCTGAGAGAGAGACAAACAGAGAGAAGGGAGGGATAACCTGAGCAGCAACCAAAATGGCCAACATTAACGGTAAGACCCTGGGCTCAGAGAGACAAGATGGAGATCATATGAGACGGTGTCAGTCGGCACACTGAGATCGATCAGTGAATTGACTAGGATGGGAGGGTAGGCAGGTGACCTATTGAATGAGCAAAGCAGTGTCTCGTTTCAGACACCGGCAACATCAGGGCATAGTTAGTTACAGTACCTATCGTCCTCAGCCGTAGGGGCGTTTCCACATATAGGGACTGACTGTCTGTCCAGTGTAGAGCCGTGCATTAACGATACCAGTATCGCAATATTTTTTCCATGGCAAAAATGAAACTCTTTGGTCCTTTTAAAAACCTGCTCCTCCCGGTCCTAGTGATGACCACCCAGAGTTGTGTTATAGCTTGTTACAGCATGTAGGGACCATCTGTGTGGTTGTTTGTGTATGTAAGAGGCTAGTAGCGTGATGAGCTGGTCTGTGCCCCATTTGACAGGGTAACCTCTTTGGGCAGCAGTGTTGGCAAAGCCAAGGTGTTTCACAAGGTTACTCTGGGACTTCCTGCATGGTTTTGGTTGTGGTGGTAAATAATGCCAGGTCAGGCTGTGAATTGGTTGACTGGTGATTAGGTTGTAGTAACGATTTAGTCAGTCAGTCAGTCAGTCAGTGCTCAGCTCTGTGGTGGTTAGTTCAGTCAGAGGAGTGCTGCATTGTATTTCCTCATGGTGTAAGAGTATGCTGCACTTGGCACAGATAAAGAGGTATCGCTAAGATGATGGCAAATACAGCTTTCAATATTGTCTGTACTATTATATCACTATATTAACATCAACCAATATAGACATGGCTTACTATAGAGTCATTCTATTGGACCGTCACATGAGGGGTTTGTTTTTCCCACATGCCTTTGTCACTACAGTTTACCACCTCCGAGGGTCAGCGAGCTGGTAGTGTTCAGCTTCATTATAATGTGCTATCAGTGTTTTCGCTATCTTTTGGTTGGGAGCTACTGCTACTTTTTCCATGGAGGGTTCAGGCAAGGGGAGCCTCCATTTTGGCTCTGAGAGGGCCCAGTTGCTGGGTGACTGATCGAGGGAGACGGACAGGGTGCAGAGAGGGGGTGGAAGCGGGCTTGAAGACTGCCAGCAGGTGCTCTCCGAGGCAACATTTATATTCAGGGTCCTTGCTCCCTCCTCTCCTCTTTTCTTTCCTCTTCTCTCTCCCTTCCTCTATACAGTATGCAGGCTATATTAAGCCCAGGCCAGTCTTGACGTCTCATCCTGCTCCTGTGTGGGTTTTCTCTCTGCCTGGTGATCACTGGCCCTCTGCTCTGCCTCCGCACAGCAGAAAGGCCTCCTGGCCTACTGAGCACTGGAGAGTCAGAGCTAAACAGGGACTGACTGGCTGGTGATGCTGTGGGGGTTTTGTAAAAGGCACATAGGCAGGAACAGTGAGGAGGAGAGACTCTTGCAGCTCTGACTGTCCCTGCTGCCGTTAGCAACCTATTCAAATAACTAGAGGAAGTGTCAGACACGTGGGCTTGTCCCCTCCCCCACCCTGCTTCAATGGGGAGGGGCTTCCACTCTGTTTCTAAATTGGTTTATATTTTAAGTGAACATGTAGACTACGCAACTGTCTTATTTCTCCACCTTTTCTCCCTCTCTTGTCAATCCATCTCTGTCTCCTCTCCTCTCCTCTCCTCCTCAGTGATGGATCTGATCTACTGGAAGGACACAGAGCGTACAGGCATAGCATTCACAGGGCTGGTGGTGGGTTTGCTGTCCTTGTTCCAGTTCAGCATCATCACAGTCATCTCCACCATCTCCCTGGGTGTCATGTGCTTCACCGCCTCAGTCCGCCTCTACTATAAAATCCTGCACGGGCTCAGCATGGGAGACGGAGTGCACCCCTTCCAGTGAGTGGCTGGCCACCCAGGATGGGATGGGATAAAATGTGGTGGGAAGTGTTCCTGTCTCTCATCTCTCCTCTCCATTCACTTTGTCCTCTCCTCTGCTCTTTAAAAAACATTTCCTCTCTTCTCCTTTGTTCCCTTGTCTTCTTCCTCTCTTCTTTTCCTATTTCTTCTCGCCTGTCCTCTCCTCTTTTCTCTCATCCCCCACTCCCTTCCACTCGTTTATCTCCTCTCTTCTCTAATAATGCGGTGGGAGTGGCATTCAGGAATAGGTTCTTAATTGGCTGGATTCCCTCACCTCCCAAAAAAGATCCTGTCTGGGCTCACAGTCCAGTGGGCTTGTCTTTAGAAACGGCAGTGTGTTTTATGATTTTGTTTAGGTTAACCACTGTTTGATAAAATAGTTGATAGACTTCATCCATCATTTTTATTTGAATGTCTGTGCTGATGGAAATTATTGAGGCATAAGACAACAAAATGTGTATGCATCAGGGTGTTTTCGTGGTGACTATCACTAATTTTCTAATCAACACTTTCCTCCTTCCCATTGGTCCTTGACTCTGCTTTTCTACCCTCCTCTCTTTCTCTCCTCAGGGCGTATCTGGATCTGGACATCAGTTTCAGTGGGGAGCTGGCTGACCAATACATGCAGAAGGCCATCATTACAGTCGTCTCTGCTGCTAACTCACTCAAGAATCTCTTCCTGGTTGGAAGCCTCTTCGACTCTCTCAAGGTGAGACTGCCGAGGTATTAGATCTCATCGATCCTCATGTAGAAATGGCCAGAATATAGTAGTGTACCTTTTTATATGCTCTCCTTCAGTAACTCCTCTCAGTCTTGCTCATTCACTTAAGGTAAAAAAATCTCCTTCCCTTCTCCTCCTTGTCTCTTGTCCATGATCGTGTTTACCAGAGGCCATCTTGTCGTTGTGGATTTACTTCAACATTACCACCTCTAGCTGTCTGGGCTCGACTCTCTTTCATTAGAGCAGACATCCCTCCCTCCCCTTTCTTTATCCATCTTTTTCTCTTCCTCCGTTCTGTGATGTCCTGGCATTAGCCTGCCTCCCCGTTCACTGGAGATGACGACGTTGTCATGCCCTCCGTCGCCAATGACGACTGTGTTTCCTTACAAGACCACTATCAAAGACAGCTGCTGTCATACCCACTGTGGTTCATATGATTGTGATAATCATGTACATACAGTCCTGCTGCTATAAATGTCCCCTTGTTTTGGAAACTGGCAGCAAGCACTATTGCAAGTTTGTAGAACGTTGGGTTTTTTATTGAATTGGCATCGGGGATGATACACCAAAAATATGTGTTGCATTGTAAGAAAGCAACTGTATCTTCCCCTTACAAGTATACCTGAGAGCTCTCAAAATAATTGCAATGGTATCCTTTTTTATGGAGGCTAAAACAAAATAGTAATCATGCAAAGGTTACTTTTAACAGTTTGCCAAGGCTATGCAAAGGTTTTCGTCCTTTCCCTCTCCCCCATCCTATGTATGAATGTTTGTTTCATACAGAACATGTATGACATTTCTCTGTTACGGTTACTCTACGTCAGTCCTGACATTTCAATGAAGCATGTTCCCTTGTCATAGTTATACAATATGTACAGCAAACTTCGACTAATAACAAAATCTTACGCTCAATTCTCTATCAAATGATAAACCGTTTCTGCTAGAGACCTTCCTTTTAGACAGTTATTTTCTCTCCAATTTACCGGGACAGTAGAACTAAAACATTGGCACATTGAATCAACAACAGTCATATGCGTCGCACCATAATGCTTTAGGGTTAAATGTAAATTTACAGCAGGAGTACTTAGTGTGGCTTATCACAGTTAGTGAGAGCCAGTGTGACTGTGCCACGTAGCCTTGAGCCTGAGCCTCAGAAGCCCCAGAGCCCCGTGGTCTCAACCCTGACCTGGCCGGTATGTGACATGGGACACAGGTGGCTGTTAACCCAGTTACAGGGGCGAGAGGAGTTTCGTCTTCTCTGAAAGGGGGGGGGTGTCCCGTTTCAGGATGGGGGTATGGGCCCTGAGTGACAACCCACTGAACTATATTACACCAACTCCAGAAGGGTTATGGTGGATGTTCTGAGAAATATGTACTCATTCGTTTGTCAGGGACCATGTGTAATTTTGACATTTGATGCGTTCATTCATTGACATTTTACATTTACATTTTAGTAATTTAGCAGATGTCCTTATCCAGAGTGACTTACAGTTACATTAATTTTAAGAGGTGGGACAACCACATCTCAGTCATAGTAAGTACATTTTTCCTCAATAAAGTAGCTATCAGGAAAGTCACGAGTTCACGAAAGGTTTAGAGGGGGTGCTGTGGGATTGTTTTAAGATACTTTTTGCAACACATCTACCACAAGCTTGTGCTTCTAAGTCTTTGGTGGTCTTTGATGGTCCTGTATCGCTCAGTTGGTAGAGCATGGTGCTTGCATCCCCAGGATAGTGGGTTAAATTCCCTGGGCCACCCCATACTTAAAATGTATGCATGCATGACTGTAAGTAGCTATGGATAAAATCATCTGCTAAATATATTTATATTTTGATGGAATTTGCCATGCTTAATGCAAAGTGTACATTAAATTGTGCACTGTGTATGTGGGAGCTCACTGTGTTTCCTACCGTTCTTTTCAGCTCCTGGCTCTGATTTACCTGGTGACCTTCCTGGGAGACTTGTGTAATGGCCTTACTGTACTCATCATTGGTGAGAATCACAGACACAGTTAGAATCAGTATTTGAATAACTTTATCGTATTGCCAATCAGATACCATACCAGATACGGATACCATTGGTTGATGCATGCTTACATTGTTGCATATTGTACTTCTAGTATTTCAGTTGAAGACAGCGATTATATTGTTTTATCAACAGACTTTTGATTTGAATAAAAGGGTATGCCATGTTGTTAGTCTGAAGAAGCTATTTACTCAATCGGAAAGCTTAACACATGCTTACTCCTCCCTTTGTCTTCCTCGTCTCCAGGTGTGATCTCTCTCTTCTCTCTACCACTCTTCTACAGACAGCACCAGGTAAAATCGTACTCACACTGCTGACAACTGCTCTCCTGATTAATTCAAAGAAAGAAGGTACTTCTGTAAATTTTTCAAATTAAGTGTGTTTCTCACCAATACCTCTTTTGATGTTCCAGGCAAAAGTGGACGGCTTCTTTTCAGGAATTCAGGCAAACATTGACAACGTTAAGGACATGTGAGTATGGCGCCATCTTATGGCACAACCGTGGAATTCAGCATTCCTTTTTCCTTCCTATAGTTTTCCATTGCAGCTCTGCAGACCCTGAACTGAATTCTGAATCACTGTGACATTTACTCAATTTGTAATGGCTGGCAGTATTGGAGAAATGGTATGGAAAAAGCCTATAACCTTTGTCAATATGATATTGACCCCTCTCTTTAATACAGTCTCCACAGAATTGCCCAAGGTGGTGGCCCCACCCTTGACCCAACCCATGGCGGTCCCACCCCTGACCCAACCCATGGCGGTGCCAAGCCCAAAACACAATGAAGAGTCATGGCGGACAGGAGCAGAGAAGAGGAGGAGTTACAGGCTGGCACTCAGATGTCTTAATCAGCAGTCTGTGCTCAGAGCACCAAAAGGCGGAGCTTCTGAGATTGGGGGGGGGGGTTGTGGGTTGTGTAGGCAGTCAGGGTTGGGACTAGAGGTCGACCAATTACGATTTTTCAACGCGGATACCGATACCGATTATTGGAGGACCAAAAAAAGCCGATACCGATTAATCGGCCGATTTTTATATATATATTCGTAATGACAATTACAACTATACTTAACAAACACTTTTATTTTAACTTAATATAATAAATAAAAAATGAAACATGTTCAATTTGGTTTAAATAATGCAAAAACAGTGTTGGAGACGAAAGTAAAGTAAAAGTGGCATGTAAAAAAAGCTAACGTTGCCAATTTTATAACTGTAGATATCCATAGGACAAGGTAACTCTGATCAATATTGGCTACATATAAGCGAAGATATATTTTTTTGTAGAGTGGATTTTTTTTGTATGAAAATATGTTGCCAAACGTTACATTATCCTAGCGATATTTACACGAGTATCAAAACGCCGAGGCGGTTGAAACCTGCACGAAACACAGACCTTATTTGAAGTAGATCAAGACATTCCCTATGGAAGACATGAACGGTAAAATAACGAAGGAACCCCTTTCATGTTCAGCCGCAAGTTAATACAGGAATTATTGCGCGTCAACTATCTCTCTATACCATTTGTATTTCATATACCTTTGACTATTGTATGTTCTTATAGGCACTTTGGGCCGCCTGGCTGTATGTGAACTGTTTGAAGGCCATTTCTTCCTAACAAATTGCGTAATTAATTTGCCAGAATATTACATAATTATGACTTAACATTGAACGTTGTGCAATATTTAGACGTAGGGTTGCCACCCGTTCGATAATATACTGAACGGTTCCGTATTTCACTGAAAGAAAAAACGTTGTTTTCGAAATGATCGTTTCCGGATTTGGCCATGTTAATTATTAAAGGCTCGTATTTCTGTGTGTTTATTATATTATAATTGATAGAGCAGTCTGACTGAGCGGTGGTAGGCAGCTGCAGGCTCATAAGCATTCATTCAAACAGCACTTTACTGCGCTTGCCAGCAGCTCATAGCAATGCTTGATGCACAGCGTTGTTTATGACTTAAAGCCTATCAACTCGCGATATTAGGCTGGCAATACAAAAGTGACTATAAGAACATCCAATAGTCAAAGGTATATTAAATACAAATGGTATAGAGAGATAGTTGACGCGCAATAATTCCTGTATTAACTTGCGGCTGAACATGAAAGGGGTTCCTTCGTTATTTTACCGTTCATGTCTTCCATAGGGAATGTCTTGATCTACTTCAAATAAGGTCTGTGTTTCGTGCAGGTTTCAACCGCCTCGGCGTTTTGATACTCGTGTAAATATCGCTAGGATAAGGTAACGTTTGGCAACATATTTTCATAAATCCACTCTACAAAAAAATATATCTTCGCTTATATGTAGCCAATATTGATCAGAGTTACCTTGTCCTATGGATATCTACAATTATAAAATTGGCAAGGTGGTGTAAGCCTACACGGAACCACCAGCTTTCATATGTTCTGAGTAAGGAACTTAAACGTTAGCTTTTTTACATGGCACTTTTACTTTCTTCTCCAACACTGACTTTACTTGCACGGGACGCAAGAAAGTGACACAATTTCCCTAGTTAATATTGCCTGCTAACATGAATTTCTTAACTAAATATGCAGGTATTTATATATACTTCTGTGTATTGATTTTAAGAAAGGAATTGGTGTTTATGGTTAGGTACATTTGTGCAACGATTGTGCTTTTTTCGCGAATGCGCTTTTGTTAAATCACCCGTTTTGCGAAATTTAAGTAGGCTGTGATTCGATGATAAATTAACAGGCACCGCATTGATTACATGCAACGCAGGACAAGCTAGTTAACATAGATTATGTTAAGATTGATTGTTTTTTATAAGATAAGTTTAATGCAAACTAGCAATTTACCTTGGCTCCTTGCAGCTACAAAGTACTTAAGATGCTGCGCTCGCGTAACAGGTGGTCAGCCTGCCACGCAGGCTCCTCGTGGATTGCAACGTAATCGGCGTCCAAAAAGGCCGATTACCGATTGTTGTGTGAATTTGAAATCGGCCCTAATTAATCGGCATGAATCGGTCGACCTCTAGTTGCGACATGATGATACTGTATGGTGGGATAGGATAGGTTGCTAGTGGGTGAGGATGAGGGAACAGGAGTGATATCTGGACGGGAGTTGTTGTTTCGAAGGAAGGTTTAAGACACAGGTCATGATTTTTGGTACAGCGTTAAATGACCTACATGGGTGATTGTGGCTTGAATGATACAGACAGCTGCAGTCCAGTAAAGTAATAAGACTGATTGGAACCTCTAATGCTAGGAGACATGTGGGTTCCCTATTGACAGCTGTATATCTGAACAGAGGGAAGTAAAAACATCAGTATAGAGTCCAGCAGGACTGGAGTTCACAAGGAGCTAGGACAGGGTCAGTCCAGGGTCAGAGGTTAGAATTCACCAAACCAGATATCTTTATTATTCATGGAACCCTAACACTAGGAATCAGGATGTGTTTGTGGGTGTGAAGGAATGATAGCACTTTTGTGCTCATGATGAGTGTGTGTGTGTGTCTGTGTCCACAGTATGTGTGAGTTGACATGCAGCTTGCTGATCTGAACCTGTTAACTGAGAGCTATTAAAACCACAACTGTTCTTTTCATTTCAAATGTTTCTTTTTGCCCACATAATCATCCACACGTCTGAGATTTGTATTCAACAACGTTGAACGTCTTCCATTCTCATTTCACCAGTTTATACAACCAGTCAAGTTTCTTAAATTACCCCCACCTTCAACTGTAGGATGCAGTTTCAGGGCGGCAGGTAGCCTAGCGGTTACAGTGTTGGGCCAGTAACCGAAAGGTCGCTGGTTCGAATGCCCGAGCCGACAAGATGAAAAACCTGTTCATGTGTCCTTGAGCAAGGCACATAACCCTAATTTGCTCCAGGAGCTGGTAGGCCGTCATTGTAAATAATAATTTGTTCTTAACTGACTTGCCTAGTTAAATAAAGGTACAACAACAAACCATAATTAAACATCGGAGTTGGAACCAGGCCTCTAAATGCATTTTTTAAATTGAAATTCAATAAGACAATGATAGAAAATGTACACAGTATGACTTTCAAAGATCTAAATATCTGTGAGAATGGAATTGGAAAAAAAATGCATTTAGGGTTTTATCTGATATTGAGGTAAAAGGAATTTGTAATACTGTACTGAGTATTGAAGGTGAAAGCAGAGCACTGATGATGGAGTATTGAAACAATTATATGAATCTCCTTCATCGCCAGCCAGAATATGGTTTGATATGACAGGCCAATTGATATGGATATAAAGGCACACACATATACTTATGATAATGCATCAGAAGTATTTATGCAAAGGAGTTGACAAGAGAAAAGGCTAGATGGATAATTAGCCTAATCTATCGTAGACAGATGCACACAACATAGGATGGTATAGTAGAGTCTATAAACAGACTTTGGGATGCAACGACTAACGAGGAAATGTGTTCCAGTGTGCAGATATTTTTAAATCACTGATCATTTGGACAAATTAAGATTTTACAGGTGTTCGTATCTTTCAAATTTTGGGCAGGGGAGGGGACATTTGGCCCATGCTTGAGCTGAGAGTTTCCGTTTAGGGGGTTGGAGACTTTGCTAGTCTCGTTAGTATCTTTTCTCATACATCTCCCCTAGAAGCTAGTTGAGCATCTGACGCAATTATGTGAGATTTTAGTTCTGGTTTTCCGGGATTACGTCTAGTTTGACAGGTTGTTTGGGGGCGATGACTCAATAGGTGCCTTTCTAACAACAGTCACATTACTGAATGACTTTGCCTGTCTACCCAAACTCCTTGCTCCGGCGAAACGCTACGCCACTAACACATATGTTCGTTTTTTTTCTTCAGATGTTTGTAATAAGTACATCCACCAACGATTTTTTTAACGTAAACACATTCTAACCAATGGATTGGGCCAGAACCAGAACACACGTGGGTAAAGTGGCGTTTAGAAAATGCGTCATTGGTTTTGATTACAGTTTATCCAATCGCTGATGACTGCGTTTTGTACAAGACCCCTGATTTTGTCATCATCACAAACGACTTCAACGATGGCAGTCTCAGACTGAAGTATGTAGCGAACAGAGCAGCGGAACAATTTAAATTGGAGTCGTCAGGGAATAAATTGCTAGCTAGATAACTGCTTCTTCTGTAACAAGTCATTAATGTTGGACTAAAACTAATGCTTTTTAAAGTAATATCACAATAATGTATAATTATCATTACCATTTCAGTGTAAAGAAATATTTCAGAATATGTTGCCACTGAAATGCCCACCTCTTTACATCTATTGCTTTAAGGTCCTCACCACATCTTGGCAATGGGCTTTAGCAGTGCACTAAACCTGTCAAGTTTTTTAAGGGAACATTTTCCCCTGCCTTATTATTATTGTTGTTGTTGTTATTATTATTATTATTATTATTATTATTATATGTTCTGACTGAGTGCCGCAAAGTGGGTCTTGTATGATAAGAGTTAGAATGAACTTTATCCCAGGACATGATTAGATGTGGCCTGCTCACCTACACTTGACGTCTCCCTCCCTACTATAGTGTGTTGCACTGATCTCACTACACAGTACTAGGGATGTCTGATGCCCCAGACAGACCTGAACCCTTGGTAGATGGTGAATTGGAGGATGAGAGGTGAGATGGTTTATGGTTCGCAAGAAGAATTGATTACACAATCCTTTAGAGGCAAAAACATGAGAGTAAGTCTTAACAAACCTAAAATTAAATATCATTACTTGTATTATACATAGACCAACATTAATTATTTTGTATTATCAAAAATCTTATTGGTACCCAAATGTTGAATCTCGCAATAATACATTAAACACTGAATCTTGAAAAATAAATCAACATTTTGACATGAGTCTAGTGTTTGATTCCTTTATGCGTTTCACACCACTTTGTGTGTGTGTGTGTGTGTGAACCTGTGTGTGAGAGAGAGTGAGTTTTTAATATAAACGTTTTTAAGCGAAACTATAAGAAAGAAAAAGGGAGTTATCGTTGCCATTTGATGACTAGCTTTATACCACAAGGAGGAGACAAAAGCCAATCCATGTATTGGGCACTGCATCTCAGTGCTAGAGTCGTCACTACAGATCCTTGTTCGTTTCCAGGCTGAATCACAACTGGCGGTGATTGGGAGTCCCATAGGGCAACGCACAATTGGTCCAGCGTCATCCGGGTTTGGCCGGGGTAGGCTGTCATTGTAAATAAGAATTTGTTCTTAACTGACTTGCCTAGTTAAATAAAGGTTACAAAATAAATAAACAGTAATACTGTGTCACAGATTAATAGTGAAGGTGTCACTCCATTTTGATTGACGTTTTGAATAGGACATTTACACTTGATGGACAGTTGGACACATTTCGGCCCAAAAGTGCACCTTGACTGGCGCCTTGACAGTGACTCAGCAGAATTTAATATGCAAATACCTACAAGGCTGAGATATCTTTAGAATTGGTAAAGGGAAACCCTGATGGTAAAATTAACAAGAAATGACTTAATCGACTGGAAATGCAGTACTGCCTGCTCAAGGCTCAAATATAGTGCAGTAGGCTACATAATTTATGGGCCTAGTACAAACTCGACCATGGGCCTCACTAGCGTTTCAGCTTGCACTTTATTAAAAGGTTGGCAAGTGACAGAAGGAAATTGGGCCATTTAAACTGGCCTTACCAACATGCCCTGACCTCAAACTAGGTGTTATTAATGTGTATTAGGCCCGGTTTTTAGGCATGTAGGCTCTGTCTTTTGTTTAATCTGCTCTCACTATAGGACAATGAAATAATATTGTATCAGTCTAAATATGTCAAAGGTGTGCCACAATTCACTTTCAAACGTCTTGAGTGGGCAGTGTTTCAAATAAATGTCTCCTTTCACAACCAGCTGCTTGACAAAGCCAATTAATTGTGAACAGTTGAAGGGTAGGGACACATTTTTTTTTCTATGTTGTGTGCTAGTGGCCCTCATTTGAAATAATAGGTAAATTGCTTAAGGGACAATTCATGTCAAAGTCCTCCAAAGGTTGCCTTTCAAGATTTTCCCTTCCTGTTATTCTAAAATGAATAGGAACAGGGAATGGTGGGCTACACAAATGCATGTCAATAAATTATTTGAGGTGTTCAATATACTACATTTGAATACAGTAGGAACAGCAGGGTTCTGAGCAAAAAACAAACATATTTTTTACAATAATTTTGTTGGACAAAATACTGTAAAATCACCAGGAAATCAGCTAAAATGTATTGTTATTTACAATATCTGTTCCCAAGTATTCCCACGCATAAATAGAGGCACACAGTATATGGTGCGGTCTGCCCAACGCATTATCGGGGGCAAACTTATTGCCCTCCAGGACACCTACAGAACCCGATGTCACAGGAAGGCCAAAAAGATAATCAAGGACATCAACGACCCGAGCCACTGCCTGTTCACCTCGCTATCATCCAGAAGGTGAGGTCAGTACAGGTGCATCAAAACTGGGACTGAGAGACTGAAAAACAACTTCTATCTCAAGACCATCAGACTGTTAAAAAGCCATCACTAGCACATTAGAGACTGCTGCCTATATACTAGTCACTTTAAATAATGTTTACATATCTTGCATTACTTATCTCATATATATATACTGTATTCTAAACTATTATACTGTATCTTAGTCTATGCTGCTCTGACATTGCTCATCCAAATATTTATATATTCTTAATTCCATTCCTTAACTTAGATTTGTGTGTATTGGGTATATGTTGTGAAATTGTTAGCTATTACTTGTTAGATAGTACTGCACTGTTGGAGCTAGATCCCATCTGCTAAACACGTGTATATGACCAATAACCTTTGATTTGATTTGATTTGATCATATCCCAATGTAATCAAGGTTTGAAATAATTACGTTTTCGTCAAATCTGTTTTTGTCAAATACTATATTTTTTGGGCATTCTTGCCGTCAATTTGCAGTGTATACATTTTTATAACTATGTTCAGCCCCCCCGACCATCCCCTCAAGGAAAAATCGTCCCACGGCTGAATAAAATTGAGAAACGCTGCAGTACACAAACCTATCGGTACATGAATGTGCTAATTTTGCCACTGACAGAAGGCGTGTCCATGAACTCGCTCCTTTCAAAACGCAGTGGTGGAGGAGAGGGGAGGGAATAGTCAAATCACGCTTGAAGTTATAAAGCAGACCCTCTTCCTCCAATGTGCAACAGATTAGAGTAACGGATTGGAGTATTCAAACCCGAGAGAAGTGCCTGTTTAAATTTTTTTACGCAAACCGGAGAGACGTGCCTTGTTAATTTTTTTTACACACAGTGATTATTCGTTCTTTGGAGAGCACAAGATACATGCTATAGACCAACCTGTCAACTTAACAAATATAATATAGGCTACTGAACACATTCTCATGGTGCTCTCTTTATTTGCTCCTACTGGAGTAAAGAAAAGGTGTTCGTAACAAGTGCTGAATGTCACCTCCAGTTCCAATGGATTATAACAAGACCATGGCTCCTCCAGTGCCGCCGCACAAACCAAAAACTACCCGGCCAGGCGAGGCTCAGGAGCGTGTGTTGAAGTGCGTATTACTCGGCGATGGAGCGGTTGGGAAGACCAGCCTCGTTGTCAGCTACACAACGAATGGCTATCCAACGAAATACGTCCCCACTGCGTTTGATGACTTTTCAGGTGAGCCAGTTAAAACCATTTATTGTGGCACTATTCTTGGAGAAAAATAAGGATTAATTTGCCTCCTACAGACTTCAAATCTGCAACTTCCCAGACAGATAAAATAATAAACATAAAACATGTTTTCTGTTGCACATTGCTACGTTTTGATTTTTACAATGGGCCAAAACCCACGTATTGCACAGTGTTACTTTGAAACAACGCCTTAATTGACCATATATAATAAACATCTCTGTTCTATTGTAACGGGGAAATGCGCTGGCTCTCCCTTACAGCCACCCATTCTGCGGAACAAATGACCTAACTTTTCTTCTGTCATTTTGCTGCCCTGGAGGATAACAGCAGCGACTGTCTGTCTGTAGGTCTTTGTATTATTTCGCACAAATTATACGCCCTGATCCTTTTATACGCCCTGTCTTGCCCTGTTGTATTTTCCCGTGGAAAACATCAAATGTATACTTGTTGAAACTAACCTTGGTTGGCAAGTGATGAAAACGCCCGCACTCACTGACGTTATCGTGTTATTATAACAGGAGAGGCCTATCCTTCCTTTTGAAGTTTCCCTATAAACTTTGATCTCAGGAAACCTACACCAAAACACGTCTGAATTAATCTAAACTTGCATGACATGAGAACTCTAGGAGTCTAGGGGAGGCTTGATTAGGAAAATGTGACACCCTCTTTATGCCCATCCACAATTATAATTAGACACAGCTCCCCTTACTTATCCATTCATCAGAAATCTATTATAACCATTCTATTATTTTAAACACCTAACTAGACTTATGCCAACCGCTTTGGAAAGTTTTAAACGAGAATATTGCATATTTTAATAGGCTTGTACACACTAATATATTTAATGTTCATCCCTCCCTCACTGCCCTCAGAAATCCAATTTATAGGCCTAAACTGAACCGAACATGCTTGTTGTACATGCTTCTCTCCCAGGCATGGTTTTGGATTGCACAACTCTGGCCATTGTTGACAGCCTTGACCTAAAAGCCCTGTCTCTGCTATAATGGAATGGGCACATCTGTTGCTATGGCTCTGTGCAGAGATTGTCTTTCGCCCCATGACAGAGAGGGATTGTGCAATTGGGGCCCCATTTGATGATGTCATGTATCTGTCCCTGGAATCAGAGCCCTCTTTTGAAAGCTGATTTCTGTGCAGTTATGCAATTCCACAGGTGACACTTGGAGTAGAAGAAAGAGAGGGAGAGAGGGGGAGGGCAGAAAGTTTTGGGCCCAAGTAGAATGCAAAGCAGATCATATGTCAGGGATTTGAGAATGATTGCACAATGGGCGCTGGATTTAATGAGGACTAGTCCTCGCAGCTCTTTGATCAGGTGGTGTGACCGTATACCCTGGGCGCATTGTAAACGCTTCCATAAGCTTCAAAACTTTGGTCTCTTTTGAAACATGGCCTATAATGAAACTACTGGTGACATGACTCATAGCACACTTTGAATCTGGAGAGGGTTATTTGGAGAGTCACTAAACCAACAAATCTTCCTCTGTAAACAGCTTGGCAGGGCTGAAAGAACACAGCATATGGTATGAAAGAGATATGAAAGTAGTTATTGACTTTACTTTAACTGGGTGAGTGGGTGGGTGAGACAAGGCCACCACTCTGAGTTAGGGGGGTGAGTGAGGTTTCTGTCCACTGTGACCTGGGAGTATGAAGTAAGTCTCTCCCTCTCTGTGTATGCTTATTTAAAGTGTCTGGTGGAGCAATGTGGAGGCAGGGACTATAGCCCTGCTGACAGCAGCTGATTTAACTCTCTCTCTCTCTCTCTCTCTCCCCCTCCCCCCCCCCCCCCCCCCCCCACAGCGGTGGTGCAGGTGGATGGACACCCTGTGAGACTACAGCTCTGTGACACTGCTGGACAGGTGAGAACCGCAGCCAAGCAACACACTACATACAGTGCTTCCACATAGTATGCTTTGCCAGTTGGTGCTGCATCGCTGCGTTCACCACTCTTTGTCACATGCATGTATGCCCAGAGGATAAATTATGCTGAGCACCACTGAACTTCCCCAATGGCCGTCCTCCTTCTTCTGCTTAGTTCTCATACATGTCACATGATTTTAGTGTCAGAGACAGTGTTGGCTTTTGTCCACCACTTTTGCAGGCCTTCTTTGCTGGCGGGTATTGCTTAAGGCAGCATTCTCGGGCACCGTCTTATTTCCCAGGCTCTCCCACAACTCTGTGGCAGCTGTGGGGCCCGCTGGTTCTCCTGAGAATGTCTCTCTAACACCCCCCTAGAGAGAAATGAATTCCTGGGCTCTGCTGCCACCAGGCAAGTCCATTGGCATAGCTTTTGGGGATGGGGGTTGAGAGGAGAGATTTGGGAATGGTGAGAGACGATAGAACGGCATTAAGTCATTAGGACAGAACAGATCTGGGTCGAAGCCACATTATGTGGCAACCGCTTAGAGGGAGGGAGACTATGCAATCGCAGCAGGTAGCTGTTAATGCGTGTTTTATTTGATCTTGTTCTGCTCTCTCCCTCTCTTCCCCTCTCCCTCTCTCTGTAGTTGTGCAGGCATGGGCAGGCATGGTTGTTGTAACTGAGAGTTGTGCCCCTGAGCTCTGAGCGTCATGCCAAGCCTTTTTTTTTTTTTTATCATGGTTAGATTGTTCTAGAAAGGGAACAGGTTGTGAAAGCCCTAGTGTTTTCTTTCTGTGTATGGGTGGTGTCTAATCTCATTCTATAGCTACAACCCAGCCCTGAGAGCAAAGTTTACTTTATTGGAATCTCCATTAGCTACTGCACATGCAGCAGCTACTCTTCCTGGGTTTCATATAAAACATACAAATACAGTTGAAGTTGGAAGTTTACATACACTTAGGTTGAAGTCATTAAAACTCATTTTTCAACCACTCCACAGATTTCACTATAGTTTTGGCAAGTCTACTTTGTGAATGACACAAGTCATTCTTCCAACAATTGTTTACAGACAGATTGTTTCACTTATAATTCACTATATCACAATTCTAGTTGGTCAGAAGTTTACATACACTAAGTTGACTGTGCCTTTAAACAGCTTGAAAAATTCCAGAAAATTATGTAATGGCTTTAGACGATTCTGATAGGCTAATTGACATAATTTGAGTCAATTGGAGGTGTACCTGTTGATGTATTTCAAGGCCTACCTTCAAACTCAGTGCCTCTTTGCTAGACATCATGGGGGGAAAAAAAACCCTCCACAAGTCTGGTTCATCCTTGGGAGTAATTTCCAAACGCCTGAAGGTACCACGTTCATCTGTGCAAACAATAGTACGCAAGTATAAACACCATGGGACAATGCAACCGTCATACCGCTCAGGTGTGAAAAGGTGTGAAAAGTGCAAATATATCCCAGAACAACAGCAAAGGACCTTGTGAAGATGCTGGAGGAAACGGGTACAAAAGTATCTATATCCACAGTAAAACAAGTCCTATATCGACATAACCTGAAAGGCTGCTCAGCACGGAAGAAGCCACTGCTCCAAAAACCGCCATAAAAAAGCCAGACTACAGTTTGCAACTGCAGATGGGGCCAAAGATCGCATTTTTTGGAGAAATGTCCTCTGGTCTGATGAAACAAAAATAGAACTGTTTGAACATAATGATCATTGTTATGTTTGGAGGAAAAAAGGGGAGGCTTGCAAGCCGAAGAACATCATCCCATCCGTGAAGCACGGGGGTGGCAGCATCATTTTGTGGTGGTGCTTTGTTGCAGGAGGGACTGGTGCACTTCACAAAATAGATGGCATCATGAGGAAGGAAAATTATGTGGATATATTGAAACAACATGTCAAGACATCAGTCAGGAAGTTAAAGCTTGGTCACAAATGGGTCTTCCAAAGCATACTTCCAAAGTTGTGACAAAATGGCTTAAGGACAACAAAATCAAGGTATTGGAGTGGCTATCACAAAGCCCTGATCTCAATCCTATAGAAAATTTGTTGGCAGAACTGAAAAAGCGTGTGTGAGCAAAGAGGCCTACAAACCTGACTCAGTTACACCAGTTCTGTCAGGAGGAATGGGCCAAAATTCACCCAACTTATTGTGGGAAACTTGTGGAAGGCTACCCGAAATGTTTGACTCAAGTTAAACAATTTAAAGACAATGCTACCAAATACTAATTGAGTGTATGTAAACTTCTGACCCACTGGGAATGTGATGAAAGAAATAAAAGCTGAAATAAATAATTATATTATTCTGACAGTTCACATTCTTAAAATAAAGTGGTGATCCTAACTGACCTAAGACAGGACATTTTTACTAGGATTAAATGTCAGGAATTGTGAAAAACGGAGTTTAAATGTATTTGGCTAAGGTGTATGTAAACCTCTGACTTCAACTGTATATGTGTGTATATATATATATATATATATATATATTATATTATATAAAGTGAAGCTCACTAATACCTCAGGGCACTACCAGTACTGTAAACACAAATACAACATCCAAGTTGTTTTGCCTAAGAAGACCTGACTATGTCTGGTTAAGTGTAGTATTCAAAACCATTGGAACGAACACAAGGCCTAAACACTTCCCGGCGTACATGCACTGTAGTGAACTACTGTAGCTACTGTTGTCTTAGGGCTGCATGGTTCGGCCCACTTTGTACACAAATTCTAAATCCCCCACTCTCACAGACACAGAGAGCTGGGGCAAACACAGGCAGATAAAGTCAACAAACACTTACTGTACATATATGCACTTTCATAACAAGAGAACAGATACCGCACCCTGAGAAAACCTGATATAAATGATAGCAACTGCTGCCATGGCTGTTTCGTCATTCTCACGAAACGGTAAAAAAAGTGTAATTTTTACGAAATGTAATCTTGAATCACTGAGATTAGGATCTGTACTTATTTATTTCATAATTTATATTCTACATTTTACCAACATTTTCACAAAATTATCATTACATTTTCAAAGTACTATAAAGTAATAAACAAATCAATATTTGTAATATATTTTTTAACATTGCTCCCTAAATGAAAACATTCAGTTCAACATAACACTGAAAAATATATATGTCTTATGAAATTATACAAATATTATAAAATTAAATCAGACTTTTTGCTCTTTAGCCATTTCGGTAATATGAATGGGATGGGTGGGTGGGTAGGTAGGTCATTTTTTTATGATTTATGGACAAACTACATGAACATATTTTGTGTTTTATTCAAATAAGTAACGTTTTTCTAAATAATGTTTTAAATAAAATGACCCAAGGAATTTAATCCGGCGCATTCCGGTAATATAAAAATTTAAAAAATTCAGGCAAATTTCCAATAAGACACTTTCCCCAAAACTAAAAATCTTAGTCCTCAGAATGATAGTTGATTTTGTGCAGATGCATCATGGTTTTGTAACTCAATTTGCTACAGACATTTTAAAACTGATTTCATGAGAATTACCCTGTTAATTAAACAAAGCCACTCTCGCTCTGTAAGATTTATGCATTTTGTATGTTAGCCAATATCTCAGCGCCATCACCTCAGTTTGCAAACACTTAAAGCAAAAGTATGATTTGGAGGCTCCTGAATATAAAAAAAGTACCTTTCCCTGTCAGGCTTCTGAAAAGGGTTCAAGAGAGAGGGGTTTGTGTCAAGTTTCTGCCAGCCTTAATCTGTGTACTCAAGGATGTGGGAGGCCCTTGTTACCCAAAGTTCTGTGGATCCTCAGTGTTAATTTGGGAAATCAGTATGATATAAAAGAAGTTGGGCATTACCGCTCAACATAAAGACTTTTCTCACACAGTTTGTTAGGGAAAGATTATCACCACCATTTATTTTCTACTGACATTCTGCCTGCTTGGTTTGCATTGACCTATAAACCGATGTTGGTGTGAAACTGTTTTGTTTATGTGTGAACCTTGAAGTGAAATGCATCACATAGTAGAGCTTTTTTCCCCTTCTACACTTTTGTTTGTCAATGTTTATGTCAAGGCAACCTTTTTCAAGATACTCAGTTCACCATTTGTTTGGGTTCACATATAATGGGACTGGCCCTGTGTTGTTCCTGCTGAATGCCAACCTCTCACTAAACCCCCCCCCCCCCCCCCCCCCCCCCATGTCCCTTCTCTGCCTCTCTGTCCTCAGGATGAATTTGATAAGCTCCGTCACTTCTGCTACTCGCGCACCGACATCCTCCTCCTCTGCTTCAGTGTGGTCAGCCCTGCCTCCTTCCAGAATGTCTGGGAAAAGTGGGTCCCTGAGATCCGCCGGCGCTGCCCGCTCGTGCCCATGCTGCTGGTGGGAACCCAGTGTGACCTGCGCGAGGACGTCAAGGTGCTGATCGAGCTGGCCCGCCGGAGGGAGAGGCCCGTGGCCGAGGTGGACGCCCGTACCCTGGCGGACAAAGTGGGCGCCGTGGCGTACGTGGAGTGCTCGGCACTCACCCAGAAGAACCTGAAGGAGGTTTTTGATGCGGCCATCGCCGTGGGGATGAAGCACGCCGATAGGAGGGCGCGGCGGGAGAGGAAGGTGCGCAGCACAGCTGATAAGATGAAGACACTGTCCAAGTCGTGGTGGAAGAAGTACTTCTGTATCCAGTAGAGAGAGAAGAAGAGAGGGATATTGATTATGACTATGAAACTGGAAACGTGTTCAGATAAGCCTATGTTGTTCATATGGATTGAAGGACTTCTGTCTTAGCTCCGTTCAGATGACCCCACGTCGGTCAAAATTAGAGTTGCAAAATACTAGGAACTTTCAATAAATTCCCTGGTTTTGCAACGCTAGTCAAAATGAATGACCAAGGACCCACATCTTAGTAGAATGAGGGGGTAGACTGGGAACTGGGGTGAGAGTGACTCAAATTGGAGGAGATCCACTGATTGGTTGATTGCAAAGAGACTGACAGGACTGTGCTCCAACCAGTCCCTGTCTGCTTGAGCTAGTCTGAACTCAAACCTCTGAGCAGAGTGCTATCAGAGAAGATCAGGGAGTAAAACCATCAGCATGATTGACAATCTAATGGAGCAAAGAGTGAGTTGAACTCTGAGCAATAATGACTTCTATAAGAACTGATGGCTGGGGAGGGGAAAAGATTGGGATCTTCATGTACTCTTATACTCCCTCACATGGACGCCACTTTTTTTTTTTTTTTACCAAATACTATATCCTGATGTGCTGCATGTATTCCTCCTGTCCTTAAACCTTATACATGTTCATATCTTCTATGTTATTCACATCACTCTGTAATCAAACAGCCAATAGATCTCATTGGTAGAGCTAGACGGAAACAAACTGAGGGATTGACATGGAATTAAACTCAAACCAAATACCGCTACGATACTAATACAGCTACAATACATTCATATCTACAATTGCATCAATTACATTTACAGACAACATTTAAGAGACTTAGTCATCACTGTCAGCAGCATGACCTGGCCCCATGGTCCTCTGGTGGTGGTCACCAGGGGGTGGAGGGTTAAGCCTGGTGTGTGTTTGTGTGTGTGTGTGTGTGTGTTACCACATGACCGACTGAGGTCCCTAGCCCAGGTTGTGTCTGTAGGTCTGTCTGCTGCAGCGCTGCATTTAAGTGTATGTTGATACAGCTGCTGTTAGCAGACCACACAGTGAGGGACTGGGCTTCCGAGACAGAAAAGAGCTCCTCATCAATACACATTAATGGTCAGACCTTTAGGATAGCACTCAACATTACACACCCCCATTGATCTCCACTCAACCTACTTTAGCTGGAGAACTTTGATCGTCATGAGCACGGAGGTTTCCATCCAATAGCCACTCAACTCAACTGATGGGAGTCTAAGAACTGTTGAGAGCATAGTCTCACTCTGTCAGGGTGAGGAGATTAGATTGAGGAACACAGGGTCTTTGAGTGGTGCCTATGGAAGTTGCATTTATCACGCTGAGCCCAAATACTTTGTTGGAGTCGTGCCAATGATGCCATGCAATGGCCTTTAGACTGTACAGGGTCTGATGTCTCTGTTGGTCATTTCAAACTTTAGACTGTACAGGGTCTGATGTCTCTGTTGGTCATTTCAAACTTTAGACTGTACAGGGTCTGATGTCTCTGTTGGTCATTTCAAACTTTAGTCTGTACAGGGTCTGATGTCTCTCTTGTTCATTTCAAACTTTATTCTGTACAGGGTCTGATGTCTCTCTTGGTCATTTGAAACTTTATTCTGTACAGGGTCTGTCTCTCTTGGTCATTTGAAACTTTAGATTTTCACCCTTCCACGGGAGTCGCAAGGTTTTCACCCCACTGTTGGTCACTATATTTTTGTAATTACGGTACTAGAAGCCCAAATATTGAGTTCACTGGCACTCTCCAGCAACCTTATGATAACGGGCTGAATCGCCAAAGAAACCGATTGTATATGCTTCTTATTTTTCAGAAGCCTGTCTGTATGCTCTCTGTATGTATCCCTTTATTTGGGGCATCAACCATCAAATGCACAGCCACTGATCAACCCTACAAACAAATGTATGAGAAATGGCATGTATATTTTGCATAACAATGTTTTTTTTTAATGTGATATCTATCAGGGTAATTTTGTGTACATTTTGTTCTGTATCCGTCACAAGCAGTCCTGAAAACACCCTAAATGCTACAGAATGACAGACGTTTTTCACTTGTTGTCTGATTCTGTCAAGGACTGTTTATAAAGCAACAGAGATCTAAATAAATGTGAAATCTTAACAAAAACATGCTGTGTATCAGTGTTTCTATGCGTTTCCAGAGAGATATGCTATCTTTCACCCTGTGTGGAGTATGTGAGGGATTGAATTAATCCTATCTCCCATTGTGTCTAAAGTTAATACTGGTGACACTCTGTGTGAGGTCAAAGGTAAGAACACTATGTAAATGTATGTGTTGAGGGAACATTGTGTAAGTCGTCCCCCATCACGCCCTCTGTTTCGAGAATGTGCTGAGTTCTGGTGGACAATCATTGACAATCGTGCTGTTTAAAGGAATAACTCTGGTTCTCCTGAACAAAAGAAAATGACTTAAGAACTCTCCAATATTATCCATGACTATCCATCATTAGATCCCTACTACAACTGAACAGTTGGTAGTCATATCAGTGTTTTTTGGTGCTGTCTATTATAAATGGAGGAGAATTGCAGAAAGGGAAAGTCTTCCTTCACGTCACCACAGTGGAGATAATGGGTCGACAATTACATCTGGTTATAGTCTGTTTTGATGCTGTAATTGTATCGAGAGTTGTTGTGTTTGGACGGCAGTTGGTGTGCATGCAGATTCTGTTGACAGTGTGTGTGAAACGAAGGTAGGCGTTGGGCCAGTGGTTCAATTATAATGGTTACAATGGTTCCTGGGAGCTGCACTGGTAGTTTGACACTAAGCTGTTCTTTTGTCTCTCTCAGAAGGAGCCATTACATTGTGTCCAGTCTTTGATAATGGTGAGAAGCAGTATGGTAGAGCCGATGCAGTACTTACACTTAGCTGTAATATCTACCTTTGTGATATACAACTAGGCCTTCTCAGATAGGAATCCCGAATCCAAGTGTCGGTCTCAACGAAAGCTTAAAAGATTTACAGTGCAAGATGAAACACCCTTTCTATTTTCAGATTTTACTGTTGTTGACTGATGGTGTGCAACTGTCCAGTTAAGAAGACCTCTGAAGTATTGTGAAAGGAGAAAAGATGTTCGATGCCTCTGGAATATCTAGCAGTCAGGCATCCTAACAGGCAATATATACAGTGCCTTCTGAAAGTATTCATACCCCTTGACTTATTCCACATTTTGTTGTGTTACAGCCTGAATTCCAAATGGATTAAATATATATTTTTTCTCAACCATCTACACACAATACCCCATAATGACAAAGTGAAAACATGTTTTTAGTAATTGATTGGAGTCCAACTGTAGTCAATTTAATTTGATTGGACACGATTTGGAAAGGCACACACCTGTCTATATAAGGTCCCACAGTTGATAGTGCATGTCAGAGCAAAGACCAAGCCATGAGGTCGAAGGAACTGTCCGTTGAGCTCCGAGACAGGATTGCGTCGAGGCACAGATCTGGGGAAGGATACCAAAGAATTCTGCAAGAACACAGTGGCCTCCATCATTCTTAATTGTAAGAAGTTTGGAACCACCAAGACTCTTCCTAGAGCTGGCCACCCGGCTAAACTGAGCAATCTGGCGAGAGGGAGGTGACCAAGAACCTGACAGTCACTCTGATAGAGCTCCAGAGTTCCTCTGTGGAGATGGGAGAACCTTCCAGAAGGACAACTATCTCTGCAGCACCAATAAAGGCCTTTATGGTAGAGTGGTGAGACGGAAGCCACTACTCAGTAAAAGGCACATAACAGCCCACTTGGAGTTTGCAAAAAGGTACCTAAAGGTCTCTTAGACCATGAGAAACAAGATTCTCTGGTCTGATGAAACCAATATTGAACTCTTTGGCCTGAATGCCAAGCGTCATGTCTGGAGGAAACCTGGCACCATCCCTATGGTGAACCATGGTGGTGGCAGCATCATGCTGTGGGGATGATTTTCAGCGGCAGGGACTGGGAGACTTGTCAGGATCGAGGGAAAGATGAACTGAACAAAGTACAGAGAGATCCTTGATGAAAACCTGCTCCAGAGTGCTCAGGACCTCAGACTGGGGCGAAGGTTCACCTTCCAACAGGACAACGACTCTAAGCACACAGCCAAGACAATGCAGGAGTGGCTTCGGGACAAGTCTCTGAATGTCCTTGAGTGGCCCAGCCAGAGCCCGGACTTGAACCTGATCGAACATCTCTGGAGAGACCTGAAAAAAGAACAATGGGAGAAACTCCCAAAATACAGGGGTGCCAAGCTTGTAGCGTCATACCCAAGAAGACTTGAGGCTGTAATCACTGCCAAAGGTGCTTCAACAAAGTACAGAGTAAAGGGTCTGAATACTAGTTACTATTTGTAATACTAGTTTTTTTATTAGGAAACATTTCTAAACCTGTTTTTGCCTTGTCATTATGGGTATTACATGTAGATTGATGAGGGAAAAAACAATTTAATACATTTTAGAATACGTCTGTAATGTAAAAAAAAATTGGAAAAAGTAAATGGGTCTGAATATTTTCCGAATGCACTGTAAGTATTCACACCCCATTCACACTTTGTAGAATCACCTTTGGCAGCAATTACAGCTATGAGACTCTCTGGGTAAGTCTCTAAGAGCTTTCCACACCTGGATTGTGCAACATTAGCCCATTATTCTTTTCAAAATTCTTCAAGCTCTGTCAAATTGGTTGTTGATCATTGCTAAACAACCTATTTCAAGTCTTGCCATAGACTGTCAAGCAGATTTAAGTCCAACTCAGCCACTCATTCTTGTGTTTTAGGTTATTGTCCTGCTGAAAGGTGAATTAATCTCCCAGTGTCTGGTGGAAAGCAGACTGAAGCAGCTTTCCCTCTAGGATTTTGCCAGTGCTTAGCTGCATTCCATTTCTTGTTTATCCTGAAAAAATCAAAACATAACAC
Source organism: Thymallus thymallus (assembly GCA_023634145.1). NCBI lineage: Eukaryota > Metazoa > Chordata > Actinopteri > Salmoniformes > Salmonidae > Thymallus > Thymallus thymallus. The sequence goes on along the minus strand of CM042378.1, from coordinate 8,398,673 downwards.
TTTGTATTCAGGACAAAAAGTTAATTACTTTGCCACATATTGAGCAATATTACTTTAGTGCCTTGTTGCAAACAGGGTGCATGTTTTGGAATATTTGTATTCTGTACAGGCTTCCTTCTTTTCACTCTGTCAATTAGGTTTAGTATTGTGGAGTAACTACAATGTTGTTGATCCATCCTCAGTGTTCACCTATCACAGCCATTAAACAGCCATTAAACTCTGTAACTGTTTCCTTCCTCTCCGGCAACTGAGTTAGGAAGGATGCCTGTATATTTATAGTTACTGGGTGTATTGATACACCATCCAAAGTGTAATGAATAACTTCTGTTTTTTTATTTTTACCCATCTACCAATAGGTGCCCTTCTTTGCGAGGCATTAGACAACCTCCCTGGTCTTTGTGGTTGACTCTGTATTTGAAATTCACTGCTCGAGTGAGGGACCTTACAGATAATTGTATGTGTGGGGTACAGAAATGAGGTAGTCATTAAAAAATTATGTTAAACACTATTATTGCACAGAGTCCATGCAACTTATTATGTGACTTGTTATTTAGGCTTGCCATAACAACATGATGGAATACTTATTGACTCAAGACATTTAAGCTTTTCATTTTTTATTCATTTGTAAAAGTTTCTAAAGACATAACTCCACTTTGACATTATGGGGTATTGTGTTTAAAAAAAAAAAAAATCAGGCTGTAACACAACAAAGTGTGGAAAAAGTAAATGGGTGTGAATACTTTCTGAAGGCATTTTATCTTCTGGACTAAGGGCCTACACTCAAATAGTTTAATAAGCAGACTGTGGCCTAAAAGAAAGAAAAGTACAGTATGTCACTCAGCATATGTGACCTTGTCGTACAGTAGCCTGTTTTCTGTGAGTAATCACATGAAGTGGATAGCCTGCCCAGTTCAAGTCTACAGCAGCTTTGCAGCACGGTTAGGTTCAAAAAAGGGTTTGAACCTTTAATCTTCTCCTTACTGCTTATGTAATGTTCTGGGAAACGTTTAGGTAACAGACGAACACTGACTCCACATGAAAGAGTTGTCTATAATCAGTTTTGATGGCTTAAAGTTGATGAAGGATTTCTCTTGCCCTCCTTACGTGATTATGACCAGAATTATTAGGCCTTTGAGAACAGGATTAGAGTTGAACAGGGACTTTATCATGTACATCAGGACTCAGGGGCGTGGGAGATTTCAGGCAGTCTCGCCCACTGTGGTCCGCTTAGTAAGGCGTTGTCTTTGGAATTAGCATTACCACTTACCCATTACCTAAGCACTTGTTATGAGATGCAATGTGTCTGAGCCTAATGAGAAGCCTTGGCCGCAGGATTTCAAAGTATGTTTAAGACCTCGGGTCTCGCTCCTCTCTTGCTAGAAAGCCTTACGACGTGTATGAAGTGAGGTGTTCTCACACAATTGAATGGCCACATGACCACGCCTTGAGCTAGTGAGTGTGAGGATGATGGGCCCAGACGGCTTGGTTTCTCTCACAGAGAGTTAAGCAGTCTTTACGTCCACCGTGTCTCCAGCACTTCTCACCGACACTGTCATAAAGACAACATAAAATCATGGACACTGCCATAAAAACAACATAAAGTCCCATAGACTATGGACACTGTCATAAAGACAAGATAAAGTCCCATAGACCATGGACACTGCCATAAAGACAACATAAAGTCCCACAGACCATGGACACTGTCATAAAGACAAGATAAAGTCCCACAGACCATGGACACTGTCATAAAGCTGACATGAAGCAACACTGTTATGCTCCTGGTAAGGTCAGCTCTGGGCTCGTTGATTGTCAGATTACCTTTTATAGACGTCCCTCTCTGTCTAGTTAGAGAGAGCTAATTGAGCTTTCCCAGGTCCCAGGTCAGTGGCTCAGCCTTTGAACAGCCTCTGGTTGATAGGCCATAAAAATAGCTATCTCTGACTCTGGACCAGCTGGTACAGGGAGTGAAACATTTAATATAACGAACATCAAACAGAACAGGAACAGCGTCCGGACAAGAACACAAAACGACAATTAATGCACAAGCGGGGAACAGAGCTGGGGAACAGACAGATATAGGGGAGGTGATGGAACAGACAGATATAGGGGAGGTGATGGAACAGACAGATATAGGGGAGGTGATGGAACAGACAGATATAGTTGGAGGTGATGAAACAGACAGATATAGGGGAGGTGATGGAACAGACAGATATAGGGGAGGTGATGAAACAGACAGATATAGGGGAAGTGATGAAACAGGCGATAGAGTCAAGGTGAGTCCAATGAAGCACTGATGCGTGTGACGAGGGTAACAGGTGTGCGTGATGATGGTGGCAGGAGTGTGTAGTGATGGGCAGCCAGGGAGAGTGGGAGCAGGCGTGGCAATTCATGCCTTGCTGTTTAAAATAGACCATCTGATGGAAGTAGGCCATATCTCTCAGCCTTATCATGGCTGTTATCGACAGTAGAAACTTCCCTGCATTGTGGATCTAAGTTAATGATTGTCTGCTTATCACCTGGAGGTGAGAACTCTTCCGATGTTTCGCAACTGGCCCTCAAAGTTGAGTAACAAAGATTAATGCTATTGTGTGTTTCACAGTTCCATACGCATATGCACTGTATGTGCTTCCTGACGAGAACAGTTTGAGCCACTTCTCAAGTTGCCTGAACTGTAGTTAGATTCGGTCCATGGTGCCAAATTGTATCTGGGGCATGAAAAGTTCTCTCGCCTCATTTCTGGTAAACGAAATCGCCGGTGAAACCGGAGCCCGAGAGTAGAGGCCCTGGGGCCAAATTCAATAAGGTTGTGATTTCTAAGAGGAACTCTTTGAAGCATTTTTCTCTCATATATCATATTTCTTGGTCTGAATCCAACTGTACCTCTGTAGTCACGACCGGAATGTATGATTGTCTGACGGCAGCGGCCCACTTGGATGTGGTTATCTGATTGGCCTTTTGGGAGGTACATCATTTTATTGTGTGTGTTGAGTGGGTTGGTGTGGTGACCTCACCTCTTTTTAGCCATGCAAGTTTTTTTCTCTCTCTTGCTCTCTCCACTCTCTCTCTCTCCCTCTCTCTCAGTTTTTCTCTTTCTCCTTCTCCCTCCATCTCTACCAGTATCTCTACAGCAGTTTTGTTTAGTTGGCGTTCACCCTTCTTTTTTTGATGGTATTGTTCTTTGATATATAAGTTCTCTCTATGTGTGTGTGTGTGTGTGTGTGTGTGTGTGTGTTTGTGTGTGTGTGTGAACAACCCTACCTCCCTCCCTCCCAGGCCTCAGTATTGATCCTATCCTCCGTTGCTCTGGCTGTGTGTTTGGAAGAAAGCAAGCCAAACATTTACCAACCGCCCAGCTAATCTTTCCCATGCTCTCGGAAAGAGATTATCGAATAGCTGTTTGTGCCAGAAGTGTAGTTTCATCCACAAAGAAAACTTGTAGGTCAGCGATAACGTCACTGTTTGAAGGTCATTATTCACTCCTATGACTCATTAGGTTTTGCTTGCTCAGGGACCAAATAGACCGGAATCAATCTCAGTGCAAACAGACATACAGTATTTCTCGTAAACCCCTGTGCCATTGTTTATGTTCCAGATAATGGTCAGCTGTACGAGTGTGTGTATTGTGGAATTTCTCATAAACAGTATTTCTCGTAAACCCCTACGCAGTTGTTTAAGTTCCAGCTAATGGTCAGCTTTTTCGAGTGTGTGTATTGTGGAAACATTATCAATAGATGTCTGTGTTAGTGATAGACGCTCAAAAACAGTCCCTGTTTCAGATTGCTTGCTCATTCCCAGTAGGTTTTAAAATACACCTTGTAATCGACAGGTGGACCAACGTTTGTTGAGAGGTGGGTTTCTACGCCTGCACTACTTCCTTCTCCCAACCACTTCCCTTTGCCTCTGATTCAGTTACCTCTATAAGAGTGTCCCAACACTTGTCATTGCCAGGATCAAGACCAAGATCAAGCAAGGACTATCTGTTCTCAGCCCAGTTTCTAATGTTCTTAGTAACATACACCTGAAGTCTGGCCTGTGGACCAATGGAGGTTTACAGCAAGCCCAGACCCAGCTGTTGGCAGCAATGGGGAGGTTTACATTAGTGTGTCCCTCTCTTCTCTTTGCAGTACGACTCCTCACTCCCCATTGAGCAAAAAGAGGCTGTATCTGTCAGTTCATCAAGCCTACCAGTATGTTTTTCCCCGTACTCCGCCTGTCCAGACCCCTGAGCTACAGTCCCTCTGAGCACGCCGACCGGACTAATGACTGTAGGACTGAACTTTCGCAAGGATTCTCTACTCTTCTCTTCTTCGGTCTATCTCGCTTTTTGATCCCACTCTTTTTCTCTTCCCCCTCCCTTTTTCTTTTACTGACTTTTACTGTTGCATCTCCTTATTCTCGCTCTCTTTCTCTCACTCCCTTTCTCTCTCTTTACCCTCCTCTCCTGCTCACTCTCTCTGCGCCTCTGTATCTCTTTCTGTCTCTCGCTCGCTCTCTGTCTTGCCCTTTATCCTACTTCTGAATATGTGCATTAAAAAAGAGAAACCATGAGTTATTCTTTCAGTGTTGGCCGACAGAGTGATCTCCAAACCAAACCACGCCTCCCCCCTCACTCTCTTTTCCTCTGCTTTCTCTCTTTTCTCTCATTCATCCTCAGTTCACCCTCCTCTTTAAAGTATTTTACCTACCAGTCTTCCAACAATAATGATTCTCTTTCTCTCCCCAACAATGCCTCTCTCTCTCTCTCTCTCTCTCTCTCTCTTTCTCTTTCTCTAAGCTAACAGTGTCTTTACTCTTTAGCCCCCTTTTAAACACGTCCCATATGTAGTAGGCCTTTCTTCCCGAACAGTGGGCTCACACACTGACTTTGTTTATATACTGAGGTCAATAGGAGAGGTGCCCTGGTCATGAGTGATTGATTTCTGGGTGATCAACTTCAATCACTGAGTTAGACCCCGCGGCACGCACTGTATGCTGGGTAACGAGCTCTCAGAGACAGACGAGGTGATTGGGTCCATGCGGCCGTCATCAAGGCGCTCATTGCCTCTTTAAGTGGACGAGCTAATCGCTTCCACTTTTAGTGTTTAATTGCGGAAGCCCTTAGTGTGTCTGCCGCCTTGCCTCGCTCCAAGACACAGCAGCCTTAACTAGAGCTGACTCCTGAGAGGGGGACACCCCCACAAATCTGAGCCCCCCCCCCTCCTCACCTCTAACCCCCCTGCCCACAGTCAGCTTTGAAACCCGAGAGAGTAGTCCTGACCTGACTTCTCCCACCTCCCAGGGTTATGGATGCTCCCACTGGTCACCCCCCGGACAGGATGTGCCCTCTTTGGAGGCTCTGTTGGAGGGCCTTGAACCCATACACTGTCCAGACCTGGCATCTGTACCTGGACAACATGACAAGTCAGAGAGGGAGGTTTTGGTCTCAGAGAGTTGCCCATAAGATTAATACAATTGTATTGAATTTAACTACTATTTGTACTAAGAACCCTATTTAATCTAAACAGATCTGAAAGCTCCAAGCGTGTCCTTTTTAGAGTTGCACTTTGTCCCTGCAGTCTGCTAATAATCTACTTGTTGCATTCTCTTGGTTAAAATCTATAGGGTTTAGTAGGTTATTGTCAGATTTCTGAGAACAGTACAGCACAGTATATGCTGAACAGCCTCTTGAAAGGGTGGGTTGGTCTTTCTTTGACAACAGACAAGGAGATTTGACAACTCTTTGTTGCAGTCATCAACTCCACAGGTTTCCAAGAAAATGGCCCCCTAAAATGTATTTTAGATGGAGAAGGATGTGTGAATAATCACTTCCAAACTTCAACTCCCTTCAGCTCCCTTAGCTTTCCTTTGTGAATGCGTCATTGCCAGCAAAGTATATAAGAACAAACTCCCTTTGTCACGCCACTGGTCTATGTGAATCCATATCATCCATTTGCTTTTTGTCCCTCTCTTGTTTGGCCAATGCTTTCCCAGAATGGCCCAGTGAAAAGCAGCTTTGATTGAGGTGTTTTTGTCCGGTGCCTGTTCATTTGCCTGTTTGTTCTTCTCTTCATTTGCTCCCATTGTGCGACTGATAAAGCACCAGGACCTGTGAAGATGTTGTTAGTAAGGTTTGGGGTCATGGTGATGTCTATGTGTCAGAAACGTTCCTTTTATGAACATAAGTCACACAAAGAAGTAGAGAAAGCAGGTCCACATTTTCAGTAAGAAAGCCCTGAGGTGTTTTAGTAATGTTACAAAGGTGTTTTCTGCACTTTGGGTTGGATTGGGCCTCTCTTGGCGAGCCATTGTTGAATGTTGATCCCCTAAGAGGATTACCATGGGGCTGGCTTTCCGTAAAGCAGTAAAGACTAGCCAGTGAGCCGTAGACTAAGGGCATGGTTTCCCTGAATCAGGTCAGAACAGGGGTCAGGGGAGGATGAGACGGAGAGGCAGGGTGATAAAGGGAGTGAGATACAGAGAGACAGAGAGGGAGTTAGAGAAGGATCGAGTGAGATAACAAGGAGCTGGGAAAGATAGAGATAGAGAGGGGAGAGATGGAGTAGCAGACTGTGAGGGCCCTTACAGAAAAACCACATTATTTCCCATATGAAAATCACATGGAGTTTCATGTTATCACGTTGCATTACATGGTGTCATGTGATAACATTAACATATTAACATAACATAAGATCACGGAGAACCAAGGCACAACTGACTGCAGTCCCTATATAGGGGATGGATGTGGAAATGGTTGGGTCATACAAGTTCCTGGGAGTCCATATGGACAACAGGCTGGAATGGGCCGGTAACACCGGGGCCCTGTACAAAAAGGGCCAGAGCCGACGCTACTTTCTGAGGAGGCTCAGGTCCTTCAACGTGTGCAGTAAACTACTGCATACCTTCTACCAGTCTGTGGTGGCCAGTGCCATCTTTTTTGCAGTGGTGTGCTGGGGAGCAAACATCAAAGCCGGTGATGTTATGACTTCCGTAAGTCCCGTGTAGCTTAGTTGGTAGAGCATGGCGCTTGGGGGGGACCAGTAGGAAAAAAATATGACAATGTATACACTCACTACTGTAAGTCGCTCTGAATAAAGGAGTCTGCTAAATGACTAAAATGTCAATGTAAGATGGAGACAATGACAGTGTGAGAATTAACAGTGAAAGAGGAGAAGGATTTATTCCATAATGTTCCATTCAAACATGACCAAATCAATTATTTGGATTGTTATATCGATGCAGCATACATGTATAGAATCTTTAGAGAAGTTACCAATACAGTTTATAGAAAAGCTCATAAAGAGGTTACATAGGAAGAGGGTGAAATTGGGGAGAGAGAGAGAGAGGGAGAGAGAGAGATTGAAGGCTTCCACTCCCCAGACCCCTAAATGTTCTCATTAGCGTCTGACTTCCTGTTGTACACATGCAGGCCACAGTGACCTTGGCCTTTGAAATGTATACCTGTGGCATCTCATCTGAGGAGGGAGGGGAGGAAATGGGGAACAACTTGGCTCTCTGTTAAACCAAGCTGTGTACTTCTGAGACTGTGCGCGCACAGGTGCATGCGCGTGTGTGTAGGGGTCAGTGTGTGCGCTTGTTTGTGGGTGTGAGTGGGTTCATGGTGACCCCTCTGACGTGAATCTGATACACTGACACAGACTCTATTTTCATACTCGCTAGATACTACTCTGATGGTCTGAGCCAACGATTAGACATCTTGGAGCAAAAGCTGTGTCCTTTACTATGATACCTGTAACTCCTTCGTGCTTCTACATCTGCATTGCTTACTGTTTAGGGTTTTAGGCTGGGTTTCTGTATAGCACTTTGTGACATCTGCTGAGGTAAAAAGGGCTTTATAAATACATTTGATTGATTGATTCGGCCTTGGTGTTTCTATTCTATTCGTTTCGCTGGACTCTGAGGTACATTGGGTTCATACAGCAGGAAGTTGGAGGTTCATGTCTGGCTTCATAAACATCAAATGGAAGAAGAGCAGCTGAGAGAGAAATAGGTCCCCTTTACCCTGTGCTGAGACTACCAGCTGTCTAGAGACATCCACGATCCTTTCTTTGTGTTTTCAGCCCAGCACAAACACGGCTCAGCACCGGAGGTTCCCCATAGTGCACAACATATATCTCTCTCTCTCTCTCTCTCTCTCTCTCTCTGTCATTCTCTGTCTTTCTCTCTCAGTCTTGCTCTCTCTCTCCTGGGAAAACAATGATCTAGTGTCCTCACTGACCTGTAGATCCACAGCAGTTATCCTGCTGGTCTTGGGGAATCTCTACCGTTTCACTATTTTACACTCTACTCTGGTTCGCTCCATCCCTTTCATTTGGGCCTACTCTGATTCTCTCCATCTGTCCAGGCAGCATTGACAGTGTGTTTACTTAGTGACTATATTCTCCAGCTGGTCCTAACATCACTCAGGACCTATAGATAGCTTGCCTCATTTTAACTAGCAGTGCGGTCTCCATTCCCAAAACAGCTGATCTAACAATACACACACACACACCGCACACACGCGCACACACACACACAGTGTACAGTATATAGTACACTGACTCTAATAAAACACATACTCGACTTGTCAGCTAATGGTTTGATTTTATTACTTCATTACAGTAGAGTAAAACCGTTTTTTTACCCTTTGCTGTTTTAGTGCTATTTGTGTTGATTTTGATTGACTGTGTGATTGAGCTGTGTGTTTGTGATTTAAAGTCTGATCTGAGAAGGTACACACTATTTGTCTGCTCCATCCAGGCCCTGAGTTGAGAAGAGGGATTTTGAACATACAGTACAAGCTGCCACATGCAAACCTGTCCAAATACCCAGAACATTTATTAACCAATCATTTAATAGGTGTGTAATCTGTCTTGCCAACTACTTACTCAAACTACATACTGTGCACTAATCGTACTGCATACTATTTAGAATGTACTGTTTAGTAAAAACTAATTCTAATGCGCAATTGCAATGATTCCCGCCATTAGTTCATTTGGGTACAGCGGGCCCCCTTATCTCATTACTAGCTGATTATCAGCTTTTGTCAAACTCTAACTAAATGGATTTGGAAAGACCATTTTCGTCCTCAAAAGTGTGCAGCAAATTCTACTAGATGAAAAGCCGAAATTAGTGAAACATCCTGGCATTAAAAGCATACTAGATTTACATTTTGCATACCTAAAATGCCTACTATTTAGAACACAAGTATGGGTTTTCGGACTCGGCCACAGACCCAGATGGATTTACACTGGGTGTAAAAAAAACATGAGTGTACTAAACATGCTCTTTCCATGACATAGACTGACCAGGTGAATCCAGGTGCAGGCCATGATCCCTTATTGATGTCACTTGTTAAATCCACTTCAATCAGTGTAGATGAAGAGGAGACAGGTTAAGAAAGGATTTTTAAGCCTTGAGACATTGAGACATGGATTCTATTTGTGTGCCATTCAGGTGCCAGGCGTACCGATTTGAGTGTTTCAAGAACTGCAACGCTGCTGGGTTTTTCATGCTCAACAGTTCCCCGTGTGTATCAGTAATGGTCCACCACCCAAAAGACATCCAGCCAACTTGACACAACTGTCGGAAGCATTGGAATCAACATGGGCCAGCATCCCTGTGGAATGCTTTCATCACGTTGTAGAGTCCATGCCCAGACGAATCGAGGCTGTTCTGAAGACAAAAGGGGGTGCAATTCAATATTAGGAAGATGTTCCTAATGTTTTGTACACGCAGTGTATATTGAAGCTAGAATCCATATTTGGTGAAACTGACAAGTCTGTTTGGGATATTACTACAACAAAGTTACTTCAAACAACGAATACTGTTTTTTCCCTTCATTGCACACACGATAGAACAGCAGAGTACAGTATGTACTGCAGAAAAAAATGTACTATGCTGTCGGACGCTCCTCTCCTCCGTTACGCTAACAAAACAAAAACAATAATAAAAGTGCTGAGGCGAACAGTGCCGTAGCTTCCCCAAATATAGATTCTAGCTTTAAACACATTCACTGTGTGTGTGGAGTGACGAGGCAGGTGATGTGACCAATGCTCCAGTGACCAGAGGTCTGCTATGTGTGTGTGTGTGTGTGTGTGTGTATCTTTGTTTGTGTGTGAATGTGTTTTTTGCATGCATGCCCATGTGTTTCTTTGTGTGCATGCACGTGCGTGATGTTTGTGGACTTGTTTTGCTGCCTGTGTGTATCCGTCTCTCTGTTGTTTGTCTGTGTGTCTGTAGGCTGGTATGAATAGGCCAGTGAGGTTGCTGGGTGGGTGGTGTCTTGGGGTGGGCTATGTAACTAGCTACAGAGTGGAGGGGGTGAGGGCGGGGTGAGGGATGGGGTTGGATGTACAGTGTGTCTCCATGCTGCGACATGTCGGCTAGACCAAGGCCCCTTGTTTATCTGCATCCATGATTCCTCCCATCAATGGGTCTCTTTCAGAGAGACAGAAGGACACTGTGTGCCATTCGTCGACCTACTGCCCACTCCCTTCCCCTGACCTCTCCCTTCTCACTGCCCCACTCAGTTAGCCTCTTAAGTGCACTGTCCATACCAATGCTCGATGCATCCACCCACTGCACCCCCCCCCACCCCCACAAACACACACACACAAAATTAATGAAAAACATATTGTCAGACAAATATGAAATTCAATTATTCCATACACATGTCCACTTCACTACACATACAAACACATATTGTCTATAGCAAAACCCCTGCATTTATTCAATTGACTAAATAAATGGCTTCAGTATATAGCACACCGCATACATTCAAAGTTTAAAACCCATCAGGAAGTGGGTACAGTATCCATGCCCGAGCAGGTCTACACAGTCAGAGAGCAGAAATACATACTCATATCATTTATAAATATACAAAGATAAACAAACTAGACACACCCAGAAATGGCGATAGACACTCACACACTATCCTAATTTAAACACAAACACTCACTCTCTTTCTCCCTCTTTCTCAAACACATTTGTATGCATTAAACTGTGAGTTTGGTTGCCAGTTCTGGGTGGAAATAACCCTCCAGGGGAGGTGGAAAGTGGGATATGCATGCCTTTCGGGTTGACTTCTAAGGTGAACTCTGTTAGTGTGTCTCCAATACAAAGGCAGGACTTTTGCAGGAGCCTGTTTCAGAGGGAGGCCTGCGTGCAAAGCCATGTTGACAATGTCATCACTCAGCCATCTGCTTGGATGGAGCCCAAATGGCTACTTAACCCACCCTGGCTCTCTATTGGTCTGTGTAGGGAGGCCTCTGTGTAGGGAGGTCTTTGTGTAAGGAGATCTCTGTGTAAGGAGGTCTTTGTGTAAGGAGGTCTCTGTGTTGAAGTCTATGGGGAGGTGAGAGGGGGGGGGGCTGTCGGTGTGGCAGTGGGGAGCGTTTCATAAACCTCAGGCTTGGTTATAACAAACCAAAATGATTGCTGTACATAAGAAATATTCAATAATGCACTGTTGGAAGCTAAATTACTTAAATGTAAAAATAATTGCTGGTTGATTGACAGGCTCAGGGATGACATAATAACAGCATGCAGTGTGACCTGATGGACTCCCAGGAGAGCTCAAGGCAGGATGCTCACCTTACGAGGAGAGGGAGAGATTGGTAGTATCAGGACAGATTTGATTGCAGAGAGGGCAGCTGATGCCTGTCTGGATTGTTTCGAAAAACACACCAGCATAGTGTCCCAGCAGACCTTTTATTTTTTCTTTGTATATCTTTTATTTATTTTTATTTTTTTTGTTTGTTTTTTTCTTTCTCTTTTTATTAGTTTTTATTATTATTTATTTTTTGTGTGTTTGGCACCGCCCTGAGTGGTCGCCTGTTAAGCAGCTCCCGTTGTTCGTGCATAAATTGTTGTTTTAGTTTGTTTTTTTCGTCTCTTTTCTTTAGTTTTATTTTTTATTTTGCTACAGTTGAACTATAATAGTTCAGGATTATTGATTTTATGGATTTTATCGCAGCTGAACGTTGACAGGAGTCGTCAACTGTTATTGTTTACAACAGAGCCCAGCTCCTGGATTTAGCCCACGCAGCGCTGCTGCACCCCAGGGAAAAGTTTGATATTCCGGACGAATTGAAAAGGCGACGCCGTGGACGTAGGGCGGGATTGAAATGTAAGGCAAAGCGGAGGAGGTTCAAGTTCAAGCCGGCTATACCATCTATTATTATGGGCAATGTGAGGTCTCTACATAACAAGATGGATGAGTTGGAGGAACTTGTTCGTGGACAAAGGATTTATCGGGAAACGAGCCTAATGTTTTTTTCTGAGACTTGGCTGAACGATAACATCCCCATACAGAACGTCACTATCGACGGTTTCCAGACCATCAGAGCGGACAGGGATCGCGTCTCTTCCGGTAAGAGTAAGGGTGGTGGGCTGGCTTTATTAGTTAACAACAGATGGTGTCATCCAAACCATATTACTCTTAAGGAACAGTTTTGTAGCCCGGACTTTGAGCTGTTAGCCGTTAGCCTGAGACCCTACTATTTACCGAGGGAATTCACGGCGGCCATTGCTGTTATTGTGTACATCCCGCCCTCTGCTGACGCAAACGCAGCGTGTGACGTCATCCACTCTGTTATCACGAGGTTACAGACAGCGCATCCCAGTGCTTTCTTTGCCATTTCGGGGGATTTTAACCATGCATCTCTCTCTTCAACGCTGCCCACGTTCAAACAGTTTGTGAAGTGCCCAACCAGGAATAATAAAACTCTGGACTTGTTATATGCTAATGTGAAGGATGCATACAACTCCACTGCACTCCCTCCCCTCGGTAGATCGGATCACAACCTTGTCCACCTCACCCCACTCTACAGGCCTTTGGTCCAACAGCAGCCTGCAACCACCAGGACTATTAGGAGATGGTCCCCGGAGGCGAATGAGGCCCTACAGGACTGTTTTGAAACAACAGACTGGGATGTGCTCTGTGAGGCTCATGGGGAGGACATCAATGGACTCAATGACTGCATAACAGACTATATTAATTTTGTGTAGACAACACTGTACCCACCAGGAAGGTATGCTGTTTCCCAAACAATAAACCCTGGGTCACCAGTGACCTGAAGGCCCTGCTGAATGAGAAGAAGAGGGCCTTCAAGGAGAGGGACAAGGACAAGGACAAATTGAAATGCGTCCAGAGGGAGCTGAAGTTGCGGATTGCTGAGGGGAAGAGAGTGTATAAGGAGGACAAGCTGAGGCAGAGCCAGGTGAGAGAGGTGTGGAAGGGTATGAGAAATATCACTGGCTTCAAAAAGTCAAACAGTGGGCAGACGGAGGGGACCCAGGACAGAGCCAATGAGCTGAACCAATTTTTTAACAGGTTTGATACTGGCCCTGTCCACCTCCCCTCCAGCTCCCCAGACCACACACCCTCACGGCTGTCCCACCCCCACTTTGCTCACAGCACCTCTGCTGAGACAATCAGTGACCCCACCTCCGCCCCTGCTCCCTCTGGACTGATCCTCAACACCCCCCTTCCCCCCACCTGGGCTGGCTTTCACCACCAACCAAGTGAAGAGAGAGCTGGAGAGACTACATCAGTGGAAAGCGGCGGGCCCTGATGGCATCAGCCCAAGGGTGCTGAGGGTCTGTGCTGACCAACTGTGTGTAATACTCCAGCGTCTTTTCAACCTTAGCCTGAGCCTAGAAAGGGTCCCTGTGCTGTGGAAAACATCCTGCCTCGTCCAAGTGCCCAAGAAGGTACACCCCACTGTCCTGAATGACTTCAGACCTGTAGCGCCCTGGAAAGGTTAGTCCTCGCTCACCTCAGACCCCTGGTGTGTTCATCAATTGACCCCCTGCAGTTTGCATACCAGCACAACATCGGGGTGGATGATGCAATCCTCTACCTTCTGCAGAGGGCCTACTCTCAACTGGACAACGCAGGTTGCACTGTGAGGGTTATGTTTTTTGACTTCTCCAGTGCCTTCAATACCATTCAGCCCCTGCTACTGGGTGAGAAGATGAGGAGGATGAAAGTGGAAGCACCCTTAGTCTCCTGGGTCACGGACTACCTGACCGGTAGGCCACAATTTGTGCGACTACAGAGCTGTGTGTCAGAACGGGCAGTTAGCAACACAGGGGCCCCCCAGGGAACGGTCCTGTCCCCCTTCCTGTTCACCCTCTACACCTCAGACTTCAGATATAACTCTGAAACATGCCACCTACAGAAGTTCTCGGATGACTCTGCTATTGTAGGGTGCATCAGGGGTGGGCAGGAGGAGGAGTACAGGAGCACAATCAGTGACTTTGTGTTGTGGTGTGAGCAGAACCACCTTCAGCTCAACATCAGCAAAACAAAGGAGATGGTGGTGGACTTCAGGAGAACCAAGGCACAACTGACTGCAGTCCCTATACAGGGGATGGATGTGGAAATGGTTGGGTCATACAAGTTCCTGGGAGTCCATATGGACAACAGGCTGGAATGGGCCGGTAACACCGGGGCCCTGTACAAAAAGGGCCAGAGCCGACTCTACTTTCTGAGGAGGCTCAGGTCCTTCAACGTGTGCAGTAGACTACTGCATACCTTCTACCAGTCTGTGGCCAGTGCCATCTTTTTTGCAGTGGTGTGGTGGGGAGCAAACATCAAAGCCGGTGATGCTTCTCGGGTAAATAAGCTGATCAGGAAGGCTAGCTCTGTCCTGGGGATGAGCCTTGACACTCTAGAGGAGGTGGCGGAGAGACGGATCCTGGCCAAACTGCTGGCCATCATGGACAACGTCACCCACCCTCTGCACGCTATGGTTATGACGCAGAGGAGCACTTTCAGTCACAGACTGATCCCACCACGGTGTGCCAGAGAGCGCTACAGGAGGTCCTTCCTGCCGGCGGCTATTAGACTATATAATGCCTCACCGGGGTGCCGTGCCGTCGGCAACATAGATCTGGAACTGTTGGGGTGCTAGGACCTAGTTTAACAATTATGCATCCATCCGTGAGTAACTCTGGTCCGTCAGCACTCATCCACTCAGGACCTATTTATTCATACAGGTCTGTATATACATACCCATGTACAGTTGTTATATCATATAACATGCAATATTGTAAGTAATTATTGGACTTAACTTACGTAGTCATTCACTCAGGAATGCATATTAGTATCCTGCCAGTTGCACCTTTTCTCATTGCTTTTAGTATATTGAATGTGCAATACGTGCAGTTGTCTGTAATTAAACCCTGCGCACTAAGGACTGTATTTTAAAGGAATTACTATTATTACCCCAAATGATATCATACACACATTTAGCTATTAAAGTATCTCTTCCTGTCATTTACCTGTACAGTTTGTGTAACCATGCAAGTATTCACTTATCTGTAAATATAACTGTATACCTAACTGTACAGCTAATTTAACCATGCAAATTTTTCACTTACCTGTTCATTTACCCAGTCTGTCTATTAAGTAAACTATTATTACCCTCGCTCATATCATACGCATTTTTAGCTACTGAAGTATTTCTCTGCCATCAACCTGTATAGTATAGTTAACCATCCAACATCCACCAATGTATAGTGTACATATTCAGCCAACCACCCATACTATGCAATGTCTTTTTTATAGCTTTTATTTTTTTTGCACTCCAGATATCTTGTATTTCTATACTTTTTCATACTGCCGCTCTATGTATCATGTACCGTGTATCTGTCTTTTGTGTACTTTCGTTGTGGCATTTTGCACCTGCCCTGTGTTTTGTTGTAGCTGCTTGACAATGAAATTTCCCCCCCGGGGGATTAATAAAGTACCTATCTATCTATCTATCTATCTATCTATCTATCTATCTATCTATCTATCTATCTATCTATCTATCTATCTATCTATCTATCTATCTATCTATCTATCTATCTATCTATCTATCTATCTATCTATCTATCTATCTATCTATCTATCTATCTATCTATCTATCTATCTATCTATCTATCTATCTATCATCTGCCATTGACTGCAAGTCTTTATAGGCTGTTATGGTGTCCCTGCCCATGGACTTTGGTATAGTGAGGGGAGAAGAGGCTCCTACCCAGCAGTATGCTTTATATAAACTAGATTAGCCTCTTCTACTTGCAGAGTAGGGGAAAGAGCCTGGGTATTTCCACCTGTCTATCGGTAGGGTGGAGCCCTCTGTCTCTGAGAGTGTGGCTTGGTGCTGAACATTCTATGGATTGGTTAAAGCAGATAAGTTTCAAGTTTTATTAGTCGTGCAACTGGTCATGATGCTCTCGATGGTGCAGTGGTAGTATTTGGAGAGGATCCGGGTCGGCATGCCGAATTTCTTCAGCCGCCTTGGGAAGTAGAGAGGCTGTTGCGGCCTCTTTTACAAGAGTGGTGGTGTTGTTGGTCCATGACAAATCCTTGTTGATGTGGACGCAGAGGAACTCTCTCTACTGCGGCCCCGTTTATGTGGATCGGGGAATGTTCCCTTCTCTGCTCCTGAAGTCAACAATCAATTCTTTCATTTTGCTGACATTGAATGTTCAAAGATTCATCCACCCAGGACTCATCCATCACCATGGAGGAATATATGTCGTCAGTTCATAGGCTTCATTAGGAAATGTGTTGATGACAGAGATGTTCACAAGTCTTTGAGGTAGAGTCCAAGTCAAGTCTCAAGTCTTTGAGGGCCAAGACTAAGTCAAGTCTCAAGTCTTTTGGGGCCAAGTCTAAGTCAAGTCTCAAGTCTTTTAGGGACAAGTCTAAGTCAAGTCTCAAGTCCCTTTTGGCAATGGCTTTCTGCCTGCTGTGGGTTAGGTCTATAAACCTTGTAAATTATTTGAAGTACATTTTTTCATACATTCCTTTTTTGACAATTACGTACATTTAAAGTTAGTTGCCAAACACTGTGATAATTATATAATTTACAGCATATTATTTAAATATGACATGATTTCACATACTATGATAAACGATTGCTAACTTTTATCAAGCTTAACTTAAGTTAAACTTAAGATAAACGATAGCTTAACTTTTGCTTGCATTTTAATGTTCCGATCTATATAGCAATAGCATACACAATGTCCGCACATTTTTTGCGGAACGCAGATGTTCTAGAACGCTTTTGAGCCCTCTGTATTAAACTACTTTCTCTGTGTTACAATGCCGTCTGTTCCATGTTATCTGACAGAATGCACAACAAAAACGTATCCCAGTACTGACTTGCATTGTTCACGAGTCTCTTATCTAGAGTCTAAGTCAAGACTCAGACTTGAGTTTCCATCTCTGGTTGATGATGTTGAACGGTATCCACAATTACAATTCGGACATACCCCAACCAAAAACCCTGGATGAACAGATATATCCGTACCATGCTGAGACCCCGTACTGTAGCATTCAATGTCAGCAGAACGAACCCGGATGACTTGAGCTCCACAAATCCATTAGGGACAGAAAAGACAATACAGACAGAATCAAAGTTGCATGGAACTCAGACTGGCTTCACATATGGAAAGGACTACAGACTAACACAGACTACAAAGGCAAATACAGCTGAGAATGAGCCTATCACCAGAAGCTATGGGTGGTACAGTATTGAATATCCACCATGTGACACAGGCACTCCCAGGTCATGACTTGTGCTAATGCAAAAGGTGTAGAGAGTGTCTGTGTGTCTGACAGGGTGTGAGGCTGGAAGGGATGAGGAGGTGAGAGGTGAGAGGTGAAATGGGTTGAATGTTTTGGGGGAGATGGCACCCTCACATTTGTCCACTCCACAGGGGGTTGAATGGAGGATCCGGGGGGGCACCCCAGCCTCTGCTGAGGGGACATAGCCCAAATCTCTGGACAAGATACAGTACCAAATCAGGGATATGGTGTTGTATGAGGTTTTTGTTTTTTTTCTAACGTTGGACAGGGCTAAAGTAGTGCTGTTTCTGTTCTGTTTCAATCTCACTTTGTCTTTTCATCAATCCATCTTTCCCCTACCCTCCCTTATCCGATCTCCTCTCTCTCTCTCCCTCTATCTCTCCACCTTCTACCGTCTCTCTCTCTCTCTCTCTCTCTATAATTTTCCTGACATCTATCTCAACCCTCTCTTATAACAAGTCATATTTTGCTTTACAGCCAGTCTGTCAGTGGTCTGAACATAACCACACATAACACCTCTTGAGACCTGACCTCTCAGGAGACACAGGTCTGTACGTGTGTTCTTGTGTTTGTGTGGTCAGATAGTATGTTGCTCACGTATGATCTGGTGTTTGTGTGGTCAGCCAGTATGTTGCTCACGTATGATCTGGTGTTTGTGTGGTCAGCCAGTATGTTGCTCACGTGTGATCTAGTGTTTGTGTGGTCAGCCAGTATGTTGCTCACGTGTGATCTGGTGTTTGTGTGGTCAGCCAGTATGTTGCTCACGTGTGATCTGGTGTTTGTGTGGTCAGCCAGTATGTTGCTCACGTGTGATCTGGTGTTTGTGTGGTCAGCCAGTATGTTGCTCACATGTGATCTGGTGTTTGTGTGGTCAGCCAGTATGTTGCTCACGTGTGATCTGGTGTTTGTGTGGTCAGCCAGTATGTTGCTCACGTGTGATCTGGTGTTTGTGTGGTCAGCCAGTATGTTGCTCACGTGTGATCTGGTGTTTGTGTGGTCAGCCAGTATGTTGCTCACGTGTGATCTGGTGTTTGTGGTCAGCCAGTATGTTGATCACATGTGATCTGGTGTTTGTGTGGTCAGCCAGTATGTTGCTCACGTGTGATCTGGTGTTTGTGGTCAGCCAGTATGTTGCTCACGTGTGATCTGGTGATTGTGGTCAGCCAGTATGTTGCTCACGTGGTCTGATATGCTTTCTTCTGAAGCCAGTTGCTCACGTGTGATCTGGTGATTGTAGTCAGCCAGTATGTTGCTCACAAATGATCTGGTGTTTGTGTGGTCAGCCAGTATGTTGCTCACGTGTGATCTGGTGTTTGTGTGGTCAGCCAGTATGTTGCTCACGTGTGATCTGGTGTTTGTGTGGTCAGCCAGTATGTTGCTCACGTGTGATCTGGTGTTTGTGTGGTCAGCCAGTATGTTGCTCACGTGTGATCTGGTGTTTGTGTGGTCAGCCAGTATGTTGTTCACGTGTGATCTGGTGATTGTAGTCAGCCAGTATGTTGCTCACGTGTGATCTGGTGTTTGTGTGGTCAGCCAGTATGTTGCTCACGTATGATCTGGTGTTTGTGTGGTCAGCCAGTATGTTGCTCACGTGTGATCTGGTGTTTGTGTGGTCAGCCAGTATGTTGCTCATGTGTGATCTGGTGTTTGTGTGGTCAGCCAGTATGTTGCTCATGTGTGATCTGGTGTTTGTGTGGTCAGCCAGTATGTTGCTCACGTGTGATCTGGTGTTTGTGTGGTCAGCCAGTATGTTGCTCACATGTGATCTGGTGTTTGTGTGGTCGCTCTTCCATTTCTCTAAATAACATTTGAGTAGTATGAATAAAATGGAGGATGACAGTCTTGTCACTTTGTTAACACTTGGTTTTCATCTTCATCGTCATCATCATCTTCATCATCATCATCATCATTTTAATCAATGTGTGATAACTAAATGATTGATGTCATTTGATTTGACAAAATGTGATACAGTATTTGCCCATATCTTTGAAAGTGTATTGTTTCATAAAATCTGTAACACAAAGCTTGAAGAACACAAGGAATTCAACAACATTGGCTGGGCTGGTTCTTATTTAAAGAATTGGCGTGGGAATCCCCTGACAACTGGGCATGTCTCAATCAGACATCTGTCTAATCGCCTATTAAGTGTCATACATGAACACAGAACACACACATACATGTGACTTGTTGTTGCCACTGTGACCCATGTCTCTGCAGCCCTGGGAGAAAAACAGATCTCTCATATTACAAACACACACACACACACACACACACACACACACACACACACACACACACACACACACACACACACACACACACACACACACACACACACACACACACACACACACACACACACACACACACACACACACACACACACACACACACACACACACACACACACACACTATGTCTTACTATACTTGTGATTACTTTTTGTGGACCAACTATTGAATCCCATTCAAAATCCTAACCCTAACCCTAACCCTAACCCTAACCCTAACCCTAACCCTTTTCCTAACCTAACTCTAACCCTAACCCTAACCCTTACCCTAACCATAACCATAACCCTAATCCTAACCATAACCCCAACTCTTAACCCTAATTCTAACCCTAACCCCTAACCCCAACTCTTAACCCTAATTCTAACCCTAACCCCTAACCCCAACTCCTAACCCTAACCCTAAACCTAACCCCTAAGCCTAAAATAGCTTAGTGTCCTCACTTCTCTGAATTTTCCTTTGTTTACTATTCCTGTGAGGACTTTTGATACTCACAAGCATAGTAAGACATTTACACACACACACACACACACACACACACACACACACACACACACACGCACAAACACACACACACACACACACACACACACACACACACACACACACACACACACACACACACACACACACACACACACACACACACACACACACACACACACACACACACACACACACACACACACACACACACACACACACACACACACACACACACACACATCCCTCTCAACCCTGCTGTCTCTGGGCCTGGGTTTTTAAAAGAGACATTTCACCTCCTCATGCCCTCATAGCGACCCTGTCTATATATCAGGAGAGACAGAGGGTTGGGTAGGGGGAGTGAGGTCTCGTCTGCTACACTTTATGGTTGTTATTCGAGACACAGTCGGTCAATTCAGGGAGATTGTATTATTCCCTTAATACATGTTTATTACCTTAGTCACCTTTTATTCCCTACACAAACTAGAAATTAAGTAGGAGGAGTGACTTCAACTCTGTGGCATGAGTGAAACTATTAGAATAGTTAGTGTAAATGGTGTTCCCATTGTGAATGAAGCAGGGTTTTATTTTCTCTGTATCCGGGTTAACATTTCAACATTAAATCAGTCTCCCACTTGTGTAATTAAGAGCGTATAGAAAAGCTCATTTGAAAGGAGTTATTACACTGAGGAAATTAGATTTCTGTTTTTATACCAGGCTCGTAGAAAGACCACAGGGGTTTGGTTTACGCTATAATTGACTCAAGCCTGAAAGATTTCCTCTCCCTCTCTTCCCTACATCAATTAATCAGCGGGCCCCTCTATGCCAAACACACACAAACACACACCCGCACTCACGCACACACACCGGCACTCACACACACACACCGGCACACACGCACACACACAAGCGTGCACTTGAATAAAGAGACACAGACTCAACCACGTATACACACACACACATTCCTGTGCTGATATGAATGCCGGTTATTGACGTGTCCCTCTTTGAGGCCTGTTCCCAGTGTGAGTGTTGTATTGAGCAGGTAAGTGGAAGTAGGTAAGCTGATCTGTTCCCTGGTATCTATCCTCTCCCACACCACACCGTTGCTATTGTTCCCGCTCCATGTTTTCCCATGTCTCCCTGCTTCCTGGGCCCCTCTGCTACCTGCCAACAAATTCCAGCCTGTCCCTTTCAGCCCTTTGTGAGTTTTCTCTCTCTCTTTATCGCTCTCTCTCTATCTCTCTCTATCCATCTCTCCGCCCATCACACATCACACACGCTTGGATTTCAAACACAGAACCAGACATCTCTAACCTGTGGCCACCTCCCTTCCCAACCACATGGTCATCATGACCTGTGGTCAGACAAAAATAGGGCCACTTTATTTGGACGTTTTTTCAAATGATAAAAGTATGAACAGATTCAGAATGATTTGTGCAGTAGTGATATGACACATCCGGGAGAGGGGGTTGAATCTGAGATTCTGTAACTGTTCGTTAAGGTTTTGCCTGCAGGGTTGGATGAAGTGGCTTTACTGCCTGATGATATGTCGGGGGGAAATCTGGAAGCTTTATTGCAGCGCTATACAGCCTGTGAGAAGGCCCTGGGAACATTATTGGGCAGGTGAAGAGAGAGGGGAGAGTAGGAGAGATACATATAGAAAGAGAGGTGGGAATATAGAAAGAAAGAAAGAAAGAAAGAAAGAAAGAAAGAAAGAAAGAAAGAAAGAAAGAAAGAAAGAAAGAAAGAAAGAAAGAAAGAAAGAAAGAAGCAGAGTGAGAGAGAGGGGAATTGGGACAGATGTCAGTATTTAGGATTTGCCTGCCCTTCCTGTAGTCCTTAATGAAGTACTTAGTGACCCCCCCCCACTCACTAGTTTTAAGGTTTAAAGCCATTTTCACCCCAATGACCCTCCACCCATTCACCCTGAAGCTCTCCCCCCTCCTAGTACCCCTTCTCTAATCTCCTCTCCCCTGCTCCAGTGCCAGTGATGGGACTCCCCAACTCTGGGATGGGACTGTCCCCTGACGTCCCTCACCCTCCCCCTCATCCCCCTGGGGGCCCCTCCCCTCTAAGAGCCTGGATAGGTGGTCCTCTTTAGGGGTCAGGGGTCAGCCCCAGTGGTGTGTGGGAAACGTGCTGCGGTGCTGTGGGGAAGAGGTGCAGGCAGCCCTCTTTCCTCCCTGAACATCCAGAGTTTGTTTAATTGGGCTCTCAGGGTCAGTGGAACACGGGCGGGGCGGCTGGTGTCTGTTACAGTTATGATTTATTGGACCAAATGTGCGTTTGTTTTGGTAGGGCCGAGTCAGAGCAGACTGTCTTAGGCTGGGGGATCAACGGCGTCGCCACAGGATGATATGAGCGCACGTGTATGTATGCGGGTGTTTGTGTGAGTGTGTGTGTGTGTGTGTGTGTGTGGGGTAACTAAAATATCCCATGCTGTGTGCTAACTCAAAGCATTTATTAGGACTGTCTAGCCAGTGATGTGTCAGGGGGAGCTTTAGGGTGATTTATTTCAATGGCTAGTGGCTAGTTATTTTACTGGTCAAATGGCTGTGTGTTTTATAAATGACGGCCTCAGTTCACTCTACTGAGGAATAAAAGTGACAGGGAGGGAATACCTGGGGAACCCTGAACAAGCTGTGATAATAGGTAAGGACTGACAGGTGGGCTGACATGCCCACCTATTTACACACACACACACACAGAGAGAGAGACAGACAGACAGACAGACAGACAGACGCACACAGACAGACAGACAGACAGACAGACAGACAGACAGACAGACAGACAGACAGACAGACAGACAGACAGACAGACAGACAGACAGACAGACAGACAGACAGACAGACAGACAGACAGACAGACAGACGAACGCACATAAACACACCTTGTACCTTTTTTTATTGCGTAACACAAGCCACTTTGAAGGCCCACTCTTCTCAGGCATGGTGCCAAAAGGTTCATGCATTGATGCACAGATGGCACACACACATTGGAGAGAGTTTATTACAGTACACTCTCACCCTTAGCACAAAGACTTATGCCGGAGTGTATGGGACTCAACATGTACTGAGATGCATAATCAGACACTACAGTGATGACCTGGTTCAGACAGACAGGCCTCTAGTCTATGTATGGCTCTTCACCTCTTCCATTCGTAAACACAGAATAAGCTTGTCTGTGTAATGTGTGTTACTCTATACGTCAGTTTTCCATTGGAAACATGAGATGTAATGTGGTTTGTGTACTTACGTTTTGTTTTAGAGCTTAGAGGCATGAATGGAAACTGTACCAATGGAAAACTTTGTGGGGCCCTCTCATTCCAAAGCAAAGGTCTGATAAAATAGTCTGATAACTGATGACAGCATATATCAAATAGGCGGTGCTTGTATTTGTCCTGTTTCACTGCATGTACAAGTGGGTAACCTGTACGAGTATGAGATGGAAATGGGGCAGATTGACAGATTTTTCACATTGTCTGCTCGGTGGATTCAAACTAGCAATCTTTCGGTTACTGACCCAACTCTCTAAACACGAAGCTAACTGCAGCACATATGTAGTGTTCTTAATACGTTTTTATACTGTATATTGAGAAGAATGGCAAACATAATTGTACACACTGTAGAGGATCATAGAGTCATAAATTGGGCACTGAGTTCTACACTCAGGCATAAAGAAACTGGGCCTTATAGGCCTAATATTAGCTGCTCAAAGTCATCACACAGCACCCAGCTAGCACAGAACCATATGTTTCTTAGAGCTTGGTGAGAGTGTGGTTGTCCTATGGTTATTTTGCATACAACCTTCCCACAACTTTCTGGGAATGGTGCAGGATAGTTGCCAGTGGTGTAAAGTACTTAAGTAAAAATACTTTAAAGTACTACTTAGGTCGTTTTTTTTATTATATATATTTATATTATTTCAAACTTTTACTTTTACTTCACTAAATTCCTAAAGAAAATGATGTAATTTATACTCCATACATTTGCCCTGACACCCCAAAATACATTTTGACAAGAAAATGGTCCAATTAACGCACTTATCAAGAGAACATCCCTGGTCATCCCTACTGCCTCTGATCTGGCGGACTCACTAAACACAAAAATAAACAAATGTGCCTTCTGGTTTGCTTAATATAAGGAATTTGAAATGATTTATACTTAATTTTACTTTTGATACTTAAGAATATTTTAGCAATTACATTTACTCTTGATACTTAATTATATTTTAAAACATAATACTTTTAGACTTTTACTCAAGTAGTATTTTACTGGGTAACTTTCACTATTAGATGAGTACATTTCTATTAAGGTATCTTTACTTTTACTAAAATATGACAATTGAGTACTTTTTCCACCACTGAATTTTCTTGGTATTTCTGTCACGGTTCTTAGGAAGGACCAGCAGTAGAATGAAGACATTCCGATAATTTGTGTCCAAAAACAACAAAACAAAGTAGACACCGAAACCACAAACAGATGCGTAACAAACAAAGAACCACACGCAGGTGGGAAACTAATTAAATTAAATAGGATCCCCAATTAGAGCCAACGTATGGCAGCTGCCTCTAATTGGGGACCAACAGAAACCAAACATAAAGCCGCCTAGACAACCCTACTGTCAAGCACTGACAACAACCTCCAGACACCATAGAGATGCCTAGATATCTTACTCTAGTTAGGACCTGACAAGTTCATTACTTTAACAGATTGTTTCCTAAAAGTTTTCTCATGGTTCTCATGGTTCTATTTAAAGTCATGTTCTCAGATTGTTCTGACAATGTTAAACAAACTTTCCAAAATAAAAAAACGACAACTTTAGAGATGTTCAGAGAACGTTCTAAGAATGTTATTTAAACGACCTGATCTCATAGTTTCACTTCAGAATTTGCCGTAATTGGATGAACAATGTTAAATTAAAAAATTAAGTTAAGGTATTAATTACGAGTGGTTAAGGTTAAGGTAACGGTTTGGGGAAGGCTTAAAACAAAATAATTAAAAAGAATGCCCTGTTTCCGTTAAGTACCATCAACTACTCTCCCTGCTTGCTAGATAATTGTGAACTGCATATTCGTTTTATACCTAAAGGGGTCCTAAAATAAAAAAACAAATAGCTAAATGATTGATGGTATGACCCCCCATGGCATGCTAGCTCCATTCTTGTGGCGCAGTTGACTAACTAAGTTTGAATCTCACTTGCCACAATAACAAATGTATGTGTTTGCATGCTTAATGTCTAAGCAAATGAATTTCCATGTGTCATATCTGTGCTTACCTAAGCTAGGAGTGTTCTTAAAATGGGAAACCAAAAACAACTTCCAAGGAACCAAATGTGCTAGCTGGGAATTCTAGTGATGAGTTATTTTAGCACCAAATTGTACTGTGGATTGCCTATGTGATAATAAACTATGGATTACACTCCCGAGTTTACATGAGGTAAATCTTATAAACAGAGGGTGTGTCCCAAATGGGACCCTATTCTTCATAAGGTACACTACTTTTGACCAGAGCCCTAGATAGCATGATGCCATTTGGGACACAGTCAGTCCCCCTAGGCCAAGTAAAGGATTTCCTGAATCTCACTGTTCACTATTCTCCAGAATGTAGAGACCAACACAGAGAAATCTGATTATCTCTCAAACCCGCAACAATGTAGAAGATATCTTATCTGGACCACGTG
Source organism: Thymallus thymallus (assembly GCA_023634145.1). Classification (NCBI taxonomy): domain Eukaryota; kingdom Metazoa; phylum Chordata; class Actinopteri; order Salmoniformes; family Salmonidae; genus Thymallus; species Thymallus thymallus. The sequence continues at coordinate 8,372,654 of CM042378.1, read as the reverse complement.
ACAGCTCTCAGTCACATTTCTTTCATTGTTTGTTATGTTTCCATAGCACTCGGTTGAATTACCACCAATATGTTACCTGGTGTTCTCTCTCTCTCAGTCAGACACATAATTTACAGTAAAGGAGCATGATTCAGGAGTTAAATTGAGCTTATAATGAGGCAGGAGGTTGGAAGGGTTTCTGGTGTAAGAGGGGGGATTGTGACATCATGGAAAAGTGAAGCCTGTGTCACTGTAGACCCAAGGTGAGCTCTTTGATTAAGAGATTACAGACAAAATTAAAGTGTTTCACACACACAGTGCATGGCCAGATATGATTGGGTCCTGACAGCCTGTGCGTGCGTGTGCCCATGGTGGAGCTATAGAGGCAAATGCAGGTCGTTGGGGCTGCCTGCCCTGGCCTCCTGCCAGTCTCTGTAAATGTTCATGAATGAGGAAGGCTGATTCAGGACAGCTACAGGCAAACCAACCCAAAATAAGCCCCACAATGACACACACATGGGCATGCGCACACACACATGCCCACACACACACACACAAATAGCCTGGTCCTCAGGCTTCACAGCCAGCATTGGAAGCAGTGATGAATTTTCTCTCTATTGAGATTTCACCTCAGAACTCAGACGTTTTCCAAAAATGTGATTATAACTGTGATATGTGGATATGAAGGGAGCCAGGCGGAGGAGATGGTGTGGAGAAAACAGAGTATTTATTTACGTCTCCAAATAGATCCACATGAACAGGCAAAAACATAACCGGCTGACACAACCGTGCCAGTACTAAAACAAAGGTGCTGAAATAACCAGGCAACCACCTGGCGCACAAATACAAGGGTGAAACCCAAATAAACAACGTACACGAGTAGAAATAAACTCGGACTGCAATAGCACTAAAGGCAAAACACATACACAATGAACAATAACCGACAAGGACCTGGGGGAAACAGAGGGAACATATAACATGTAGTAAATGGGTGAATGAGAACCAGGTGTGCGTAATGACAAGACAAAACCAATGGATAATGAAGGAGGGAGCGGCAGTGTCTAGAAAGCCGGTGACGAAGAGCGCCGAAGCATGCCCGAACAAGAGGATGAGCCAACTTCGGAGGGAGTCGTGACAGTACCCCCCCCCCCCCCCTTGACGCGCAGCTCCACTGGCCTCTGGGACGACCCGGAGGGCGAGGCGCGGGGCAATCCGGGTGGTGGGGATGAAAGTCTCGTAACAGGGAGTGGTCGAGAACATCCTCCCTCGACACCCAGCACCTTTCCTCCTGACTGTACACCTCCCACTCCACGAGATACTGAAAGCCCCTCGCCCGACGTCTCGAATCCAGGATGGAACGGACGGAGTACGCCGGGACCCCCTGGATGTCCAACGGGGGCGGAGGGACCTCCCGCACCTCAGACTCCTGGAGCGGAACCAGCCACTACCGGCCTGAGGAGAGACACATGAAACGAGGGGTTAATACGGTAGTCAGTGGGGAGTTGTAACCTATAAGTGACCTCCTCCCCTCTCCTCAGGACTTTAAACGGCCCCATAAACCACGGACCCAGCTTCCGGCAGGGCAGGCGGAGGGGCAGGTTCCAGATCGAGAGCCAGACCCGATCACCCGGTGTGAACAACGGGGCCTCACTGCGGTGACGGTCTGCGCTGGCCTTCTGGCGACGCACGGCACGCTGGAGGCAAACATGCGCAACCTCCCATGTTGCCTCTGCGCGTCGTCCAGTCGTCCACCGCAGGAGCTTCGGTCTGACTCTGATGCCACAGTGCCAGAACCGGCTAGTAACCCAAAACACACTGAAAGGGTGTTAGGTTAGTAGAGGAGTGGCTGAGGGAGTTCTGAGCCATCTCAGCCCAGGGCAGGAACACCGACCACTCCCCAGGCCGGTCCAGGCAGTATGACCGTAGGAACCTGCCCACATCCTGATTAACCCTCTCCACCTGAGACTGACCGAGACCCCCAGCCTTTCCATGAACACCTTCCACACCCTCGATGTGAATTGGGTTACCCCGATCAGTTACTATGTCCTCCGGTACCCCATAGTGCCGGAAGACATGAGTGAATAGGGCCTACGCAGTCTGTAGGGCCGTGGGGAGGCCGGGCAGAGGAAAGAGGCGGCAGGCTTTAGAGAAGCAAGGATCGTAGTGTTCCCCTGGGAAGGTGGAAGGTCAGTGAGGAAATCGATGGATAAATGTGACCATGGGCGTTGTGGAATGGGTAATGGAAGTAATGAAACCCTAAAAAACGCTGTACTTCCTTTACCGTGGTGGGAGACGGCCAATTACGCATCGCTGAAATGCAGTCACTCTCCATCTCCACCCTGGAGGTGGTGATGTGGTATCCGAGGAAGGAGACGGACTGTTGGAAGAACAGACATTTCTCAGCCTTGACATACAGGTTATGCTCCAGCAGTCGCCCAAGCACTCTGCGGACTAGGGAAACATGCTCGGTGCGTGTAGCGGAATACACCAGAATGTTATCAATGTATACCACCACACCGCAACCGAACAGGTCCCGAAACACGTTGTCCACAAAGGATTGGAAGACTGATGGAGCATTCATCAACCTGTATTGCATGACTAGATATTCATAGAGACCAGAAGTGGTACTAAATGCTGTCTTCCATATATCTCCTTCCCGGATACGTACCAGGTTGTACGCACTCCTGAGGTCTAATTTAGTGAAGATGCGCACCCCATGCATTGATTCGATCACAGTGGAAATGAGGGGTAGAGGATAACTGTACCTGGTTGAGGGCCCGGTAATCAATGCATGGGCGCAGACCACCATCCTTCTTCTTCATGAAAAAGAAACTTGAGGAGGCGGGTGAAGTGGAGGACCGTATGAACCCCTGCCGTAGGGACTCAGAGACATATGTTTCCATAGCCTCTGTCTCCGCCTGGGACAGGGGATACACATGACTCCTGGGAAGTACAGCGTCTACCTTGAGGTTATTCGCACAATCCCCCGGGCGATGAGGTGGGAATTTAATAGCCTTTCTCTTAGAGAAAGTGCAAGCTAAATCTAGGTATTCGGGGAGAATGTGCACGGTGGGGACATTGTCTGGACTCTCCACTGTGGTCGCACCAACGGAAACATCTATACACCTACCCGGACACTCTGATGACCACCTTGTGAGAGCCCTTTGTTGCCACGAAAAGGTGGGATTGTGACTGATCAACCAGGGCAGGCCTAGTACCTAGTACCGGAAATGCAGGAGAATCAATAAGGAAAATATGAATTTTCTCCTTATGATTCCCCTGCGTGATCATCACTATTTCACCGGTGGTCTCACAGACATACCCAGACCCTAATGGTCGACTATCTAGAGCGCTAACAGGGATGGGGGTGGACATTGGAATATGTGGGATCCCTAATCTAATAGCTAAGGCTCTGTCCATAAAATTTCCAGCCGTGCCTGAATCTACTAGCGCCTTACACTGGGGAATAGAACAAAAATCAGGAAAGGAAACAGAAAGGTAGAGGTGCGTAACAGAGGGCTCTGGGTAAGTGTGGTGCGCTCTTACCGGGGTGACGCCAGAGTGCCCTTCCTGCCGCCTCCAGACCCAGCACTCTAAAAACTCCATGTCCTCTGCGGCCACAGAACTGAACCTGTCTCCCTCGACGATCACGGATGGCAGCTCCATCCAGTTCCATGGGAACGGAAGCTGGTGTGGATAAGGATGGAACGAGTTGACACCCTCCAGGACGTTCGCGAGATGCCAGCAGATTCCAACGTTCGCGAGATGCCAGCTGTTCGAATCCCAAAGTGGTATCCCAGCAAGCTAGCGCTCGAAGGATTTCCTTGCGCAAACTGCACCGAAAATGGTCAAAGAGGGCCCGCTCATTCCACCCCGACCCGGCCGCTAAGGTCCGGAAGTCCAGAGAAAAGTCCTGCGCACTCCTCGTCCCCTGTCTCAAATGGAAAAGGCGCTTGCCCGCCTCTCTTCCCTCCGGTGGATGGTCAAAGACGGCCCGAAAGTGGCCCACTCCAGGGCTTTCCTCGTGAGACAGGATACGAGGGCGGACACCTTCTCACGGTCAGATAGAGGAGGGGAGATGGTGCTGAACGCCAGCTCCAACTGGAGGAAGAACCCCTGGCACCACGCAGCCGCTCCGTCATACTCCCTAGGAAGGGAAATGTGGATCCCACTGGTAGTTGGTGGTGGAGCGGCCGGAACCGGGTGCACTGATGAGGGGGCTCCACTATCCGCTCGGCTGTTCTCTAGGCGCTGGACAGCCTGGAGGACCCAATCCATCGCCTCTCCTAGGCTGGTGAGCATGGTAGAGTGCTCTCTCACTCTCTCTACCACCCTGGTCATGTGGAGATGAAGGGAGCCAGGTGCAGGAGATGGTGTGGAGAAAACGGAGTATTTATTTACGTCTCCAAATAGATCCACATGAACAGGCAAAACACAACCGGCTGACACAACCATGCCAGTACAAAGACAAAGGTGCTGAAATAACCAGGCAACCGCCTGGCGCACAAATACACGGGCGAAACCCAAATAAATAACGTACAGGCAACTTTGGGGGTCGTGACACTAACATCCTCCTCTGCAACCCTGTAAGGACATGCTAGATCCTAGTTGGTTGAAGGGAGACTTACATCCCCATTGACTTCCTGGTCCTCTTGACACGAGAACGTGATCCCCAGAATGGCCAGTCTAAAGGGCCCCAGCTGTGGATCCTATTGTGTCCCAGGCTCTGGGGATGACTGGAGGGTCTATCTCCCTCAGTATGGGCGTGTTACACCACTTTAAAGGCGAATGGAAGCACTAGGATTTAGAACGCCAGCTAACTGTAACTGTAAATCGCCATATTAGCATTGTTGCATCACTGGCAGGAGAGAAAATGTTGGAACTCCAAACAATGGCTGAATTTACTGAGTAGCTCCTAGTCTGGGAATTACTTTATTACAGAGAATTAAAGAATGTTAGTTAGGGAGCCAATAAACTTGCTGAAGCTGTTCATGTTTGAACCAATAATTGCCCCAGATCAAATAGTTTGTTCTCGTAGCAGTAACAACACAGACATGCCGCCTGAAACACCTCAGCTAAAGGGTCGTCAAACACAAACTGGGGATGCTGCTAGATAATGGCTAGAGTGTGGGGCGTGCTCATTATAAATGGGGCGTGCTCATTATAAATACATTGTGATTTAGTTTCGGTATCAGACTAACTTTTATTATTATTTAGTTTGCTAAGCATACAGGCTGGCAGTTTATCGCCAGTTTACCCTACAGGAACAAGGGAGAATTGGACGAGGTGTTCGGGGGCTCATCCCTGTGTGTCGTTTCCTACATAAAGTGCACATACCCAGAAGCAAAGGCATTTCCATAGGGTTTGAGTGTGAATAAAACCAGTTAATTTAGTATTTATTTATTTTATTCAACCTTTATTTAACTAGGCAAGTCAGTTAAGACTGTGATCTTAGAGTTATTCCACCTCAAGAATTGCATTTGGCGAAAAGCCCGGCACACGCTTACTCAGGCTGACTGGCTCTTGTTCAGGCAAATGAGAAATAAGTGCACTTAAACTATTCGGAAGGCCAAAGTTAGTTAACTTTAAGGAAAAGTTCTCTCTCTGTGGGTCTAACCCCAAGACCAGGAGAATAAACCCTCCTCCTCACAGCTGCCCATGTCCCTTAAAGTTGATGATGTGGTTGTTACTGACAAGAAGCACATGGCTGAGCTCTTTAATCAACACTTCATTAAGTCAGGATAACTATTTGACTCAGCCATGCCTCCTTGCCCGTCCAACATTTCCTCATCTCCCACCCCTTTGTAATGTGACTAGTCCCATGCTCTGCTACAAAGGTTCTTCCTGCAGGTGGTCACTGAGTCTGAGGTGCTAGAGGAGCTCCTTAAACTTGACCCCAAAAAACATCTGGGTCAGATGGTTTAGACCCTTTTTTCTTTAAGGTTGCTGCCCCTATCATCGCCAAGCCTATCTCTGACCTTTTTGACCTGTCTCTCTGGGGAGGTTCCCATTGCTTGGAAGGCAGCCACGGTTTGTCCTTTATTTAAAGGGGGAGATCAAGCTGATCCTAACTGTTATAGGCCTATTTCTATTTTGCCCTGTATATCAAAAGTGTTTGAAAAACTAGTCAATAATCAACTGACTGGCTTTCTTAATGTCTATAGTATTCTCTCTAGTATGCAGTCTGGTTTCCGCTCAGGTTATGATTGTGTCACTGCAACCATAAAGGTCCTCAATGATTGCCCTTGATTCTATGCAATGTTGTGCTGCTATTTTTATTGACTTGGCCAAAGCTTTTAATATGGTAGACCATTCCATTCTTGTGGGCCGGCTAAGGAGTATTGGTGTCTCTGAGGGGTCTTTGGCCTGGTTTGCTAACTACCTCTGACTGCAGTGTATAAAGTCAAAACATCTGCTGTCTCAGCCACTGCCTGTCACCAAGGGTGTACCCCAAGGCTCGATCCTAGGCCCCACGCTCTTCTCAATTTACATAAACAACGTAGATCAGGCAGCAGGAAGCTCTTTTATCCACTTATATGCAGACGATAGTCTTATACTCAGCTGGCCCCTCCCCGGAATTTGCGTTAAAACCTCTACAACAAAGCTTTCTTAGTGTCCAGCAAGCTTTCTCTGCCCTTAACCTTGTTCTGAACACCTCCAAAACACAGGTCATATGGTTTGGTAAGAAAAATGCCCCTCTTTCCACAGGTGTGATTACTACCTCTGAGGGTTTAAAGTACTTGTCACATCATACAAGTACTTGGGAGTATGGCTGGATGGTACACTGTCCTTCTCTCAGCATATATCAAAGCTGCAAGCTAAAGTTAAATCTAGACTTGGTTTACTCTGTCATAATTGCTCCTCTTTCACTCCAGCTGCCAAATTAACCCAGATTCAGATGGCCATCCTACCCATGCTAGATGTTCGCTGCAGCTATCGACTGGAACGAGTTGATTTGTGCTGCTACCATGCTACCATGCTATGTTGTTCTCTTAGGTATCTCTTTTGGCAGTGTTGTTTTGTCTCTCTTGTCATGATGTGTGTTTGGTCCTATGTTTATATTTTATTTATTTATATTTGTTATTTTTAATCCCAGTGCCTTGCTCAAGGACATATGGACAAGTTTTTCACCTTGTCTGCTCAGGTATTCAAACCAGCAACCTTTCAGTTACTGGCGCAACACTCTAACCGCTAGGCTACCTGCCACCCCTTATGTAAAAATAGTATTAGTTAGATTGTCATCTATAACAACAGGTTAAAGCGTAACCAAATCAACGCGCACTAATCCCGTGTCCCTGTCGCTAAAGTAGTGACTTCAACTAGCTTTGGCTGCCATCTATTGGATAGGAATGTTAACTGCATTGCGCAGCTAGTTGGCATAGTCAAAGTAGACTTTAATAATATATGCCATTTAGCAGACACCTTTATCCAAAGTGAACTGGGTACATGATAGCTCTGTCTATGAATTTGATAGGGGTTACATTTATCTAGCCCCATCCCTCAGCTTTTTACCAAAAGATTAAATACACACCAAAATATGTTACAGATACTATAAAAATGTCCCATCACTCAGACAGTTAGTGAATACACTGCATCCAGCACAGCAAACAATCAATCAAATGTATTTTACAAAAGCCCTTTTTACATCAAAATAATAACGACAGTGGTTATAGATGGTGCAACAGTTCAACACTTCAGGAGCAAATGTCAGTTGGCTTTTCATAGCTGATCATTCATAGGTTGAGAGAGAGAGAGTGGAAACAGCAGGACCGGGACAAGGTAGTTCATTCATAGGTTGAGAGAGAGAGAGAGAGAGAGAGAGAGAGAGAGTGGAAACAGCAGGACCGGGACAAGGTAGTTCATTCATAGGTTGAGAGAGAGAGTGGAAACAGCAGGACCGGGACAAGGTGTTCATTCATAGGTTGAGAGAGAGAGTGGAAACAGCAGGACCGGGACAAGGTAGTTCATTCATAGGTTGAGAGAGAGAGTGGAAACAGCAGGACCGGGACAAGGTAGTTCATTCATAGGTTGAGAGAGAGAGAGTGGAAACAGCAGGACTAGGACAAGGTAGTTCATTCATAGGTTGAGAGAGAGAGAGTGGAAACAGCAGGACCGGGACAAGGTAGTTCATTCATAGGTTGAGAGAGAGAGTGGAAACAGCAGGACCGGGACAAGGTAGTTCATTCATAGGTTGAGAGAGAGAGTGGAAACAGCAGGACCGGGACAAGGTAGTTCATTCATAGGTTGAGAGAGAGAGTGGAAACAGCAGGGCCGGGACAAGGTAGTTCATTCATAGGTTGAGAGAGAGAGTGGAAACAGCAGGGCCGGGACAAGGTAGCACATCCGATTCCCTTTATGGATGGGTGTATCTTTTAATTCGCTGTTGGGCCCCGAGCTCTTTAGTGATGGTCCCGGTGGACCTCTCCACTTCAGCACAGGGGTCAGTTTGGCATGTACTAACCAATCTTTCCTGTTGGTAGAATACAATTAAGGCATCTATTAGGCTATAGATATATTCAAGAATCACTGCATATACTGTGTACTGTCCATTTTATATGGGATGACAGACTGTGTCTTGAAATAAACAATAGCCTTAGAAATAACATGGATTTTCATTATGCCTCCTCTGCCTCCTGCACAGTCTCCTCCAGGATGAAAACCTTTTCAGGGATGATGATGTCATCCTGAAAACAAAAACATTTTTGTTAAGACAACTGAACCAAAATATATCAGTTAGCATTAACAAGCTACCTGTCTTGTATGCTTTGTCAAGACACACACCAAATACAGGGACATTTATTTTTCAGCAAACATGACCTATGTCAACTTCAGTTTAGCTAAATGAGGTGGAGCTAACAAAACATTACAAAAACAAATCTGTCAGCAAAATCTATTACAGTACTTGCTATCTGAGGTGGAAGCTAGCTACAGTAACTACCTAATAACAGGGGCATGTCCTTCCTCTTCAGTACATGGAGCCACTTCTTCAAAAGTTGTGGGTCCTTGGGCAGCCGAAGGTTAGTTTACATAGTGATTGTTTTTGGAGCCAATTCATACAGCCTGGCGCTATACAGTTATTGTTTGAATTAATACTTATGTTGTCATCTTCGTTGTCAGCACCTAACCTCACTGTCTTCGATTCACTCTCCACGCGAAAACCTCAATACGCACCCGATTCAATACAACAGACAATTTGCTGATTCCTGCAATGACGCACTGGCGTCAGTCATTACGATGGCAATTTAAAATGGCGCTGACCATAGCTCAAATAAACCTTGTTGACGATCAAAATACTAAATATAGAGATATTTTTATGATAAATGCACGTTCGTTAATACATCTCTTTGCTTAGATTTACTTCCTAAAGTGTTTCCATTCGCCTTTAACCGCACTATTGTCTCCAGGGTCAAGAAATCATCGATACAACAGAGCCTTTCTCCCTCAAGTGTGTGACTTCTGAAGTGATACACAGAGAAAAAGGTGGTAACAGATAAGAAGAGGGAAGAGATGGAGAGTATGTATGGGAAGGAAGTAAAGTAAATGAATATCTTTGTGTGTGTGTGTGTGTGTGTGTGTGTGTGTGTGTACGTGTGCTGTTGTCATGGTAACAGAAAGAGAAAAACATTTGCTGACATGGCATCAAAAGGACTCCCCCTCCCCTCTACCCGGTTTCTAAACTGGTCACTTCCACAATACCTAATCCTTCTGTCCCATTGTGTCCATTCACATCCTCTCCCACCCCCTGGAGGACAGCCTCTCGGAGTGGTGTGCGGTACTAATCTAGTCCCAGGCTCTCAGGGCCTACTGTTTGGTGTGGGATTTCCCTTATTAATTGAGGGTCTTTCAAGACAATGCGTCAGTCAACGCCACTCTGGCCCTTCAAACAATCCTTAACTGTCGGTCCAGTAAGGATAATAGTGATGGAGAGGGAGAGGGGGACAAGGGGGGCTGGAAGGGGTTTAGACTTTTAATTGAATCTAGATGACATGATTCTGCCTTGTTTGCTGAGGAGACCTGAGGCTCAGAGAGGGGCAGTGAGAGAGGAGGAAGCTAAACGAAGGGGAGGGAACAGCGAGTCAGCAAACAGACAGACAGTCTCACTCCCACTGAGAGGGACACAGACAAAGGCCCTTTTTAAACAACAAAACATTCATAAGAGTTATCAAAAAAATACCCACAGATACACATAAAGATATAGGAGTAGAATTGCCATCTTGAATAGGCAGCCATATAGCTACTGTAATTATTCTATTTCTATGGGGACAGACATGTGAGGGGGCAGAGCAGAGTAGATAAGGAGTCACATCTGGACCAAGGCTCTTCCCCAAACACAGACAGACAGACAAGGTCCCATTCAAATAACACCTCATTCACTCCCTGACACCAAGTTTCAACATACTCCCCCACCTGTCTGTGTGTGTGTGTGTGTGTGTGTGTGTGTGTGTGTGTGTGTGTGTGTGTGTGTGTGTGTGTGTGTGTGTGTGTGTGTGTGTGTGTGTGTGCAGGCACATGCATGGGATGTATAGACATTATAAACAGTAATTGGGCAACAAAGCCAGGCTTGCTGATGAGGGACAAGGTGAGAAAACCAATGCTGTGTTCAAATATTTTATTTAACTAGGCAAGTCAGTTAAGAACAAATTCTTATTTACAATAATAGCCTAGGAACATTGGGTTAACTGCCTTGTTCAGGGGCAGAACAGACTTTTTACCTTGTCAGCTCAGAGATTTGATCCGGCAACCTTTCAGTTACAGGCCCAACACTCTAACCACTTGACAACCTGCCACCCCACATGCTATTTTACTAATAGTAAATAGTATGTAGTATATACTCATTAAGTATGTAGAATACAGTATGTTAGGATGGGTATTCGAACACAGCTCAAGGCAGGAATGCAATGAAAACACAAACACACCCACACATACAGATGAAGTTGGAAGTTTACATACACCTTAGCCAATACATTTAAACTATGTTTTGCACAATTCCTGACATTTAATCCTAGTAAAAATTCCCTGTTTTAGGTCAGTTAGGATCACCACTTTATTTTAAGAATGTGAAATGTCAGAATAATACTGGAGAGAATTATTTAATTCAGCTTTTATTTCATTCATCACATTCCCAGTGGGTCAGAAGTTTACATACACTCAATTAGTATTTGGTAGCATTGCCTTTAAATTGTTTAACTTGGGTCAAACGTTTCCGGTAGCCTTCCACAAGCTTCCCACAATAAGTTGATTTTTGGCCCGTTCCTCCTGACAGAACTGGTGTAACTGAGTCAGGTTTGTTGGCCTCTTTGCTCGCACATGCTTTTTCAGTTCTGCCCACACATTTTCTATAGGATTGAGGTCAGGGCTTTGTGATGGCCACTCCAATACCTTGACTTTGTTGTCCTTTAGCCATTTTCTACAACTTTAGAAGTATGCTTGGGATCATTGTCCATTTGGAAGACCCATTTGCAACCAAGTTTTAACTTCCTGACTTATGTCTTGAGACATATCCACATAATTTTCCTTCCTCATGATGCAATCTATTTTATGAAGTGCACCAGTCCCTCCTGCAGCAAAGCAACCCCCACAACATGATGCTGCCACCCCCATGCTTCACGGTTGGGATGGTGTTCTTCGGCTTGCAAGCCTCCCCCTTTTTCCTCCAAACATAACGATGGTCATTGTGGCCAAACAGTTCTATTTTTGTTTCATCAGACCAGAGGACATTTCTCCAAAAGGTATGATCTTTGTCCCCATGTGCAGTTGCAAACCATAGTCTTCCTTTTTTATGGCAGACTAGGAAGAAGAAGCAGTGGCTTCTTCCTTGATGAGTGGCCTTTAAGGTTATGTTGATATAGGACTCGTTTTACTGTGTATATAGATACTTTTGTACCCGTTTCCTCCAGCATATTCTCAAGGTCCTTCGCTGTTGTTCTGGGATTGATTTTCACTTTTCGCACCAAAGTACGTTCATCTCTAGGAGACAGAATGCGTCTCCTTTCTGAGCGGTATGACGGCTACGTGGTCCCATGGTGTTTATTCTTGCGTACTATTATTTGTACAGATGAACGTGGTACCTTCAAGTGTTTAGAAATTGCTCCCAAAGGTGAACAAGACTTGTTTTCTGAGGTCTTGGCTGATTTCTTTAGATTTTCCCATGATTTCGAGCAAAGAGGCACTGAGTTTGAAGGTAGGCCTTGAAATACATCCACAGGTACACCTCCAATGAAATTATGTCAATTAGCCTATCAGCAGCTTCTAAAGCCATGACATAATTTTCTGGAATTTTCCAAGCTGTTTAAAGGCACAGTCAACTAGGTGTATGTAAACTTCTGACCCACTGGAATTGTGATATAGTGAATTATAAGTGAAATAATCTGTCTGTAAACAATTGTTGGAAGAATTACTTGTGTCATGCACAAAGTAGATGTCCTAACCGACTTGCCAAAACTATAGTTTGTTAACATGAAATCTGTGGAGTGGTTGAAAAATTAGTTTTAATGACTTTAACCTAAGTGTATGTAAACTTCCGACTTCAACTGTACACCTGAAACACCCACACAACTTTGTGTCTAGAATAACAGGGGAAAGACCATGACACATCTGTTGGTGTTATTATTACTAACAACAGTAAAAGATTCACACAAACACTGTACTCATCCGCTGGAGAAGAAAGGGAAGAAAGAAAAGAGATTAGGAGCGGTAGAACGGTGAGGAGTTGGAGAGTGTGTGAAGAGAGCCTTTGAAGGGATGTGGGATGAGTGCACAATTAGAGTGGAGGGGTGATGGGCCACACACTTCCCTTTGTCCAAACACGCAGAGGGGAGCACAGGTGTGGTGGTGGTGCACCTGGGGGACTGTGTCTTAGCTCGCCTGAGACTGACCTGTGACCTGTGTCTAGAATAGAAAGGTCACTAAAGCAGAATTAGCAGTAAAAGCAGCATAAGGAAACATTTGATCCCTTCAGCAGTTATCTTTAAGGATCAGTCCACAGCTTCATGTCACTGTGAGAATAGCTTTGTATGGCTATGAAATAAGTGCTATCAGTTTGTTGGACATGATGTCTTTCCATCTGTCATTCTTTAGATCAGGACTCTCCAACCCTGTTCTTGGAGAGCTACCCTCCTGTAGGATCTCTCCAACCCTGTTCTTGGAGAGCTACCCTCCTGTAGGGTCTCTCCAACCCTGTTCTTGGAGAGCTACCCTCCTGTAGGATCTCTCCAACCCTGTTCTTGGAGAGCTACCCTCCTGTAGGATCTCTCCAACCCTGTTCTTGGAGAGCTACCCTCCTGTAGGATCTCTCCAACCCTGTTCTTGGAGAGCTAGCCTCCTGTAGGATCTCTCCAATCCTGTTCTTGGAGCAGTTGTAACTAACCTGCTTAAGCTTATCAACCATCTAATTATTAGAATCAGGTGTGCTAGATTAGGGTTGGAGTGAAAACCTACAGGAGAGCAGCTCTTCAGGAACAGGGTTAGATAGTTATGATGCCACGTTCTAGAATGATGGGTGCTTGTCTGGTCCCGTATCATGCTTTGTGTGATGCATTGTTTCCTCTTCAATGAGACCAGGACAAGCTTTAGTCTATCTAACCCAAATGTTACACTTAACACATCCATTGTTATAAACAGTTCTTCCTGGCGAGGTAGGTAGTTCCCCAGAGCGGGTGTCGTCATGGTGAGTGAGTGTGCAGATGTATGACCTGCATGTGGACACACGGACTCTGTGGTCAGTGAAGTCGTCCCTCATGGCCCTGACATCATCCTTAGGGGACGACTGTTTTCTCTCACTGACACTGCCGCAGGCTAGTTCTCCAGGACATGCACACACAGGCTAAAGCACATAATTTTACACTGATGCATAGAAATCAAATCAAATCAAATTGCATTTGTCACATACGCCGAATACAACAGGTGTTGACCTTATGTGAAATGCTTACTTACAAGCCCCTAACCAACAATGCAGTTCAAGAAATAGAGTTAAGAAAATATTTGCAAAATAACCTAAAGTATAAACTACATTTTTATAAAAAGTAACAATAAAATAACAATAACGAGGCTATATACAGGGGGTACCGAGTCAATGTGCGCGGGTAATTTGTACATGTAGGTAGGGGTAAAGTGACTATGCATATATAATAAACAGCGAGTAGCAGCGCGGGGGGGGGGGGGGGGGGGCTGCTGCAGTTGTCCAGGTGGCCATTTGATTAATTGTTGAGCATTCTTATGGCTTGGGGGTAGAAGCTGTTAAGGAGACTTATGGACCTAGACTTGGTGTTCCAGTACCGCTTGCCGTACAGTAGCAGAGAGAACAGTGTATGACTTGAACATGTTTTGGGCCTTCCTCTGACACCGCCTAGTATGTAGGTCCTGGATGGCAGGAAGCTTGGCCCCAGTGATATATTGGGCTGTAGGCACTACCCTCTGTAACACCTTACGGTTGGATCCCGAGCTCTCGATGGTGCAGCTGTCAAACTTTTTGAGGATCTGAACAACCTTTCAAAGCACTTCATGGCTACTGACGTGAGTGCTACAGGGCGGTAGTCATTTAGGCAGGTTACCTTTGCTTTCTTGGGCACAGGGACTATGGTGATCTGCTTTAAATAAATAGGTATTACAGTCTCGGTCAGAAAGAGGTTGAAAATGTCATCACACAGTCATCACACAGTCGCCCGGAACAGTGTTGCTTACCTCGAAGCGAGCATAAAAGTAATTTAGCCCATCTGGTAGGCCTGCGTCACTGGGCAGCTCACGGCTGGGTTTCCCTTTGTAGTCTGTAATAGTTTGCAAGCCCTGCCACATCCGCCAAGCGTCATAGCCAGTGTAGTAGAGTTCAATCTTAGTCCTTTATTGACGCTTTGCCTGTTTGATAGTTCGTCTGAGGGAAAAGCGGGATTTCTTATAAGTGCCCGGATTAGTGTCCTGCTCCTTGAAAGCTGCAGCTCTAGCCTTTAGCTCAATGCGGATGTTGCCTGTAATCCATGGGGACGACGTCGTCGATGCACTTATTGATGAAGCTGGTAACTGAGGTGGTATACTCCTCAATGCCATTGGATGAAACACAGAACATATTCCAGTCTGTGCTAGCAAACAGTCCTGTAGCGTAGCATTTGCGTCATCTGACCACTTCCGTATTGAGCGAGTCACTGGTACTTCCTGCTTTAGTTTTTGCTTGTAAGCAGGACTCAGGATGATAGAATTATGGTCAGATTTGCCAAATGGAGGGCAAGGGAGAGTTTTGTATGTGTCTCTGTGTGTGGAGTAAAGGTGGACCAGAGTTTTTTTTTCCCTCTAGTTGTAGATATTAGGTCAAACGGATTTAACTTTGCCTGCATTAAAGTCCCCAGCCACTAGGAGCGCCATTTCTGGATGAGCATTTTCTTGTTTGCTTTTGGCCTTATACAGCTCGTTGAGTGTGGTCTTAGTGCCAGCATCAGTTTGTAGTGGTAAATAGACGGCTACGAAAAACAGATTAAATATAGATGAAAACTCTCTTGGTAGATAGTGTGGTCTAAAGTTTATCATTAGGTACTCTACCTCAGGCGAGCAATACCTTGAGACTTTCTTAATATTAAATGCACTATAGATACACTATCAGGCAAATGTGCACACCCATCCCTAGACTCATACATTTAATTTCCTAGACTGATTCTGTTTCACTGACCTAGATTACTTCCTGGACCGCATTACCCTCTGGAAAATGGATGATTAGGACATTATTCCATAATTTATTGGGATTTTAAAACATTTGGAAACAAACTATAGCTGAAATCAAACTATAGTTTAACATCACACTGTTCTAATTATTCATGTTACGCAAATTTAGATGATAGATTGTCTAGTATAAATACAAAATGATTATGCAAGTCGCCTTTACATAAAACAGTGGTATAATCAGGTAATTATGGGATTATGAGAAGAGGACTTCTCAAGCGTACTGACAAGTGAGGGAGAAGATAGAGGGTGGGGGACATAGGGTTAGGTGTATACTGTGCCTGAGGGGGGGCACCTGAAACTCCCTTGTGCCTCTCAGAGCGGTGACCTCTTGAGCTGCAGGTGTTATTGTGGCAAATAGAGGATCAGAGGTGAGAGAGAGAGAGAGAGAGAGAGAGAGAGAGAGAGAGAGAGAGAGAGAGAGAGAGAGAGAGAGAGAGAGAGAGAGAGAGAGAGAGAGAGAGAGAGAGAGAGAGAGAGAGAGAGAGATAGAGAGAGAGAGAGAGAGAGAGAGAGAGAGAGAGAGAGAGAGAGAGAGAGAGAGCGAGAGAGAGAGAGAGAGAGCAATGCCTGCACACGAAACAGACAAAAGTTGAGAAGACTGCAAAACAGTCTGCATTAGATTTGGAATGCCCCAGGGACCTGCCAGTTGAGATAATCTCCTTTGCAAACCCACTGTGTTCATGAATTCCACACATTTTGAATGACATCATGCAAAGATGCCTCAACAAGTTACATCCAGCCTAGGCCTACACATATGTTGATTGTGTCATAGGGCTGAGGCAAGAATATGATTAATGGTTTTAATTGATGGCACATTTTTTACATTTCGCTCTTTATGGTGCTTTTTATGGTACTTATTGTTCTTGATCCCTGCTATATGATTGACTTGCAATGTGCAATGACTTACCCTATCTTGTAGAAATATGAATTGAAAAATAATGTGCTTCAGCTATCATGCAGTTTGTTACTTCTTCAAGGTTCTTTAAGGTCAGAAAAACAGCACACAGAACATTGATGCGGTGGTGACAAATAGAAGTGTCTATGATCATTCTGTGTCTCCAGCTACATACTGTACACCACTGTGTTCCCTGTTTGCTTATTACGTAATGCTATAGTAGGCAATGCAGATTGGGGAATCCTAGCAACCGGAACATAAACAAAACACAACCAACATGAGTAGGGGGTCTGCCAACCACATTGTCTTTTCTTTCAGGATGTAGCTGTCGTCACTTTTCCCTCATTGTTCCTTTTCCTGTTCCCAAGAATTCTCTATGCCTCCTCCCTCTCTCTTAATCTTCGTGTTTATCTCTCCCGTGTCCAGATGTCCACAAATTACTTGTCAGGTACCTTAGCATGCTCTTTTACAGACTTAGCACAAATATATCCAGCGTACACATTAGTGTGCATATTGTCTGTCCATGAAACATAGATTATTCCATGTCTCTGTCCCCTTTCACCTCTAAATCGTTCTCTTTCTTTAAGAACACAAACACATAGCAATCAGTGTAAAGTTGGTGTTACCAAAACACTCGAACAGCAAAAACGACTGGTTCCCCTCCCCCTCACTCCCTCTCCTTTCCCCAGGGTGTGGTGTGACAGTGTGAAAATAGGAAAAAGTGGAGGAGGAGAGGAGGAGGGGGTTAGTGTGGAGGGTGAAGAAGGGCGAGTTTCCAGGCTGTAACTCATCCCTGATCAGATAGGAGGCTACTGAGGGTCAGATAGCAATCTGGGACTGAACGGGTCAATGGATTCTTTCCACTAGACATGGCCTGGCCTGTCCATAGCTTTAACCCCCTCCCCACAGCCCCAGGTTCCCAGGGTAACCCAGCCAATTGACCTGAGAGGATGTGATAAACATGTTTAAGCATGCAGACCCTGCGTAGCACTCTGACGTCCACTCACAGTGTTACTATGGCTTTGGGCGGTAGTGAAAGGGGGTCGGGGCTGTTACCATTTTAGGTTTCAGTAGATTCATATGGGATATCACGTCTCTGTGTCTCTCAGCAGTTACTGAGACCCACTGCAGAACCTCTTGCTGTCCCTTAGCTGCCATATTGTATACATTTACACGTTTCTTGAATAGGTCAATGCATTAATTACTGTTAAATTGCGAATTCCCCTAAAAAAACAACTAATTCCATTGAAGACGGCCTATGTGGCATCGATATGAGTCAGAAACATTTATTCTAATGTCAAAATTGACTACAAAGTGTAAATAGGATCATTTTGGTCATAAAGTCAGTCCCGTCTAAAACGGAGTTTGGAACCTCAGTGCCTCACAACAAGTAAATTAAGGTTGGGTTTGGATAAAAATTATGTCAACAAATCATGCCCCCTTCTGCCAAGCTCCACGTGCAAATCGCCCCACCACCCACTTTGCTTCCCTTCATTGAATGGGGCTCCGTTGTTTTATCGCCTACATCCAACGCGTTCAAAGGATCAGTGCTGTTTGAGACTAATAAACCATATACGGATTGACCATGCAATGCATACTTCCAGCAGGATGCACAGTCAACAACTATCAAATCAAATCCAATTTTATTGGTCACATACACATTTTTTATTATTGCGGGTGTAGCAACATGTTTGTGTTCCTAGCTCCAACAGTGCAGTAGTATCTAATAATACTGTACACAACAATACACACAAATCTAAAAGTAAAAGAATGGAAATAAGAAATATATAAATATTAGGACGAGCAATGTCGGAGTGGCATAAACTAAAATACAGTAGAATAGAATGCAGTATATACATATGATGAGTAAAGCAGCATGTAAACATTATTAAAGTGACTAGTGTCCAGTGATTCTATGTCTATGTATATAGGGCAGCAGCCTCTAAGGTGCAGGATTGAGTAACCGGGTGGTAGCTGGCTAGTGATGGCTGTTTAACAGTCTGATTGCCTTGAAACAGAAGCTGTTTTTCAGTCTCTCTGTCCCAGTTTTGATGCACCTGTACTGACCTCGCCTTCTGGATGATAGCGGGGTGAACAGGCCGTGGCTCGGGTGGCTGATGTCCTTGATGATCTTTTTGGCCTTCCTGTGACATCAGGTGCTGTAGGTGTCCTGTAGGGAAGGCAGTGTGCCCTTGTGATGCGTTAGGCAGACCGCACCACCCTCTGGAGATCCTTGCGGTTGCGGGCGGTGCAGTTGCCGTAACAGGCGGTGATACAGCCCGACAATTGTACAAATTTTGTGACGGTCTAAGGGGCCAAGCCAAATTTATTCAGCCTCCTGATCTGTTGAGCCTTCTTCACCACACTGTCTGTGTGGGTGGACCATTTCAGATTGTTAGTGATGTGTATGCCAAGGAACTTGAAGCTTTCCACCTTCTCCACTGTGGTCCAGTCAATGTGGTCAGGGGCGTGCTCCCTCTGCTGTTTCCTGAAGTCCACGATCAGTTCCTTCGTTTTGTTGACGTTGAGGGAGAGGTTCTTTTTCTGGCACCACTCCACCAGGACCCTCACCTCCTCCCTGTAGGTTGCCTCATCATTGTTGGTAATCAGGCCTACTACTTTTGTGTCATCTGCAAACTTGATGATTGAGTTGGAGGTGTGTGGCTATGCAGTCATGGATGAACAGGGAGTACAGGAGGGGGCTGAGCACGCACCCTTGGGGGGCCTCTGTGTTGAGGATCAGCGAAGTGGAGGTGTTGTTTCCTACCTTCACCACCTGCGGGCGGTCCGTCAGGAAGTCCAGGACCCAGTTGCACAGGGCGGGGTTCTATGGTATGCTTGGAGGGTACTATGGTGTTGAATGCTGAGCTATAGTTAATGAACAGTATTCTTACGTAGGTATTCCTCTTGTCCAGATGGGATAAGGCAGTGTGCAGTGCGATGGCGATTGCACCATCTGTGGATCTATTGTGGCGGTAAGCAAATTGAAGTGAGTCTAGGGTGGCAGGTAAGGTAGAGGTGATATGATCCTTAACTAGCCTCTCAAAGCACTTCATGATGACAGAAGTGATAAAACAATGGTGGACATCTTGAAGCAAGTGGGGACAGCAGACTGGGATAGGGAGAGATTGAATATGTCTGTGAACACTCCAGCCAGCTGGTCTGTGCATGTCTAGGGATGCCGTCTGGGCCGGCAGCATTGCAAAGGTTAACACGCTTAAATGTCTTACTCACGTCGACCACGGAGAACGAGAGCCCACAGTCCTTGGGAGAGGGCCACGTTGGTGGAACTGTGTTATCCTCAAAGCGTGCGAAGAAGGCGCTTAGCTTGTCGGTGAGCAATATGTCAGTGTCCACGACGTGGCGAGTAGTCGCCCAATAGTCATCTTCTTGTCCCTCGTTTGTTAGTATTTTTGTCCACCACTTAATGGTCTTCTACAGTCATGTGAAAAAGTAAGTACACCCCCTGGAAAATTGTCTTTTTTCTTTTTACATATTTGGACAGATCTTTGAATGATGTGTTACCACACCCATATGGTTAAGACCAAACCAGACCAAGTTTCTTATCTTTATCTAATGTTTTCTGATCATTTGCACTTGTTTTGGTACACCCATTTTATGTGATGTAGGGGTGTACTAACTTTTTCCCCATAAGGAAAAGGCATTTTAGTTTATTTTAATTGCATTTGAAACGTTTTGTTAAATTGGGTAACCTTTATCTGTCAATAGTGTTGAAGTGAACATTACAAATCCATCTGTCCAAATATCTAAAAAAAGAAAAAGATAAAAAAGAAAATTTTCCAGGGGGGTGTACTTCCTTTTTCACATGACTGTATATATCCCTCAACCCTTATTTTTCTCTGTCTGCATCAATGAGTACCTGTCCACTCCAAACGTCTTGGAGAGAGTTCAGAGGTTTCTAATTGTTGCTAACTGTTTCTAATCTCGTTAAAGGCATCTTGCCTAAATGCCTAATATGCATAACTGTAGTTTTTGTGTGTTTTGTGTGTTTTAAATCTGAATAAAAAACATATTTATGCTCAGGTTAATTGAATATTAAGGATACACTATCCCCATGTGTTTCAATGTAAACCGGGCTTAATAGGAGCGGTAGGTAGCCTAGCGGTTAGAGCGTTGGGCCAGTAACCGAAAGGTCGCTAGTTTGAATACTCGAGCCGACAAGGTGAAAAACCTTTCGATGTGTCCTTGAGCAAGGCACTTAACCCTAATTTGCTCCAGGGGCTGACCCTGTAGGTAGGCTGTTATTGTAAATAAGAATTTGTTCTTAACTGAGTACAACATCCTGGTATTTAAACCATACTTCATTTTTTTTATGTTGTATACTATGAAACATTCTATTGTCGCATACTGAGAATGCGTCATATCCCGCTATTCGTTGATTTCGGTAGCGTATCCCCATATCTAATCAGCTGTTGATTTAATTTGCATTGCGTAGGCTGCACTGACCAGAAACACAATTCAACTCAAACTATTCTAGTCTTGTGAAAATAGTCTTATAACGTTTCTTAGGATCTGCCTAAATAAATGACTGATTCAATAGATTTATTCAAATAGATGCTCCCCCACATCGGCCCAAGCCTACTCCCACTCCTAAACTTGCCGGCATGTGCACAGGAGGGAGAAGCCTTATCCCGGCAAGAATGTGGTAAAAATGGGACTGTATTAATTGGGTTCTTAAAATCTTTGCCAGATTATTATTTTTTACAGGCAACATACCGTGAATCCTGTGAAAGAAGTATAGTTAGTGTGTGCTCCTTTTTTATTGAACCTTTATTTAACTAGGCAAGTCAGAAAGTATTCATAACCCTTGACTTTGTCAAAATGTTGTTATGTTACAGACTGAATTTAAAATAGATTGAATTCAGAATTTGTGTCACTGGCCTACACACAATACCCCATAATACCCCATAATGTAAAAGTGGAATTATGTTAATA
This sequence comes from Thymallus thymallus, assembly GCA_023634145.1. Classification (NCBI taxonomy): domain Eukaryota; kingdom Metazoa; phylum Chordata; class Actinopteri; order Salmoniformes; family Salmonidae; genus Thymallus; species Thymallus thymallus. The sequence goes on along the minus strand of CM042378.1, from coordinate 8,351,119 downwards.
TAAAAAATGTAAACCCTTTGGTTATGGCAGGCCTAAGTTCAGTGATAAAAATGTGCTTAACAAGTCACATAATAAGTTGCATGGACTCACTGTGTGTGCAATAATAGTGTTTACTGCAACTGAGGACAGACGATTTTAACTCGCTACGCGCTTCAGCACGCGGCAGTCCCATTCTGTTAGCTTGTGTGGCCTACCACTTCGCGGCTAAGTCGTTGTTGCTCCTAGAAGTTTCCACTTCACAATAACCGCCCTTACAGTTGACCAGGGCAACTTTAGCAGGGCAAAAATTTGAAGAACTGACTTGTTGGAAAGGTGGCGTCCTATGACGGTCCCATGTTAAGTCACTGAGCTCTTCAGCATGGGCCATTCTACTGTCAATGTGTATCTATGGAGATCGCATGGCTGTGTGCTCGATTTTGTACACCTGTCAAATCCACATACTTTTGGCCATGTAGTCTATTTCTGTATTTCATTTTCAATAAATGTACACACATTTCTAAAAACATGTTTTCACTTTGTCATTATGGGGTATTGTTTGTAGATGGGTGAGAGAAAAAAATATTTAATCCATTTTGAATTCAGGCTGTAACACAATAAAATGTGGAATAAGTTAAGGGTTATGCAAACTTTCTGAAGGCATTGTACGTGGGACTAATTGGAACAACAGTGATTTATAGTGAAAAAGACAGAATAGCAAAGTCTACTCATAAAATATTTGCTCTGGGGTATAAATATACTCTACAGAATACAATATTAGTGATCATATTGAACAATATGTATTTATTTCCATTTACGTTCTGTATACAGGGGGTGTTTATTGTGCTACTGTACAATTTAATTTAAGCCCACCTGAGATAAATGTCAATTATCTTTAACAATGCAGGTTTATTTAACAGGAAAATAAGACAAAATGCATTCAAAGATGTAACTGTGATATTGCGAGGGGTGAAAGTGAGTGATGAGGCGAAAAATGAGAGAGAGAGAGAGAATGAAGGTAACAAGGTTTTAATATGGAGAGAAAGACAGCAATACACATAGAAGAATAATAACCTGCAAGGGTTGAACAGAAACACATGGAGTTAAATAGTGACCCTGATGACCAATGTGGAACAGGTGTGGGTCATCAGGGTGTTGCTACCATCTTCCCCCGACCGCCGGTTAGAACGCCGGCGAGGATGATCGCTGGAGAGGAGGAGGGACCGGTGCTCTGCGCGGGGCATTCGTTACAGTAACCTGTGAATGCCTGAAATACTGTATATTATCGTGTTGTAGTTCACCAAGTTAGGTTGCTACTGTGTGACTTTGACATACAGACACGACTGCTAGCATGAAAAACCCATATTTCTTAATGCCAATAAATAGTAATTAATTAATGTCTATGAAATATGCTATCATGTGCATATATTAGCACATTAATCTCTTAAAGGAACATAAAGTATGATCACTTATCTGAGAAGGTACTAAAAATATCTGGAAAATGTGTTTATCTGCGGGTCGCCGTTACAACTGAACATTTGTTTAGTTCTTTTTTATTTGAATCCAAATATGGAAGTGAGCTTAAGAGGCGGGGCTCCCGAGTGGCGCAGCGGTATAAGGCACTGCATCAAAGTGCTAGAGGCTTCACTACAGACACCCTGGTTCAATTCCAGGCTTTATCAGAACCAGCCATGATTGGGAGTCCCATAGGGCGGCGCACAATTGGCCCAGCGTCGTCCGAGTTTGGCCGGTGTAGGCCATCATTGTAAATAAGAATTTGTTCTTAACTGACCTGCCTAGTTAAATAAAGGTAAAAAAAGAAATATGTAATGTGTACGTGGGCTTAATAGGCACACTTACCCTATCAAATGTTTCATTTGGTTTGTGTGTTGTCTTTACCCGTTTACCCTGTACACCATTGTCCTTGATGCCTATGGTGCCACCTTAACCCTCACCTCAATGCCCTCTTGGACCCATTGCCCGGCCATGGCCTAGGATCACTGGGCTTACTGAACCAGAAGGGAAAGCGGGAACTTCAGGCGAGACTGAGAGCCAGCAATAACACCTGCTGTTTACACTGTAAATTACAATGCCTCGTGTTCCTTTGTTCTTGCAGTGGTGTTATTTTTCACTTAACACAAGTCTACATGTTCAGTGGATTATCATCTATAAAGAGTTGCTATTCATTTAACCATTAACAGACCCCCTAATACATAAAAAGATCCAACAGAAAAATATAGGTAATAGATAAAAGGCCAGGCAATCAGCGGTAGTAAAATAAATATCATGCCTTTTCCTTCTTACTGAATAGGTTCTCCGGGTAGGTTCCGATGCCTTGCTTCTATTTTGGAACCCTTGCAACAACAGCCCGCATAGTTTCTCCCTGTTGTGTCTCTACCGAAATTCCACTTTTAGAATGTGACCTTCACTCCAAAAGTTTCTCAAACCAGCTTCTCCAATCAGATGCCAGATAGCAGCTTGTCCAATCAGAAACAACATTCTCAAATCAGGTGCCAGGCCCTCCAATCAAAAGTCAGACTCTCTTGTGAGAACGTAAGCATCAATGGGGGGGTATCAGTATGGGGGCATAACCCGAACCCTACCTATTAAAGAATCTATTTTCTAAAGGAGACCTTTATAAAGTGGTGATAAACTCCGTACAGTATATAAGAAAGAGAGGTGACGTGGAAGTTAAAGCCCAAAGCTTATAGAACAAGGGAAAAGGGTTGAACTAGAAATGGATGACAGTATATTCCAAATAAAGGCTTTTGGCTTCACTCCCCAATTTACAGTGACCCGCACTCTTTCTTTTCCAGCATTTCTTCTTCAAAGCCTAATACAGTATCTCTCTATGTTATGGTACAATTTTCCTCTCCTCACGTTTCCATGCTCCTCCATAGCCTGAGGAGTCTGTGTGTGTCAGTGTGTCCGGAGAGCACAGACACTCGGCAGCAACAGCGTTGGATGAAGCTAGTGGAGTAGATAGGCTACTAGATGCCGTGGCGTGCGCCACACAGACCCACAGTGTTACACAAACAGAAGGCTTTGTAAATACACCCCCTCAGAACAACTCAGAGCAGCTCTGTTCTCTCACCACTCATGGCATGGTGTCTCCTCTCACTACTCTGACAGAAAATAGGTTTGAATTGAGTCGTTCTGTTCTTTTCCACACTGCCTCCAGAGAGCTCAGAGCTTTGACAATGCTTTCAATATACAGTACATACAATATGTGTACATACAGTTGAAGTCGGAAGTTTACATACACCTTAGCCAAATACATTTAAACTCAGTTTTTCACAATTCCTGACATTTAATCCTAGTAAATATTTGCTGTCTTAGGTCAGTTAGGATCACCACTTTATTATAAGAATGTGAAATGTCAGAATAATAGTAGAGAGAATGATTTATTTCAGCTTTTATTTCTTTCATCACATTCCCAGTGGGTCAGAAGTTTACATACACTCAATTAGTATTTGGTAGCATTGCCTTTAAATTGTTTTGTTTGGTCAAACATTTTGGGAAGCCTTCCAACAAGCTTCCCACAATAAGTTGGATGAATTTTGGCCCATTCCTCCTGACAGAACTGGTGTCAGGTTTGTAGGCCTGAGTCAGGTTTGTAGGCCTCCTTGCTTGCACACGCTTTTTCAGTTCTGCCCACAATTGTTTTTATAGAATTGAGGTCAGGGCTTTGTGATGGCCACTCCAATACCTTGATTTTGTTGTCCTTAATCCATTTTGCCACAACTTTGGAAGTATGCTTGGGGTCATTGTCCATTTGGAAGACCCATTTGCGACCAAGTTTTAACTTCCTGACTGATGTCCTGAGACGTTGCTTCAATATATCCACATAATTTTCCTTCCTCATGATGCCATCTATTTTGTGAAGTGCACCAGTCCCTCCTGCAGCAAAGCACCCCCACAACATGATGTTGCCACCCCTGTGCTTCACGGTTCGGATGGTGTTCTTCGGCTTGCAAGCCTCCCCCTTTTTCCTCCAAACATAATGATGGTCATTATGGCCAAACAGTTCTATTTTTGTTTCATCAGACCAGAGGACATTTCTCCAAAAAGCATGATATTTGTCCCCATGCGCAGTTGCAAACCGTAGTCTGGTTTTTTTATGGCGGTTTTGGAGCAGTGACTTCTTCCTTGTTGAGCGGCCTTTCAGGTTATGTCGATATAGGACTTGTTTTACTGTGGATATAGATACTTTTGTACCATCTTCACATGGTTCTTTGCTGTTGTTCTGGGATTGATTTTCACTTTTCGCACCAAAGTACAGAATGCGTCTCCTTCCTGAGCGGTATGACGGCTGCGTGGTCCCATGGTGTTTATACTTGCGTACTATTGTTTGTACAGATGAACGTGGTACCTTCAGGCGTTTGGAAATTGCTCCCAAGGATGAACCAGACTTGTGGAGGTCTACAGTGGTTTTTCTGAGGTCTTGGCTGATTTCTTTAGATTTTCCCATGATGTCGAGCAAAGAGACACTGAGTTTGAAGGTAGGCCTTGAAATACATCCACAGGTACACCTCCAATTGACTCAAATTATGTCAATTAGCCTATCCGAAGCTTCTAAAGCCATGACAGTGTATATAAACTTCTGACCCACTGGAATTGTGATATAGTGAATAATAAGTGAAGTAATCTGTCTGTAAACAATTGTTGGAAGAATTACTTTTGTCATGCACAAAGTAGATGTCCTAACCAACTTGCCAAAACCATAGTTTGTTAACATGAAATCTGTGGAGTGGTTTAAAAATGAGTTCTAATGACTTCAACCTAAGTGTATGTAAACTTCCGACTTTAACTGTATACAAAGTACATGTATATCATCACTGCTATTTAGTCAAGAACCACTGTCTCTCTTTAAACAGCAGGTGTTTCACTGTGTTGCTGGGATGACTAATGAAATGTATACCTTGTTGTTTATAGCCATGTCTGCCAAGTACAATCACCTGGGTTGATTCACTGTGGTTCTACAGTGGAAAATGACTCATTGTTGTTAACACCATGGATCACACAATCGTGTGATTGTCTGAACCTGAAGGAGGCCTCCCAGCTAGCAAATAATGTTCTGAGAACCATACCCAGCTAGCACATAACATTCTGAGAACCATATGTGTCTTAGAGCTTGGTGAGAGCGTGGTTGTCCTATGGTTATTTTGCACTCAGCCTTCCAACAATGTTCTGGGAATGGTGCAGGATAGTTGCTTGGAATAGATTAACAAATATGCCATGCTAGCTCCATCCTGGTGGCGCAGTGGACTAATTCCATGGATAGCGAACAGAAGATCAAAGGTTTAAATCTCACTGAAGCCGTGCCACAATGAAAAACAAATGCATTTACATAATTAATGCCTAAACAAATGAGTTTGCATGTGTCCTACCTGTGCTTGGAGTTACAAACAGTTAAGCTACCAGTGTTATTAAAAGTTTTATTGAAACATTCTCAGAACGTTATTTAATTACCTTCAAAAAACCTATGTTCAAATAACGTACGTTCTCAGAACATTAATAAAATCTCCCAGGAAATCTTTCAGAGAACCATAGTAAAATGTTCTCAGAACCTCCCTGCAACCTAAACATTTACGTTCCCATAACATGCTAAATGTTCACTTCCATTCTCAGAACGTTTAAAAAACAGTATATTTTAAATGGTCAGGAAACATATAGGGGCCTATGATTTCTTAATTCTGCCCTGGAGACAGCATGGAGATAGGAGAACAGGGAGAGGGGCGAGAAGATAAGAGACAGGGCGTGTAGTAGAGCTCCAGAGGTTAGTGGATCACAGAAGAAAAGAAAAAAACATACTGTACCTTTGTTTCCCTCCCCCACACCTCAGACAGTGTGTAGTCGAGTAGAGACCACCTTAAGAAAACATCCGTGCCCCCACACGACGTTGTGCCTTGTGCTTCCTTCTCTCTTTAATGCCAGTGAAAAGGCCTTTTAAACAGGGCTGGGGAGGCCGAGGGGAAATCTGACAGGGCAGAACAAAGGCAGGGAGGAACCAGGGAGACAGTGGTGGTGGAGGGCTCTGTCATTTATCACCTGTTGCCCTTGGGCGGTCCTCCCCTCCATACTGTGCTTTGAATGTGTGTGTGTGTGTGTGTGTGTGTGTGTGTGTGTGTGTGTGTGTGTGTGCATGCGTGGGTGTGCTAGACAGTATGGCAAGGTGATGAATGAGAATGCAGGCATTCTTCATCAAAACCTCAAAAGACTCTGCTTTGTTCAACTTTTTCAAAAGAGAGGAAGAGTCAACTTGCTTGCCAGCCCCTGCAAGTCCCCACACCCAACCTCCCTCCTAACACACAACCAGACTTCCTGGTAAAATAAAGGTAACAGAAAGACTATCAAATCTAATCAAATTTGATTTGTCACATGCACCGAATACAACAGGTGTAGACCTTACAGTGAAATGCTTAGTTACAAGCCCTAACCAACAATGCAGTTTTAAGAAAAACCATAGATAAGTAAAAAATAAAAGCAGTAAAATAACAGTAAAAATAACAAAGACATGAAATGACAATATGATGATATGACATGACATTAAACCTGTGTTAATACAACTGTTTAAGTTGAATTATATTATTTTATGATAAAAACTGTTCAATGTTTTCTTTAGTGATATCTATCTTAGAAGCTATATTCTCTAGTATTGTCATTATATGCCCAGTCTGTATAGTGTTCCATAGGTTTGTGGGTAAGTGTGTTTAGGTAGTGTCTTCTAGTACTGGAGCGGCAAGTCTAGGTCCAAAAGGCTTCTCAACAGCTTCTACCCCCAAGCCATTAGACTCCTGAACAGGTAATCAGATGGCTACCCGGACTATATGCATAGTCACTTTAAATATACCTACATGTACATATTACCTCAATTACCTCGACTAACTGGTGCCATAGGCCTGTCAATGTTTGGTCTAATAATTCTCAGACCTACAGTGGGGAAAAAAGTATTTAGTCAGCCACCAATTGTGCAAGTTCTCCCACTTAAAAAGATGAGAGAGGCCTGTTCATCATAGGTACACTTCAACTATGAGAGACAAAATGAGAAAAGAAATTCCAGAAAATCACATTGTAGGATTTTTAATGAATTTATTTGCAAATTATGGTGGAAAATAAGTATTTGGTCACCTACAAACAAGCAACATTTCTGGCTCTCACAGACCTGTAACTTCTTCTTTAAGAGGCTCCTCTGTCCTCCACTCGTTACCTGTATTAATGGCACCTGTTTGAACTTGTTATCAGTATAAAAGACACCTGTCCACAACCTCAAACAGTCACACTCCAAACTCCACTATGGCCAAGACCAAAGAGAAACAAAATTGTAGACCTGCACCAGGCTGGGAAGACTGAATCTGCAATCGGTAAGCAGCTTGGTGTGAAGAAATCAACTGTGGGAGCAATTATTAGGAAATGGAAGACATACAAGACCACTGATAATCTCTCTCGATCTGGGGCTCCACGCAAGATCTCACCCCGTGGGGTCAAAATGATCACAAGAACGGTGAGCAAAAATCCCAGAACCACACAGGGGGACCTAGTGAATGACCTGCAGAGAGCTGGGACCAATGTAACAAAGGCTACCATCAGTAACACACTACGCCGCCAGGGACTCAAATCCTGCAGTGCCAGACGTGTCCCCCTGCTTAAGCCAGTACATGTCCAGGCCCGTCTGAAGTTTGCTAGAGAGCATTTGGATGATCCAGAAGAGGATTGGGAGAATGTCATATGGTCAGATGAAACCAAAATATAACTTTTTGGTAAAAACTCAACTCGTCGTGTTTGGAGGAGAAAGAATGCTGAGTTGCATCCAAAGAACACCATACCTACTGTGAAGCATGGGGGTGGAAACATCATGCTTTGGGGCTGTTTTTCTGCAAAGGGACCAGGACGACTGATCCGTGTAAAGGAAAGCATGAATGGGGCCATGTATCGTGAGATTTTGAGTGAAAATCTCCTTCCATCAGCAAGGGCATTGAAGATGAAACGTGGCTGGGTCTTTCAGCATGACAATGATCCCAAACACACCGCCCGGGCAACGAAGGAGTGGCTTCGTAAGAAGCATTTCAAGGTCCTGGAGTGGCCTAGCCAGTCTCCAGATCTCAACCCCATAGAAAATCTTTGGAGGGAGTTGAAAGTCTGTGTTGCCCAGCGACAGCCCCGAAACATCACTGCTCTAGAGGAGATCTGCATGGAGGAATGGGCCAGCAACAGTGTGTGAAAACCTTGTGAAGACTTACAGAAAATGTTTGACCTCTGTCATTGCCAACAAAGGGTATATAACAAAGTATTGAGATAAACTTTTGTTATTGACCAAATACTTATTTTCCACCATAATTTGCAAATAAATTCATTAAAAATCCTACAATGTGATTTTCTGGATTTTTTTTTCTCATTTTGTCTCTCATAGTTTAAGTGTACCTATGATGAAAATTACAGGCCTCTCTCATCTTTTTAAGTGGGAGAACTTGCACAATTGGTGGCTGACTAAATACTTTTTTGCCCCACTGTAGCTCCATAGACTTCAGTCACAAACCCTTATATGTGCCTGCCATCGCGTGGCCAGCTGTTGCAACTACATGCAACGCAGAGCTGCCAACGCTCACGCATTGGCCGTGAGACATACACGTTTGACCCTTCTCACTCTCACACGCCACCAGTGGCGACCCGTCATTCAGGGCAGGTGAGGCTCTGTTTGAGACCCACATTTTTAGCCAAAAAATAATAACATATATTGGGGGGGCTTGCCTGTTTTGCGTGTTTTTTGGCATTAATACGTGTCACATATCAGTTTGCAAACAATGTAAAAAAAAAAATATATATATATATAATTGAGTTAATAAAGCTGCATACAAACGTGGTCTCTTTTTTGTTTTCTTGAGTAAGGCAGGTCCACAATGCAGGTGTTTCAGCCTCGCTCAGTGCTTCAGTGGTGGTGGGGCGGGCCAGCAGAAAATAGGAGCATTACGCCGTGATTGGCTCAGTGTTCAGTCACTCATGGGGACATTGCGCAATCACCTATTTTAAGTCCTTAGTAAAGGTGGACATCCAACATTTCAGCCATTTGGGTGCAGCCAAAGAGTGCATGTCCAAGAAGGCTCAAGGTCATCGGCCACAGAAATGACTTCAAATCATGTTATTACATTTTTTTTAGTTGAACCTTTATCTAACTAGGCAAGTCAGTTAAGAACAAATTCTTATTTACAATGACGGCCTAAACCGGCCAAATTCAGACGACGCTACGCCAATTGTGCACCGCCCTTTGGGACTCCCAATCATGCTGGTTGTGATACAGGTTGTCTGCAGTGACGCCTCTAGCACTGAGATGCAGTGTCTTAGATGCAGTGTCTTGGACCCCTCCGCCACTTGGGAGCCCTAAATGTACTGCATATGTACAGTAGCTTTGATTGGACAGATCATGTCAACATCTTAATCATCACAATCTTAGCTAGCTGTCATCATCATGAATCAAGTCTACTGGCTAATCTTTGTCATATGAAGCGAAATAATGAAGAGAAAATATAGATAAAACGTATCGGTTCTCATCAGCCATTGGACATAAACATTACACAACAATTTGGAGATCACAAATTCAGCAATGAGTGGTTTGTAAGGAATCGGTGACAGTGGCTAAGTGCAAGCATTGCAACTGGGAAGTCGGGAATAAACAGCTAAAACTGGGAAAATACGTTTTGAACGGTCATTTAATTGTAAATCCGGCATCTTTCTCTTTGATAACAAAATTTGCCCACAAAGGACCGCCACGCCACTTTCCTGTTCCAGCACATCACAGCAACATGAGTCATAAAGATATATTATGCTGCTGTAACCAGTGTGAAACGGCTAGCTAGTTAGCGGTGCGCGCTAGTAGTGTTTGAATCTGTGATGTCACTCGCTCTGAGACCTTCTAGTAGTTATTTCCCTTGCACTGCAAGAGCCACGGCTTTGGTGGAGCGATAGTTAACGATGCTTCCATGGTGACTGGTGTCAATGTGTGCAGAGGGTCCCTGGCTCAAGCCCAGGTACGGGCTATGAGAGGGACTGAAGCAGAACTGTTAAACTGCTTCATAAATTATGTAGGATGCCAGAGAGATAAGCATACTGTAGCTAAGAAAGTAATACCATGCAAAATATTCACTTACCTGTTCGTGCTTTTATCTGTAATTAAACCCTGCGCACTAAGGACTGTATTTTAAGGGAATTACTATTATTACCCCAAATTATATTATACACACATTTAGCTATTTAAGTATCTCTTCCTGTCATTTACCTGTACAGTTAATGTGTCATACCCTAATTCCGTTCACCTGTTCTCCCTGGCTCCTCCTCTACCAGGTGTTTCCTATGTTCCCTTATTCCCTGTGTATTTAATCTGTATCTGTTCATTGGTCTGGTTGCCAGTTCGTCTTGTGTGTTTCACCAGGTCGTGCCGCATTCCTAGAAATACCTGCTGTCTGTTTAGTTCTCCTGTTACCGTACCCCTGCCTGTTTACACAACCTGATTCCTGCCAGCCGTCTCTGTACCTCTGAACACCTGTGTACCAAATCCTTTGCCTGCCTACGACAACGAGATATAGCCTTCCGAGTTTGTAAAGTAAATAACATACTTGACATTCTACCTGCCTCTTGCGTCTGCACTTGGGTCTCTGTCTGAGTTGTGATATAATGTAATCATGCATGTATTCACTTACCTGTAAATATAACTGTATATTTACCTGTACAGCTAATTTAACCATGCAAAATATTCACTTACCTGTTCATTTAACCAGTCTGTCTATTAAGTAAACTATTATTACCCTCGCTCATATCATATGCATTTTTAGCTATTGAAGTATTTCTCTGCCATCGACCTGTATAGTATAGTTAACCATCCAACATCCACCAATGTACATATTCAGCCAACCACCCATACTATGCAATGTCTTATATAGCTTTTTTGCACTCCAGATATATTGTATTTCTATGCTTTTTCATACTGTATCATGTACCGTGTATCTGTCTTTTGTGTATTTTTGTTCTGGCATTTTGCACCATGCCCTATGTTTTGTTGTAGCTGCTTCACAAAGAAATTTCCCCTCTGGGATCAATAAAGTATCTATCTATCTATCTATCTATCTATCTATCTATCTATCTATCTATCTATCTATCTATCTATCTATCTATCTATCTATCTATCTATCTATCTATCTATCTATCTATCTATCTATCTATCTATCTATCTATCTATCTATCTATCATCTACCCTAATAATTTGTTATATTTTCAGCTCTTAGTTTCTCCTACTGTTCTAACTTGGTGGTGCACATGTAGCCTATAACCTGTTTTAGAGAAATTCAATCATCGAATATACTGTAAGAGCTTTCATTGTCTGCTTATATGCCCCCTTTATTTATCCTACGGTTCTGACTTGGTGTACAGGGAGAACACTGTAAGAACGGCCCATGTTCTGAATTCTGTCGCTGTACATTTCAAAAGTGCTGAACAATAGTTATATTGACTACATCCATCCTAACTCGCTCATTACAGTTTTTCTCAGTCGCTTTGGTGCATTTCTTAGATCAAATTTGTTGAACTATTTGTCATAAACTGTCAAGCATAGTTTTACACATTTCTATTAGACCTTTTGTACAAAAACGTGAATTGATGAATCGTGCAGGTGAAATTGACCCTCACTCATGAAGGAATGTAAAGTGTTAGTTCAACCAACAATCAACCAGTTGTCTCAATTGCTCAAAGGTGCATCTCATGAACAATCAATTGGCAAGCATATATAGACAGACCACAACACAGAGTTGCAATTTTCCAATAATGGATGGACCAGGAAACGAACAGGGTCAACAGCCAAGAGGAGGAAGAAGAGGAGCAAGGATGCGTGGTGGAAGGCAAAACAGAGGAAGAGGACATAGGCGCATATCTGATGACATAAGGGCCACTATTGTAGACCATGTTGTCAATCATGGCCTTACAATGGCTGAGGCGGGTCGAAGGGTGCAGCCGAATATTGGGAGATCAACCGTGTCCTCAATAGTTCAAACGTTTCGAAGAGAGAACAGGTATGTCCACCAATGTACAGTGCACTGTTACTGTATATAAGCAGTATACTGTATACTTCCTACAATGCTTCATATTACAGTAGTCCACTTGTATTTCACAGCATACAGAAATATACTCTATACAGAGTGGTGTGAGCAGAACAACCTTCAGCTCAACATCAGCAAAACTAAGGAGATGGTGGTGGACTTCAGGAGAACCAAGGCACAACTGACTGCAGTCCCTATAAAGGGGATGGATGTGGAAATGGTTGAGTCATACAAGTTCCTGGGTGTCCATATGGACAACAGGTTGGAATGGGCTGGTAACACCGGGGCCCTGTACAAAAAGGGCCAGAGCCGACTCTACTTTCTGAGGAGGCTCAGGTCCTTCAACGTGTGCAGTAAACTACTGCATACCTTCTACCAGTCTGTGGTGGCCAGTGCCATCTTTTTTGCAGTGGTGTGCTGGGGAGCAAACATCAAAGCCGGTGATGCTTCTCGGGTAAATAAGCTGATCAGGAAGGCTAGCTCTGTCCTGGGGATGAGCCTTGACACTCTAGAGGAGGTGGCGGAGAGACGGATCCTGGCCAAACTGCTGGCCATCATGGACAACGTCACCCACCCTCTGCACGCTATGGTTATGACGCAGAGGAGCACTCTCAGTCACAGACTGATCCCACCACGGTGTGCCAGAGAGCGCTACAGGAGGTCCTTCCTGCCGGCGGCTATTAGACTATATAATGCCTCACCGGGGTGCCGTGCCGTCGGCAACATAGATCTGGAACTGTTGGGGTGCTAGGACCTAGTTTAACAATTATGCATCCATCCGTGAGTAACTCTGGTCCGTCAGCACTCATCCACTCAGGACCTATTTATTCATACAGGTCTGTATATACATACTCATGTACAGTTGTTATATTATATCACATGCAATATTGTAAGTAATTATTGGACGTAGGCATTCACTCAGGAATGCATATTAGTATCCTGCCAGTTGCACCTTTTCTCATTGCTTTTAGTATATCGAATGTGCAATAAGTGCAGTTGTCTGTAATTAAACCCTGTGCACTAAGGACTGTATTTTAAGGGAATTACTATTATTACCCCAAATGATATCATACACACATTTAGCTATTAAAGTATCTCTTCCTGTCATTTACCTGTACAGTTTGTGTAAACATGCAAGTATTCACTTATCTGTAAATATAACTGTATACCTAACTGTACAGCTAATTTAACCATGCAAAATTTTCACTTACCTGTTCATTTACCCAGTCTGTCTATTAAGTAAACTATTATTACCCTCGCTCATATCATACGCATTTTTAGCTACTGAAGTATTTCTCTGCCATCGACCTGTATAGTATAGTTAACCATCCAACATCCACCAATGTATAGTGTACATATTCAGCCAACCACTCATACTATGCAATGTCCTTTTATAGCTTTTTTTGCACTCCAGATATCTTGTATTTCTATACTTTTTCATACTGCCGCTCTATGTATCATGTACCGTGTATCTGTCTTTTGTGTACTTTCGTTGTGGCATTTTGCACCTGCCATGTGTTTTTGTTGTAGCTGCTTGACAATGAAATTTCCCCCCCGGGGGATCAATAAAGTACCTATCTATCTATCTATCTACATACTGCACCTTACATGCACCCACCTGTATGTTTTACAGTAAAATGTGTGTTCGCATAGTTTTTGTCTATGTGAAAGTGTGCGATGCATCACTGCATTTTTCCCCACATAAGACTGCAAGATTACCTCAAACCGGTAATCTTGCAATGCCATGAAACTCAGGGAAATACAAAGGACCATTATAGAAGACAACGATGTCTTTGAAAACATCCATACGGTTAGCATCTCAACCATCGACAGGGTGCTGCATAGAAACCAGATGAGTATGAAACAGCTGTACCGTGTACCATTCCAAAGGAATGAGGACAGAGTTAAGGAGCTACGGTACCAGTATGTACTGGTAAAACATATATCTATGTAACTACTTTACAGCAACATTTTATAGTGATACATAGTACAGTAAGCATAAACTGCACACATTTCCAATGCTGTGGAAGGAACATGCAATATATGTACATTTTATGTCACTCTTCCTTACCAAAACAAATTCAACTGTGTGTTCTGGGATATAGCGTATAATGGAGTTGGAATCAAGTGAACCCTCTCACAACTTTGTATACGTGGATGAGGCTGGCTTCAACCTGACCAAATGCAGAAGGCAGGGTCGGAATATCATCGGTCACAGAGCTACTGTGGATTTGCCAGGCCAACAGGGAGGAAATATCACAATGTGTGCTGCTATTTCGGAGCATGGTGTCCTAACCCATATCCCCCTTATAGGGCCATACAACACCCAGCATCTACTCAACTTTTTAGAGACTCTACAGGGCTCTCATCCCTGATGATGAGAGGGGTCTGTTTAGAGAGGATTTGCCAAAGTATGTGGTCATTTGTGATAATGTGAGTTTCCATCGATCAAACATCATAAGGCAATGGTTTGTGACACTGACATGATCATTGGCATGAATATTTACTTTTGAGAGATGTACTAAGGATTTTTAGTGACTGACTAGCTTTAGAAACATATCTATTGTATATTGCAGTTTGTACAAATTGTTCTGAGAAATGCACTTATTATTTTGCACAGGGATGATGTGAAAAATGCATCAAAGCGACTGAAAAACTGTAATGTCTTAATCAAAATTACGGATTTCCTCTATTTCACTTGTCATCCCCTTATGTCACAGTTTGTATCTCAATTGTCAGTAGAAATCACATTTGTTTAAGCAAGTCAGCCATATCAGCTGTTTTTTTTTAAAGAGTCCTCCCTCTGCTTAGAGAGACACAGCTCATGTGAGCTCTCGCGTTTTTCAACATGTTTTTTACAATAAGATCGTTTTGGAGTTAGATAAACTTGGATTTTTCGGCATGGACATATACAGGATGGTACCCTCCACAACTTAACCTTCACTCAAGATCAAAACTTCAAACCTACAATCTACTTTTTGGACAATATTTACCTGGAAAATTCTATCAAGGATTTCATTTTCCCAAGTTATTCAGGTGGTGCTCCGGCAATCAAAGTCCTGAGATCCTGGAATCTGATACAACTTCAACTAGCACTGAGGTGTGAAGAGTCCTTTGAAGCTGTTAAGAGGCCATCCACTGCCATTTTCTTCAAGCAAGTACCCCCAACCACACTTCCCACGTGTGAAGTGAGAGATCCAGAGGCTTTGAAGCCCCTCCTGCTGTTCAGAGCCCATTCACTGGCATTTTTCCTCCAGCACACAGGCACTGTTACAATGGCTAGCCCCAAGTCGTTATATATTTTTCAGACCAAGTCTGTTCCCAAACTCGGGACTCTGACTCTCAAATTGGTTACACAGACTTTTAGCCTACCATCCCATTCTAACTGGCTCTTGTTCAGGCAAATTAGAAATAAGTGCACTCAGGCTATCCGGAACACTAAAGTTAGTTACTTTAAGGAAAAGTTGTCTCTCTGTGGGTCTAACCCCAAGAAATTCTGGAAAACTGTTAAAGACCTGGAAAATAAACCCTCCTCCTCACAGCTGCCCATGTCCCTTAAAGATAGATAGATAGATAGATAGATAGATAGATAGATAGATAGATAGATAGATAGATAGATAGATAGATAGATAGATAGATAGATAGATAGATAGATAGATAGATAGATAGATAGATAGATAGATAGATAGATAGATAGATAGATAGATAGATAGATAGATAGATAGGTGCTTTATTGATCCCCCGCGGGGGAAATTTCATTGTCAAGCAGCTACAACAAAACACAGGGCAGGTGCAAAATGCCACAACGAAAGTACACAAGACAGAGACATGGTACATGATACATAGAGCGGCAGTATGAAAAAGTATAGAAATACAAGATATCTGGAGTGCAAAAAAAGCTATAAAAAGACATTGCATAGTATGGGTGGTTGGCTGAATATGTACACTATACATTGGTGGATGTTGGATGGTTAACTATACTATACAAGTCGATGGCAGAGAAATACTTCAGTAGCTAAAAATGCGTATGATATGAGTGAGGGGAATAATAGTTTACTTAATAGACAGACTGGGTAAATGAACAGGTAAGTGAAAATTTTGCATGGTTAAATACAGTTAGGTATACAGTTATATTTACAGATAAGTGAATACTTGCATGTTTACACAAACTGTACAGGTAAATGACAGGAAGAGATACTTTAATAGCTAAATGTGTGTATGATATCATTTGGGGTAATAATAGTAATTCCCTTAAAATACAGTCCTTAGTGCGCAGGGTTTAATTACAGATAAAAGCACGTATTGCACATTCGATATACTAAAAGCAATGAGAAAAGGTGCAACTGGTAGGATACTAATATGCATTCCTGAGTGAATGCCTACGTAAGTTAAGTCCAATAACTACTTACAATATTGCATGTGATATAATATAACAACTGTACATGAGTATGTATATACATACCTGTATGAATAAATAGGTCCTGAGTGGATGAGTGCTGACGGACCAGAGTTACTCACGGATGGATGCATAATTGTTAAACTAGGTCCTAGCACCCCAACAGTTCCAGATCTATGTTGCCGACGGCACGGCACCCCGGTGAGGCATTATATAGTCTAATAGCCGCCGGCAGGAAGGACCTCCTGTAGCGCTCTCTGGCACACCGTGGTGGGATCAGTCTGTGACTGAAAGTGCTCCTCTGCGTCAAAGTTGATGATGTGGTTGTTACTGACAAGAAGCGCATTAAGTCAGGATTCCTATTTGCCTCCTTGCCCGTCCAACATTTCCTCATCTGCCACCCCTTCTAATGCAACTATCCCCGATGCTTCTCCCTCTTTGTCTCCTGCCTTGCTACAAAGGTTTTCCCTGGAGCCTATCTCCAACCTTTTTAACCTGTCTCTCCGTTCTGGGGAGATTCCCATTGCTTGGAAGGCAGCCACGGTTTGTCCTTTATTTAAAGGGGGGAGATCAAGCTGATCTTAACTGTTATAGGCCTATTTCTATTTTGCCCTGTTTATCAAAAGTGTTGGAAAAACATGTCAATAATCAATTGACTGGCTTTCTTGACTATATTATTCTCTCTGGTTTCCGCTCAGGTTATGGATGTCCTCAATGATGTCATCACTTGCCTCGATTCTAAGCAATGTTGTGCTGCTATTTTTATTGACTTGGCCAAAGCGTTTGATACGGTAGACCATTCTATTCTTGTGGGCCGGCTAAGGAGTATTGGTGTCTCTGAGGGGTCTTTGGTCTGGTTTGCTAACTACCTCTGTCAAAGAGTGCAGTGTATAAAGTCAGAAAATCTGCTGTCTCAGCCACAGCATGTCACCAAGGGAGTACCCCAAGGCTCAATCCTAGGCCCCACGCTCTTCTCAGTTTACATCAACTACATAGCTCAGGCAGCAGGAAGCTCTCTCATCCACTTATATGCAGATGATACAGTCTTATACTCAGCTGGCCCCTCCCCGGATTTTGTGTTAAATGCTCTACAACAAAGCTTTCTTAGTGTCCATCAAGCTTTCTCTACCCTTAACCTTGTTCTGAACACCTCCAAAACAAAGGTCATGTGGTTTGGTAAGAAGAATGCTCCTCTCCACACAGGTGTGATTACTAATTCTGAGGGTTTAGAGCTTGAGGTAGTCACCTCATACAAGTACTTGGGAGTATGGCTAGACGGTACACTGTCCTTCTCTCAGCACATATCAAAGCTGCAGGCTAAAGTTAAATCTAGACTTGGTTTCCTCTATCGTAATCGCTCCTCTGTCACCCCAGCTGCCAAACTAACCCTGATTCAGATGACCATCCTATCCATGCTAGATTACGGAGACATAATTTATAGATCGGCAGGTAAGGGTGTTCTCGAGCGGCTAGATGTTCTTTACCATTCGGCCATCAGATTTGCCACCAATGTTCCTTATAGGACACATCACTGCACTCTATACTCCTCTGTAAACTGGTCATCTCTGTATACCTGTCGCAAGACCCCTGGTTGATGCTTATTTATAAAACCCTCTTAGGCCTCACTCCCCCCTATCTGAGATATCTACTGCAGCACTCATCCTCCACATACAACACCCATTCTGCCAGTCACATTCTGTTAAAGGTCCACAAAGCACACACATCCCTGGGTCGCTCGTCTTTTCAGTTCGCTGCAGCTAGCGACTGGAACGCGCTGCAATATTTATATTTTATTTATTTGTATTTTTAATCCCAGCCTTCATTGTAAATAAGAATTTGTTCCTAACTGACTTGCCTAGTTAAATAAAGGTTAAATAAAATGAATGAGGCTGAATGAATTGTTTCGCTGCCAGACAAGGGTTAGACCCACAGTGTAGTAGTGATAAGGTGTTGGGACTGCTGTTGGGACTCTGCTGTTGGGACAGCTTTATTTTTTTTTAATTTTTGTAATATTTAATCTTTATTTAACTAGGCAAGTCAGTTAAGAACAAATTCTTATTGACAATGACAGCCTACCTACAGGGTCAGGCCCTGGAGCAAATTAGGGTTAAGTGCATTGCTCAAGGACACATTAACAAGTTTCTCACCTTGTCGGCTTGGATGTTCGAACCAACAACCTTTCGGTTACTGGCCCAACCTAACCGCTAGGCTATCTATGTAGGCCCTAACAGTTTGTGGGCACCGTTTGTCACCGTTATAGTGCAATTCATGAATTATTTAGTGTTGTTGTTTAGTGGCTTTGCTGGCATCTAAAAAACATTTGTTTTGTTTGCCCCACCAAGATTTACATGCTAAAATCGCCACTGCATCATATCTCACGCATCGAAAAGTACATTTTTCTAAGTCAATTGTATAGTGCGTTAACTTTTTCAATTGTATGCTACTTGAAGTAGTTTTGAAATCGGAGCATCTGCGACTGCAATTTAACATCACGCGTGAAACCTCTATCATCCTCCTATCTTCCAACAGCAGTGTGAACCACGGCACATTGAAGCATATGATTGTTCAGGTTGTGTAAAGGACCAAGGGGATTGGGTGCGTGTTTTAAAGAAATGGCGATAGAACGTTCTCCACTGAGTTTATAAAACTGTAAAAAGAGTATCACGGTAGCGCTGTTTTGTGTACAATGTTGTCAACCAAATTAGGTTGCTGTTACTCCCGTCCCTATTACAGAAGATCGCTTTTTGACACCATGTACTAAAGTCGATTTAATCCACACTTGTATTAGTCCTCTCGTTTGGTGATTGGCATTTAGGCTGTGACAACCAAAAGGCAGCAGACAGACCTACAGACCCCACACTTACAGTATTTTATTATTCCACTTCTTCACAGTTTTTCCAGTGTCTGATATGACTACTTGTGTCTTTGAAAATTTATTATATGAGGCTATGTAGGTTTTCAGCCATTCATGGACAGTTTTGAATAAGTCCTACAAATAAGCATTGGATATGAATTGCTTCAGGCCATTTTAGTAATGTGTACATGCCAGGCAGAGATGGTAGGGGGACTCACAACTCATAAACGCATCATATACAGTATTTTGTCTATGTAGTGTAAGATGGTGGAAAGGATCTTCAACTAGTTATATACCACATGAATATTGATATTCATTAGATTAATTTTTTTAAAGGTTGGGTTGATTGAGATATTAATTATTATAACAAGAACATTTTCAAACACTCATTGGGAAAAATAGATCAGGGGTGGCCAACCCTCCTGGAGAGCAAGCAGGATTTTCTTCCAGTCCTATTTGAAAGAGAACAGTCTATGGACAAGGAGATTGCAATCTATGATTTGTTTACCCACTGCCATCAACCAATAATATGAGTATTTCATGTGCAGAGCATTCGCACTGACCTTCCCACTGTTTCTCACATTTGCCATCCAATTTAATTACTGTCTGAATAAAGTGTCAAACCACCTAAAATATTTAATAAAATATTAGCATACTTTATCTCCCCAAAATCTAAAAGTAACAAAGTTGTCTAATTTTTAGTGTTAATTTAATGTTCAAAGCATTCTGAATAAACCTGACCTGTGTAAACAAATCATAGATTGCAATCTCCTTGTCCATAGACGGTTCTCTTTCAAATAGGACTGGAAGAAAATCCTGCTTGCTCTCCAGGAGGGCCATGTGGTTAGACGACGAGCCAGAGCACGACTGGGGGTGGAAGTCGGTTGAAGAGGAGGAGTAGGAGAAGGACATGATTTTGGGAATATTGAAGGAAGTCAGGCAGCATTGGGAGGAGGTCGAAGACAGGATTTGGGGTTTTTGGTGCCCAGAGTGTGCGTCCCCATTCCGGGTCACACAGTGCCAACATCCCACGCCGGAACTCCAGCCCCCATCTTTAAACCAGTATGTCCTGTGTCCGCTTCCTGCACTAGACCTCCAGTGCGCAGCTATAGCCCAGTCCGTCCAGTGCCAGCCTGCAGCAACAGATCTCATGAGCGCGTGTCCTGTCCGGTACGTCCTGTGCCGTATCCACGTCCCAGATCTCCAGTGCGTCGCCCCAGCCCGGTACGACCTGTGCCGGCTCCCTGCACTCGCTCTCTGGTGTGTGTGCCCAGCCCTGTGCCTCAAGTGCCGGCTCCACGCACCAGACCTCTGTTGCGCCTCCCCATCCCGGACGACCTGTGTCGGCTCCCCACACCCGACCCAGTACGACCCCACACCCGACCCAGTACGACCTGTGCCTGCTCCATGCACCAGAACTCCGGTGCACCTCCCCAGCCCGGAGCCTCCAGTGACGGTCCACAGCCCGAGGTCTCCAGTGACAGCGTCCAGCCCAGCTCTATGGCCGAAGCCTTCCACTGCTCCGGGTGCCCAGTCCGGGACCAACAGCTGACCCAGCTCCATGGCTGGAGCCTTCCACTGAGCTGGTGCCCAGTCTGGGACCGGCAGCCGACCCAACGCCATGGCCGGAGCTTTCCACTGCGTTGGTGCCCAGTCCCGCGCCGGAACCAGAGCCACCACGACGCTAGTTGCCCACCCAGACCCTTCCCAGTTATGTTACGGGTTTTGCGGCCGGAGTCCGCACCTTTAGGGGGGGGTACTGTCAAGCTCTGACCATAGGGAGGACTCTGGCTTATCTCTATGTTATGGTCAAGGCCTGACAGGGGTGATTGTCACGAACGTGTGTGTTGAATGACCAAGGCGCAGCGCAGGGATAGTAGTTCGACATTGTATCTTTATTTATACTATGTAAGAAATTAAATACTATGTATAAAGTACAACGAATGACGAACTACAGAACAACACAAAAACACGAATAGACTAACGTCACGTTCAAAAAACACACCAATGAACGGACGTAAAAAAACACACTTACTTCAACCGTGACTGCGACATACATCGATAACATCAACAACGACCCACACCAGAGTGAAGGACAGACTCAACATATATGGGATCCCTAATTAGAGACAATGCTGTGCAGCTGCCTCTAATTAGGGATCCAACCCAAACTACATAGAGAAGCCTATGCTTCTCTATGGCCAGAGCCTGACAGTACCCCCCCCAAGGCGCGGACTCCTGGACGCCAAAAAAAAAAACACACAAAACAAGGGGGGGTTAATTAGGGAGGGAAAAACTAGTCCTTTGGGGGCGGCTCTGGCTCCGGCGAAGTGGACAATTTTTTTCCATGGCCCCTCCTTATAGCTGGGCCCGGACTGGGTACCGGTGGGACCAACGGCTCCGGCCATGGAGCGGGGAAAACAACCGGGCCCGGACTGGGCACCGGTGGGGCAAACGGCTCCGGCCATGGAGCGGGACCATTAACCGGGCCCGGACTGGGCACCGGTGGGGTAAACGGCTCCGGCCATGGAGCGGGGAAAACAACCGGGCCCGGACTGGGCACCGGTGAGGTAAACGGCTCCGGCCATGGAGCTGGGCAATTAACCGGGCCCGGACTGGGCACCGGTGGGGTAAACGGCTCCGGCCTTGGAGCAGGGAAAACAACCGGGCCAGGACTGGGCACCGTTGGGGCAAACGGCTCCGGCCATGGAGCGGGGAAAACAACCGGGCCTGGACTGGGCACCGGTGGAGCGGACTGCTCGGGCACTGGGGCGGAGCAGACGGCTGGACCCGGAATGGGCCCCGGTGGAGCGGACTGCTCTGACTCTGGAGCGAAGCAAACGGCTGGACCCGGAATGGGTACCGGTGGAGCGGACTGCTCTGGCACTGGGGCGGAGCAGATGGCTGGACCCGGAATGGGTACCGGTGGAGCGGACTGCTCTGGCACTGGAGCGGAGCAGACGGCTGGACCCGGATTGGGTACCGATGGAGCGGACTGCTCTGGCACTGAGGCGGAGCAGACGGCTGGACCCGGAATGGGCTACCGGACCTTCGCTGGAGGTTCCGGGCTGCTGACCTTCGCTGGAGGCTCAGGGCTGCTGACCTTCGCTGGAGGCTCAGGGCTGCTGGCCTTCGCTGGAGGCTCAGGGCTGCTGGCCTTCGCTGGAGGCTCAGGGCTGCTGGCCTTCGCTGGAGGCTCAGGGCTGCTGGCCTTCGCTGGAGGTTCAGGGCTGCGGACCTTCGCTGGAGGTTGGGTGCGGGGAGCCGGCACGGGTCGTACCGGACTGGGGAGGCGCACTGGAGGTCGGATGCGTGGAGCTGGCACGGGACGCACCTGGCTAGACGCACGCACTGGAGGTCGAGTGCGGGGAGCCGGCACGGGATGTACCGGACTGGGGAGGTGCACCGGATGTCGGGTGTGTGGAGCAGGCACAGGAAGCACCTGGCTAGGCACACGCACTGGAGGTCGGGTGCGGGGAGCCGGCACGGGTCGTACCGGACTGGGGAGGCGCACCGGAGGTCGGATGCGTGGAGCCGGCACTGGAAGCACCTGGCTGGGCGCACGCACCGGAGGTCGGGTGCGGGTAGTAGAGCAGAGGTCCGGACCCGGACTGGACATCGGAGAAGCAGATTGCTCTGGCATGGAGGTGGAGTAGACGATCGGACCCAGACTGGGCACCGGAGGAGCGGATTGCTCTGGTAGGGAGGAGGAGTAGATTACCGGACCCGGACTGGGTACCGGTAGAGCGGACTGCTCTGGCATGAGGGTGGAGTAGACGACCGGACCTGGACTGGGGATGCTCCTCTTGGGCACCTTTAGAGCCAGCTCCCTCCTCTCGCTCTCACACTCCTCCATATTTAGCCAACATAGCTCCATGATCATCTCATACTCCTCCCTCCGTCGGTAGTCCCCCACGTACTCCGTGTCTGGCGAATGCCACCTGGAAAGTGGGACTGGTGCTTCCTCTTCCACACCTGACCAGCCCCATAGCCCCCCCCCCAAGATTACCTTGGGGTTGTTTGCGGGCGTTGCCTCGTCTTGCGCATCGCGCATAACGCGGCGGCACCTCCTCTCTCTCCCTCTCTCCCCAGTTACGCTGCTTGGTCAGGCGCTGGTGGGTCGTTCTGTCACGAACGTGTGTGTTGAATGACCAAGGCGCAGCGCAGGCATAGTAGTTCGACATTGTATCTTTATTTATACTATGTAAGAAATTAAATACTATGTATAAAGTACAATGAATGACAAACTACAGAACAACACAAAAACATGAATAGACTAACGTCACGTTCAAAAAACACACCAATGAACGGACGTAAAAAAACACACTTACTTCAACCGTGACTGCGACATACATCGATAACATCAACAACGATCCACACCAGAGTGAAGGACAGACTCAACATATATGGGATCCCTAATTAGAGACAATGCTGTGCAGCTGCCTCTAATTAGGGATCCAACCCAAACCCCACACAGAAACAGAAAAGAACGACACTGTCAGACTCTGACCATAACTACATAGAGAAGCCTATGCTTCTCTATGGCCAGAGCCTGACAGTGATCTAGCTAAGTCTATGGTGTTTTGTGTTGGTCCCCAATTAGAGGCAGCTGTTTAGCATTGTCTCTAATTGGAGATCCCATATATGTTGAGTCTGTCCTTCACTCTGGTGTGGGTCGTTGTTGATGTTATCGATGTATGTCGCAGTCACGGTTGAAGTAAGTGTGTTTTTTTATGTGCGTTCATTGGTGTGTTTTTTGAACGTATAGTGAGCTGCAGTATAGTGAATCACTAATAACAATTGCTGCCCGTAGACAAAATTCTTGGCCAATTTGTTAAGTGACCTGATTCAATATACTTTCATTACTTACCAAAATAAAGAAACTGCTTAGCATGACAAGGAGTGGATTGATAAGTCCAACAGACTGGTACCCAGGCTAAAGTTTCCTATCCTCAGTGTTGTAAAGTACTTAAGAAAAAATACTACTTAAGTATTTTGGGGGGTATCTGTACTTTACTTTACTATTTATATTTTTTAAAATGTTTACTTCACTACATTGCTAAAAAAAAGAATGTACTTTTTACTCCATACATTTTCCTTGACATCCAAAAGTACTTTTTTTATGCTTAACAGGACAGGAAAATGGGCCAATACACAAACGTATCAAGTTATCATCCCTGGTCATCTCTACTGCCTCTGTGGTGGACTCACGCTTTGTTTGTCAATTATTTTATTATTGGAGTGTGATCCTGGTTATCCGTTAAAAAAATAGAAACTAGTGCCTTCTGGTTTGCTTAATATAAATATATATTTAAAACCAAATACTTTTAGACTTTTACTCAAGTACTATTTTACTGAGTGACTTTCTATCAAGGTATTTTTACTTTTACTCAAGTTTGTCAATTGGGTATTATTTCCTCCGCTGTCTATCCTCTCTGATCATAGTCTCCCTTGGAAGACTTGACTCTCACAATGTATCCATGCTCCCTAGGGTCGGGTTTATGAGACTATTAAATTAAGTATTCTAATTCCCAATTCTATGGATTATGCTCTGGAAAATTACGTGATGACGTGTACCTTTACCCGTCATAACATAAGTGCGTTGTGTTGTTGGGGGAGATTGTGACAGCCGGTTAAATGGCGTCCCTTGAGAAGGCAAGAACAAGATGTATGTCAGGAGAAGTGCAGTATTATCATAAGAAGACATATACTTTGTAGAAAGTGTAAGCGGAGTGAGCTGAAGACAGGAGGAGAAATGGAAGTGAATGAGGGTGAAGTATCAGAAGTGGTAGGTGTGGTGAAGTATCGGAGCTTGCACTGAGGGTCTAGATAAAGATGAGTTTGTGACAGTAGGTTTAATGTTTTTCGAAAAGGTGGACCCTTGGATACTGGGGTATCGGTAAATGTGAAAGCTGACCAACTGAAGGGAAAGATTCCCGGTGTTTGTGATGCTCCTCATTTGGTGCGACGTAGACAGGGTGGCATGAGTGGTGAAACAGAAGAGTCGTTGTCTGTTGTTTTGATGTTAGGATATAAAAGTTATCCTGTACAAGCTTTTGTGCCAAATATATTACGTTGTTACCGGTGTCAAGCTTATGGGCATGTGGCAGCACTGTGTAGGAGGGAGGTTCCTAGGTCTGAAAAGTGTGCAGAAGGGCATCAGACAAAGGAATGTGTAGCATTGGGAGAAGTACTGGTATGTGTTAATTGTAGGGGTGCCCATGGGGCTTAGGATCAGTAATGTCAGATGCAAGAGAGGCAGGTTGAGGTTTCCAGGGTTAGAGCAGTGCAGAACTTGCCATATGCTGACCCAGCTAGCAATGAGGAATTGGCCCAGATCCACTGTGCTAGCTGGGGAGGCAGAAGAAAGCAGAAGATGGGTCAAGGGGGATGGATCCTGAGAGGAGTGGTGTGAGTAGTAGATCTGTACTAGTACAGAGTGATCAACCAACAAGTGATATATGTTTCAGTAAGATTGTATTTTTAGCATTTATAGCAATGGTTATCAACTGTACTGCAGGGATGGAACGTACGTCGCAAAAAAATTGAGGTTGTGGTGGCAGCTGCAGAGAGGTATTTGGGTGTGCGAGACTTGAAGTCAGAAGAGTTACAGGGCGTGTTAAGTGGTGTTGTCCCATCCTTTCAGGCTGTTCGCCTGAAGTAGGACTCAATAGATTTAAATAATGAAGTATGGTGTTTATTTCTTTATTTTTTAGTGAGTGAAGTGCTATATGGTAGTTATAATATTATTATTTTTAAAGCAAAGTATAAGGGAGTTATACTCCAGTCTAGTAGGTGGCGGTAATGCAACATGCATTGGATGACAACCGCCTTTAACCCTCATCGAATAAGACGTTGTGTTGTTGGAGGAGGAAAGGAAACGTTGTGGCGAAGTCAGAAATCTAAAAGGAGGTGTAATTGCTACTTTAGAAAACAACACAACATCCTTCACATACGATACGAAGACATCAACCAAGAAAATACATCTGAGTCCATCGTTTTTAAAGCGGGGGCCGACATGTCTGAAACATACGGTACGTTTAGTTAGCATGTTAGCTAGATAGTTAGCCAAAGATTGTGGATACATGAAGATAGTCCACGCATGCCGTTTACCATTGAACAAAAATATCAGTTCCGGTCTACTTAACGGGGTGGGTTTCCCATAGACACAAATGGAATAGCAGCTGGAGCTGGCCTACTTAGTTCATTGACTTTCATTAAACCAGTAAAAACTGCGATTGAGGTGTCTCGTTTCCTCTTCCGTCTCTGAGCTAGCTACCTAACGTTATGTGTAACTTCTACTGCACCTGCTGGGGTCAGGATGCTTGTTTGTGGTTACAGATGCATTCAGCACCGTCATTTTCGGCTAGGTATCTTGAAATTAACACTGAGTCGTGTCACCACTGTCTCGAAGCCAGAAGGAGTGTGTAGAAAGAAGCCTTTGGCTTAATTGAACTGAACCCCCTTTTGAATTAGCTAGTTAATCACGAGTCCTTGGGATTTAAAAGTTGGAAGTGGTGGTGTTAACTAACTTCTCAAGTGATGCATTGTTGCTTTTTGCTAACGACCTGTCATGTATCTACCACAGGGCTCCCCAACCCTGTTCCTGGAGAGCTACCATCCTGTAGATTTTCACTCTAATCTAGCACACCTGATTCTTACAATTAACTGGTAGATACATTTATTCAGGTTAGTTAACCTTTCTGGTTATAACCTTTTTCGGCAAGACAGATCTTCCAAAGGTGGGGGAGTGGCAATCTTTACCAAGGATCACCTTCAGTACTCGGTTGTCTCCACCAAGTCTGTCCCCAAACAATTAGATTAGCTGGTTTTAAGTATTAAACTTTCAAATAGCTCTTCGTTGACTTACTGGGTGTTATCGTCCTCCATCAGCACCGGCCTGTACCCTACCTGCCCTAAGCGCTCTCCTGGCCCCTTACACTAAGTCTGAATTTGTCCTGCTAGGTGACCTAAACTGGGACATGCTTAAACCACCTGACCAAGTCCTAAAGCAATGGGACTCCCTACATCTTTTTCAGATTATTACCAATCCCACAAGGTATGACTCCAAACACCCAGAAAAGGCTACTCTCCTCAATGTTATCCTCACAAATAATCCTGAGAGGTATCAGTCTGGTGTTTTCTGTAATGACCTTAGTGATCACTGTTTTACATCCTGTGTTCGTAATGGCTGCTCAGTGAAATGACCTGTCCTGATTGGTCATAGACGCTTGGTAAAAAAACTTGAATGACCAAGCCTTCCTTCATGAACTGGCTTCTGTAAAATGGAATAGAATTAGCTTGATCCCCTCTGTCGAAGATATTGATATTTTCAGTGGTATTGTTAACAATCACACCCCCGTAAAGAAAATGAGAATAAAAAAACAGGTTCAGCCCCTGGTTCCTCACAGCTGCCCACGTCCCTTAAAGTTGATGTGGTTGTTACTGACAAGAAGCACATGGCTGAGCTCTTTAATCAACACTTCATTAAGTCAGGATAACTATTTGACTCAGCCATGCCTCCTTGCCCGTCCAACATTTCCTCATCTCCCACCCCTTCTAATGTGACTAGTCCCATGCCCCGCTACAAAGGTTCTTCCTGCAGGTGGTCACTGAGTCTGAGGTGCTAGAGGAGCTCCTTAAACTGGGTCAGATGGTTTAGACCCTTTTGTCTTTAAGGTTGCTGCCCCTATCATCGCCAAGCCAATCTCTGACCTTTTTAACCTGTCTCTCTGGGGAGGTTCCCATTGCTTGGAAGGTAGCCACGGTTCGTCCTTTATTTAAAGGGGGAGATCAAGCTGTTCCTAACTGTTATAGGCCTATTTCTTTTTTGCCCTGTTTATCAAAAGTGTTGGAAAAACTAGTCAATAATCAACTGACTGGCTTTCTTAATGTCTATAGTATTCTCTCTAGTATGCAGTCTGGTTTCCGCTCAGGTTATGATTGTGTCACTGCAACCATAAAGTAACTCAATGATGTCACCATTGCCCTTGATTCTAAGCAATGTTGTGCTGCTATTTTTATTGAATTGGCCAAAGCTTTTAATATCGGAGAACATTCCATTCTTGTGGGCCGGCTAAGGAGTATTGGTGTCTCTGAGGGGTCTTTGGCCTGGCTTGCTAACTACCTCTCTGAGTGCAGTGTATAAAGTCAAAACATCTGCTGTCTCAGCCACTACCTGTCACCAAGGGTGTACCCCAAGGCTCGATCCTAGGCCCCACGCTCTTCTCAATTTACATAAACAACATAGCTCAGGCAGTAGGAAGCTCTCTTATCCATTTATATGCAGACGATAGTGTTATACTCAGCTGGCCCCTCCCCGGAATTTGTGTTAAACGCTCTACAACAAAGCTTTCTTAGTGTCCATCAAGCTTTCTCTGCCCTTAACCTTCTGAACACCTCCAAAATAAAGGTCATATGGTTTGGTAAGAAGAATGCCCCTCCTCCACAGGTGTGATTACTTGAGGTAGTCACTTCATACAAGTACTTGGGAGTATGGCTGGATGGTACACTGTCCTTCTCTCAGCACATATCAGGCTAAAGTTAAATCTAGACTTGGTTTCCTCTATCGTAATCGCTCCTCTTTCATACCAGCTGCCAAACTAGCCCAGATTCAGATGACCATCCTACCCATGGAGACGTACTTTATAGATCGGCAGGTAAGGGTGCTCTTGAGCGACTAGATGTTCTTTACCGTTCGGCCATCAGATTTGCCACCAATGCTCGTTATAGGACACATCACTGCACTCTATACTCCTCTGTAAACTGGTCATCTCTGTATACCCGTCACAAGACCCACTGGTTGATATTTATTTATAAAACCCTCTTAGGCCTCACTCCCCCTTATCTGAGATATCTACTGCAGCCCTCATCCTCCAGATACAACACTCGTTCTGCCAATCACATTCTGTTAAAGGTCCCCAAAGCACACACATCCCTGGGTCGCTCGTCTTTTCAGTTCGCTGCAGCTAGCTGCAACAAACACTCAAACTGGACAGTTTTATCTCAGTCTCTTCATTTAAAGACTCAATCATGGACA
This sequence comes from Thymallus thymallus, assembly GCA_023634145.1. Lineage (NCBI taxonomy): Eukaryota > Metazoa > Chordata > Actinopteri > Salmoniformes > Salmonidae > Thymallus > Thymallus thymallus. The sequence continues at coordinate 8,321,774 of CM042378.1, read as the reverse complement.
CTCTTACTGACAGTTGTTGCTGCTTTGCGTGATGTATTGTCGTCTCTACCTTCTTGCCCTTTGTGCTGTTGTCTGTACACAATAATGTTTGTACCCTGTTTTGTGCTGCTACCATGTTGTGTTGCTACCATGTTATTGTAATTTGTTGCTACCATCCTGTGTTGTCATGTGTTGCTACCTTGCTATGTTGTTGTCTTAGGTCTCTTTTTATGTAGTGTTGTCTCTTGTCGTGATATGTGTTTTGTCCTATATTTTTATTTAATTTATAAATAATTTTAATCCCAGCCCCATCCCTGCAGGAGGCCTTTTGCCTTTTGGTAGGCCGTGATTGTAAATAAGAATTTGTTCTTAACTGACTTGCCTAGTTAAATAAAGGTTAAATAAAAACAACTGCGGTTGGAGAGAGAACCTACTGGAGGGTATCTCTCTAGGAACAGAGTTGGAGAGACCTGATGTGATGCAGTTGCATTGACACCACAGCCCCAGGGGCCAGATAACAACATATTCATCACCTTCATACCTAGCTTGCTATATATTTCTTCAGTCCAGATGAGATGATATCTGGAAATCATATAATTCTGTTAGCATGTGACTTCCTCTGAACTGTAACAAAGATGTTTTTGAGTGTGGTAACATGCACACAGTAATGCGATTATTGTGTATAGTCAGATTAATATAATAGCTAGTTCGATTAACTTTTTTACATGCTTTGCAAGAAGAACGATTCCCCTAATAACCCTGTTTTACATGGACAGATCTGAAAATGACACTGATAAATGTAGAATCGGCAATCAAAATAAAAATTGTACCACAGCGAGCATGCTATTTTTGGGAAGTATGTTCGGGAATATAACGTTTGTATGTGAAAACTACTTCTAAGACTCATACATTAAGTTGTTCTGAACTGCACAGTACAAATACACAGCTGGAACGCCGATTTAAGGTGTTAATATGTCCTAACAATTTGAAAGATTGCTCAGAAAACCAATTGTTTTATTCGGTGTGTGCTTACTTAGATTTGGGCCTTACACCAATTTTAAGCTAAGTAGAGTAAGGTGTTTACATGACTATTGCATAATCTGCCTACTGCCATAATCAGTTTAATATCAAATTATTAGTGTGCATGTAAACATACTCATTTTTAAGAGGTTTAAAAGCCTGACTCTTTTTTAAAAACTAGAAATCCCAAAACAAACATCTCGCGTTGTGCGTGCATGTTTACATGAGCTGTGTATGTGCGGGGGGCATGTACGCTTGCTTGCTTGACCTGTCAGCTAGAATGGGGATTCTATTAAACATTACACATTTTACACATTAATCTAATCTCCTGAATGTAAATTCTTCTTATGTGACTTTTTAAACTACAATGTAACCTACATCTTTTAAAATCAAAACAAGCTAGGTGTTTGTTGGTCTATTACATATCCAGTTCCATGGGGGCTAATCCAAGACATAATGTTATGTGGGGCTGCCACAAGGAGTCGCTAGAGCGCGATGGGACGAGGACGTCCCAGCCGGCCAAACCCTCCCCTAACCCGGATGAGGCTGGACCAATAGTACGTTGCCTCATGGGTCTGGGTCTCTCGGTCGCGGCCGGCTACGACACAGCCCGGGATCGAACCAGGATCTGTAGAGAGTGATGCCTCTAGAACTGCGACGCAGTGCCTTAAATCGCTCTTGTCAATCTTAGAAATTGCAGTTTTATCTTCCTTTGACCACTGTCTTGGAATCTTTATGCCGGAATATAAATGAGAACTTTGTAAACATGATTTGGACATGGTGTAGTGGTAGCAAAGTGTTTTACTGTAGGCAGGCCTTTTAATTGTGTTAAGCTGTGGTGAATGGATTGGTTTTTGTTTTTGGAACAGCACACCATGCATACTCACCCCTCTTCTGTTGCAGCTTGCTCAAACCCCTGCTGACACACACACACACACACGTATCTCTCCATCTGCATCTCCCTCACTCGATAATTATGTAGTCTTTCCTTGTGCTCCTCTCTCTCTGAAATGCTACACCAGCAGGTCAACATTAGAAGTGGAGTGCTCTACACTGATGGTATATAGAGGACAGCTGTAATAGTCTTCATTGATTTACTCATTGGATTTTCTTCCTTCTAAGTACTAGAAGGGAGAAAGGAAAGGAGGGCAGAACAACAGTGTCACAGGGGAGACACGTGACTACACAAAGCAGGCAGTAACAGTAGCTGCATTCACTAATTCACTTTGGCTCTCAGTGAAGGAATAGGCCTACTGTACTTTATTCTTTACCTAAACACATCACTCTGTCTCTTAGGGGAGAGGCTGACTAAGTGTACACACACACACACACACACAGATGGGCTCCCAAGTGGCGCAGCGGTCTAAGGCATTTCATCTCAGTGCTAGAGGCGTCACTACAGACACCCTGGTTCGAATCCAGGCTGTATCACAACCGGCCGCGATTGGGAGTCCCATAGGGCGGCGCACAATTGGCCTAGCGTTGTCCGAGTTTGGCCGGTGTAAGAATTTGTTCTTAACTGACTTGCCTAGTTAAATAAAATGAAGCCCAGCACAGTAAGAGATTATATGGCTTTGCTCCAGAGGTAACACAGTGGTCTGAATACAATATGACTGAACTATTCCCTACATATATATATTTGTTACACCTTAGCCAAATACATTTAAACTCAGTTTTTCACAATTGCTGACATTTAATCCTAGTAAAAATTCCCTGTCTTAGGTCAGTTAGGATCACCACTTTATTTTAAGAATGTGAAATGTCAGAATAATAGAAGAGAGTGATTTATTTCAGCAGTTTACATACACTCAATTAGAATTTGGTAGATTTGCTTTTGAATTGTTTAACTTGGGTCAAACGTTTCGGGTAGCCTTCCACAAGCTTCCCACAATAAGTTGGGTGAATTTTGGCCCATTCCTCCTGACAGAACTGGTGTAACTGAGTCAGGTTTGTAGACCTCCTTGCGCGCACACACTTTTTCAGTTCTGCCCACAAATGTTCTATAGGATTGAGGTCAGGGCTTTGTGATGGCCACTCCAATACCTTGATTTTGTTGTCCTTAAGCCATTTTGCCACAACTTTGGAAGTATGCTTGGGGTCATTGTCCATTTGGAAGACCCACTTTTGACCAAGCTTTAACTCCCTGACTGATGACTTGAGATGTTGCTTCAATATATCCACCAAATTTTTTCCTTCTTCATGATGCCATCTATTTTGTGAAGTGCACAAGTCCCTCCTGCAGCAAAGCACCCCCACAACATGATGCTACCACCCCTGTTCTTCACGTTTGGGATGGTGTTCTTTGCCTTGGTCATTATGGCCAAACAGTTCTATTTTTGTTTCATCAGACCAGAGGACATTTCTCCAAAAAGTACGATCTTTGTCCCCATGTGCAGTTGCAAGCCGTAGTCTTCCCTTTTTTATTGTGGTTTTGGAGCAGTGGCTTCTTCCTTGCTGATCGGCATTTCAGGTTATGTCGATATAGAACTTGTTTTACTGTGGATATAGATACTTTTGTACCTGATTCCTCCAGCATCTACACCAGGTCCTTTGCGGTTGTTCTGGGATTGATTTGCAGTTTTCCACACTATTTTTTATTGAACAGGTAGACAGTAGTGACAATGAAAACTAGCACTCAGAGAGTAGACCACTGCTCAGTTTCTTTCTTTAACCCTATCCCCCATCATTCCCCACACAGTAAACCCCACACACACATACACAGACATAGACTACGTACCTAAAAACGAGGACCTGGAAAACATAAAAGGCACGAGAAAACCAACACAGTACAAGGGAAGAAGAAAAGAAAAGGGAGGAAAGAAAGATAAGTAAACTAATCAGGGGGTAGTGTCTAACTTTTCAAAGTAAGAAATAAATGGCTGCCATTTTTTTGTAAAGTTGAAAGTGGAGCCCTTTATTGAAAATTATTTTTTTTCCAGTTGCAAGAAAAACATAACATCCCTGAGCCATTGAGAGATGGATGGGGGGTGGACTGACTTCCAATCCAAAAGTAATCTACGTCTGGCCAGTAAAGAAGTGAATGCAACCACCTCTGCCCGTCTGTGGTTCAAGGAGGACAAGTCAGCAGGGATGCCAAACACAGCTAATAGAGGGCACTGCCGCAAGGCCACACCCAGCACCTCAGACAGTACCTTGAATATAGAGTCCCAATAGCTATTTAAGGCAGGGCATAGGGCAAACGTATGAGTGAGATCACAGGGGGAGGCATGGCATCTATCACACTCATCCTTTACGTCAGGGTAAATACAAGCCAGTCTGGCCTTGGAGAAGTGCACTCTGTGTACCACTTTAAACTGGATAAGACCCAGGCGAGCACAAGGTGTCGTGGAGCGTATCCTGTCTATTGCCTCACTCCTCCACTCCTGCGTAAACTCAACCCCCATCTCCCTCTCCCAAGCCGACTTGATTTTATCAGTGGAATGCACATCAAGAGACATAATGCACAAGTAGATTTGAGAGATTAGCCCACTCTGATGGGGCAGAAGAGATAGCACAACATCCCATACTTGGGGGCGGGGCAGGAAAGCCTGGGAACTGGGAGGAAACAAAGTGGCGTACCTGAAGGTAGCGGAAGAAGTGAGATGGAGGCAAGGAGCGCTTAGAGACAAGATCAGGAAAACTGTCAAAACCACTGTCACCATACATGTCCTGAAAGGTCGCAATACCCTTTCTTGACCAGAGGGAGAAGGCAGTATCCACTATGGACGGGGGAAATGCATGATTTCTATTGATAGGGGCTAAGGTAGATGCAGAGGAGAATTTAAAGTGCCGTCAACTGGTACCAGATCTTAAGGGTGGAGAGTACCACAGGGTTGCCAGTATAACGGGAAGGTGCTATTGGGAGGGAAGTAGAGATGCAGGAGCGTGACTCAAGGTGGCACCATTGGGAGTCTGAAGCATGTAGCCAGAATGGCAGTTTCTGAAAATTGGCCGACCAGTAGTAGTATAGAAAGTTGGGTAATGCCAGACCGCCACTAAATCTGCATCTCTGAAGTAGAGCTCTACTGACTCTGGGTACCTTACCCGCCCATATGAATGATGTGATGGCCTGGTCAATTGACTTGAAAAAGTTCCTCGGCAGAAAAAGGGGAATAGACTGAAAAAGAGAGGAATTAAGGCAGACTTTTCATCTTCACTGCATTAATCCTTCCTATGAGTGTAAGGGGTATATTACCCCACCTTTGAAAATCAGACTTCATCTGTGTGAGAAGGGGAGCAAATGATTTGCAGTTTTCGCACCAAAGTACGTTAATCTCTAGGAGACAGAACGCGTCTCCTTCCTGAGCGGTATGATGGCTGTGTGGTCCCATGGTGTTTATACTTGCGTACTATTGTTTGTACAGATGAACGTGGTACCTTCAGGCGTTTGGAAAATGCTCCCAAGGATGAACCAGACTTGTGGAGGTCTAAAATTTATTTTCTGAGGTCTTGACTGATTTCTTGAAGGTAGGCCTTGAAATGCATCCACAGGTACACCTCCAATTGACTCAAATTGTGTAAATTAGCCTATCAGAAGCTTCTAAAGCCATGTAGTGGGTGTGGCCAATGGCCGCAGAAACACAATGTTCTACAGTTCTACACATTTTGCTGTGGTTTTTGCTGTGTTCTTATGCTATCTGAGTGACTCAAACATTAGAACAAAATCAATAGGAGCCTCATGCAATGACATTTTAGGAATTTTACATTCTCCCTGATTGTCTAGTTTTTATTTCGGTGGTTGTTAGTTCTCAAATATCTTTTTTTTTTTGTCCAATCAGTGGTTGCGCTGCAACATTGAGGAACTAATGTGTGAGGTGTCAGTGAGCCTCTGCGTCATCGAGCCCTTTGGTCAGAGTAGTGATAACTTCACCAAAGAGAGGGTGGTATGAGGTCAGACGCTGGGAGATTGTTTGGGCAGGGCTCCTGGATGCTATCACTCTGAGACAAGCCACACCAAACAGATAAGCTTGGCTTTTTATTGGGGGAGATTGAGGAGAATGACAGGATGATACAACTCAATCTCTCTCAAAGCGAAGAGTGACCTATTGGATTACACCTGTCAGCGGTTGACAACACCACCTCTATCTCATTGTTTTAGAAGTCTCTTTTACCTCTATTCTTCTTTAACACGTCGCTTAGCAAATTAGCATCGATGTTAACATGCCATCACACTCAAACGCAAGGTAGTGATTAGCCAGCTAATGTGGGACCATAGGCAACTCTGTGACAGTGAGCAGTTCACGATCACAGGAAGACCTAAGAATTGGTCTCAACAGTTCGAGCCACTTGTGTTGTATTGATTTCTGTCCCCGCTCTCTTTCATTTCAGACTTCCTGTTTAAGTTCCTGGTGATTGGTAGTGCTGGGGCAGGAAAATCTTGCCTCCTCCACCAGTTCATTGAGACCAAGTGTAAGTAGTACCGATGCTGGTCGCCCCCTGTCCGGCAAATAAACACCCACATGCATCGTTTATGTACAATAATATAGAAACGTTACATGCATCTCTCCACACTGACACGCACATACACACTCATGTAGCGGATGACCACACACACTAATGTGTAAATGAGATAAAGACCTCTTAACTCCCAGTCCTGTCACTAGCGTGAGAGAAGGGCTTTGAAAGTGTTAATCTCTGGACTTGGGAGAGGCAGTAGCTCCTCAGCCCTCTGATATGCTGATGAGGCTTCTGAAGCTAACTGTTCTGGTCTTAAAACAAGCACAATGCACCAGCACAATATAGTTCAGCACTGTGACTCTGGGAATGAACCAGGAAATGTTTCTGTGTTGGCTTGGCAACTTAGACCTAATAACTAGGCAGTCACACCTATAGGGGCTTTACCCTTTAGTCAATGTAGTCTTTCACAAACCAGCCATCTGCGTAAACAGACATTTGAATAAAATATGATACATAAATAAACAGTGCAGTGATGATTGTGGCTTCTCTCCCGATTATTCTCTGGCTGTGCAGTCAAGCAGGACTCCAACCACACCATCGGGGTCGAGTTTGGTTCCAGGGTGGTCAACGTCGGGGGTAAAACGGTCAAACTACAGATCTGGGACACAGCCGGACAGGAGCGCTTCAGGTAAAGTGCCGTTACCTCTGACCCGTGCTATTGGTTGACGGATTGTATTCTGGTTCTGTGATTGGTTAAAAGTGCTTTCTGTCTGCCCTCCCCCAGGTCTGTGACTCGCAGCTACTACCGTGGAGCGGCAGGGGCGCTGCTTGTCTATGACATCACAAGGTAGGTGAACATATGATCGACCCATGACAAAAGCAAACTGGTTTTACCGGTCACTTGTACACACAAACAGACGTGTGAGTTAGCATAGAGCGTGGAGAGACCGAATAGAGATGCTGAATTTCACCAGGCCTATGGAGAATCGTGTCAGGAGCACTAAGACACTCTTGAGTCAGAGATGGAGACTTTAGTATGGCATCACCAAGCCAAGAGTTTTTATTTAATAAGCCCAGAGATGATATGGCACTGCCTGTCTCATAATCAAGATGGAATGAATGGTGTAATGTCGGGTGAGCTTTAATAAAGTGTGTCTGTGTGATGCAGAATGACATCGCTGTAATAAATTGGCGTCTCCAGACAGGCGGCAGGAGCCTTGAAAGCAAAACTCCATTAGACATAGTGTCAACTGAGTGAGAGAGATAGCGAAGGGAGGAAAAGAGAGCAGGGAGGGAGAGAATATGGTGGGAGAGAGAGAGATGGAAGCGTGTGTGTGTGTGTGTGAGCTACACCGAGGCAGAGGGGTCGCCATCGCTTAGCTCTATGCTGACGTCATGGTTTAGCCGCCTCAATGCAGCTGTGGGACATTAGGCTACACCCTTCTGCTCACTGGTCTCACGTTGCCATGGACACCAGCACGCTGTCACCATGGTGATGGGCGACTTCAGCTAAAAAACAAGGAGTCGTGACGTGGTATCGGACTCCATCTGTCCTTGAGGAGGGGGAAGGGAGGGATGGCGTTCTACATTTCCCTTCTCATTTGGAGAAAATTAGCCCACAGAGATGTATTGAAAACGGACAATATTCTCAACCTCTCATCTCCCCCCTCATCCAAGTACTTCTTGTATTTGACCTCTGATGCTGTCATGAACACACAATTTAAAGTAACATCCCATCCCTATTGAATATACCTTTCCTAATGAAACGTGATTAAATCAGTTCTCCCCTCTTCTCTGTCTGTTGTGCCTGGCGTGTCTGTCTGTGTGTCTTTCCTCTAGCCGGGAGACATACAATGCCCTGACCAACTGGCTGACTGACGCACGGACGCTGGCCAGCCCTAACATCGTCATCATCCTGTGTGGGAATAAGAAGGACCTGGACGCAGACCGAGAGGTCACCTTCCTCGAGGCATCCCGCTTTGCACAGGAGAACGGTAACTGTCTGTCCATCTCTCACCCTCCTCTCCTAAGGCAGTCTCCCTGGCTCTCCTTTCACAACTGTCTCTCACCCCTTTTCCTTTCTCTCCTTTTAGTGTCAACTCTCTAATCTCAGATGTTTGTAATTTACACTCGTTTTTAGGCCTGTGTTAGTTTAATTGGGATTAGAGTTCCGAGTTGACTGACTGTGTTGACTGTTGCAGAGCTGATGTTCCTCGAGACCAGCGCTCTGACAGGGGAGAACGTGGAGGAGGCCTTCCTCAAAACTGCCCGTACCATCCTCAACAAGATAGAGTCAGGTAAACAAACAGTTTACTTATGAGGCGTGTCTTTGTGCTAAACGAGTGTATCTGTGATTTTGAATGAGGAATGCCTCATGTTGTTTATGTGTGTGATCTGTGTGCCTTTTGTCTTTCTTGGTTTAATGTACACTGAAGAAAAATATAAACGCAACCATTTCAATTTTTTTACTGAGTTACAGTTCATATAAAGAAATCAGTCAATTGAAATTCACTAGGCCCTAATCTATATATGTCACATCACTGGGAATGCAGATATGCACCTGTTAGTCACAGATACCTTTTAAAAAAAGAAAAGGTAGGGACGTGGATCAGAAAACCAGTCAGTATCTGGTGTGACTACCATTTGCCTCATGCAGCATGACACATCTCATTCACATAGAGTTGATTGTGGCCTGTGGAAAGTTGTCCCACTCTTCAATGGATGTGTGAAGTTGAAAATAATATCAAGACACAACTGACTTTACCCAGGTGTGACTTTACCCAGGTGTTGTCTGGCGAAAGTCAGTTGTGTCTTGATATTCTTTTTTGAGAGCAGAGGCTTATTCCTTCCTGACCTGTACAGTCTCTTTCTGACCGTGTACCCATGCACCTCGACATTGATTGTGGCAAGAGAGGCCTGTAGATCCCTTGATGTTACCCTGGATTTCTTAGACTTCTATGAGCATCTTTCGGTCAGCTCTTGGGACGACCTGTCCTAGGTAGTTTGCCAGTGGTCTGGAATTTTAGTCGGACCGTGGAATGATGTACTTCGAATTGCTTGGTAATGGATTTGTAACCCCTCCCAGACTCATGGGCATCAATAATCTTTCGGGTAGGTCTTTTGATCTTTAAATGATGTGTTACTACGACCAAACCAGACCAATTTTCTTATCTCTATGGAAGGCTGGACCCTCCTAAGTTTCTCTCTAATGTTTTCTAATCATTTGCACTTGTTTTGGTACCTAATTTTAATTTTAGCCATTTTATGTGATGGTAAAGGTAGGGGTGTACTAACTTTTTCCCCATAAGGAAAAGGCAAATTTATTATTTTATTTTTTTGTGATTTGTTAAATTGGGTAACCTTTATCTGTCAATAGTGTTGAAGTGAAGATTACATATACATCTGTCCAGATATGTAAAAAAAAAAAAAAGCCCTTTCCAGGGGGTGTACTCACTTTTTCACGACTGTACATGTTTATACTGACTTTCCACACACGCACACCCACTCGCATACAAGCTGCTGCTGCTACTCTGTTTATCTTATATCCTATTGCCTAGTCACCTTACTTACCCCTATACATACAGTGCATTCGGATAGTCTTCCGACTTTTTCCACATTTTGTTACATTACAGCCTTATTCTAAAATGGATTAAATACAACTATTTAAATATATCTACACACAATACCCCATAATGCAAGCAAACATAAATTTATCTGAAATATTACATTTACATAAGTATTCAGACCCTTTATTACTTTATTGAAGCACCTTTGGCAGCGATTACAGCCTCGAGTCTGCTTGGGTATGACGCTATCACCTTGGCACACCTATATTTGGGGAGTTTCTCCCATTCTACTCTGCAGATCCTCTTAAGCTCTGTCAGGTTGGATGGGGAGCGTCGCTGCACAACTATTTTCAGGTCTCTCCCGAGATGTTAGATTGAGTTAAAGTCCGGGCTCTGGCTGTTCCACTCAAGGACATTCAGACACTTGTCCCGAAGCCACTCCAGCATTGTCTTGGCTGTGTGCAGAGGGACGTTGTCCTGTTGGAAGGTGAACCTTCGCCCCTTACTCCATTTTAGAGGAAGGCTGTAACGTAACAAAATGTGGAAAAAGGGAAGGGGTCTGAATACTGTATGTGTGTATGTGCACTGTATGTGTGTTCATGCTGCTTTCCTCTGTCAGGTGAGTTGGACCCAGAACGGATGGGTTCAGGTATCCAGTATGGCGATTCCTCTCTGAGGCAGCTGAGACAGCCCAGAGGTTCCAACGCACAGACCAAGCAGCAGTGTAACTGCTAGGGGCCGGACCCCACCCTCAGCCCCACTCCCACACGCACAGGACGCCCCTTAAAGGTCAGTAGACTGCCATGCTTCGATTAAATGTGGCTTTAGAGAATAATTGATCAAAATGTATAAACATTTCTCTCCCTCTCAGCTCTAGGCATTTTGGGATGTGCAGGACTCCTCCCCCTCTGCCTTCTGCATCCACTTACACACTTACAGCATACATGGACCAGTCGCCATGGAGATGGCCTGCAACCCCTGACCATCGGTAAGAGACTATACTTCCTTCCAAGGGAGGTTACCTGGGCTCGTGGGTCCTAGGCTGTGAGGCCTGTGGTGTGAACTGTGCTGGGAACATAAGAAGAAGAGTCCATATCTGGGATGACTGTCAGGGTCAGGGGTTATGTGTAGGGGTTGCCCTGTTTTTACCCTTCCTTCGTGGTTTTTATCAACACGCTTGCATGCACGCACACACACACACACACACACAAACATAGACAGTACACACACCGCCTGTAACAAAGTCCATAAAGGAAGAAATGCAAAACAAACATGGTCAACTTCCTCATTCATATGCAGCCTGTTAGACTGCACTATCGGGTTGTTTGATGGTTGAAGTTATTGTGTTTTACCCGTCACACCCTATTATTATATTTCTGTTTTTTTTATGAGCTGATTTTAACCTTTGTTTGCATTGAACAGTGCTTATTATCAAACCTTCTGTTAACCTTCTGATAGTCTCCCTAACCCAAACTTGACTGCTCGGCAACCTGAAAAGAGCCATTTATCACCAACACCCAAGCATGAGAAGGTTGTTGGGTCAGTTGTGAATGCCTCCTCAATTATTGTCCAACCATTTCCCCTGATTGTTCTCCTGGCTTCAGATGTACACATGTAACTTATTCCACCGGTATAAATGTTACCACCTTGGGTATAAATGGCATCGATTCTAATCTAATGGATAACTTGTCCAAGGTTTGTTTTCAATTAATGCAATGTATCAAGTGGAGTACTGGCCTTAGAGGAATAATGCTTGACATTGTGGATGTATACGGTCCCCCCCACCCCCCCCCCCCCACGTCTCCAAACTATCACCTCCCAAAGGGAAATCGATTCACTCCATGAGGCACTCAGAAAGGCCTGCGGGTCATGTCCAAAGCACAAAGGGCGAGTAAGGTTTCAGTTCAGTCTTTTCTTATGGTTTTCCAAAGGACTCCAATGACTACTTGTTATCCCCCATTATCAGCTGCATATCTAATGTCACTGCTTGTCTTTGCCATGCAAGGGTTACACTCTTGTCTAAATCTCTGGCTCTATTGCACCCTGGGGGTGGAGAGGTTATCTCTAAGAATGTAACCCCCATCTCGGCCCTTTTCATTTCTTTGCTGGTCTGCGTTCACATGTAAAGACCCTTCACAGGAAGCTAGACTGCTTTCAGTGTCTCTAGTGGGAAATATTCAGGTTACTTGGCCAGTCTGTAAGATTCAACTGCACTTTTTGTTTTTACAGATCTTGCATATGACTGTCATATAGAATCACGTTATTAAAGACAAAAACATTAACTAATTCCTAAGCAATGCTACTGTTTGCGCTCCACTAAGAGCAGCTTATCTGTTACACTGAACCAGCATAGAAAAGATGACTATTAAAATGCCACTGTGACATCATCAACCTGAGGGACTGGTCCAGTTTTGTGTAAAAAAAAAAAAAAAAAAAACATCTGCTTTGTTATTTTTGTGTTTTTCTCCTCTGCAAGTGCACTTTTTATTGAGATTGGTTTGTTTATATAATGTATCTGTAGAATTGTCCGATTTTTATTAATTGAAGATTATACTGTAATAAAAAGATAATTTTGAGTTAATCATTCCTTACTAAAGAACAACTGAGGGTTTGGCCTTTCTCTACCAGTGTTGACTGACCAGCCAGCCACCTGTTGACCCATTGTTTGTTGCTTACTGCTGCCGTTGTAGGGGTGATGTAACACTTGGAGATTACTGTGGCTTATTGAGCCCATGTGCGTGTGCAGACCACAGACTGACCACAATCAATCAGTCAGTCATGTCTCACAACAGTAGTGATGCACTCCATGCTGCTTAGACCCAAATACCATTGAACTCTGGTCTCAATAATGCATTGTGTATGCTGAGTATTCTATTGAATGCATTTAAGCACTTAATCACATGGCCACCAGCCTATTATTAACTTCCTTCAGTCTCCTGTCATTGACTCTAAATGGATCAGAAACTCAGTTGTTGCTTAGTAACCAATGTGATTGGAATCATTTTAAGAACTACTGTACATCTGAATAATCTATGCTGTAAATAAGATCAGTTTGTCTATTGGATGGTTTTTGGCAGGGAAGGGTTGCTTGTTCATTTTAAAGATATATTCTAAATAAACTTTGCTTTTTAAATGTGGTGAATTTCATTTATTGCAGATCATGTTTTTAAATATGTGCATTCATTGTTTCAACCTGGTTGCCTATCCGCCAGACTGCACAGATTAGGGTGGGGTTAGTGTATCAGGGGAGACTTCATATGCTAGTCTACATGGTAAAAGCTTTGACTGTCTAATTGTCTGAATTTATGTTTGTGAGTCAATGGAGTAACAGGCAGAGTGGGTTAATGTAGCTGAAGTGGGTATATTGATTTATTTTATCGATCACTGGGAGGCTGCTAGAATGACCTCAGGGCAGATTCCAGAATGTGAAGGCTATGCTGGATTAATACCACTAGATGGTGATATTACGACAAAAACATGGGTTTTCCAACATACATCAATGACGTTCATCACATTCACAATACATTATCTACAGTATAAAAAGCACAAGCTATTTAACACTTTATTTAGTACTTGATTTTTTTGTATATACACTGATTGGAATAAAATTACTGGGTAGCTTAGTAACAGGAGAAATTAACACCTAAACTCACATAAACAATCTCACAGTACCGAGAGGAGATTGGAAGCAGTAAATCTCTCAACAGCCCAAAAAAACAATTTAACAGACCATAATAGTAACGTGAAACCTGTGATGTGTTGGGAGGTGCAAGACTGGACATGGTTATAATGAGATGAGGTACAAGGTGGTGTCACAGACCTACTAGACAAGTGCCTCTGGAGTTTGTCATATCATTTGGCCTCTGGTTGATGTTGGAAACCCCATTTATGTAGTATGAATGAGGTGACCAGGGAATATTAATGGAATTTCCCCCCAATTCAGATCTGTGTATTAAACACCCAGTACCGAAACAGGCAGGAAAAGCTGGAACGGACGACAATGGTTTCACACTATTAGGCATAAGATAACTGTATATGTACACCATACAAAACAAACTTCACAGTACTGCTTTACGTCCAATATATCACTGCATATTTCAATTAACTAGATTCCTGTTCAGTTATTTTTTCTGTTGAGTTTCCTTTAACTTAAAGTATTAGTGTTTATTTAAATTTGAACATATCTGGGTGTGACTAACAAGCACCATATGTGGAGTGGAGACGCATTGTCTGATATACAACCATGTTGTGATATTAAAAGGTATTTAAGACGAGAATCTCCTATTTAATATCACAGAGACTACATGCAACCCTTGACAGGTTGCCATTACCAGACCTCTCAACATCACTCTTAGTAAGTGCACTCCATTGAACTGTGAACCACCACCAGAGGTCAATGGATTCAATGGGCATTTGTAGCAGTGGTTTAGTCACTCTGCAGCTCAAGTATGGTGCAGAGTAGACAGGGATATTACAGGCAGTTTACAAGGGTTTTCTGCCACTCTGGGGTTGCCAGAACAATGCATCCTTGTTATCCTCTCCACTAGTATAGGCAGGATACACAGTTGAATAACTGGCAACCCTAGTCTGCCATAAGTGCAGCCTCCAGCTTGAGACAGGGTATAGAGAGAACATCACCAAAATACAGTCTTTATGGGGCATAATCAGGTTGAAACTCACATTGTTGCAAATAGAAATGCAATTTGTAGAGCTGACTAAATTCCCAATTCTGCATGACAGAAAACAATGTCTGTTCTACAAAATGCATTTCTATCTGAACGTTCTGTGACTTTGCAGCTTTGTGCATAAGACCCTGGTTTCTGTAAGGGGTGGAGCTTGCACTGTGGAGGCTGGCGAATGAGAGGGGTCCATTCCAGAGTGGCATTGATGGTGGGGGGTGATGAACTGTTCAAGATGGCTGCTCTGTTGGCTACTCGAGGGACTGGAGCATTAGCAGCTGCTTGAGGACTTTGGTCTGGCTCGTCTCTCTGATCTCTCCCGCCAGGAACATCTCGTCCACCACCGTGTACACCTGGGACAGAACACACAGGACAGGTAGAAGCAGGTTAGGACATAGGTCAGCCTACTGCACCCCTCAAACTCCCTGTACACACTTGTATGTATGCACTCGCACACACAGCTTTAAAAACAGAAGTGTTGGAGAACTGTATAGATCCTGCAGATTCATCTCCACCCCATTATATAAATGTGTCTTTCTAGAAGTGCGTAGGCCTTGCTGCTGTGGCACTAGATCTAATAGAGAGGGGGTTGATGTTGAGACGAGCTGATGTTTGCCATCATGTCGCTTTCTGGCACTTGTTGTTTTCTTTGTGAATCAGAAGAAATCACAGAGTGCAGCAACTTTTAGCGTGGGCAGCGCTTCTTTAAGGTTCAGCGAGTGGGCGAATATTCAGAAAACCTTGACGTAATTGACACGATTACTGCTTAAAGGGCAGCCATCAGAGGAGTCTTAATTGCTTAGCATTTCTTCTAGAGGAAAACCAATCGCCCCAAAACTGCTGTGGATGAGCCTAATTGACAGATTGTTGTAATTACGCATCCTATCCTCGTTGCCATGGCACCTCCCCATTGCAATGAAAGAAAATACATTGAAATGGTATCTTTTCACCTCCCCCGGGATTCTTCTGCCTCCTTTCAGTCTTTCCTCTTAACACAGAGACTGTTTGGTCTTAAAGTTAATTTAAACCCTTTTACACTTACCTTGTAGAAATTGAACACCAGGTCCAACTCACACACGTTGTGGAAATACTCATTCAACACCTGAAGGGGGGAAAAGAAGCGGTCAGGTTTTGTTCCATTAACTGTTTAGTCTAATTCATAGCTAGGATACAGTGTCCATAGTACAAGGCTCTGGTCAGAAGTAGTGCATTAGCCTATATAGGGAATCATTTGAGATGCAGTATTGGTCATTTAAGGGCCTGAGGAAGTCCAGAATACTGTGTTCTTGAACCCAGTGTCGGGAACCTAAACTGTTTTCCCTCACGGCCAAATTACACCTGTCCCTCGGATAGGGAGCACATAGCGAGCTGTTCTGCTATTTCCCCTCGCCCCGGAAGGCATGCCACTGAGAGATTTGTCCTTCCCCCACTTTGTTTTTGTCTTACTTTGCAGCGATTCGACAGACTATATGGGGCGTATTACACTGCGTAAGAATGCATAGAAAATATAGAGCCCCACAGTGGAGGTGTCATAATACCTGGCGGTCAAACAGGGAAATGGTTCCAATTGTTTTTCCACGATTCATTTTTCCCATATGGGATTTTAGAAACACTTAATAAGAGCTGTGTTTTGTGTAGGCTTACCCTGGAGTGACGTTTTGAAAAAGTAAATCTCTCAGACAAGATGACTTTAAAATATATTCACCTCTAGTTACTCTGACTCAAATGCTAATTGGAATCAAAGTAGTCATCATACAAAACTACAAATCATCTCTAGCTGACACCTTTGCTAACTGGTATTGTGTCAATTTAAAACGTGCACCAGACAGTTCACAGAATTGTACATTTAAAAGAAATGCTGCCAATTTGTCCATGACAAAATTTTGCAAACATCATATGATTGTCACATTAGCATTTCATTTTTGGTGGGTAAATACAGGCAAATATATTGATACGTCACATAGTCCTAGAAAGAGTTACACGGTTATCAAAACGTCACGACAGGGTTATTGTTTCTAAAATCTATGAAAAAAATGAACGGTGGAAAAACTAACTATTTCCGTCTGACCGCTAGGTTTTCTGGGTTTTATGACTCATATCGTGGTACTCTGTATTCCAAAGAGCTGTAGGAGCACATCGATACGACAGTTTACCAATAAAATATGCCTAATCATTTAGCTATTAAAAGGTAGAGATTAGATTAGCCCACATTCCTTCACATAACCAGCCAAAGAGTCATTGACCTAAAATAGCTCCCACATCGTAATAAACAGTCTACATGTGAGTTGATGTGTTAAGTGCCATATCATACCTCCACAAAGTTGTGAATGCCCTCCAGGTATGCCAGGTTGTTGTCTGTCACATCCACACAGATACAGAAGTACAGACCAGCATAGCGCCTATAGATGATCTTGAAGTTCCTGAACTGGAGACAAGACAGACAAGCGTCTCAATATGGGCTTCTCATTTTTCATTTAAGAATAATTAGTTGATTTGAAATTATGACTTACAAGCAGTCTTTCATTTACAATTAAATACTAAATTATTAGCATAACAAATTCAACTTGGTTAACCAATTAATGTTACAGCATATCAGTAGAAAATGTAGCCTTTTATCCAAGGTCTCTTCAGTTTCACAATGTATGCTACAATTTAGACCTATGTCACTAAAGCCAAGTAAACAGTTTGCCAAATGCAGCTCCAGACCTTGAGTTTTAGTACCTGGTAGCTTCCAGCCTTTCTAGAATGGCCAGATAGTGACAATGAATGCCAGAAATTGCCAGAAACAAATAGCCTACATTAGGGCACACACAGACTCCAACGCACAGACATACCATCATGCAAATCCTTCTGTCTTACCTCCACAAAGTTGGTGTGCTTAGCATCACGGACAGTTACCACAGCATGCACCTCCTCAATCAGCTTCTGTTTCTCATCGTCATCAAACTGCATGTACCACTTGGCCAGTCGGGTCTTCCCTGCTCGGTTCTGAATCAGGATGAAGCGGATCTGTATGACAGGAGCAGGGGAGGAGAGAAAATTAAGAGGTGTGAGAAATGCTCTGCAGGTGGTCTACAACCCTGTTCCTGGTGAACTACCCTCCTGCCTCCTAACTAACCTGGTTCAGCTTATCAACCAGCTGATTATTAGAATCAGGAGTGTTAGATTAGGGTTGAGTGAAAACCAACAGGACAGTAGTTCTCCAGGAACATGGGTAGAGAACCCTGCTATAGTAACTTAGCTAGCTACATCCCAACATTCTGAACTAGTGGTGTAAAGTACTACTTAAGTAGTTTTTTGGTGGTATCTGTACTTTACTATTTACTCAATGACATTCCTAAAAAGTATGTACTTTTTACTCCATACATTTTCCCTGACAGCTAAAAGTACTTGTTACATTTAGAATGCTCAAGCATGCCAGAATTAGAGCACCTATCAATATTACGCTTTGTCATCCCTACTGCCTCCGATCTGGCGGACTCACGAAACACAAATACTGTGTTTGTAAATTATGTCTGAGTGTTGGAGTGTGCCCCTGTCTGTCTCAATATGACAATTGAGTACTTTTCTACCACTGTACTTAAGTACAATTAAAACCAGATACTTTTGGACTTTTACTCAAGTAGTATTTTACTGGGCAACTTATACTTGAGTCATTTTCTGTTAAGGTATCTTTACTTTTACTCAAGTATGACAATTGAGTACTTGTCATGAGAATTGAGTACTTGTCATGAGTACTAAGCATATAGACAAACTAGCCTAGGCCTTCATGTAATGTAGTTATAGAAGTTGATATCCCCGCTCTTGTCATAGGAGTTCTACACAATGAATTTCCATTTGAACATTCTGAAACCTTGAACCCTCCCTAGCCTTGTCTTGGATATACCTTCTCATCTCATTTCTGAGCATGATTGATTGGTTAAGAGTGTGCTGACAGATGTGCATTCCTTTACAACACTTAGATTACTATCTAACGTTAGCTAGCCTGACTAGCCACACCCACCCTGTCAGGTCAAGATATATAACTGACGTTAGCTAGCTATGTTAAATAGCTAACTAGCCAGGTGGCTAACTAGTCTAACGCTACTGATATACATGCAAACCAGGCAGTTGCTTCGTAAAACAAAGTCGGGAGCCGGATGTAGCTAATGTTTGTTTAATTCGAATATATAACATTATCTAGCAAGCTATGGTTTCTATGCTTCTCATACATTTCACAGGAGACTGGCGAACGACACTAGCTAGCGGCTATGCTAACGTTAGAGCAAAGCAATTGGCCACAAAATGTACCCAATTGCAAACATACCATTGTATTTTCTTTGAATCGGTTGTTTTGAACAATATGAATCCCCGTAGCCTGGTGATTATATATTAGATTTTACATATATTCTCAAAATGATATGATAGTTTTGACGACGATTGCCCGCTATCTTCCCGAGCAGAATGTACAGGAAACACTAAAGGCGCAAGGCATTGCGGGAAATGTAATTTTATTAGACCAGTAAAAACGTTAGATAAAAAGTTGGTAAAAAAAAATGGTATTTCCCTACTAGAACCAGCATGAACACCTCTCTGCCTTCTTGTGTCAGCTGCGGATTCGTGAGGTCCAGTCACATGAATATTTGGCTCAGGTTTGGCCAATCAAGAAACAAAAAAAGTCAGAAAAGGAAAGTGAACATTTTGCAGTATAAATCATTTACATGCACTTTTACTTATTATTGTAACTTATGGCATATAACATTTAGTTGACATTACTTCAAGTACGTTGATAAAGTATCACTTCTGGTTATGTGCTTTTGTGAGTTGTTGTATCCTAAGAGGAATTAAATTATCTAAAATAAAATGGAAAATTGCATTATAGGCTATGCTTGACTATGAAAAGGAAAAAATAGCCAGACATACCGTTATCATTGATTTCTGTTGACACTATTAAATACGAGGGAAGAAACCATGCCACTTTTAAATTTTTCCACAGTACAAATGAAGCATAAATTACAAACTCTCCGACATCATGCCTTCAACCACAAGGCCTATTTGCAGGGTGTAACATGGGCTATTATACAGGAAGACTGGGGCACGACACTAAATCTCAGAAAAAAACAACACAACACATGTTGTCTTTCATAGCCTGTGACTTTCACACCGAAGGCAGGGAATACCCCATTCTTCCCAATCCCACATCAAGAAGTGACAAAATGGAGGGTCAGCCATTTATGTTACATCACTTTGGCTGTTTTCTGCAAAGTCAGGGCCCATGAGTTTGTTAACTGGTCTGGTGGGTAGCCGATCCGCTGCAGAACATTGTCCAGACAGCTTGGACAGCTCCTCTGTGCCGTGCGTTGGGCCGGGGAGCCCAAAGGGGGAGGGCGGTGATTGTCAGGGATTGCAGAACTGTGAGTGGGAGGAATGTGAATGCCCCTGGGACCCAGAAATATATCAGCTGCATAGAGAGAGAGTTGAGATTGGATAGAGAGAGAAAAAGGGGGAAACCAAGTAGAAAACAGGGCAGCTCCTCTCTCGTTAGACTGCTTTGCTGTGTTTTTTTCCAATGGTTTTCCAAGGCTGTTGTGGCTTTAAATGAATAGGAGAGTATGAAACAGTTCAGAGCATTTCTCCAATTTCATACTTTGATTATAAACCAAACAATGTTCAGAAAAGTTTTGGTCAGAGAGATTGGTAAAGTTGGGCCAGCTTGTCGCAGTGAGTGGCCAGTAGTAGTTCAGTAGTAGAGGATAAAATGTAAAACAGGGACAGATTATTAATGGAACTTTGACCCCTGCTAACCTTGCTCTGTGTTACTGGGGTCATGTAAATATTGCTGTGAACTCACTGACTAGTATTGGACAGCAAGCAGCTTGTTGACTCGGGTGCTGTACTTTGAACTTTGTGTTTAAATGGAGGATGTTCACCCATCCTAAAACATTCTAAATACAGATACAAGAGTAACTGTTAGAGTATGTGGACTGTTTAGATAGATAGATAGATAGATAGATAGATAGATAGATAGATAGATAGATAGATAGATAGATAGATAGATAGATAGATAGATAGATAGATAGATAGATAGATAGATAGATAGATAGATAGATAGATAGATAGATAGATAGATAGATAGATAGATAGATAGATAGATAGATAGATAGATAGATAGATACCCCGAGGGGACACTTCTTCGTCAAGCAGCTACAACAAAAACACAGGGCAGGTGCAAAATGCCACAACGAAAATACACAAAAGACAGATACACGATACATGATACATAGAGCGGAAGTATGAAAACGTATAGAAATACAAGAAGTCTGGAGTGCAAAAAAGCTATAAAAAGACATTGCATAGTATGGGTGGATGGCTGAATATGTATACTACAATCGTGGTCAAAGGTTTTGAGAATTACACAAGTATTGGTCTCCACAAAGTTTGCTGCCACAGTGTTGATGATGGCAATTTGCATATACTCCAGAATGTCATGAAGAGTGATCAGATGAATTGCAATTAATTGCAAAGTCCCTCTTTGCCATGAAAATTAACTTAATCCCCAAAAAACATTTCCACTGCATTTCAGCCCTGCCACAAAAGGACCAGCTGACATCATGTCAGTGATTGTCTTGTTAACACAGGTGAGAGTGTTGACGAGGACAGGGCTGGAGATCACTCTGTCATGCTGATTGAGTCAGAATAACAGACTGGAAGCTAAAAGGAGGGTGGTGCTTGAAATCATTGTTCTTCCTCTGTCAACCATGGTTACCTGCAAGGAAACACGTGCGGTCATCATTGCTTTGCACAAAAAGGGCTTCACAGGCAAGGATATTGCTGCTGGCAAGATTGCACCTAAATCAACCACTTCAAGGAGAGAGGTTCAATTGTTGTGAAGAAGGCGTCAGGGCGCCCAAGAAAGTCCAGCAAGCGCCCGGACCTTCTCCTAAAGTTGATTCAGCTGCGAGATCGGGGCACCACCAGTGCAGAGCTTGCTCAGGAATGTCAGCAGGCAGGTGTGAGTGCATCTGCACGCACAGTGAGGCGAAGACTTTTGGAGGATGGCCTGGTTTCAAGAAGGGCAGCAAAGAAGCCACTTCTCTCCAGGAAAAACATCAGGGACAGACTGATATTCTGCAAAAGGTACAGGGATTGGACTGCTGAGGACTGGGGTAGAGTCATTTTCTCTGATGAATCCCTGTTCCGATTGTTTGGGCCATCTGGAAAACACCTTCTCCGGAGAAGACAATCCTGTGTCATGCCAACAGTAAAGCATCCTCAGACCATTCATGTTTGGGGTTGCTTCTCAGCCAAGGGAGTGGGCTCACTCACAATTTTGCCTAAGAACACAGCCATGAATAAAGAATGGTACCAACACATCCCCCGAGAGCAACTTCTCCCAACCATCCAAGAACAGTTTGGTGATGACCAATGCCTTTTCCAGCATGATGGAGCACCTTGCCATAAGGCAAAAGTGATAACTTAGTGGCTCAGGGAACAAAACATCAACATTTTGGGTCCATGGCCAGGAAAATCCCCAGACCTTAATCCCATTGAGAACATGTGGTCGATCCTCAAGAAGCGGGTGGATAAACAAATACCCACAACTTCAAAAAAAAAAAAACTCCAAGCATTGATTATGCAAGAATGGCCTGCCATCAGTCAGGATGTGGCCCAGAAGTTAATTGACAGCATGCCTGGGCAGATTGCAGAGGTCTTGAAAAAGAAGGGTCAACACTGCAAATATTGTCTCTTTGCATAAACTGAATGTCATTGTCTTATGGAATACTTGTAATTATACTTCAGTGTACCATAGTAACTACTGACATAAAGATTTAAGAACACTGAAGCAGCAAACTTTGTGGAGACCAATACTTGTGTCATTCTCAAAACTTTTGACCACGACTGTACATTGGTGGATGGTGCATGGTTAACTATACTATACAGGTCGATGGCAGAGAAATACTTAGATAGCTAAAAGTGCGTATGATATAAGTGAGGGTAATAATAGTTTACTTAATATACAGACTGGTTAAATGAACAGGTAAATGAATGTTTGCATGGTTACATTAACTGTACAGGTAAATGACAGGAAGAGATACTTAAATAGCTAAATGTGTGTATGATATAATTTACGGTAATAATAGTAATTCCCTTAAAATACAGTGCGCAGGGTTTAATTACAGATAAATGCATGTATTGCACATTCGACATACTAAAAGCAATGAAAAAAGATACAACTGACAGGATACCAATATGCATTCCTGAGTGAATGACTACGTTAGTTAAGTCCAAGACTTACTTACAATATTGCCCGTGATAAGATATAACAACTGTACATTAATATTTATATACAGACCTGAATGAATAAATAAGTCCTGAGTGAATGAGTGATTACAGACCAGAGTTACTCACGGATGGATGCATAATTGTTAAACTAGGTCCTAACACCCCAACAGTTCCAGGTCCATGTTGCCGACGGCACGGCACCCCGGTGAGGCATTAAATAGTCTAATAGCCGCCGGCAGGAAGGACCTCCTGTAGCGCTCTCTGGCACACAGTGGTGGGATCAGTCTGTGACTGAAGGTGCTCCTCTCCGTCATAACCATGGCATGCAGAGGGTGGGTGACTTTGTCCATGATGGCCAGCAGTTTGGCCAGGATTCGTCTCTCCGCCACCTCCTCTAGAGTGTCAAGGCTAATACCCAGAACAGAGCTAGCCTTCCTGATCAGCTTATTTAACCGAGAAACATCACCGGCTTTTATGTTGGCGCCCCAACACACCACAGACTGGTAGAAGGTATGCAGTAGTTTACTGCACACGTTGAAGGACCTGAGCCTCCTCAGAAAGTAGAGTCGGCTCTCGCCCTTTTTGTACAGAGCCCCGGTGTTACCAGCCCATTCCAGCCTGTTGTCCATATGGACTCCCAGGAACTTGTATGACCCAACCATTTCCACATCCATCCCCTGTGACTTGGTTCTCCTGAAGTCCACCACCATCTCCTTTGTTTTGCTGATGTTTAGCTGAAGGTGGTTCTGCTCACACCACAACACAAAGTCACTGATTGCGCTCCTGTACTCCTCCTCCTGCCCACCCCTGATGCACCCTACAACTGCGGAGTCATCTGAGAACTTCTGCATGTTTCAGAGTTATGTCTGAAGTCCGAGGTGTAGAGGGTGAACAGGAAGGGGACAGGACCGTTCCCTGGGGGGGCCCTGTGTTACTCACTGCCCGTTCTGACACACAGCTCTGTAGTCGCACAAATTGTGGCCTACCGGTCAGGTAGTCCGTGACCCAGGAGACTAAGGGTGCTTCCACTTTCATCCTCTTAATTTTCTCACCCAGTAGCAGGGGCTGAATGGTGTTGAAGGCACTGGATAAGTAAAAAAACATAACCCTCACAGTGCAACCTGCGTTGTCCAGGTGAGAGTAGGCCCTCTGCAGAAGGTAGATGATAGCATCATCCACCCCGATGTTGCGCTGATATGCAAACTGCAGGGGGTCCAGTGATGTACACACCAGGGGTCTGAGGTGAGCGAGGACTAACCTTTCCAGGGTCTTCATGATGTGGGATGTTAGCGCTACAGATCTGAAGTCATTCAGGATAGTGTGGTGCGCCTTCTTGGGCACTGGGGCGAGGCATGATGTTTTCCACAGCACAGAGACCCTTTCTAGGCTCAGGCTAAGGTTGAAAAGTCTTCAGCTAGCTAGCAATAGGTAGCCAAGGTTGCGCAGTAGTGTAGATACAATGTAAAGCTAAATGCCAATAGGGACTAGCTAGCTAGAAAATATTATAGAAAAATGTAGGGTTATGTGTTGTATTAGTGTTCAATTTACTTTTTACGATGGCATAAATAGTTACTCCAATGGTTAATTTTAAATGGGTTTCTAATGGAAACCTTTAGTCTCAGTTGTTGTAGCCAGCCAGCTAAGTTGTTATTTCTGCACATAAAGTATGAGAAAATATTGGAAAAGGTACAATTTATGATACAGTGGAGTCTGCTTATTGTGATCACGTCCGTCTGGGTCAATTTGATCACTAGGGATGATCGCTATAACAATTTTTTTTCTCATGCAGATTACCATTTATTTTACAATTTTTTATTTGTATTACATGAATATAACGTAATGAAAAGGACAGCTTCGATATTAACTAATGTTGTCTGACTTTCAAAATATGTTTGTAAATTGCTGTACTGTTACATTAGTACAAATAGGCTAGCACCACAGGTGCTTTCCCCTGGCACATTTTTTTCTGTCTCTGTCACTACTAGCCATGACCGTAACTCGTTTTTATGGAGTTGCTGCACTCTTTTCCTGAGCTAAATAATCTATCTGTTAGGATCAACACTCCACTGCCTGCATCTGCTGCATGTGAAAGACTGTTCAGTTGTGCCGGACTGATACTTGAGTTGTTTTCTTAGGTGGTAACTTTACTATTACTACTTGAGTAAAATTTTACCGTAGTAGTTTTACTCTTACTCAAGTACATTTGTTCAGTACTCTACCCACCCCTGGTCAGCACAGATCCTAAGCACCCTTGGGCTGATGCCATCAGGCCCCGCCGCTTTCCACTGTCTATCCAGCTCTCTCTTCACTTGGTTGGTGGTGAAAGCCAGCCCAGGTGGGGAGGTGGGGGGAATGGGGGTGTTGAGGATCAGTCCAGAGGTGGGGGAAAGGGGAGTGTTGAGGACCAGTCCAGAGGGAGCAGGGGCGGAGGTGGGGTCGCTGATTGTCTCAACAGAGGTGTTGTGAGCAAAGGGTGTGTCGCCTGGGGAGCTGGAGAGCTAGAGGGGAGGTGGACAGGGCCAGTATCAAACCTGTAAAAAAATTGGTTCAGCTCATTGGCTCTGTCCTGGGTCCCCTCCGTCTGCCCACTGTTTGACTTTTTGAAGCCAGTGATATTTATCATATCCTTCCACACCTCTCTCACCTGGCTCTGCCTCAGCTTGTCCTCCATCTTCTCCTTATACCCTCTCTTCCCCTCAGCAATCCCCAACTTCAGCTCCCTCTGGACGCATTTCAATTTGTCCCTGTCCCCCTCCTTGAAGGCCCTCTTCTTCTCATTCAGCAGGGCCTTCAGGTCGCTGGTGACCCAGGGTTTATTATTTGGAAAACAGCGAACCTTCCTGGTGGGATATAGTCCGTTATGCAGTCAGTAAGTCCATCGATGTCCTCCCCATGAGCCTCACAGAGCACATCCCAGTCCGTTGTTTCAAAGCAGTCCTGTAGGGCCTCATTCGCCTCCGTAGACCATCTCCTAATGGTCCTAGTGGTCACAGGCTGCTGTTGGACCATAGGCCTGTAGAGTGGGGTGAGGTGGACAAGGTTGTGATCCGATTTACCCAGGGGAGGGAGTGCAGTGGAGTTGTATGCATCCTTCACATTAGCATATAACAAGTCCAGAGTTGTATTATTCCTGGTTGGGCACTTCACAAACTGTTTGAACGTGGGCAGTGTTGAAGAGAGAGATGCATGGTTAAAATCCCCCGAAATGGCAAAGAAAGCACTGGGATGCGCTGTCTGTAACCTCACGATAACAGAGTGGATGACGTCACACGCTGTGTTTGCGTCAGCGGAGGGCGGGATGTAAACAGTAACAGCAATGGCCGCCGTGAATTCCCTCTGCAAATAGTAGGGTCTCAGGCTAACGGCTAACAGCTCAATGTCCGGACTACAAAACTGTTCCTTAAGAGTAATATGTTTCAGAAACGCTATCCCTGTCTGCTCTGATGGTCTGGAAACCGCCGATAGTGACGTTTTCTATGGGGATGTTATCATTCAGCCAAGTCTCAGTAAAAAACAATAGGCCCGCTTCCCGATAGTCTCTTTGTCCAAGAACCAAACCCTGAAGCTCGTCCATCTTGTTATGTAGCGATCTCACGTTGCCCATAATGATAGACGGTATAGCCGGCTTGTGCTTCCTCAGCTTTGCCTTACACTTCAATCCCGCCCTGCGTCCAAGCCGTCGCCTTTTCAACTCGTCCGTAATAACAAACTTTTCCCTGGGGTGCAGCAGCGCTGCGTGTGCTATATCCAGGAGCTGGGCTCGGTTGTAAATAATTGAAGACTCACGTGTACGTTCCGCGCTGAGAAAAATAAAAAGTGCCTCAGTGATAAAAAGGACCACTAAAACCTTTGTAGAAACAGTAGCACTCCATAATCCTGAACTGTTATAGTTTAACTGTTGCAAAAAAAACTCACGAAAAACTTACTAAAACAACAATTTACGCACAAACAATGGGAGCTGTTTAACAGGCGACCACACAGGGCGGTGCCAATCGGGACAGAATTTTTAGCAAAGTAATTATGATTAAATTGTTCTGCCAATAAAGAGATAAAGTTATACAACCCTATTAGATGTTACTTTGTATGGCTGAACTTACACCCTGAAGAATACATAAGGATCAGTTAGTCGCAGCCTGATTGAGACTGTATGTTGTAAGGTGTGTGTTGGGGGGCTTTCTCAGACCTTGCGGGGGGGCCCCACGAAACTGTGGTACGCCACTGTGTGTGTGTGTGTGTCACAGGAGGTTGGTGGCATCTTAATTTGTGGTAATGGCTGGAGCGGAATGGGTGGAATGGTATCAAATACATCAAACACATGGTTTCCATATGTTGGATGCCATTCCATTTGCTCCGTTCCAGACATTATTATGAGCCGTCCTCCCCAGAGCAGCCTCCACTGGCGTGTGTGTGTGAGAGAGAGACCGAGAGAGAGAGATTCAATGCGTGACAAAGTCCCCAAGCCACTAAACATCTGTTTGATTTGTTGAACAGCAATCATATTTAGCTGGCAGTACATCATTTCTCTCTCTGTGGAATCTCTATCTTTGACTTTCATGTGTTTGTGGTTTTATACTGTCAAGTCGTATCCTCTTGGGGAAGGCCAAAGTTTTTAAACGGACATGGTATATTTAGGACTACTAAATTCGTCTCAGGTGAAAAGCTATCTCCAACAATTCAATAAACAGCCGTATGAGTTCTGTGGCATGAGTAAGTTTAGAGGTCTGGGGATAAGCTTTGAGATTATAGATTTTCGGAATGGCTAAAAAATAATACTCTCTCTCCCATTCTCCCTGTGCGCTGGATCAGATACAGTATATGATTTGTTAATACTGGAAAGTAAGATTTGGGAGTGTCATACATTCATTATTTGTGCACGGAAGTCAGTGAAGCCAGTAAGTTAGGCATTTACTAGTTTGGAGAGAGAACTGAGTCTATTTGTGTAGTGAATGTATTTAAGTATTTCTCTGCCATCGACCTGTATAGTATAGTTAACCATGCAAATACTCCCTATTTATCTATATCAACTTGCAATTTTTAGATCATTTTGTTATTTTTATTTTTGTACATATTCAGCCCTCCACCCATACTATGCAATGTCTTTTTATAGCTTTTTTGCACTCCAGACTTGGACTCCACACCTGCCCTGTGTTTTTTCGTAGCTGCTTGACGAAGAAATTTCCCCTCGGGGATCAATAAAGTATCTATCTATCTATCTATCTATCTATCTATCTATCTATCTATCTATCTATCTATCTATCTATCTATCTATCTATCTATCTATCTATCTATCTATCTATCTATCTATCTATCTATCTATCTATCTATCTATCTATCTATCTATCTATCTATCTATCTATCTAAACAGTCCACATACTCTAACAGTTACTCTTGTTGGCTGGATGGATGTCCTTTGGGTCGTGGACCATTTTTGATACACCTGGGAAACTGGCACCTACTACCATACCCCGTTCAAAGGCACTTAAATATTTTCACCCTCTGAATGGCACACATACACAATCCAGGTCTCAATTGTCTCAAGGCTTAAATATCCTTCTTTAACCTGTCTCCTCCCCTTCATCTACAATGATTGAAGTGGATTTAACAAGTGACATCAATAAGGGATCATAGCTTTCATCTGGTAATGTCAAGGATAGAGCACTGTTTTGTGTACTCAGTGTAATTTGACCATGTTTTGAGTTAGTGTTTGTTTACATTTACTTTGTTTACAAACATTGTAGTAAAACAAGCTTATATGTTGCGTTCTAATGGGGTATGACAGTTGAACTAAGTTCATGAGGAATTTATCAACTATATTCTTCAAGAATCAATGGGTACATCATTAATTTGTATCCAAAAACTGATGTCGCTATTGCAGATTGCCCCTTTAAATTGAAGTATATTATTAATACAGCAAAATAAAATAAAACGAAGTATGAATGAATAACATTAATTATTAGGAGAATAAAAGCAATTATGTTATTTAGTAACATAATGTGTGTTGTAATTGTGTCCATGCGCCACTGGGCGAGACTACGCTGTGGTAGGCTAAAGCTCTCTCTCTCTCTCTATTCTCTCCGAATAGGACGGAGGAGGAGAGGCTGTATTCGGGAGAAGGGCCGGGCCGCCATTATTGTGAAGCTGAAAAAAAATACACTTACACACTGTCATACATTTGGACAGTCTGTGAAGCGGTACTCATAGGAAACACAACATTTAGGGTTGCATTTCTTAAATGAACACTGCGCATCACCTAACACGGTAAATGCTGTGTACGCGTATGGGCAGACCTGTATATTGGACACAACAAAGGAAATAACAATTGGTCAAAACAACGTGGTGAACCAAGATGAAAACACAAGGAATCAAGCCTTTCCAACGCCCCCTCTTTCCTAACGCGAACATTCAGCGGACAAGAAACTGAAGTTCTACTGCATTTTTCGACATGATTTAGGTGTTCCTGTGTCCAAAGGCAAGAGGAGGAACTCAACGTGCAGATGGTACCGAAAACTTAATATGCTACTTGTGAAAATGGAGACTTGATTTCAGGGAAAAGATATATACCAAGTGTCCAAAAGGGAAATATAGATATTTATGTGACTGTTAATGAGTAGAATTTCCTGTCTTTATTAATTAAATTCTCGAGACGTTGGGAGTGCTGTTTTTGCGAGTGGCGACGGAGGACATTGGAGAGAAAGGAGTGCAGAGAGAAGAGGGAGGAATGCTATGGTATGTACCAGTTCATTTTGACAATTATTTGGCTAAACGGGTTCAAATGGAAACATTTTACGTTAACTGATTGATGGTGTGGCAATGAAAACAATGTTCAGTATAACAGTTATTTCCCAGGTTTAAATGTGTAGTTGGGAGTGAAGTGGGGGTAATAAAAAGTGAATCTCGTTCAGACAAAAAATGTGCAGCAAACGGGTCTGCAATCTTTCTGTGTGGACTGGGGCTTGTCAGGCCAGGCCAAGCTCTTCTGGGAGATTTTCCCGTCTTGCGTAAAACAAAAAATCTTACTTAATTAATGTGCCCAAATAAATAAAAACATGTAATTATGGAATAGATGGTTGTCAAATGGTGGTTTATCTGTGTCCATTACGGGCAGTGTTAGTTTTCCCTTATTTGTTCACAATTGCATGTGAATGGACAGAAGGGAGCATTCATGGACTAAAATGTCTGGATCAATTTGGAAATACAGTGTCCCATGCCATGCGTAATAGCCCTATATAATGGACAGAGAACGCGTAAATGTTTTTTGACGAGTAACAAATAAAATCCTGTCTTATTGTTGGCTACATTGCGTCACCCAAAGATCTGCTGTCATTTTCCCTCTATTCAAGGAGGATTTTGGACTAGTGGTCGGTCAAGGCACCATGTCAAAAGATAGCTCTGGACGCATAACATTCGTTAGTTACTGCGTAATAGGTTATTTGCTAGACTATCCTAATAGATATTTCGACATTTTCTTTCTATGGCAGTCTTGTTTCAAAGCTTAATGCAAATAGGCCCATAGGATCCCACTAGTCGTGGGCAGCTGGAGTGCAAGGCATGTTTTTAATCCGTCAACATGTTTTGACATTTGTTTCATACAGAAACTGAACAGTTTCGGGAGGACGTTTTTATAGCCTACCCAACGAAATGTTATGACCTCTTTTTTAATCTAGGATACAATTCTCAAAACTATGAAGTTGCATGTCTTTGCGTTTCTTGTTTCAGTTAACATGAATTTTGAACTTCAAAATGGAATGTTCATATAGACTGCGCTCCATATCGATCATTGTTTCAGTGATGCAAGTTGCAACATTGTATATCTAAGTGCCTTACAAAAGCAAATGTTTCGTCCAATAATGTAACTACACACATGGGATGACATTCCATTAATATACAGGCATTCATTTGTGATTTGTGATTGCACGCTTTTGCTGAGATTGCGTGAAGTCCGCATTGTGGCCACTCCTATGTTAGAGTGCATCGTGGAAAACGCTATCCAAGATCGCTCAGCGCGGAGAGTTCAGGTAATTTGTGACGGTTTCCTACGGATATAAAGCTCTCTGACATGTTGACAAACAGCCACGGTTTGTTTGCTTTCCCTGTTCTCCACTCTGTCAATTGTCACTGTTGGATTTCTGTCTGCCAGTTAACACAGTTACACACTTCTAGTTTTACGAGTTTTGGTGAATTGTAGGCTATTGGGGCCTATATATTTTCTGTCGTTGTGTAACCAATCTCTTTGCCTTCAGAGTTCTGAGTGAAGTCTGACTGTTTTGTAGTTATTTGTTAAGTTTCAATGTACAGTCAGACGGCTATGTAACATTATACAGGCCTATGCGTTTGAGGAATCTGGTGACCAGGGATATTAGTAATCTCGTTATTATGCTGCTTCAGATGAATCAGCAAGTATGACAATACAATTATGGAGTTGTTGGTTTGGGTGTCAAGGGCTGGACTTTCTTAACGTGATCTCCACCCCACCCCACCCATACACACACACACAAAGCCTTGGCCTACAATTACACTATCCTCTCTCCTTCCTAGTACTTCCATGTCGTTTGACTAATGAAATAGTAGGCCCCCTTGTCTCTCAGCCCTGCTTCTGTGGATAGTAGGATCTGAGTAGACCTCCTACCACCCAGGGTCTGTGATATGGAGCCCTGCTAAGAAAGGAATGCAGGAAGAGTTTGTCCTGCAGGGGGCCCCGAGAGGGGCAAAGCAAGAATAATAATTATAATATTTTTTATAGAGCTTTTCATTACAAACAAGAATGTCAGTCTCTTTGAACACATTGATGGATGGGTGGATGGAAGGAGAACGAGATTGAGCTCTCATTCCTCCTCTCTGTGTAGAGAGGAGCAGAGCGGGTGTTTAGGTTTTATTTGAGGTTGGTCAAGTTTTACAAAGGTCGAAAGAGGAAGTACAGTGCCTTCAGGAAATATATTCACACCCCTTGACTTTTTCCACGTTTTGTTGTGTTACAGCCTGAATTTAAAACGCAAAAAAAATGTCGCTGGCCTACACAAAATACTCTATCATGTCAAAGTGGAATTATGAGTCAATAAGGATTAAGCCCCTTTGTAATGGCAAGCCTAAATAAATTCAGGAATAAAAATGTGTTTAACAAGTCACATAAGTTGCATGGACTCGCTCTTTGTGCAATAATAGTGTTTAGCGTGATTTTTTAAATGACTATCATCTCTGTAGCCCACACAAATATCTGTAAGGTCCTTCAGTCGAGCAGTGAATTTCAAACATCGATTCAACCACAAAGACCAGGCAGGTTTTCTAATGACTCACAAAGAAGGGTGCCAGTTGGTAGATGGGTAAAAATAAAAAAGCAGGCATTGAATATTCCTTTGAGCATGGTTATTAATTACACTTTGGATTGTGTATCAATACACCCAGTCACTACAAAGATACAGACGTCCTTCCTAACTCAGTTTCCGGGGAGGAAGGAAACTGCTCAGGGATTTCACCATGGGGCCAATGGTGACTTTTAAAAAAGTTAGAGTTTAATGGCAGTGATAGGAGAACTGAGGGTGAATCAACAACATTGTATTTACTCCACAATACTAACCTAATTGACAGTGAAAAGAAGGAAGCCTGTACAGAATAAAAATATTCCAAAACGTGCATCCTGTTTGCATCAAGGCCCTAAATATGTGGCAAAGCAATTCACCTTTTTGTCCTGAATACAAAGTGTTATGTTTGGGGCAATACAACACATTACTGAGTACCACACGCCATATTTTCAAGCATAGTGGTGGCTGCATCATGTTATGGGTATGCATGTCATCAGGGTTTTTTGGATAAAAATAAACAGAGTAGAGTTACGCACAGGCAAAATCCTAAAGGGGAAACCTGGTTCAGTCTGCTTTCCACCAGACACTGGGAGATGAATTTACCTTTCAGCAGAACAATAACCTAAAACACAAGGCCATATCTACACTGGAGTTGCTTACCAGTGAATGTTCCTGAGTGGCCGAGTTACAGTTTGGACTTAAATCTACTTGAAAAACTATGGCAAGACTTAAAAATGGTTGTCTAGCAATGATCAACAACCAAATTGACAGAGCTTGAATAATTTTTTAAAGAATAATGGGCAAATATTGTACAATCCAGGTATGCAAAGCCCTTAGAGACTGACCCAGAAAGTCACAGCTGTAATCGCTGCCAAAGGTGATTCTAACATCTATTCACTCAGTGGTGTGAATAGTTATGCAAATTAGATATTTGTGTATTTCATTTTCAATACATTTGCACACATTTCTAAAAACAGGTTTTCACTTTGTCATTATTGGGTATTTTGTGTAGATGGGTGGGGGGGGGGAAATCTATTTAATCCATTTTGAATTCAGGCTGTAACACAACAAATTGTGGAATAAGCCAAGGTGTAGAATACTTTCTGAAGGCACTGTAGCAGGCTCTCCATACTGGGTTATGCAAGAGTTGTATATGTAGATTTGTGTAGAGGCAAATTCTAAAACCTGTTCCAGATAGAGTAAAGGTGGACGTGTAGAATCATTTTCTGCTATGTTGGTCTATGATTGCCTGCTATATGGGAAAATGGATGACTGAACATTTCCTTGATCTCAATCAAGTTCATAAGAAAGACCTTTCTCACTGGACACTGCACAAACCCATGTATCAGACTCATGCAAACACCACCAATGGCATGGAGTGGCTATATGGTACTACTCTAAATATTAAATACTTTACCAGTATTTAAAATCTACCAAATCCTTTTTAATTGTATTTATTTTATTTTGTATTTTACCCTTTTTTTCTCCCCAATTTTCGATCTTGTCTCATCGCTGCAACTCCCCAACAGGCTCGGGAAAGGTGAAGGTGGAGTCATGCATCCTCCGAAACATGACCCGCCTAACCGCTCTCCTTAACACCCAGCCAGCGTAACCCAGAAACCAGCCACACCAATGTGTCGGAGGAAACACTGTTAATCTGGCGTCCGGGTTCAGCCCGCAGGCACCCGGGCCGCCACACGTAGTCGCTAGATCGCGATGAGCCAAGTAAAGCCCCGTTGGCCAAACCCTCCCCTAACCCAGACGATGCTGTGCGCCGTCCTATGGGACTCCCGAATGAACCCGGGACTTTAGTAACTCCTCTTGCAGTGCCTTAGACCGCCACGCTACTCGGGAGGCTCCTAAATTCTACATTCTATCCATTTATTGATCATCTCTTCTCAGTAAGGGTCACAGGCTATATTACCCCTGTGAATTCAACTGCACTCTTTTGGTTAGTTGCTCTTCCACTGAACTGTTCACAAACCCACTTTGGTTTGTCGTGTAGCTAGCCTGCCTCTCTGCTCCTAGGTAAAGTATTAGCAGTCAGGACTTGATGTTCTCAGCCTGATTGGGCCCTTTGCAGCGCAGTCACACCTTACTAGGAAGCCTCCTCCCTCACTAATAGCTGTGCCATTTGTTGGAGCAGCAGGCCCTCCGCTCCGCTGTACCCGCTCACCTTTGCCCCTCCCGGGCCACAGGTTGTGCCGCGAGTCCCTGGTCTGCCTCCTCATCCACACAAAGGGGAGGGCCCAGGTCATGTCATAGACAGCAAATCCAGGACATACTGATTTGGGTCAATACAGACAGTGATTTTTTTTTTTTTTATCCGAGGCCTCATCACACGTTTCAGAGGAGAGGAGCATCAGAGGTCTTCAACTTCTCTAGGAGCAAAAGCAACTCTCGTCATCGTCTGGTTTATTAGCAGGTCCTGACCCTCACAATACAACTGTAATAGATTCAGGAGGTTAATGGGCTTTCAAGGCCTTATACTATACATGTAAATAACGAGGTCCAGTTCTGAAGCATCATTTCCCCCTCTACTAGCCCACACATTTCCTCACAGCCATGCACATCCAGTCCTGTTGGTTCTAACAATGACCAATCAATGGGTCTAACATCTATTGTCCAGCCTTCGGTATAGACATAATGTAGCTGAATTATGGGCTGAACACTATCAGCAGAATCAATGCACACACTTCATGTATTATGAAATCTGTTGTAAAATGTAGTTTAATGTTTAAAAATGGTATGATAATGTAAATTACTGCCTTCATTTTTGCTGGACCCCAGGAAGAGTAGCTGCTGTTTTGGCAGCAGCTAATGGGGATCCATAATAAATACAAATTCCAGGAAGTGCTGGTTTGAGTGTAAGAAAGACAAAGAAAATACAAACATTGGCCACTAAACCCTTAACTCTATCTAACAGCAGCCATGCCACACCTCATTAAGTGATGATGATTACACAGACTCTAGTTCTTCAAACCACCTTGCCACTGAATGAAACAGTAGATTTTCACCTGTTCATTCACAGATCTCCCATTGCTGCCAGCCTAGGACGATGCCATATGTCATGGAAATGTTTCACAGAACGGGAGCTGTTAAATCGGCCTGTGTCTTACAAGGAAAAGGGATGTTGAAAAGTTTGAAAGTAGAAGCCTGTGTTTGATAAAGAAAGGAGCTAATTATAGGCATCCACTTCAGAATTTGTTGGCCAGATTACAGTGGCTCGCTTCTGAATGACTGCCTTGTTTGAGACCCGAGTATAAGGTAGGGGAACGGCATTAAGGAACGATTGTATCTGAACCATTAGAAAGTGTGCTTGAGTTGATGGTGTTTTCTCCATGTTTTTTTTCCTCCATCATTGCCGATTCATGGATGATGATAGCTTGTTACAAAACTTCTCCAGGTCAGTTTGATATCTGTCTTTGAGTGGTCAAGGCCAGAGTTGGGGGAGGAAAAACTGATCCCACTGCAGTATAGAGGACAATATCTCCTTAGGGTTTTATGGTGTTGAACAATAACTGGTCCTGTCCTGCAGAAGCCTATTTACACAATGTTTCCTAGAAATCTTTGTGTCCACCCATAAGTGTGTAAAATATTTCTGAGGACATTAATCAATAATAAAGTGGATGCAAGGTCTCCTCTT
This sequence comes from Thymallus thymallus, assembly GCA_023634145.1. Taxonomy (NCBI): domain Eukaryota; kingdom Metazoa; phylum Chordata; class Actinopteri; order Salmoniformes; family Salmonidae; genus Thymallus; species Thymallus thymallus. The sequence continues at coordinate 8,285,929 of CM042378.1, read as the reverse complement.
ATCGATCACAAATACCCATCCCTCCCTGAATTGCAAAGATGGTATATGCCCACATTACAAATACTGCGAAAGGAGCACGCCAGTGAAAGGTATGGGTGAGATCTTGTGTGAATGGGGGTTATCAGCCTTTGTGGGGGCAGTTTGAATTGCCCGCCATGTCCCTGTGTGACAAAAGGGGGCCATGATATTTGGATGAATGGTGACCATGGAGACGAAGGCCCAGGATGTGGGCCACTGTTCGCTGCAGTGCTCCCTGAGACAAGATACAATTGCTACAGAGGGAGAAGGGAGAACGGGGAAGGAGATTAGAAACAAGAGCAAGAGAAAAAGGAGTGATGTGAAACAAGAGAGGGAAGGAACGAGAGAAGAATGAATCGAAAGGGGTAACAAGGGAGTGAATGCGATGGGGAAAAAGTGACTGACAGAGAGAGAAATGCACATTTAGTGAGCTGTTCTAATCATGTAAGGCACAGTTGGCCTTTCAGGCTGTGTTCCTGGTATGAGCCCTTTCCGTTCTGTGCTAAGGGATCAGCAATCAATGGCAACTGACAGTAACCCTGCTGTCTGGCTATTGACCACAGGGGATTACTAAGCAACATTCAGCTGAGGCTATGCTTAATACTGGCGAATGAGATGAGGGCTCTGAACTTCAGTGGGCAGGATCAGCGGTGCAGACATCCAATAGGAGTTCTCTAACGTCTCTTTCCCGAAGAATGTTTTGGCCTAGAGCAGTGAATGATTGACAGCAAATGCAACCTGAAGTAGGATATCTTAGTGGGGCTCAGGAGCCTCTCAGTCTGTGGTTGTGAGCGACTGAGTGAGTCAGCTGTTTTATCCGGGGCTAGAGACCCACAGAAGCACAGTGGAGTGCGAGATCATGGGAAGAGCTTCCAGCCAGAGGAACTCTCATGCATTCCACCCACACAGAGTTAGCAGGCTAACCCAGAGCACGCCTGTGTATTTGTGTGTGTCTGTGTGCGCACGTGTGTGTGTGTGTGTGTCTACCTGCATGTGTATAAATGCATCAAGCTTTGAGAGAGGTGTGTGTGTGTTTAGACAATGTAGTGAGTGCAGAGGTAGAAAATCACTACAGGGCCCAAATGCGTCAGACACACATTTCACCCACTCAAATGTTTTTCTATAAGATGGTACTTTGCTTTGCAAAGGTGTGTATGTGTTTGAAGATACAGACCCCTGTAGTGTTGATTTACCCTTCTTTCTCCAATCCTCTCCATCTATTTCCTGTGTGTGAGCCTGTCATGTTGTTGTTGTTCGACTCTCACTGGAGATTCTCCCCAACGGAGCCCCTGGGTTTCCTCCAGGAAGTCCACCTAAGGGGGCCAGGGGAAGAGAGGAGGGTAGGACGAGGGGGAGTCAACAGCAGGGGGTCTTTGTGTTTAGGAACCTAATTGAGGAAGTAATGATAGTTGCCTTGCTCTCCTTTTATCTGCAATGGGCTAAATACAGTGTTTACCTTGGTTTTTTTTTTCAGCAGTGGTGGGAAAGTTAGGGTGAGGGGGTTTGGAGAGGCTTGGAAGTGGGCGTGGCCAATGGCGCTGTTTCCAACCTACATTTTAGATATTGCCGTTTTAAAACCAATTTCCTGCAATTCTACACATTTTGCAATGGCTTATGCTGTCTTCTTATGCTATCTGAATGACTCAAACATTTGAACATAATCAATGGGAACCCCATACCATGAAATGTTTTGAATTTTAGTTTCTCCCTGTCTAGTTTTTATTTAGGTGATTTGTTAGTTCTCAAATATGATCTTATTTAAAAACTATATAGTTTCAACATTTCAATTTTTTATTTTTTGGGTTTACACCGAACAAATTTTCCATCCCACCACTGCTAAATTAATATAGGGGAAACACTGGAATGGGGCCTTCATTTCCCAGATTTGGGACCGTTCCCCTTGTGACTGTACTATGTGCTTTCTAGGTTTGGGGAAACTTCTGGAACATGACCTTTACTGTTTAGTTTGTATTATCTGCACCCAGCATCTGTGGGAATCCAGGTTCTTCTATGTACTGTCACTGCTGGAAGCTTTGATGTCTTTATTCTAACTGTCTGATACACCGCTACTACACCTGCAGCACAGAGAGAGAGCGAGAGCTCTTCCACTTCCACCATATTCTAATTAAAGATGAAAGGTTTAATCACACACTGATAAGCTGCCAGGAGAGGAGGGAAAAGAGCCCACAGACACGGACGACTAGAGGACTTAAACAGCCAATCTTTTGACCTTAGCGCTTTCTTTCAATCTCTCTCCCCCCATTTGTCTCCCTTTCTCTATCGCTCCCCATCTCTCCAGAGAATCGTGGTACTACATTAGTGTCAGCAGTGGTTCAGGACGGTGGAAGGGCAACACCTTGTCACAAGGCGTTAGTGTGGGATCCCATTTTGGGGAGTTCTCATGACCAGTATGTTGCCCTTTACCACCTTCCCATTGGCCTAGGCAGACTGGGAGGAGAGAGGCACACACAGGTTTCCTATCACACCAAGCGTGCAATCGTGTTTTATGTCTAAGGTAATTTCCATGTAAAAGGACCCATGAGCACCAACACCAACAAGTTTATAGGAGCATATCAAATTTGGTGTCAAATGAAAGAGGAGTCGATATGTTTTGGGAAATGAAGGCATAGATACGTTTTTCCACCATTTTCCATCCCAAAAGTATGGAATAAGCAAAGGCTATGATTTCTGGTCACACAGATGGAAAAGGGGTCTTAAGAAAGAAATACTCAATCCATTATCCCATATTGGCAGTGCCAGTTAGCTTGCTAGTTAACATTTTTATTTTATTTATTTAACCTTTATTTAACTAGACAAGTCAGTTAAGAACAATTTCTTATTTACAATGACGGCCTACCAAAAGGCAAAAGGTATCCTGCCTTTTGGGGCTGGGAGGACTGGGATAAAAAAATAAAAATAAAGTATAGGACAAAACACACATCACAATGAGAGACAACACTAGATAAAGAGACAACAACATAGCATGACAAACATTAGCTTAACGGTTCGCATTGCCAGTAGAAAAACATAGCTAGCATCTCCACTGACTCTAGGCAGCTTACAGGCAGCTGCTACATAAAAAAAAATTGGGCAGAGGTGCTAAGTACCTATCGGCAGTAAGATTTCTTGTGTGACTAATATGGCTGGGTGGTATTCCGTATTTCACGATTTACCAGTTTTGATGCATGGACCGGTTTACCTTCTATAACGGTATTTTAATGTTTGCTTTGTTAAATATGATACGCTTTATGTAATGTAAATTTGTATAGTTTACTATACTTGAGTCATCTCTCTCTCCATGCAGCTTTCCACATAGACCTAGCCCCACCCACTGTAACTCAAGAAGCGCATTTGTTGTTCCTCGACCACGGGACATTTACGTTCAGTCTGCATGGTCAATGCAGCACATGCAACAATGCTGTTTACTCTTTGCTTCTTGATTATAAATCCACTAGTGTTCTATAATTACACTGTTAGTTTGTTTTTCTTACATCTGCAAACAGCTAGTTTGTCTTTTCTTAGCAAGTTGGGTCTAAAGCTTTTTAGCCACTAATGCTAATCGAATCAGAGCAAATGTATTTAGCAATACAGCCTGATAAAACCATTGATGGTGTAGACCTAAATCAGTATGTTTGTGCAACAGTATATTCTATATAAATCAAAGAGGAATACGTGAAGCATGAATATATTCGCTACATGAAGTAGCTAAGAGAGAACATTAAATGTAGCCAAAGATTATAGGATCCCCTAGGAAACACTTATCAACACTTTGGTTCCTACACTGTCACAATAATGCCTCCCTGGCATTTTCATTCATTGTCATGTCAAACAACACTCTATTTAAAGTGCCCACTATTCTATTCTAACTATAGAATTAGAATATTCATGCTATTTCCATGATTCCAACAGTTCACCCAAGTGTTCTGCTCACAAAACCTGTTTTTGCTTTGTCATTATTGGATATTGTGTGTAGATTGAGGGAAAAACAAAACAATTTAATCCATTTTAGAATAAGGCTGTAACGTAACAAAATGTGGAAAAGGTGAAGGGGTCTGAATACTTTCCGAATGCACTGTAGATATACACGTTTTCATACATTCATAGAATGTTTTGAAATTACGTCAAGTCGGGTATTTGAGAAAATTCTATAGAAATATGAATAGGAAACCTGCAGTGTGCTTGCTTATTACAAAAATAAAAGCGGCATATTCTTCCCAAGGGTGTATATGAACATATTTTAAAAATTGCTATGCCTTTTCCTGGTTGCAAAAATTCGAATAGTTATCCTAAATTCCGTGTATGTGACAAAATAGGCTAGTATAGTGTAGAGAATTATTGTACCATGGTTATGTAAATATATTTTCCATAACCAAATATATTATATTTTCAGCTGTTTGAAACTGGTTTACAAAAGTAAAAGACGCAAAAACAAATATAACGGGAAGCATAGAAATAGCACACATAGAACAGATCTACCACTTCTTAGACTTGCTTTCAATTATCTACAGTGGGGAGAACAAGTATTTGATACACTGCTGATTTTGCAGGTTTTCCTATTTACAAAGCATGTAGAGGTCTGTAATTTTTATCATAGGTACACTTCAACTGTGAGTGACGGAATCTAAAACAAAAATCCAGAAAATCACATTGTATGATTTTTAAGTAATTAATTTGCATTTTATTGCATGACATAAGTATTTGATACATCAGAAAAGCAGAACTTAATATTTGGTACAGAAACCTTTGTTTGCAATTACAGAGATCATACGTTTCCTGTAGTTCTTGACCAGGTTTGCACACACTGCAGCAGGGATTTTGGCCCACTCCTCCATACAGATCCTTCAGGTTTCGGGGCTGTCGCTGGGCAATATGGACATTCAGCTCCCTCCAAAGATTTTCTATTGGGTTCAGGTCTGGAGACTGGCTAGGCCACTCCAGGACCTTGAGATGCTTCTTACGGAGCCACTCCTTAGTTGCCCTGGCAGTGTGTTTCGGGTCGTTGTCATGCTGGAAGACCCAGCCACGACCCATCTTCAATGCTCTTACTGAGGGAAGGAGGTTGTTGGCCAAGATCTCGCGATACATGGCCCCATCCATCCTCCCCTCAATACGGTGCAGTCGTCCTATCCCCTTTGCAGAAAAGCATCCCCAAAGAATGATGTTTCCACCTCCATGCTTCACGGTTGGGATGGTGTTCTTGGGGTTGTACTCATCCTTCTACTTCCTCCAAACACGGCGAGTGGAGTTTAGACCAAAAAGCTCTATTTTTGTCTCATCAGACCACATGACCTTCTCCCATTCCTCCTCTGGATCATCCAGATGGTCATTGGCAAACTTCAGACGGGCCTGGACATGCGCTGGCTTGAGCAGGGGGACTTGCGTGCGCTGCAGGATTTTAATCCATGACGGCGTAGTGTGTTACTAATGGTTTTCTTTGAGACTGTGGTCCCAGCTCTCTTCAGGTCATTGACCAGGTCCTGCCGTGTAGTTCTGGGCTGATCCCTCACCTTCCTCATGATCATTGATGCCCCACGAGGTGAGATCTTGCATGGTGCCCCAGACCGAGGGAGATTGACCGTCATCTTGAACTTCTTCCATTTTCGAATAATTGCGCCAACAGTTGTTGCCTTCTCACCAAGCTGCTTGCCTATTGTCCTGTAGCCCATCCCAGCCTTGTGCAGGTCTACAATTTTATCCCTGATGTCCTTACAGAGCTCTCTGGTCTTGGCCTTTGTGGAGAGGTTGGAGTCTGTTTGATTGAGTGTGTGAACAGGTGTCTTTTATACAGGTAACGAGTTCAAACAGGTGCAGTTAATACAGGTAATGAGTGGAGAACCGGAGGGCTTCTTAAAGAAAAACTAACAGGTCTGTGAGAGCCGGAATTCTTACTGGTTGGTAGGTGATCAAATACTTATGTCATGCAATAAAATGCTAATTAATTATTTAAAAATCATAGAATGTGATTTTCTGGATTTTTGTTTTAGATTCCGTCTCTCACAGTTGAAGAGTACCTATGATAAAAATTACAGACCTCTACATGCTTTGTAAGTAGGAAAACCTGCAAAATTGGCAGTGTATCAAATACTTGTTCTCCCCACTGTATAACTGACATTTCTATGTGAATTTGGTCGAGTCGCCCAAAAAGTTAAATATTGCGACTTTTAATAGGATTTGATGGTGCTAAATCTGTGTCGGTTCCTCTTTTAAGGCCTGCTTTAAAAGCTCAAACAGTCCGAACAGCCCTGAGATTATCTGGAAGGGCGTTGTGCATGGGAGGAAAAGACACGGCCCCCCATTGTGCGGCGCCTGGTCCTGGGGACATGGAGCAATTTGGCGTGGTTTATACGTAGGGTGCGTGTAGTAGTCACAAACCACAGTTGCAGTAAAGCACAATACAGTACAGTAGAGCACAGTACATTAGAGCATATTAGAGTACATTAAAGACAATTACAGAATAGTTCAGTACTCTTTCTTTACTCTACTGTACTGTACTCTGCTTATGTACTCTGCTACTGTACTCTACTGTGATGCCCATACTTGTGAAATAGATGTCTATGATTGGTACAGATTGGTCTTGTTTGGGGCGGAGGTCATTAGAATAATAGCCAGTGTGTAGAATAATGCCCAAACATGAAAATATTACATTTTTATACCATTGTGTACCTATTCAGGATACATCACCATGAAAGAATGCCATTCATACACTGAACTAAAATATAAATGCAACATGCAACAATTTCAAAGATTTTACTGAGTCACAGTTTAAATAAGGAAATCAGTCAATTGAAATTAATTCATTAGGCCCTAATTTATGGATTTCACATGACTGGGAATACAGATATGTATTTGTTGGTCACAGAGACCTTAAAGAAAATGTAGGGTGGTGGATTAGAAAATCAGTATCTGGTGTCACCATCATTTGCCTCATGCAGCGTGACACATCTCCTTCGCATAGAGTTGATCAGGCTGTTGATTGTGGAATGTTGTCCCACTCCTCTTCAATGGATGTGCGAAGTTGCTGAATATTGGCGGGAACTGGAACACGCTGTCGTACACGTCGATCCAGAGCATCCCAAACATGCTCAATGGGTGAGTATGCAGAACATGAAAGAACTGGGACATTTTCAGCTTCCAGGGATTGTGTACAGATCCATGCTACACGGGGCCGTGCATTATCATGCTGTAACATGAGGTGATGGCGGCGGATGAATGGCCCGACATTGGGCCTCAGGATCCCGTCACGGTATCTCTGTGCATTCAAATTGTCATTTGAAAAAATGCAATTGTGTTCTTTTTCCGTGGCTTATGCCTGCCCATACCATAACCCCACCGCCACCATGGGGCACTCTGGTCACGACGTTGACATAAGCAAACCGCTCGCCCACACGACTCCATTCACGCTGTCTGCCATCTGCCCGGTACAGTTGAAACCAGGATTAATCCAGGGCACTTCTCCAGCGGGCCAGTGATTTCTGGCAACAGCTCTGGTGGACATTCCTGCAGTCGGCATGCCAATTGCATGCTCCCTGTCAGGTGGATAGATTATCTTGGCAAAGTAGAAATGCTCACTAACAGTGAAGTAAACTAAATTGTGGGAGAAATAAGCTTTTTTTGGATGTAGGACATTTCTGGGATCTTTTATTTCAGCTCATGAAACATGGGACCAACACTTTACATGTTGCGTTTATATATTTGTTCAGTGTAATTATGCATTTCTGTATAGTACAGATCAAGGACCAATGATATCATTATGTTACCATAATTCTGTTACTGGTGTTGATCCACTTCACTTACAGTAGTTCAAAAACCAAAATAAGTTATTTCAGACTCAAGGTGTCATATTATAGCTGACACCTCATTCTTTCTGCAGACATCTTTGAATCTTAATTTGGAGCAGATATTGGTCACATAAAAAACAGGGATATTTTACTGTCATTCACTTACCAAACTTTACATCTGTATTTATTTCCTCAAGTAAATGTGTTTTAGTAAAATGTTCAGTGGCAATTGTTTAAGGTAGACTGTGTATAGATGTATGTTTGGTTAAACTTAGCAATCAGAGGATTTATCTTGGCATACATTTTAAAATGAAAAAGTGAATAATTGTCACTCTTAACGTGGAATTGTCCCTAACACACATGTATATGTGTGCACACGCACGCTCACACTATTGAGTGCACACACACAAAAATAACATTTAGCAAATAGTGGTGGCATATTGGCGGCATGTGATGATCCATTTGCCGCCAAGGCAAATGGATCAAGCAAATGGATCCATTTGCTTGCTCAAGGCACTTTTACCTTCCAAATGATTACCATTTAGGGATAGTTTTTTTGAACCCAGTGGACTTAAACTCAGAGCACAGAGACTCAGGGATTGGACACTGATATGTTGTCAATGAAGTTCAGGAAAAGCTGGATAAAAAAAAAAAGCAATCACAAGGACATCTAGGTAGCAGAGATGACACTAGCCCCAACCCATCCCTCAACCCATTACACTCGCATGCACGCACACACACACAGCTTTACCACATCCCTTTACCACTGACCCCTCTTTACCACTGACCCCTCTTTACTACTGACCCCTCTTTACCACTGACCCCTCTTTACCACTGACCCCTCTTTACCACAACCCTTTACCACTGACCCCTCTTTACCACTGACCCCTCTTTACCTTCCCCCACCCTCTTTACCACTGACCCCTCTTTACCACTGACCCCTCTTTACCACTGGACCCCTCTTTACCACTGACCCCTCTTTACCACTGACCCCTCTTTACCACTGACCCCTCTTTACCACTGACCCCTCTTTACCTTCCCCCACCCTCTTTACCACTGACCCCTCTTTACCACTGACCCCTCTTTACCACTGACCCCTCTTTACCACTGGACCCCTCTTTACCACTGACTCCACTTTACCACTGACCTCTCTTTACCACTGACCTCTCTTTACCACTGACCCCTCTTTACCACTGACCCCTTTGTCTTCCCCCGCCCTCTTAACCACTGACTCCACTTTACCACTGACCCCTCTTTACCACTGACCCCTCTTTACCTTCCCCCGCCCTCTTAACCACTGACTCCACTTTACCACTGACCCCTCTTTACCACTGGACCCCTCTTTACCACTGACCCCTCTTTACCACTGACCCCTCTTTACCACTGGACCCCTCTTTACCACTGGACCCCTCTTTACCACTGACCCCTCTTTACCACTGACCCCTCTTTACCACTGACCTCTCTTTACCACTGACCCCTCTTTACCACGGACCCCTCTTTACCACGGACCCCTCTTAAGCTTCCCCCGCCCTCTTAACCACTGACTCCACTTTACCACTGACCTCTCTTTACCACTGACCCCTCTTTACCACTGACCCCTCTTTACTACTGACCCCTCTTTACTACTGACCCCTCTTTACCACTGACCCCTCTTTACCACTGACCCCTCTTTACCACAACCCTTTACCACTGACCCCTCTTTACCACTGACCCCTCTTTACCTTCCCCCACCCTCTTTACCACTGACCCCTCTTTACCACTGGACCCCTCTTTACCACTGACCCCTCTTTACCACTGACCCCTCTTTACCACTGACCCCTCTTTACCACTGACCCCTCTTTACCTTCCCCCACCCTCTTTACCACTGACCCCTCTTTACCACTGACCCCTCTTTACTACTGACCCCTCTTTACCACTGACCCCTCTTTACCACTGACCCCTCTTTACCACAACCCTTTACCACTGACCCCTCTTTACCACTGACCCCTCTTTACCTTCCCCCACCCTCTTTACCACTGACCCCTCTTTACCACTGGACCCCTCTTTACCACTGACCCCTCTTTACCACTGACCCCTCTTTACCACTGACCCCTCTTTACCACTGACCCCTCTTTACCTTCCCCCACCCTCTTTACCACTGACCCCTCTTTACCACTGACCCCTCTTTACCACTGACCCCTCTTTACCACTGGACCCCTCTTTACCACTGACTCCACTTTACCACTGACCTCTCTTTACCACTGACCTCTCTTTACCACTGACCCCTCTTTACCACTGACCCCTTTGTCTTCCCCCGCCCTCTTAACCACTGACTCCACTTTACCACTGACCCCTCTTTACCACTGACCCCTCTTTACCTTCCCCCGCCCTCTTAACCACTGACTCCACTTTACCACTGACCCCTCTTTACCACTGGACCCCTCTTTACCACTGACCCCTCTTTACCACTGACCCCTCTTTACCACTGGACCCCTCTTTACCACTGGACCCCTCTTTACCACTGACCCCTCTTTACCACTGACCTCTCTTTACCACTGACCCCTCTTTACCACGGACCCCTCTTTACCACGGACCCCTCTTAAGCTTCCCCCGCCCTCTTAACCACTGACTCCACTTTACCACTGACCTCTCTTTACCACTGACCCCTCTTTACCACTGACCCCTTTGTCTTCCCCTACCCTCTTAATGCGCCATAACCTATCGCTCAGAGTTGTTATGGCTGTTACACAACTGTGTGACAGTGGACATCATATCCTCTTTAAGGTGAGAAGATAAGGTGGATGTTCAAAGCCATTCTTTAGCATAGCAGCCGACACATCTACATCCCTTATCTGTCCCGGTTCCAGGCCAGGCCCAGGGCTGGCGGGCCTCTGCTTAAGGATGGCTTTGCCCGGCGTTATCGATCGGCCCAACATGTCTTGCCATCCTGCCACCACTTAGCTAATGATGTCAGTGTTATCGGCGCGCAGTGCCACCACCCGGAAGATGGATGGGGCGCTCCCAGGACAGGAGTCATGTGTCGCTCGACTACGCCCGCTTCACACGGTCTCTCTCTCCTCTCTCTCGTCTCTCCCCTTTCTCCTCTCTCGCCCTCGCGCTTTAGTGTCTCTCAGACCAACCTGAGAGAAGAAGTCTCCTCTTTTGTTGTTATGTTCAAGAAGACATTTTGAATGATCGCTGTGAGATGCCAATGTAGTGGCAACAAACAACACGTTCAGTCACATCAAATCCATTATTATCCCAAGGACATAACCCCAACAGGCCTATGCTTTAGGCTAGCTGTGGTGTTGGAGTTGATGTGGCTCATCTGTTGAAGGAAATGGATCTTTCAGTACCCCGATTTCCCAGGATGCAGCAAGACTCCCAGGGTCCAAAGCTCTTGCATCACAGTTCACTTCCTGTGTAGTTTGGAGGATTTGGAGCTCCACCATTTTGTAACAGCCCTGTGGAAACTGAAGAAATGCTGACTTGGGTGAGAAAGAAAGACCGCACATTAGCGAGTAGATACTTGGTCAATAACTAAAGGCAGTTAATGGCAGGACCGTTTTTTGTACGTGGTTCATCATTGGAGTTCACCCCCATGCCAGGGAGGGCACCTAGTTGAACTACAGCTCAGATATAGACATTGGGTACAGTCACATGCACACAATAATGCGATTTATTGTGGATATTACGATTTAATATAATAGCTAGTTCGATTAAAACCTTGACACACTTTGCAAGAAGAACGATTTCATCCTGTTAACATGGACACTTTACATGGACACATCTGAAATCGGGCTACCTGATGGCAATCAGAATAAGCTTTATACCACAACGACCATATTATTTAAGGGAACCCTATTTGTTTCTGAGTTCAGACATATATCAAGTTTTTATGTGAACTGTTTCTAAGATGCATACTTTCAGTTTTTCCAAACTCATTTCACTTGCACAAAAGAGGGAGGCTGGAACTCCAGTTTTAAGGGGTTTACATGTCCTAATAATTTGAAAGATTGCTCAGAAAACCAGGTGTTTTAATCGGCATATGCTTATTTCGATTTTTATCTGACACTGATGAAGATAAGCAGAGTACGGTGTTTACATGACTAATGCCATACTCTGCCTACTGCCATACTCAGTTTAGCGAATTATTAGTGTGTATGTAAACATACTCATTGTCTGGTTGAAAGGAGGAAAATGACCAGAACTCTGTTGCCTCTATTTGAGGTTATTCGTTGATTGTCATATATGTTATAAGTCAGAGATAAAAGAGGGATACATGTCTGAAGAATGAAAACATTCCTGTGGGATGGTTATATTGAAATGTGGATGGGTGCTAGCAAGCTTCCACACTATGGCTTGTATTAGTCATGGTCGTGCAGGGGAACAAAACTGAGGCCTCGTCACCCAATCAGGTAAAAGGTGGTTCAGAATGCTGTCCGTCTGGTTGGGAAGAGCTAGGCTTGTTCTGTTCCACTGTGGCTGACTGGTTTGATAATGGAAGGGTGTGATGACGAGAGAGGGAGGTAGAAAGAGAGAGATGAGGCTCTCTTGTCTTTCACTGTCGTCTGCATGGGGTGTTGACATAAATATGTTTGGTTTGTCAAGTTGCTTTGAGTGTAGGTCAGTTGCCTGTTTGTGTGGAGGTTTTGTATTACATTTTTTTGTGACTAGCCTGCCCTTGAACCAGAGATTACCTGAATTATACATTGGTGCAAAATACGTACTCAGATACACACAGCATTTTACACTCTGTTTTACACAGATAATTGAGGTCCATTGAGAGTCCACATAGTTACATACTCGTGCTATGTCATCGCTACATATAGTGCCCACTATCAGAAAGTCCCACTATGTTGCCATAACAGAACATTTTCTGGGAAATCGTACAATGCTGAGTATACACATTAAACTTATGGAGCTTTGAGCCCAAAATCACATCCCATGGGGCCTCTCCCACCATCCCTGGGGGTCATAGTTCGTAGGAGATATGGACGGGTGATATCATGGCCCCCCTGGGATTTGGCAGTCCTCATGGGCTGGGATGTAATTCCGGAATAAGGGCGGGAAGTGGTGGTGGAGGGGGAGGAGTAGCTCAGAGTTTGTCAGGTTTGGGCTGCACTCTAAAGGCGTCTGCATGCTTTAGTTCAGCTGGCGGCTAGGCGAAGTCGGCTAGGCGAACCAAACGAGTGTGCTCGCATAGTCCCTTAAAGACATTCACTTGAAAAATTACAATAGTACTGTTTGTCTATTTTGAGACGCTGTTGCATCAAAATAGTCTGAATAAATCTAACATAACTCAAGAAATCTGTACTTAATTTTGATGTTTTTGCCGAGGAGATAGTCATGCAATTTTACATCTAACTAAGATATTTGGTGCAGTATTTCTAAATGAAAAAAATTGCATGAAAACAAGTCATCTCTCGTTGAATGACAACAGACTTTACTGAAGAATCCCTACTGTTGACCAATCACCGACGAAGGGGTGTAGACTTCGGCTACCAACTTCGGCTACCGACTTCGGCTTGCATCAAGAAAAAACATTTGTGTGCCTGAACAACCGGAAAAAAAACCTTACTGAAGTCCAAAACTAACAAAAAAACGTTGTTGTCATATATGCATGAACTCTGAACCTTGTGTGAGAGTGAGCGAGAGAGTGTCTGTGTGTGTAGGGATGTTTGACGTAATGAGCATTTGCGATTTTGTGCAGACCCTCTGGTTCTTACTGGGATCCTATGACCTCTAACCCCTGACCTCTAAGGCCCAGAGGAGCAGTGATACCTAGATGGCCGTGCTAGAAAACATTTTTAATAATAAAATACTATTTGTTCTTAGTTGAGGGTTCGTGTTAGTAAAATTTAGCGATAGGGACAGGGTTCGGATTTGCTGTGAAAAGCGTGCTTAGGAAGCCAGCAGTGTCTCACTCCTCCTCTGACGTAATTTATCCGCTTCCAGGACTACGGCGGAACAGCTAGGTCTGCAGTTTGTTTTTGTTCTTTTATAATCTATTTTCTGTTGTGTTGTTTGGAGGGTGGGGGGGTTGTTGTTTTGCATGCTGCAGGGGATGTTGATGGCTCAGACTGCTGTAGGAGACTGTGGGGCTGTGCTCTAGGGGCTGGCTGATGTACTATGGTAAATAATGCAACGTAATCACAGCTGGGATAGAGAAAGAGAGAACGCAGGGATTCTGTAAAAGCCTGCGGCGCAGGACACAAACTGAAAAAGGATAAGCGAGCGAGCGAGGGAGGGAAGGAAGGAACGAGAGGAGAGAACTGATTATACACGTCAAACCTTCAGATCACACACACACACTCATCATCATTGTGTTGTATCCTGGGGTGGAAGACAGTATTAATAGCTCCGTATCTAATCCTATCTCATGGACGTGTTTGTTAAGAGTCTCCCAAATTCAGCTCATAGAGACAAGGCAGAGGTGAAGCGAGGGATGGGGTTTTGTCATCTAATCTGGCGGCAGATCGGGACTGATGGGTTTCAGCAGAATGGCTTTAGCAAATTACTGTTCCAGCAATGGGCAAATCCCTCCTATAAAATATAATCTCACTCACACACACACACACACACACACACACACACACACACACACACACACACACACACACACACACACACACATATTCCCACCTCTCTGTTATTTATTTGTTTTTGTATGTGGGCCTGTGTGGTGTTAGCATTGTATAGCAAAACTACCTATAACGTCCTTTATACTGGACACAGCGACATAACAATGGTATCCACATCTGACTCTGGGGAAGTATATAAAGTCCTAAAGTATCCCTTTAACCGGACAGACCAGTTTCTGAGGCGGTGGCAATCTTGCCAGGCCCAGTGGTGTTTAATCCATTGATGATGTAACATCCTGTCTCGGTGATGGAGGTAGTACTTGTGTTTGGGTGTGTGTGTGTGCCTGTCTGTACATGTTATAACTTCCTAGATGGCCTGAGGGAGGGAATGTGGCATGGCAAACACGCTGAAGCGAAACTCCCCCTCTGACCTCTCGATGACTGAATAGCGCCTTCAAACGGGGGCGGCCACATTAAGCTGACACCAGGGTGAAATATGGCACCTGACGTCAACCGACCAACCCCGCTGGCCTGCTGTTCCCTCTGCGCTTTTAACTGCCACCAGCCAGCTAATTACAGGCAGCACAGACAGAGGTTCCTAGTTGCGACACGTGCTCTGTCTCCTAACGACACAAACTGCTCGTTTCTCCGGTGTCAGGTTAACAACCACCTTTGTCAATGGAATCAGGGTGACATTAAATTGTTGTTTGTATCTTTTGGGAGTTGAGTAGTAGCCTTGGTTGTCAAATATGACATTATAAAGAAGGTGCGATGCTATTATGAAGGCTGTTACTGCTTGTTATTGGTATGAGGGAGGTTGCTAGGGACGACCCACCATCTTGCGCACATCCACGCCCCCTGTTGTCTTGTAGAAGTGCCTGCCCGCTCCAATGCCGCCGCCTGTGCATGAAGCTAATCTCCTTGGCATATAAAGAACACGCAGAAGGAATTTGTGTCGTTTGCCACTGGAAGAAAAGGAAGAATGAAGAAATCTTTTGAGCAGGTTGACAGATAAGGCTCTTCTCCTTTCTGTGTGGCGGTTTTAAGCCACGTTAAGCTGCTTAATTAGTCATAATCTACAGGCCCCAGGCTGATGCGGAACTAATGAAGTTAAAAGACGCAAATCCCATCCCACCATCACCACCGCTCGCCGGCGTTGCCACCCGCCCGCTGCCTGGAATTGGACATGACTGGAGGAGAGATGGAGAGACTCGTCCCCCAGAAGGAAGGAGGGAGGGAGGGATGTAGGACGAGAAGGAGGCAGGGGGGGACGGCACAAGGGGATAGAATGCGCCGGTGGAGTGACAGGAGGATAAAAATTGTGGTTCAGACTCAGAGATGGTTGTGTTTTTTATAGGATAGTTGTCCTATTGGCTATTTAGAGACCACACCAAGCCGTGTGATTTGTTCGCAGTGGCCACTGTATGTGCATGCACATGCTTTTGTGTTGGGGTCTGTGTGTGTCAGGAGTGAAATGTGTGCTGTATTGGCCGTTAACCCATTGCGTGTTGTGAGTGGTCCTGCCCTGCCCTGGGGCTGTGGTTGCCCTGCTCTCCCCTCCCCCCATGGTGGAAGTGCTTCTCCTGCCTTTCCCGTCTGACCCTCAGGGATCCCTGGCCCCGCCCACTGGTATGTGACTGTGTTTCTGTCCTATTCCCATTCCCCTGGGGCTGCTCTCTCCTCTCTCTCTACCCACTGTAGGCCAAACTAGGTCCCAGTCCATAGTCCCCTCTATCCCTTCCCCCACTGTGTATCATAAGGACTATTGTCTTTACTTTCCCTCCCTCCCTCAACGCTTTCTACAGGAAAGAGGCTACATCCCAACGTCCCAAATGGTAAATGATGGAAAAGACGGGAAACATAGGATGGAGGACGCAAACATTGTACTGTAGGTCTGCCCATTCGTCGTCCTTCATTCCCCTACAGACCTTGATTGCGTCACTTGAGTCCCACTGGTCTTCGAAATGACCATTACAAACTCGGCAGCGACAGTCTGTTTTCTTCTATAGTGTTTGTAACTTAGCTGTCATTCTTAGAACTGCAGTCACTTTGTGTCAGACGAATGGCCTCTGCGCTCGCTCCAAACATATGTTAACCCATAGGGCGGCGCAAAATTGGCCCAGCGTCGTCCGAGTTTGGCCGCAGTAGGCCTTCATTGTAAATAAGAATTTGTTCTTTAACTGACTTGCCTAGTTAAATAAAGGTAGAAACAGAGAGAGATTTCAGTCGCCCATTGAGTTTCATCATCAGCATGAATGGAGAGCTTTGGTGCAGTCCCTATTTTTCGTCTCTCTAGCTACCCGTCCTCCTCTCCTCAATCTCTTCCATACACCACCTATCCAACTCCCTCTCTCCCTGTCTCTCTTTCTTCCTCTCGTCTTAAGGATGGAGACCATTCCCACTGTTCCATAGTATCACATAACCACTCAGTGAAGCATAGAGGGCTGCCGTATTGTGGTCTTACTTGATTAGACTCATAATGGTGTTTGATGCTGGAGGCTGCTTTGTTTGGCTGCTGAATGTGCTGTTCCGAGGAGAGGAGAGGAGAGAAGATGAGGACCTCTACTCCTGTGGAGGGGGAAGATAGCTCTGTGTGTTTAGAAACGCTTAGGTGGACAAAAGCCATATCTTCCACAAACACACCTCCTTCCCTTTTATTCATTGACTCAGTGTGCATGTGCGTGTGTCAGGTGAAATGTGCAATTGCTTTGTATAAGAGAGAACACCCTTCGTCATTACATGTTAATACGCTCTCTTTTACAGAACACACACATGCACACACTGAATCCCTGCACTGCAGCACTTAAATACATGCATGGGGAGGTTTCAGGGATTTTCTTTAAATAAAAAAATAATAAATAAAAAACTTTTATCACATACACACATCATGCAGTGAAATGTGTTGTTTTACAGGGTCAGCCATAGTATTACGGCGCTCCTTCCTTACTTAAGGAGACATCAGACTTTTCACCTTGTCGGCTTGGGTATTCGAACCAGCAACCTTTCGGTTACTGGCCAAACGATCTAACCGCTAGGCTACGTGACACCGTAAACCATTAAGGCAGGGGCCAGGTCTGCGCAGTACTTCCTCTGTGTGGAGAGAAATACCAGCATCATATTAGCCTGTTACTCTGTCAACACCATACACACAGTTAAACACCATGTTAAATACCATACACTGTCTGCTCAGGACGCATAGGACATACATACAGGCATATGGACTAATAGACTATTGGGTGACCTCGAGCGACCGTAAGGTAACTTTCGGAGGACCTTTGGAAGACCTTACTGTGCACACCACCTGCATCTCCACCAATCCCATCAGACAACTCCGGTTTAACCAAGTCCCACACACACACACACACACACACACACACACACACACACACACTACGAAGCTAAGTGTTGTTTACACTCACAAAGCCATCCACACTACTATTGAGCGTTAATCTCTGGCTAACCTAACCGACATTTTACTGTCACTCATCTCATCTGTCACTCTAATATTTGTCTGTTACCCTGCTCACTAAATCCAATTCATATCAGGGGAAATGAGAGAGACGCTAGGGACAGGTTGATAGGGTAAAGTATAGTGAGTGCTATTGGTTAGACTGAGAAGTCAAAGGAGTGTTACAGATGGGCCATGTGTTCCCAGGACCTCATTGGTGTAACAAAGTTGTATTTTGGAGAAAGTAGGGAGATGATCCATTTTGAGCTCCCCCTCCCCCATCTTTCTCTCCCCAGTTTCCTTTCTCTCTTCCCCTTCCCTTCATCCTCTGTCTCCTAGTTCCCTCCTTTGTTTTCGGCTTCACCCTCTTTTTGTAATTTCCCCACTCTCTTTTTACTCCTCCGTCTCGGTCTGTCTCTCTCTCGTTTCCGTGTACAGTCCGATAGGGGAGAACACGAACTCACACACACACACACACACACACACACACACACACACACACACACACACACACACACACACACACACACACACACACACACACACACACACACACACACAGAAGGCTGAAATAAAGAACTCGCTTATCTTCCCCACCAGAGACTCAGTTCATGCGCTCGCATGCAAATTAATAATATATGTCGTCGTCCCCCGCGCCCCCTTCGACACACACATACACCCCTCTGAGCTGTCTCTGTGGTAATGAATGCACACACAGGCTGTGCCTTGTGCTTGTGTGTGCTTTATGCTAAGCTTTGTGCATGTGTGTGTGCATGCTGTATGGAGTGTGTGTGTGTGTGTGTGTGTGTGTGTGTGTGTGTGTGTGTGTGTGTGTCTTCCCAGTGCCCTGACTCCTGTCACTATAAGGGGATGTACTGTTTCCAGGGACAGGCATGGTGATGAATGGGAGTGTTGTCACAGTAGTCAGGTCCAGTTCCCTTTTTTGTGTGTGTGAGAGCAAGTGCGATGTGTTTGTGTGACCATGCATGTCTTAAAGTGTGTTATGTATTGTGTGTTTGTGGAGGGGAGTTGTGTGAGAATGTTAGCACGCTTCTGTGTGAGGGTTTGTGCCTTCACATGCCACCTTGTATGTAGTGTATGCCTGCCTGCCTGTGTGCTTGTGACGGACCATTTTGTCGCAGTCACACCTATAGTAACACGTGACGACCTGTGGTCACACCCATTGGATCAGATTAATGCTCTGTTCACTTGCATGAGTAATTTAGGCAGGGATCTCTCTCTCTCTCTCTCTCTCTCTCTCTCTCTCTCTCTCTCTCTCTCTCTCTCTCTCTCTCTCTCTCTCTCTCTCTGTCACACGTCTGTGAGTGAAGGAACCTTAAAAAGTGCTGTCATGGCAAATGACAGTATGTCTACACACACATTGAGAAAAGGTAATATGCATACATTAACCCTACAGAGGCGGCATGATTAATGGATGATGTGAAATGTGAGCACCTCCTGTTTTTAGATGTATTTTTTTACAACTGTTTTATGCTTTTTTTTATAGTCCCATCGGGACTGCTTCAAGAGAGAAGGAGGAAACTCCTGTTTCTGTAGTCTCCCTCTGCTATGACATTCTGTAGATTACTCTAGATCAGACTATGAAAGGAATTTTTCTCAACACTTTGGAACTGTGGCTAAGAGTCTGTCTGTAAGGCCTTTCGCCGTTTGTCTGTCTATGCTTGTTTGTGTCTGCCTTGTCGGCCTGTATCCTGTGTCTATGAGTTGGTCCTGTCTGTGTGTAAGCTGTCATTGCGCTGTCAGTAACCTGTCTGTAAACTGTCAGTGGGTTGTAGGAACCGGTCTGTCTGTAGCCTGTCAGTGGGGTGTAGGAAACTGTCTGTCTGTAACCAGTCAGTGGGCTGTAGGAACTTGTCTGGTGTAGGACTCCCATGTTCACAGGCCTGCTCCACAGGCCTCTCTCACGCCAGCTCTAATTATCGGAGCCTACTGGAGATGGACAGATTGCCTCTTCTACCAGTGTGTGTGTGTGTGTGTGTGTGTGTGTGTGTGAGAGAGTATGTATGCATGGGTTAAATTGGGCCAGGTACCGCCGAGACTCGGCACTGCTGATCCAAATTAGAGACAGGTGGAGACCCGGTAACTGCTTTGTTTATTTGAATAACCCCCCCAAAAAATTTCCACAATTAAGCAATCAGACAACCCCATAGTAGATTGTTTACCTATTCAATTGTTCAGCCTGGCGCATTCAAATTTAGAGTGCTGCACAGAGAGAAATCTGCATGCACAGTCATTGTACAACATTCTTAATGCAGTTGAGGGAAAACACACATTGATGGCCACTGTTAAGAGGCTCACGGAGCTTGCTATTGTTACTAGTAGGCTACACTCAAATCCAAGATCTTAGTAGGCAAAAATTAACTTTTTTAATTTTTTATTTAGCAGAGGCATGTTTTTGCATGTTAGCGCTCGACAATAGCGTTGATTTCATAGGGATAACCGGGGTTTAATGTAACAAGGGTCAGGTGTAACAGATAACAGGCTACATTATATTCACAGTATATGATCCTTGGTTGGCTGAGTGCCAGTGGCAAGTTGTTTTGTTGGGACATTCAAGTCATCAGTATGTTGCTAACTAATGTTTAGACTTTAGAGTTTTTTTTATTAGCCCAGTGGGGTAAACGCAGATGGGAGTCCTCAGCGTATATACAGTGGGGAGAACAAGTATTTGATACACTGCCGATTTTGCAGGTTTTCCTACTTACAAAGCATGTAGAAGTCTGTAATTTATCATAGGTACTCTTCAACTGTGAGTGACGGAATAATTTCTTTTTTTTTTAAAGTAATTAATTTGCATTTTATTGCATGACATAAGTATTTGATACATCAGAAAAGCAGAACTTAATATTTGGTACAGAAACCTTTGTTTGCAATTACAGAGATCATATGTTTCCTGTAGTTCTTGACCAGGTTTGCACACACTGCAGCAGGGATTTTGGCCCACTCCTCCATACAGACCTTCTCCAGATCCTTCAGGTTTCGGGGCTTTCAGCTCCCTCCCAAAGATTTTCTATTGGGTTCAGGTCTGGAGACTGGCTAGGCCACTCAGGACCTTGAGATGCTTCTTACGGAGCCACTCCTTAGTTGCCCTGGCTGTGTGTTTCGGGTCGTTGTCATGCTGGAAGACCCAGCCACGACCCATCTTCAATGCTCTTACTGAGGGAAGGAGGTTGTTGGCCAAGATCTCGCGATACATGGCCCCATCCATCCTCCCCTCAATACGGTGCAGTCGTCCTGTCCCCTTTGCAGAAAAGCATCCCCAAAGAATGATGTTTCCACCTCCATGGTTCATGGTTGGGATGATGTTCTTGGGGTTGTACTCATCCTTCTTCTTCCTCCAAACACGGCGAGTGGAGTTTAGACCAAAAAGCTCTATTTTTGTCTCATCAGACCACATGACCTTCTCCCATTCCTCCTCTGGATCATCCAGATGGTCATTGGCAAACTTCAGACGGGCCTGGACATGCGCTGGCTTGAGCAGGGGGACCTTGCGTGCGCTGCAGGATTTTAATCCATGACGGCGTAGTGTGTTACTAATGGTTTTCTTTGAGACTGTGATCCCAGCTCTCTTCAGGTCATTGACCAGGTCCTGCCGTGTAGTTCTGGGCTGATCCCTCACCTTCCTCATGATCATTGATGCCCCACGAGGTGAGATCTTGCATGGTGCCCCAGACCGAGGAAGATTGACCGTCATCTTGAACTTCTTCCATTTTCGAATAATTGCGGCAACAGTTGTTGCCTTCTCACCAAGCTGCTTGCCTATTGTCCTGTAGCCCATCCCAGCCTTGTGCAGGTCTACAATTTTATCCCTGATGTCCTTACACAGCTCTCTGGTATTGGCCATTGTGGTGAGGTTGGAATCTGTTTGATTGAGTGTGTGGACAGGTGTATTTTATACAGGTAGCGAGTTCAAACAGGTGCAGTTAATACAGGTAATGAGTGGAGAACAGGAGGGCTTCTTAAAGAAAAACTAACTGGTCTGTGAGAGCCGGTAGGTGATCAAATACTTATGTCATGCAATAAAATGCAAATTAATTATTTAAAAATCATACAATGTGATTTTCTGGACTCAGTCTCTCGCAGTTGAAGTGTACCTATGATAAAAATTACAGACCTCTACATGCTTTGTAAGTAGGAAAACCTGCAAAATCGGCAGTGTATCAAATACTTGTTCTCCCCACTGTATTTATAGCCACTATGCTGCATCAGATGGCCTACTGTACATCAAGTGATAATGCTTATTGCTAAATCGCACACCTGCCTGATAATATCGACCATTATGTTATTGGGCTTATTTCTGGAGGGGGAAATTATATGTTAGATGTCAGCATCATTTTAGTTTCATACATTTTGGAGTAGGTCCCTCCGTGACCTGTAGTATGCTGTGATATGTGCTTTTGTCAGCATTTTATTGATTAGGCCGGTCTATTATAGCGCCCCCAAACTAGGGATGCCACATCTCCCAAATCCTAATTTAACGTGTGTGTGTGTACATACTCCAGTAGACTGTCTGTATGGCCCTGGGAATAAGGGCTTGATTGAACACATACAGGGCTGGCTTTAAATGCTTTGGCTGTTGGTGTTTTTGCATATGGTACACTCCTTAATTGTCTGTGTATCAGGTAGATGCTTTGTTCATGGAAGGACGCCCTTGTTCTCTGATAACACTACAGTCTGTTATGAAGAATAAAGCCAGCAGCGTGTTATTCCATAAAAAAAAATACTGCATATTTTGACCTTCCTGGGCGGAACAGCACCTTAGCTAACCCCATATAATATACCAATTGAAGTAGAAACATTGAGACTGGGGGGCATAGCTACCCGGGTTAGTGCCTGGCCTGGGGATAAGTCTGTGCTCCTCTTTGCTTTTTAGGAAATCTAAATGGGAATCTAACTGTGGCTAGGTGCATGGCACACACAGAGACTGACAGACTGGCTGATAGCTATTGGCTACTGAGAGTAATTGACGGCTGAAATAGGCCAATGGGCACAGGAGGAAATGTATAGGTTCCCGAACTGTCAGATATTTATTGCAATAAGGCAATTTTTTCTTACCATTTAGTTTATCTTGCCTCAGCTGTTCTGTTGGTCCAGATATATGGGTTTATTTTAATCAAAATGTTTGTGATTTCTATGAGTGTTCTATTTAGCTTCGATCTTTCACTTCTTTCTAACGTTTATAGCTGTTTTTCTCAGGCTAAGTGGCTCCTTGGAGAACGCCACACTCTGCTGGTTACAACACCATTTACCATAGCCACTAAAATATAGTTGGAACGTTGAGATAGCATATGAGAACATTTCACTGATGTTAGGGATGTGAAGTTGTGTTAGAATAGGTGTAGTAACTGGTTTTTGGTCTCTAGGGAAGACTTCCATTAGCCTCTCACCACTCTCTCTTTCTCACTTTCACCTTTGAAAACCTTCTTTCTCCACTTCTTTCCTCCTACCTTTTTTCTCTCATTCATGGCATTTGGTCTCCAGAGTGCAGTGGGAGCTAAGGTTTATCTGGCTTAATTCGTTTATTTGTTTCTTTCCGGCCCTTTTTCCTCAGAGTAGATTTTATCACGTTTGGTTGTTGTTCCCCCCCCCCCCCCTCGGCTGGCGTTATGAATGAACCCGCTCAAGGTCGTTTGGCCAGTGTGCCTGCTAGTCTTACAGAGAGCTTGCACACAGTTTCCTTATCTCAGAGAAAAATCTCGAAGTTGTTGACTGTCTCCAACCCAACACCCCCCTCCACTCCCTCTGTTCTCAAATCCCCATGGAGACAGAAGAGAGGGAGAGCATAAGAGAGAGCGATCCTTAAGTCCCCTGGTGCAGAGCAGACACCGACAGCATAATCCTTCTTTTCCACCACATGACAATCACAATAATGACCTTAGCCAGGACTCATGGGTAGAGAGATCGAACCAGACAATGGCAGGCAGTTGGAGGGTGTGTGTGTGTGTGTGAGGGGGTCTTTGACAGCCCTTCGACCTCTCCTATATCTGAGCCCCTGGATTAGAGCGCTTATAGGTGGAGGCCCAGGTGTTTGTGAGGTGTGCTTTAACTAAGGTGACATCACATCAGTAATAGAGTATCGGCGTGGTCTTGCATTACTTGCTGCAGAGGATGCAGTATCCGTGTTTGTTTGGTTAGTAGAGTACAGGATCGAAATTGATCTTTGTTTTGGCTGCCCAAGGCTCTTCAAACTTAATTTCCTGGAGGCTCTTGCCTTTGACCTCCATGATGCTTTTCACAATGTTTGAAATGTGTGTATGACACCCCCAGACAACATTATTTTCAATTTCAGAAGCCTTTGATGTCATAGGGCTTGTAGGCTCTGCTGATTGGCTGGTAATTCAAGATGAGAACCCTGGGAAATGTGGTAGTGGGGAGCGGCAGTGCCAGTCGTGAGGCACAGACTGGGGTTTGAGGGGGATAGGAGAAGAGTGGAAAGGAGGGAGGAGAGGGGGTTGGCATTTGCATGCTGCCTCTAAGCAAAGGAATTCAACAGGAGGGGTTCTAAACCACACGGTACAACACAATCAAGGCTGCTGTAAAATCAGATTTTTCACACCGCTTCCCCTTCTCTCTCCCGTCCTCCTTCTGTCCTCTGAGACTGGCCATGAGGACAGGCCAGAGCGAGCCTGCTTGGCTGAGGAGAGGAGAGGAGAGGAGAGGAGAGGAGAGGAGAGGAGAGGAGAGGAGAGGAGAGGAGAGGAGAGGAGAGGAGAGGAGAGGAGAGGAGAGGAGAGGAGAGGAGAGGAGAGGCTGGGTGGTGGTGGTGGTGGTGCTGTCTGCGCTTCACTAGTTTAACACCCCTACCTCTTCTGCTCCATAGCACCCCTTGGCAGAGGAGTGAGGTTTTTACACAGACACTGTGGAACTGCTCTATGGGTTCTGGTGACCTCCAACTGCCATAGTCATGAGGTTAGAGGATGGTATAGTAGATATTTGATTGATTTGAGCCTGATAATTGTACAATTCACAAAACAGGAGTTGTTTGTATAGCCTGGTCCCAGATCTGTTTGTGTTTTTGCCTACTCCAGTGTAATTGGCATAAGGAGTTGGCAAGAGAGCAGAAACAGACGGTCACCCAGGCTAGTGTTAGTAGCATTAGTCCTTGTAGTGTTGGTCTCTGACATGGCCACTGCCTACTACTCCACAACAGTGAAAGCCTCCCCAACCCAACCCCAAACCAGAGATGACCCTTAACCCCAGCAAGCAACATTCCTCTGAGTGTATTGTGGGTGGGGTTCGGGGGCTGGGTAGTGGACAGAGCTAAGTGAACCCTAGCCCTGGACCGGCATGCGGAGAAGAGCAGTCGCAGAGAAGGCAGGAAGCAGGGTAGAGCTCTAATGGCTGTGCTCCTCTCCTCTGTCTGGAGGCTCATTTAAAATGGATGAGCAAGCGTAACCCTCCAACCTCTGGACTGCTGTCTGCCCCAGGGCCTGTCGGCTTCCTCCTGTATCTGCGCACACTGGAGGGGAGTCCGACCGCAAGAGAAACACAGTGGAGAAAAACGTGCACAAACGCACGCATGTGTGCGCACACGCACACACACACACGCACACGCACACTGTAGAGTGAGTTAGGCTGCAGCAGAAACCCACATAGTGCCCCCTCATTAAGCTTAGTTGTTGCAGGTCTGGTTTATTTGACAGAACTGAGAAAAGGTCTGCCATTTTAGGGAAATGGGCTGTTTGTCTGTTTGCTTTTTAGTTCCTCCTGCATGAATCACACTTTGGGGAAAGAGGGAAAGGAAAAGATAGAGGAGAAAAGCTCTCAGAAGGAAATGAGAGCGGTGGGGGGCGGGGTTAGCATCTGCAGCCATCTGCCTTTGCACCAAGAGTTGGTTACTGTGGCAACAAGTAAAAGGTAATTATGTCTAATTGACACTATGGCAGGTTCAGGTGTTTTCAGTTGTAACGTTTGCCTTTCTCACTGCAGAGTGACTCACCGTCTTCTTTGGCTCCTCTCCTCCATAAATACTTTTTTTTTTTTTTTTGTGCACGGCGTGTATCTTTTGGCAGCGCAGAGTGATTTAGGGCGTGGGTCCCTCCTGTCGCTCTCTGTGAGGTCCCCCGCCCCACTGCCTCTTCTGTGTTATTAAACACACAGAGGGAGCGAGAGAGAGAGTACACCCGTTCCTGGCTCAGGAGCTTTCCTCCACATCAGGGCTTGTCAGTGCATGAGCGATAAGTAGCCCTGTGTTCCATTAGCCAACCACAAATGCTAAGTATTTACCAGAAGCCTTTGTTAACCCTCCTCCTCTCACTTTCTCTCCTCTTCACTGTGTCTTCCTCTCTCACTGTCTTCCTATTTTGCTCTTCCTCATTTAGTCTTCCTCTGTGTTTTGTCTGCTTTCTTTATGCATCTCCTCTTGCTCTCTTTCCCGCTCATCCTATGTCCTGCTCTCTGTAGCCTGTGTCTGGTACTTCATGTATTGGGCCTGCCCTAGCTGTGTATCAGAAAGCTTCTAAAGCCCAGTGTTGTGGACTAGCTTTATTTCTCCTGCAGCAGGCTCTATTAGCCCTGTGTAAAGTGAGATTGGAAGTGGTTCCTTTATTTCTTCCTGTTCCATTGACAGCAAGAGGTAACACAGGATGGCAGTTGTCCAGGCTACCGTGTTGGCACCCATCACACACAAAAAACATTTGATATGAACATACCACAGTGTGATATAAACACACACACACACACACACACACACACACACACACACACACACACACACACACACACACACACACACACACACACACACACACACACAACCCCCTATATGTATGATGTCACCATGCAGTGTTGTCACATGCAATACGTACACTTATTCTGCTGTATTCTTTCCCTCTTCTCTCGCTCTCTCTTTTTCTCCCTCCATCCCTCGTTCCTGTCATATTCTGTTTTAATTGGTCTCAGGATTCAGTAGTGCATGAACGTTTCTTGGTAGAGGGCATGATAGTTAATGAGGGGGCTTGTGTGTGTGAGCGAGTGTGAATCTCAGTTATCTTTGCTGGAGCATATGGTGTGCCATGAGTTTGTATGTGTGAATCTGTATGTACGTGTGTGTGAATGCCATCTGTCACCTAGCTTTTGGTACAGAGCTCTCTCATTGGTGTTACTCTTTAAAACCTCCCCCAGGACTTCACAACACCTGTTTGGTTCCCACAAAAGGTTGTGGGTTCAAAGTCCAGACAAGTTACTGCTTGGTAAAACTCCTAACCTAGATAGCCTGCTGTGGGTTTGCTGTGATGAATGTGAATGGACACTTTGTGAAAACTGTCAATCGATACAAGTCACTATGGTAGGAGTGCCGTCTATTAATCATAATGATTATAAGCAATAACCGCAAAAAACTCTTTCAACAGCTTTCTCTCCTCGAATAAGCTGGGGAATGCCCCTGACAGCTATCATTAGCCCAGACTAGGGTTGCACATTTTGGGGAATATTCAGAGGTGGAAACTTTCCGTGGGAATTAACAGAAATATATGCAAATTAATATTAATACCATTTAAATGTAATGTTTTTTGCATTGGATATATTTACCATATCATATGGAGACAGAAACATAAACCTTTTACCTTATCATAAGTAGACATAATTGCAAATTATTAAATCCTTCCAATAGAAAAAAAAACAATACAATTTAGTTATTGTTTTTGAACTTTAATTAAATGAGTTCACTGTTCACATGGGATGATTTCACTGAACAACAAAAGAAAGGGAATATTGAAACTAGAAACTAAAGCATTGGTTGTCTTCCTCTCAGGCTTCCATGTCTTCTCCCTGGATCTCCTCAATGTCCACCTCTTGAACAACAGACTCTGAGGCCTCATCTTCACTGTCACTTTCCAAACTTGTTGAGGAAGGATCGTTGTCAGGCTCAAAAAGCCTCAAATTTGCCCGGATGGCCACCAATTTTTCAACCCTTGTGTTGGTCAGCCTGTTGCGTGCTTTGGTGTGTGTGTGTTCCCAAACAAGGACCAGGGCCATTTCTTGAAGAGACTCCTTCCACCCCAGGAGACTGTCAAACATGATGACAACACCACCCCAACGGGTGTTGCTGGGCAGCTTCAATGTGGTGCTCTTATTCTTCTCACTTTGCTTGGTGAGGTAGATTGCTACTATAACATTATGACCCTTCACATACCTAACCATTTCCTTGACTATCTTGTAGTTTGTATCCATTGTTTTCAGTGCCATGATGTCCTTGAGGAGCAGATTCAATGCATGAGCAGCACAGCCAATGTGATGTGAGGGTAGGACTCCTCCACTTTAGACCAAGCAGCCTTCATGTTCGCAGCATTGTCTGTCACCAGTGCAAATACCTTCTGTGGTCCAAGGTCATTGATGACTGCCTTCAGCTCATCTGCAATGTAGAGACCGGTGTGTCTGTTGTCCCTTGTGTCTGTGCTCTTGTAGAATACTGGTTGAGGGGTGGAGATGATGTAGTTAATTATTCCTTGCCCACGAACATTCGACCACCCATCAGAGATGATTGCAATACAGTCTGCATTCTCTGTGATTTGCTTGACCTCCATCTTTGTTGCATTCTTCACATATGTTTTGTCACAGTGTTTGCAAATGTACACAGCTTTTCCTTCTATATTAGCTGCAGTGAAATGTCTCCACACATCAGATAGTGCCCGTGGCATTTTCCTGTAAAGATTAGAGAAGAAAATGAGTAAAAAAAAAATACAAATACAATTCCATGTACAGATAAATAGTTAAGCAGTTACATTAAACTAACAAGCAGAAATTAACGTTAGAAATTAGTTAAACACACTTTGCTGTAGGCTACTATTTACTAGTTAAAAATAATAATGTATGTCATATAAAATATATTCACCCCACTCAGAATTGTAATCAAAACTTACCAGAAAGCATGTAGTCCTAGGCTCAGATATTGTAGTAGTGTGGGCTCAATAGCATCTCATTAGTGTGCAAGATTTTGAGAATCAGCTGTACATGTGATGGAGGAGTGCACAGCACATGTGATGGAAGAATGCACTGTGCATGCAGAGGGTTGCAATTCCAAAATATGCCACAAGACCTAGAATTGCCTTATGTGTATCCCACAAAAAAGGTTCACTGTTATAAGGTACATTTTTTTTATGAATTTAAGCAAAATTCCCCAAATTCCAGGGCTTAACTTCCCATGGAAAATTTACCCCAAAGTTTCCGACCCTTTGCAACCCTAGCCCAGACTGTGGTTCAGTTTGACATCTCTGCTGCTAATACACCTGTGATGTCAGACCAATTACACAAGCAATTAGCCTGCAAAGTTCTGACAGTCATGTGGTTGACTGGCATCTGGATGGGGAGATATAGCTACCCCAAAGGAGGAGGGGGATGCTGGGATATTTACTGCTCTCTCTCTCTCTCCGTCTCTCTGTCTCTGTGTGTCTCTCTCTCTTTTGTGCCATTTGTTTTCTATGTGTCTATGTGAGTGTGAAAGATATTGCCTGTGTGTATTAGTTATCTGTGCCTGTCTGTCTGTAGTGCATGGTTTTTTTGTACTCCGTGTATTGAGTTTGACTGGGACGATGGCTGTATAAGGTGTCTCTTCACACTGGGTTTTGCTGACAAGCCCTTTACTCCAGAGTGAGATCAGATGTGTGCTAATGCCTGCCCAGCGTCTCTGCTCATCTAACAGGGACTGAGTCTGTAATGTTAGGCAGGAAGACACACCGCTCTGATGGGAGAGAGCGAGGCCTATAACTGACTCTGTCCGGGAGGCGAGACAACCATGTCTGTGTCTGACCTGCTGATGTATGGCAGCTGTTGTTGTTGTTGTTGTTGTTATTGTAGCTCAAACCTATTTTACCATGTTGACTAGGGCAATTTGAGTGAACAGGAAAGCTGTGTTTTAAACACGCAGTGACCCAGACGATGGTGAGTAGCGTCGTCTGTGTGTGTGTGTGTGTGTGTGTGTGTGGGTGGGTCTGTGGGATTAATAGCTGTCATCGTGCATGTTCCTGACGCGTTAATTTTAGTTCTGTTATTAGAGGCCCCTGATGCTGTGGAAGGGTTGATCTTGATCTGCCCTGCTCAGCCTCTCCCTCATGTTCCCCTCTCTCGCTCTTATCCCTCTTCCTCCCTCTCTGTGTTAACCAAACCATCTTTTCCATAACTCTTACCTTCCTTTTCCTCTGTCCCTCACCCTCATGCTCCTGCTGTGCAACAGTCATTCTCTCCCCCTCGTCCTTCTCTCCACCTCTCTCAGCATTTCTCTCCATCTTTAAACAAACATTTAATGATATTGTTCCCTTTCCTTTTTATCTCCCGATCTGAAACAAAGCAATTTTCTCCTCCATGTTCTTCCCTCCTCTTTGCCGTCTTCCCCCTCTCTTCCATCTCTCGCTATATAAGAACATAGTTGCCTGTCCTAACACCAACTCGATCTCTCATTCCCCAGGCAGAGAGGAAAAGGAAATGACCTCACAGTGTGGCGTCTTGTGTGACAGGGCATGGCAGGTTAGAGCCCAATGAAATAGCTGCTGGACTTTGGCCTGGAAAAGGTCACACAGTATTCAGCTAGTAAACAAGCTGCTAGCTGGGAGAAAAGCCACTGCAGAGAGCTCCACAGAGAACCCTGCCAGGATTTGATGTACTACAGGCCTGTTTTATTAAGGAGTGTTAAAGAATTACAGCTCTTTTGTGTGTGTGTGTGTGTGTGTGTGTGTGTTATCCAGTGGTTTGACAGGGCACCCTAAGGGGATTTGGGCAGCAGATCTCTGGCTTGATGTTCCGTGTTACGTGAGCAGAGCATCAGATAATACTAATACATGCTGCGATCCAGGAAACGTGAATTTGCAAAGAGCCCTGGTAATCCAGAGTGTGTATAATCCCACTGAGATCTGACCATCCCGCCTGGATTACTGCGCCTGTGATGTGTGTGTACTGCAATGACATTGGAGTCAAGTGTGTGTGTGTTATGTCCCTCTCGCTGTGTGTGTGTCTGTGACCTGTGCTTTAGTGGTACATGTTTGTTTACTAGGAACAATGTGTGTTTGTGATATATTTGGAAATGTATTCAGTGGTTTGTTTTAGTCTGTGGTTTGTTTTAGTGTTTGCACACTGCATTAGTGATAGTAAGTGTTTGTGTACACCTCCTGTTGGTAAATGGAAGATGGATTCATTGCATTAGTTAAAGAGGGTAATGATTTCTCTTTATTTATTTGTGCTTGCGTCCACTGTATTAATGTATTACAGTGTATGTGTTTGTGTTGCACTGCATAAGTGTGTGTGTGTGTGTGTGTGTGTGTGGAGAGAATTCATGGCCATTATGTTGATGCAGATTAAGAGGGCACACAGGGAGTACATTCTCTGCTCTGGTCATGCAGAGCTGTCATCACAGACACACTCTCTGAATGTTTCATCTCTCCCTTCTCTCCACACCCCTTCCTTTCTTCCCTCTATCCATTCTCTGTGAGAGAACCTCGCCTAGGCAGGAAGTGGTGTCCGTGAGACTTCTCTTCCCCTATGCCCTCACTAATGGAAGGCAGGTCTCCTGAGAAAGAGAGAGGGAAGAAGAAGAGGGCGAGAAAGAGGAGGGCATGAAAGAGAGAGAGAGGTATGGAGGGGATGAGCGCGTTTAAGTAAAATATAGAGATACTGGGAGGGAGAGATCGAGGGCGAGAGAGAGTGAGAAGGAAACGGGGAGAGGATGGATGGATGTGGAGCAGTTTGGCTGTTAGCACTGCACTGCATTAGAGCAGGCTGAGGGAGAGCGAGAGAGATGGGCCCAGCGAAGGCATCATTCTCAGTAAGGGGGGTTTACCTCTGCTGTAGTGCTCTGTCATCATCACCATCACAGAGCTTATGATTATTTTATAAAATATGGTATTGACAATGACAACCCCCAGCCCCCGGATATATGGAAACAGTGGCAGCTCTTTCTCAGAAACCACTTTTTCTTCACTATGCAGACTGACTGAGTTATTCCAATATTTCGCACTAGATTATGGATAAAGGAAACATGTACAGTGGCAAGAAAAAGTATGTGAACCCTTTGGAATTCCCTGGATTTCTGCATAAATTGGTCATAAAATTTGATCTGATCTTCATAGAAGTCACAAGAATAGACAGAGTGTGCTTAAACTAATAACACACACATTATTGTATTTTTCTTGTCTATGTTGGGTCCACATACTTTTTCCAACCTACACTGTGAATGTTTAAATGATTTTATTTATTTTTATATAACTAAAATTCTTATTAACAATGACAGCCTACCTACAGTGTCAGCCCCTGGAGCAAATTAGGGTTAAGTGTCTTCCTCAAGGACACATTGACAGGTTTTTCACCTTACCCGAGCCGACAGGTGAAAAACCTGTCTGTGTCCTTGAGCAAAGCACTTAACCCTAATATGCTCCAGGGGCTGACCCTGTAGGTAGGCCGTCATTGTAAATAAGAATTTGTTCTTAACTGACTTACCTAGTTAAATAAAGGTTAAATAAAATACATAATTTAAACATTCAGTGTAGGTTGGAAAAAGTATATGAACCCCTAGGCTAATTACTTCTCCAAAAGCTAATTGGAGTCAGGAGTCAGCTAACCTGGAGTCCAATAAATGAGACGAGATTGGAGATGTTGGTTAGAGCTACCCTGCCCTATAAAAAACAACAAGTTTGCTATTCACAAGATGCATTGCCTGATGTGAACCATGCCTCGAACAAAATATATCTCAGAAGACCTAAGAGTAAGAATTGTTGACTTGCATAAAGCTGGAAAGGGTTACAAAAGTATCTCTAAAAGCCTTGTTGTTCATCAGTCCATGGTTAGACAAATTGTATATAAATGGATAAAGTTCAGCACTGTTGCTACTCTCCCTAGGAGTGTCCGTCCTGCAAAGATGACTGCAAGAGCACTGCGCAGAATGCTCATTGAGGTTAAGAACCCTAGAGTGTCAGCTAAAGACTTACAGAACAAGAATGGTGTTCATGGGAGGACACCACAGAAGAAGCCACTGCTGTCAAAAAAAACCATTGCTGCATGTCTGAATTTTGCAAAAGAGCAACTGGATGTTCCACAGCGCTACTGGCAAAATATTCTCAGGGAAACTGAAAAATGAATTCCCAAGTTTATCAAGACATTTTGCAGGAGAATGTATGACTATCTATCCGCCAATTGAAGCTCAACAGAAGTTGGGTGATGCAACAGGACAAACACAGAAGTAGATCAATAACACAATACCCGTTCTGGAGTGGCCCAGTCAGAGTCCTGACCTCAACCCGATTTGAGATGCTGTGGCATGACTTCAAGAGAGCGGTTCACACCAGACATCCCAAGAATATTGCTGAACTGAAAGAGTTTTGTAAAGAGGAATGGTCCAAAATTCCTCCTGACCGTTGTGCAGGTCTGATCCGCAACTACAGAAAACGTTTAGTTGAGGTTACTTCTGCCAAAGGAGGATCAACTAGTTATTAAATCCAAGGGTTCACATACTTTCCCCACCCTCCACTGTGAATGTTTACACGGTGTGTTCAATAAAGACATGAAAACTTATAATTGTTTGTGTATTAATAGTTTAAGCAGAAAATAGACTTTTATGTCCAATTTATGCAGAAATCCAGGTAATTCCAAAGGGTTCACATACTTTTTCTTGCCACTGTACATGTTTCCTTTATCCATAATCTAGTGCGAAATATTGGAATAACTCAGTCAGTCTGCATAGTGAAGAATTTTTTTTCCCTCTTAACAATCAGCCACAGCTCATAAAGATGTATGCCTTGCATACATAGGCTTAGGCTAACATTGTCTTAGTTCTCATGGCGGTTGGTTCTCAGGGCAATGGGTTGTTTGACAGGCCTCAGGAGAGCCACTGGGCTCAGAGTCAGGCCTTGTTGACAGTCTCTGGCTAAATCCCTGTAATGAACCATTGGAATGCTTGGATCCTGTGGGCTTGGCCTTCTGGCTAGTTAAGGCCGTCTCTTCCCCCGCTGGCCTCTGACACGCGTGTTAGTAAACTTCACGCCTTGGTAGCCACTGCAGTGCTGGTCCCAATCGTTCCTGTGCTTCTGATTATGGAAGAAGTGATGCGCCTCGCCAGGCCTAGCCCCACCGTCAGGGGAGGAGAACAGCTCACATGACCCAGCTCGCTGACCTAGCGCCCAACTCCCCCGGCCGACCCGCTCCCTCCTCCATGTATTTCTGGGTCAGAGGTAGATAGAATGCAAGCCCTAACCTAACCCCTTCAGCCAGGAGCTAGCAGTGGGTATGTTTCAGGACGTTTTTAGTCACACAGAGAGGGCCTCAGGCTGCACTGGAACACTGTCTCTGGCTGGACAAACTGAGGCTGGATATTATTTAGCTAGCACTGTACATGCTGTCCCTTACAGATAGCTTGGTAATCTGTCTTGTCGTATGTAGTCCCGCAGGTAAGGTTAAGGCAAAAGCCTCATGGCAATAGTTTGGTTTATTTCGCGGTTGCTGTTTAACCAGTAACAGTTCATGATAATTGCAATTATTTTGTTGGTTAGCATGCTACTGTGTCAGGGGCTATTTTCCTTTGTCTCTGTGCTATTAACTGTGTCACAACAGTTTAGATGGAATGCTGCTGGTTCTAGTTGTTTACTAAATCTGTCACTAGAGCAGCCTGGAAAACAGGAAAAACTGCATTACAACTGTTTTGTTTGGCATTCTTCCAGAGGTTGTTGCTGAAAATATTGCTGAAATACCCTGCTCTCAAGTATTGCGGCAGTAATAAACACACACACACACACACACACACACACAAACACACACACTCCTTTTGGCTATCGAGGAAGAGCTTGGAAACGTGCAGCTATGACAAGTCAAGCAGATGTTAGCAGCATATCTCCAGCGCCTGCTGAACAGTTGGGATGGCTGGTCCTCAGTCCTGAGGGGAAACTATAGGAGAGGTCCGTTAATTTACACCAGCTCAATTCGTCATAAACCAACAGGCCATGATAACTTGGTGAAATACATCTGACCCAAATGAGTGCATGATAATTAGTGTCTAGATCTCTCTCTCTCTCTCTCTCCCTGTGTGTGTGTCTGTGCGCGTGTGTGTGTTTGTAAGGTTAGAACATTTTCTCACGTACTCGCGAAGTAATGCTGTTTAAGTGAGCTGATAAATTACGAGAAAATAGACTAATTGTGCATTGTTACATCTGGAATTGTGACATTTTATAGTTAAGTGTCTATTTCGTGTTGATATGTTTAGCTGCCGGTGCCAATAGTGCTGTGTATGTATAAAGAATGAGACTAGCTACAACTCTCCTCACATTCTTGAGCCAACATAACAGTAGGCAGGTACAGTGGCTCCTGTAGGACATATAATGTGGGTCAAAAGGAACACACAACAATAATTCACAAGGGATTCATAGTGAACATAACAAATACATCTGTATACCCCCCTCGGCCCCCATTTTTCAACCACTCCACAGATTTCATGTTAACAAACTATAGTTTTGGCAAGTCTGTTAGGACATCTACTTGTGCATGACACAAGTAATTCAGTTGAAGTCGGAAGTTTACATACACCTTAGACAAATACATTTAAACTCAGTTTTTCACAATTCCTGATATTTAATCCTTGTAAAAATGGTCACCACAAAAATGGTCTTTGGTCACCACTTTATTTTAAGAATGTAAAATATCAGAATAATAGTAGAGATAATTAGTTATTTATTTCAGCTTTTATTTCTTACATCATATTCCCAGTGGGTCAAAAGTTTACATACACTCAATTACTATTTGGTAGCATTGCCTTTAAATTGTTTAACTTGGGTCAAACGTTTCGGGTAGCCTTTCACAAGCTTCCCAAAATAAGTTGGGTGAATTTTGGCCCATTCCTCCTGGCAGAACTGGTGTAATTGAGTCAGTGTAACTGGTGTAACTGAGCCACTCCAATACCAATTGTTGTCCTTAAGCCACTTTGCCACAACTTTGGAAGTATGCTTGGGGTCATTGTCCATTTGGAAGACCCATTTGCGACCAAGCTTTAACTTCCTGACTGATGACTTTAGATGTTGCTTCAATATATCCACATAATTTTCCTTCCTCATGATGCCATCTGTTTTGTGAAGTGCACCAGCCCCTCCTGCAGCAAAGCACCCCCACAACATGAAGCTGCCACCCCCAAGCTTCACGGTTGGGATGGCCTCCCCTTTTTTTCCTCCAAACAAAACAATGTTCATTATGGCCAAACAGTTCTCTTTTTGTTTCATCAGACCAGAGGACATTTCTCCAAAATGTATGATCTTTGTCCCCATGTGCAATTGCAAACCGTAGTCTGGCTTTTTTATGGCGTTTTGGAGCAGTGGCTTCTTCCTTGCTGAGCGGCCTTTCAGGTTATGCCGATATAAGACTTGTTTACTGTGGCTATAGATACTTTTGTACCTGTTTCCTCCAGCATCTTCACAAGGTGTTTTGCTGTTGTTCTGGGATTGATTTGCACTTTTCAAAACCATGTTCATCTATAGGAGACAGAACTGCTTCCTGAGTAGTATGACGGCTGCGTGGTCCCATGGTGTTTATACTTGCGTACTATTTTTTGTACAGATGAATGTGGTACCTTCAGGCATTTGGAAATTGCTGCCAAGAACCAGACTTGTGGAGGTCTACAATGTTTTTTATGAGGTCATGGCTGATTTCTTTTGATTTTCCCATGATGTCGAGCAAAGAGGGACTGAGTTTGAAGGTAGGCCTGAAATAATACATCCACAGGTACACCTCCACTTGATTCAAATTATGTCAATTAGCCTATCAGAAGCTTCTAAAGCCATGACATCATTTTCTGGAATGAATTTTGCAAGCTATTTAAAGCCACAGTCAACTTGGTGTATGTTAACTTCTGACCCACTGGAATTGTGATATAGTGAATTATAAGTTAAATAATCTGTCTGTAAACAATTGTTGGAAGAATTACTTTTTTCATGCACAAAGTAGATGTCCTAACCGACTTGCCAAAACTATAGTTTGTTAACATGAAATCTGTGGAGTGGTTGAAAAATGAGTTTTCATGACTTCAACCTAAGTGTATGTAAATTTCCGACTTCAACTGTAGATAAACATCTTAGTTAGCTACCTTAGCTTAGCAATTTGATCCCTGGTTCATTGAAGGAGTGAATTATTTTATATAGACAAAAAGTTATTGGTTGTAATGTTGTAGGGTGGCTAACCAGGAGAGCTACTGGTGGTGCAGGCTGACTTGAGCTTTTGGACAAGTAAAACACGTCCTACTTTTCCGAAGAAGAAGTGTCTAAAAAGGTTAATGTGTAAAGCCCTGCACTGTGCTCTACTGTGCTATACTTAGCTGTACTGTGCTGTGCTTTGATGTCCAAACTTGTCTTGTTTAGGGGGAGCTTATTAAAATAATAGCCAGTGCGTAGAATAATACCCAAAGGAGGATATTGCATATGTATACCTTCGTGTAGTATACATCACCTGAAGAGAATGACATTCATATCCATAATTATGCATTTCTCTGTATCAAAGATCAGAGACCCATGATGAAATTCTGATATTGCAATTCTGTTACCGGGTGTAAATCCACTTCACTTACTGTAGTTCAATAACCAAAATAGATTTTTTCAAAGTCAATGGGTCATTTCATAGCTGCCACCCTATTCTTTCTGCAGACATTGTTGAATCTTTATTTGGAGCAGATATTTAGGAGTCGACACAAATAACTGATGTAGATTTTACCACAATTCTGTTACCAAACTTTGCATCTGCACAGTTCTTTCAGTAAATGTGTTTTTGTAAAATGTTTAGTGTAAAATGTTCAGTTTAAAATGTTCAGTGTCAATTGCAAAAACTAGTCCTTCGTTTTTGTATGGCATACTTTTTAAGTGAAAAATCATGAGTCTCAGCGCAATTCCATTTCCTTGGTATTGCTGTACTCTAAAACATGCCATAGCAACTGTCTTGCATAGCGACACCATTTTCAGATCACGACCCTGTTTATATTTAGCGTAGCCTACCTTCATTTTTCTACAGGCCAAGATTTGCTTCATGGTGTTATGTGCCACCTGTTTACCACAAACAGTGGAACAGTTCAGCCCAGGAATTGTCATCAGTGTGGGTTGTACTATTATCAGTGGTAACATAACATGGGGGATTGATAAATACTGTACATCTAATGAAGTTACTTTTGTCTATCTAATGGCTCTGATCTGAACCAGGTCAGTGAGTAAGTAGACAGGCAGGGGTGATGAAAGCAGGGGAGCCTTGTTTTCCTTTGGCCTACCATTAGGCTTAGCTCAAAGCGGTCACAGGCCAGTTTAATATGCAACTAATTGAGACAATGTTCTCTGTAGTCTGGACAGAAGCTGGTCAGTGTTGAGGTAAAGGTTCAGGTAACCCTGCTGATGATGAAAGCATTATACTTGAGGTTGGATGAAAATTAGAATGGTTATGTCTCTTTATTCCACATGGAATGCATTTGTCTATGCTCTCAATTTCTATGCCCTGTCAGTATTGTCTAACATTCTATCAACTGGGCATGGCCCTGCAGTGGGCATGGCTAAAAGCCAATTTATGCTGGGAGATGTGGTCGGAGGCGCCGTAAGGAGGGTGTGACGCAATTGCGGAGGCATGCAGTGGCCAAACTAAGTTCTGCATCGCTGTGCGCTTCCCAAATTTTGTAACATTGCGGAGGGCTCTACATAGCTCCGCATTGACATGATTGGTTGACGGTAAGTAGGGGCTGGAGGTCCTGTATAAACGCAAACTCGCTTCCTTCATAACAGCTCTGCTCAACAGCTCTGTGCTGCTCCGCAAAGCGCAAGAAGTAGGAATGCCATGGCTTCTGCACAGGCAGTATCACCGTAAATGCTGCACGGCCAATGCAGATGGCGGATTGACCATGCAGGGCCTTTAAGGGGATCGAGGAGACCGAGGCAATGCCCAGCCCTGCATTTACAGGAAGGACACTCCACTGGCTGCTTGCCTATGGAGCAGCAAGCACCCTTCCTACCTTCAGGCTATGCTCAAACCCTACATCCCAACCCGAGGACTCGGTTCTGCCACCTCTGGTCTCTTGGCTGTCCAACCCCTACGGGGGAGTCAGCTCCCACTCAGCCTAGTCAAAACTCTTCTATGTCCTGGTACCCCAATGGTGGAAAAGCTTCCCCCTGATACTAGGACAGCAGAGTCCCTGCCCAAACGTGTGAAACCCTACCTTTCAAAGAATATCTTAAATAAGTCTTATCACCCCCATAAAAAGTTAATACAATTAAATTCACTGACTTTGCTGATAACTTCTTTATTGATGAAAAATATACTTACTACGACTGTGATATGTGGTTGTCTCACCTAGCTATCTTAAATACGTATGTAATCCGCACTAGGGGGAAACGGCGCCACTGGCCACCCCACCACCATTGTTATTGTTGCTGAGCTGAGGAGTGTTGTGCTGCATGGTCCCCAAAAAATTGCAGTGTCTATATTGTGCACTTCTATCTCGCGTGCAACAATGTCTGAGGGGGAAGTGTTTTCAGTAACTTCTTGGTTGTTGTAATATCGGGCGTGATTGTTTCACCATTAAGGATTCCAGCTTTAAGATTTTACATGTATTTATTTAACCTCTATTTAACTAGGCACGTCAATTAAGAACAAATTATTCTTTACAATAACGGCCTACCCTGGCCAAACCCTAACCCGGACGACGCTGGGCCAATTGTGCGCCGCCCTATTGTGCGACTCCCAATCACGTTCGGTTGTGATACAGCCTGGAATCAAACCTCTGGATAAGAGTGTCTGCAGAATGGGTGCTGTCCTGCTCTCTTCCAGTCCCCTCTGTGCTGTTTGTTCTATGTGAAGGGCACATTGATTTCCGGCTAATCACTGCCAGCCAGCCCAGAGCCCTGCAGCAAGATGTAGGGCCAGGAATTAACCATGGCTGCCCAGGTCTTATCACCAACCAGCCCTGTATCGACCTGCAGCCCAGGCACAGGCACCACACTCGGCCTCCCTTCGTTACAGAGACTGGTTGACTCAGCCAGCCCCCTTTTTGATGTATTTTTCATACATGTTTTCCACTGCAAATATCAAAACACAAGAAATTCCCTTTTGATATTGATCTCTTTTGTGCTGCCACTTGGTTATGCACCTAGTGTAGTAGGCGTGCACTGCTGTTGTGTTACAGTAAACAGAGTCTGGGGCTGCAGTCTAAACACTTAAAAGACACACCCTCGTCCACTTACCCTCACCTTATGCCCTTGGGGGGATCCCCGTCGCCATCTTGGAGGGCGGGCCAAATTATTAGCCAAGCAAGGAAAGTTTGCAACGTAAGGCCCTCAGCCCTCGTTTTTAGTCGAGTTTGCGAGTGTGCAATTATGTTCACTCCGGTGCCTGAAACGCCCCATAATTCAATTTGCGATGGTTGTACATCCGCTAAGAAAGGTCAGCCGACACTCTCAATGTCAATATGGAGAAGTCAACATACAAGTGTAAGTAAAAACGAATGTAAATAAGTTAGAAATGGTGCTACTAATTCACATGACGGCACAAACATGTTTTGTGAAAGTAATTATGTTTTTGTTTGGTTAGCTTTTGGAAAAGAAGTTCCAGCTATGCAGGCTAACATTAGTTAGCTAATTCATTTGCTAGCTATCATACAGTAGGCATATATTAATAATTATATAGTTAATATAAATAAATATGCAATCATAATTTACTGTAGCGCATATTAAGCACCCATTGGCTGAAAACACAATCATCGCGGGATGAACGAGTGACGAATTTACGGGCAAGGGTGGTCCATTTAAAAATCATTCCTTCCTCCCTTGCCCTGCAAGTGTATACTCGTCAGACGTCATGAAACGTCATCAGAAGTGTCTACTTAATTTGAGGGCTGAGGGGATAGGGTGTGTCTTTTTAAGTGTTTGGACCTTAGCCTGGGTAGATAGAACTTGCTTTCCACAGTAACTTTTGAATCCGTTATATTATTGTCCCCTTTCTACTATTAAACCCTCAACCGTCCTACCTGTGGTCGTGGTGTGTATATTTTATACAGTGTCTGGATTTTCTCTTGTTGTGTTTGTGTGTGGATGGCATTGCAATGACATGCCTTATTGACATTTTTGGCAGTGCATTCCTGGGCAATCTCTTGTCTGCTTAAACCATTCCCACACACAGATTAAAGTCAGACGCCTCTGTGCTGCTATGTGTGGGTAAAGGGGGCAGAGATACGAACTTGAGTCAGGGCAGTGAGGCTCTCGCTGCCGCCCTCGCCCACCTGAGTGCATTTAGCTACCACAAGGGGGCAGAGTGTAGTGGCACACACCACCTCCTTGGGTTCCCTCCTGCCTGCCTCGCTCTCTCTGCCTCGCTCTCTCTCTCTCTCTCTCTCTCTCTCTCTCTCTCTCTCTCTCTCTCTCTCTCTCTCTCTCTCTCTCTCTCTCTCTCTCTCTCTCTCTCTCTCTCTCTCTCTCTCTCTCTCTCTCTCTCTCTCTCTCTCTCTCGGACAGTGATCTCTGCAGACAGTTCTGTCTTCACGCGGACTCTCTATGACTAACTCATTTCAGTGGGTATTAAGTATTCTCCAAACCCTGCCTCAAAAGCACCATTCATTAACAGTGGTTTTAATGTGTTTACTAAATACATAGATGGATTACCATTTACTGTACACAGCCGTGTTTAGTGCTTTGGAGCTTTGTCTAGTAGTTTTCTTTTTCCCTACAAGCCTGACTGTTTGTAAGGGCCTGTATCAAAATGGTATGAATGTTATCTCCCTCATTCAGTTCTACCCATAGGAGCTCTATTTATGATTTGTAGGCCTGTGTTCTGCCAATAGGATCTGTTGTGTAGTCGTGAAAGTCCTTGCTCTGAGAACAGTGTGTGGGGCTTGGAAAGAAACATCTGCAAGTGATATCTCCAGACAGTATGATACCAAATTGAACAGCTATTACATCTAGGTAAATGTTACGAGACATGTAATTTGAGATCATAATTAGTGATGCTACATCAGCCAGTCCAATCTGTTCAGCAACCAGAGGAAAATGTTTTTTTTTGATGGAGAGGAAAGCAGCCAACATTCAATGCAGCCTTTTGAAAGGCAGTTGGGCTTCCCTAGTTGCCCAATTAGTATCTCTCTCCTCTCTCTACGTATGTGGATTTGTGTGTCAGTGAGAACTATATCGTCCCGTCTTGTAGAACTGCTGCTGGCTTAGAGACAACACTGTTAGATAATTATGTATCCTCACATAAGATCCCGTTCTGCTGTTTTGAAACGTACAAAGCAGGGAAGCCTTAGGGAAACTACTTTTAGTATGGTGGGTAGTAGAATGTCAAAAAGAGGTTAAATGTGAAGGAATGCGTTAGTTAATAGTTACTGACTGAACTGCAGTCGTCTTAAGTAATGTGTACCATTCCAGAAGCTTTGCTTCTGACCTCAATCTCTTCAGGAAACATTCATCACAGATTAAACATTATTAACATCACACAGCAACGTTGGGGGAATTTAAATGAGACATGAAACACCCTCCAAATAATGAATTGAATAATGACAATGAATCTTTCCCACAGTCTTTTAGTTTATTTATATATTTGTTCTCTCTTTCTCTCCTTCTCTTGTAGAGTCAGACCCCAGGCCAGTAAGAATATTTGCATGGAAAGAGCCTGCAGCCTCCTCCCTAGAGCTTGTGGGCATGGCAGGATGAGTGTCTGCTTTCGACGATGATGGCAAAAAAGCAAGATGCCAAGGCGCCCACCTACAACCTGGTCGTGGTGGGCCTGTCCGGCACAGAGAAAGAGAAGGGTCAGTGTGGCGTGGGCAAGTCCTGCCTGTGCAACCGCTTCGTCCGTCCCAGCGCAGACGACTTTTACCTGGACCACACCTCCGTGCTAAGCACCAGCGACTTTGGAGGACGCGTGGTGAACAATGACCACTTCCTGTTCTGGGGGGAAACGGGGCGGGTGCTGGAGGAGGGGCCGGAGTGCAGGATGCATGTGGTGGAACAGACAGAGTTTATTGATGACCAGACGTTCCAGCCGCACCGTTCCACAGCCCTCCAGCCCTACATCAAGAGGGCAGCCTCCAACAAGCTGGCCTCTGCAGAGAAGCTGATGTACTTCTGCACGGACCAGCTTGGGCTGGAGCAGGACTTTGAGCAGAAGCAGATGCCCGAGGGGAAGCTGATGGTGGATGGCTTCCTCCTCTGTGTGGACGTCAGCAGGGGCATGAACCGCAACTTTGACGACCAGATGAAGTTCATCACTAATCTCTACAACCAGCTAGCCAAGAACAAGAAGCCAGTGGTTCTGGTGCTCACCAAGTGTGACGAGGGGGTGGAACGCTACATCAAGGACTCGCACACCTTCGCCCTGGCCAAGAAGAACCTCCAGGTGGTGGAGACGTCAGCACGCTCCAACGTCAACATAGACCTGGCCTTCCTCACCCTGGTGCAGCTGATAGACAAGGGCCGGGGCAAACCCAAGATCATCCCCTACTTTGAGGCCCTGAAGCAGCAGAGCCAGCAGATCGCCTCGGCTAAAGACCACTATGAATGGCAAGTCAGCCGCATCGTGAAGAACCACAATGAGACGTGGCCCAACATCAACCGGCGCATGCAGACCTCCTCAGAATACAAGGAGTATGTCTTCCTGGAGGGCACGGCCAAAGCCAAGAAGCTCTTCCAGCAGCACGCCCACAGGCTCAAACAGGAGCACATTGAGCGAAGGCGGAAGGTCTATCTCAGCAACCTGCCTCAGGCACTGGGTTCCCTAGTCCCTGAGCTGGATGAGATCGACCACCTGAGCTGGTCCGGGGTCCAGAAGGTTCTGGAGACCAAGCGGGACTTCTCACATTGGTTTGTTGTGTTGGACGACACCCCCT
Organism: Thymallus thymallus; assembly: GCA_023634145.1. Taxonomy (NCBI): domain Eukaryota; kingdom Metazoa; phylum Chordata; class Actinopteri; order Salmoniformes; family Salmonidae; genus Thymallus; species Thymallus thymallus. Next base: position 8,242,309 of record CM042378.1, on the reverse strand, counting down.
GGGAGACCACGCCACACATCGACAACATGGATGATGAGAGGATTCCTCAGGATCTCCTGGAGACCCCTGTGGCTGAGACGATTTACGAGAGCCACCTGGAGCACTTGAGAAACGAGCGCAAACGGGCGGAGATGAAGTGGGAGTTCAAGGAAAAGCTCAGTGCCTCTCCCTTCATCACAGCAGGCAAACCCTGGGAGGAGGCACGCAGCTTCATCATGAATGAAGACTTCTATCAGTGGCTCGAGGAACAAGAGTACCTAGACCTCTACAACAGGCACCAGAAGGAGATCATCGACCGAGCCAAGGAGGACTTCCAGGAGCTGCTGCTGGAGTACTCCGAGCTCTTCTATGAGCTGGAGGTAGACGCCAAGCCCAGTAAGGAGAAGATGGGGGCCATCCAGGAAGTGTTGGGGGAGGAGCAAAGGTTCAAGGCCCTGCAGAAGTTGCAGGCAGAGAGGGACGCTCTGGTGCTCAAGCATATCCACTTTGTCTACCACCCCACCAAGGAGACCTGCCCAAATAGCCCCCACTGTGTGGACTGTAAGATCGAACAGGTTCTAGCCTCCAAGTTCCCCACTCGATACTCCTTCTTCGATAGCCATAAACCGGGCGATGGGAACGCAGATCGGATAAACCTGGTCATTTTGGGTAAAGACGGCCTGGGTAGAGAACTGGCCAATGAGATCAGGGCTTTGTGCACCAATGACGACCGGTACGTGCTGGATGGGAAAATGTACGAGTTGTCCCTCCGGCCCATAGAGGGCAACGTGCGTCTGCCGGTCAATTCCTTCCACACGCCTACCTTCACCCCCCATGGTGTCCTGTGTCTCTACAACTCTAAGGAGTCACTATCCTACATTGTGGAAAGCATTGAAAAGCTCAGAGAGTCCACGCTAGGCCGAAGGGAAAACAGTCTATTTCAGCTGCCCATGAACCTTCTCCTAGTCACCAAACGGGGAGTAGGGTCCGTCAGGGACATTGGGGGAGAGACGGCCCACACACTTATCCTCCAGGGGCAGCAGGTGGCTGGGAAGCTACAGTGTGGTTACCTAGACCCTGCCTCCCCCGGGGGGGGCTATGGACGCAATGTGAATGAAAAGCAGATCAACCAGGTGTTAAAAGGTCTTTTAGAATGCCGTAGGCCCCCTGGGAGCATAGGCAGCAGCTCCCCTCCTTTAACCTCTTCATTCAGAGACTCTCACACCCAGCCCATCCCTGAGACAGACCTGCGGATAGTCATGTGCCTGATGTGTGGGGACGATTATGACGTGGAGCAGCTCCTCTCGCCTCTCCTGCTGCCTCAGCACTGTCGGCCGGCTTCCAGCCTGAGCAGTGGCACGTCCGTGCTCCTAGAGCTCACGGTGGGGGCCCAGAGGCACACCATCGACCTCTCCCTGCTCTCCTTCCACTCCTCATTTGCTCTACGGAAGAGCCGTCTGGTGCATGGCTACATTGCTGTGTATTCAGCCAGGCGCAAGGCGTCCATGGAGACCCTGTGTGCGTTCCTGTGCGAGGTGCAGGACATCATCCCCGTGCAGCTGCTGGCGGTGGGGGAGAGCCAGTCTGAGCTGTCAGACTCGGAGGTGGCCAGGGAGCAGGTGAGCCAGGGGGAGGAGCTGGCCCGGGAGATCGAGGCCAGGTTTAACACAGTAGTGTGTGGGCCTGGAGGGGTGGTGGGAGGCCTGCACAGGATAGACCTCTTCCAGCCCTTCCTGAAGGAGGTTGTGGAGAAACGCACCATAGTGGAGGCCACACACATGTACGATAATGTAGCAGAGGCCTGCACCACTGAGAGCATGAGCCCGGCCCGCTGCAATTCCCCCAGCCCCATCAACACCCTGCTAGACTCTGAGGAGGATGTGGAGCCCTCGCCACCCTACCCTGATGGTACCCTCACCTCCCACCTGGGGGGCTACAAGCTCCCTGACCTGGAGTCCAGCGACGCCTTCTCAGTCATCTCCGAGATCAGCACCTTTGAGAGCAAGCTCAACAACAAGGTGCCCCCCCAGGTGCGGCCCAAGCCTACCGTTCGGAAAGTCAACCTGGGGCCCTACATGGACCAGCAAGGGACCAACCGGCGCTCCTTACCCCCTGCTGTCACCTGGGCACCGGGCAGCGACGGAGGCTACGATCCCTCGGACTACGCAGAGCCCATGGATGCCGTGACCAAACAACGGCCCACGGAGGAAGAGAGCATCTACTCTGTGCCCCACGACAGCACACAGGGCAAGATCATCACCATCCGCAATGCCAACAAGCATTCTAACGGCGGGGGCAATGGCTCGGATAGCGAGGCTGACAGCAGCTCCCTGGAGCGGAGGCGGAAGATGTCTGCTCTGGGGGTGAAGCCACGGCTGTACCGCGACCACTCTAAACGCCTGGGCAAGTTCAGCAGCTTCCGCACAAGCTTCTCTATCGGCAGCGATGACGAGCTGGGGCCGCCCAAGGCACCAGAGGAGCTGGGCGGGGCGCACAAGGGGGACAACTCTATTAACGAAGAGGGCGAAGACCCCAAGAGGAGGAACATCCTCAGGAGCCTGCGCAGAAACACCAAGGTATGTGCCCCAGGGTGGGTGGGTGGGTGGTTGTGTGTATGTTTGTGTATGTTCATCAATAACGTCCCATCAGATTGCATACTTTGTTTTTATTATTCATACAGGTCACATATTGAATATAGAGAAAGAGAAAAACATTAATTGAGATTTCCCCCTAAGATTTACTTAATATACTATCTCTGTTAAGCTATTATAGACTACTTAATGAGTTTCATCTGTTTATTTGTGTTTTGTCTTCACTCTACCACCTTTATCAAAGTTACTTAGCAACAGTGTTCCTTATTGCACTGTTCAGTGTTTATTGGTGTGTCTATTTCCTCACCTGTGTGAGTGTATGAGCTCTTGCTCAGAATTATTTGTTGCCAAAAGGGAGGCTTCTGTGCTTGTCTTCATTACTTCTCATTTCTGTGTTGTCTTTCTGCTCACCGGAGCCCATCTTATTTGAGTCTGACATGCTGTAGAGGGTCTATGTCTAGGTTTCCTATCAGGCTCTTTAAATCAGACCTGCCTTCTCTCACTCTGTGGTCCTACTTTTCTGCTGCTCCGCTGGAGTCCTCCAAACTAGCCCAATCATGGGCTGAAGCAGAGAGAAACTTCAGCTATTGAACTCATCCAGCTCAGGAGAAACTTTAATGAATAGGGAGCATAGTGTATGTTCAGGCTATGGCTAGTTGTGTTTGTCAATGTTTATGTGTGCGCACTGACAAAATTCTCACATTTTAACCCATGCTTACATAGCTCATTATAATTTGACACAAAATTCACTGGTCCCCCCTCCACACTGTCTCTCTGTACAGCAGTTATGTTTTATCCTGGATTAAAGCATCCCTAGCTCTAACCCACTCACTCATCCCAAATTATAAACCTGTTACTGCTACAGCCCTAGCTGCAGTCCCATAGGCTGGCTAGTTGTTAAAACATTATCTTCGGTAAGTAGATATGTGCAGAGTAGACCCAACGGGTTTATGACATGCTCCGTTCAGAGGTGGGCTGTGTGTCTAATCCGGAGAGTTCCCTGTTGCATCAGTGCGTGAAGTCAGACCTTCCCTAAGAGCGTGATAGGCTGCAGTCTCACTGAATAAATTGAATAGAGAGTGATTGGCAGCCGAGTGGTCCAACTGTGCGGCATGTTTTCAGTAGTGCTCTAGTGCTGCAGCAAAACATTCTCCTTCCCTGACTCTCCCTCTCTTTACCTCCCTGCTGATGAAGAGGGATAATGTGAATATAGGATCATACATGGGCATCGGCATCACTCTGCCCTCCCTCCCTCTCTTGCACACTCTGCACCCTCCCTCCCTCCCTCAGACACTCTGCAGTGAAGCATTTGACCCAACACCGTCAGTCTTATCTGCCTGCCATAGTTCCCATTCACACAGAAAGGCTGACACATAAGTACCACCTAAGTGGGAGCGAAGGCAGTGTATATGATTAGACTGGCTGGGAGAGAGACACAAACCACCCTGTCGCTGTGTCTGCCTGCCTGGCTGCCTGGCTGTGTGTGGGTGATCATTACCATGGGTGTCAGTAGGGAGGACAGGTGATTTATGTTTTCACACAGTGGTGATGTCCCTCTACTCCATAAACTATATGACTGTTTTTTTTTTTTTAATCCTGAATGATGCTCCGTAACATCACAAATCTAGAGATAATTAGTTGGCCGAATCAGTATAGAGGGAGCTTTAATTTAACCACCCAAAGCAAATAAAACTAGCTACTCCCCATACTACAGAGCACAGCCTTAGGGCTGATCTGTGGCCTGTGCCCCCGCTCCACTTACATTAGAGCCTTTATTACTTAATGGGAGCCATAACAAGGTCATCGGGTTTCCAGATCAGCTGTTTCTCTATTGATGAGGGTCACTATAGAACCAGCTGTAGCCTTGCATCCCCTTAGGGCACCGCACATTTGAGTCATTATAATCAACAGAGAGAGTCCCTGTAAGTCTAACCTGAGGTCAGAGTAGAACCAGCCAGTCCTGTCTCTTTGTCTGCCTGGCCGCCGTTAGACCTCAGTAGTGAGTACACAGTGGAAACTAACTAACCCTCTCTCCCTGTTCAAATACATTCACCTCAGGCTGTGGCTGGCTGACTTGGCAGAGGGCTCTCTCTCCCTTGTTCTTTCAATTCTGTCTCTCTCGCTCTCTCTCTCGCTCTCTGTCTCTCCACCGAAACGCCAGAAATGTTTCCTTTTCCTCTATCTGCTCCTGCAGCCTTTTTAAAACCTCCTCAGCCGACAAGTGGAATATTTTAAATTCCTGCATCACCCAGTTCCATTCTAATACGCTGCTAGCACTGCACAGACAGAGAGTGAAAGAGAGGGAGAACCCTGGTCTCTTGTCTTTATTAAGGATGTGTTTTGTTTTCCTTGTGTGGTAGAGGTCTGTTGTCTTCTCAGCGCTTGCCACATCCTGTAGAAAAAAAATGCAGGAGAGACGGTGTGCTAATCGCTGATAGGAAACAAATACAAGGTAGCTCACTAGTCTCAGGTTCCAAATGCGCACATGACACTACTAATTCAACGCCCCCCCCTGACATCCATGACATGTTTCACATTTTGTTACGTTACAGCCTTATTCTAAAATGGATTAAATAGTTTTTTTCCCTCATCAATCTACACACAATTTTTCATAACAATTTTTTTTGCAAATTTATATCAATAGACATTTTAACATAAGTAATTCACACCCTTTACTCAGTACTTTTTGGATGGGGATCTCCAGAAATGTTCGATCTGGTTCAAGTCCGGGCACTGGCTGGGCCACTCAAGGACATTCAGAGACTTGTCCCGAAGCCACTCCTGCATTGTCTTGGCTGTGTGCTTAGGGTCATTGTCCTGTTGGTGGGTGAACCTTCGTGCTCTGGAGCAGGTTTTCATCAAGGATCTCTCTGTACTTTGCTCCATTCATTTTTGCCTTGATCCTGACTAGTCTCCCAGTCTCTGCCGCTGAAAAACATTCCCACAGCATGATGTTGTCACCCATGCTTTACCGTAGGGATGGTGCCAGGTTTCCTCCAGACGTGACGCTTGGCATTCAGGCCAAAGAGTTAAATCTTGGTTTAATCAGACCAGGGAATCTTGTTTCTCATGGTCTGAGAGTCTTTAGGTGTATTTTGGCAAACTCCAAGCCTGCTGTCATGTGCCTTTTACTGAGGAGTGGCTTCCATCTGGCCACTCTACCATTAAGGCCTGATTTGGTGGATGGTTGTCCTTCTGGAAGGTTCTCCCATCTCCACAGAGGAACTCTAGAGCTCTAGGAAGATTCTTGTTGGGGGGGGGGGGGGTGACAGCACTACTAGACTCCCAGGCCTCTCGGGCCAGCAACACATTCCCACTAAACACCATTTAGAAAATTGAAAAGAAAACAGAGGTGAAAAGTGGAATGGAGATGTGTATCACACATACACAGCTCGAGACAGGAATGTATGATTCTTATCAGCTTAGAAGAATCTGCTGCAAGTGTGAGTATGTGGGTTGTGTTGTGTTGTGTTGGTTGATACAGTAGATGCCCATGTTAAGAATGAAAGTATGGTAATGTGTGTGTTAAAATTGTGTCCATATCTATGGTCTAAATATCAATCCACGTCTCGGGTTGATGATGAACAGAAATTTAAAACACAGCTCTCCTCGTTCTCATCTCTCTCAGAAACCGCGGCCCAAGCCCAGGCATTCCATATCCAAAGTAGAAAGCAACTACTTTGGCGTGCCATTGACCAACGTGGTGACACCTGACCGACCCATTCCGCTCTTCATCGACAAGTGCATCCGATATATTGAGGCAACAGGTAAGCTACACACGTATTACACAGAGGCTGCATTGTTGTTTTGAATGGATGCTATTGATTACTGAGGCTAGTGAGAAGATCAATACAGTGGCATATAGAGGGAGTAGGTGGCTTTATTGATTTAATCCGGTACTGTCACAAGTCACAAGCAGTTTCTGACCTCAATATCAACAAGGTCTCTCTCTCTTTTCTCTCTCTCTCTCTTTTCTCTCTCTCTCTCTCTCTCTCTCTCTCTCTCTTTTCTCTCTCTCTCTCTCTCTCTCTCTCTCTCTCTCTCTCTCTCTAAATCAAAGCTGTGCCTTTTCCTGTGATAAGAGAGCTGGATGTCTCTCTTTTCCCCTCTGCTTCTCTCTCTGTTGGAGTTTTCTGCTGTTCGTGTTTGCCTGTGGCGCTGTAGGTGGCCTTAGTGACAGTCAGCAGCAAAACCTCTGTGTTGTGTTGGAGACCTCCTGGTAGCAGTGTTCGTGGTTCTGTGTGGTCTGAATTGGTTATGTAAAAGGTTATGTAAATGGGAGAGTTTTATGCAGTGCTTCTGGGTTAGTGCGTGTTTGCGTGTGTGCACATGCACGTTCACATTGATGTGTGAGAGAGTTTGACAGTGTGTGTTCGTGTGTGTGGAGCAGGTTAACCTGGCACAGGCTCCTTGACTGTTGTCGCTCTGTCTCTGTCTGTCTGTCTCTCTCTGTGTGTGTGTGTGTCTCTCTCTTGCTCTGTGTCTCTCTCTCTGTCTCCCTATGGAAACAGGTGCACAGATGAGCCTGTGCGCAGTTAACCCTGCTGCCACATTCTGCCCTAATGCCCCTTAAGCTACCTCACTGCCCTGGGCCCACAAGGGGCATGTCGCTCAGCCTAACACCAGCTGTTACTCAAGCACCCTAGGAGACTAACGTGCGTGTGTGCGTGCGTGCGTCTCGGGAAGGTGGTTGAAGTGACGGGTCTGAATACACAGGGGCATTATTATATGGAACACCTTTGATACTCAAGCAGAAAAATTATTCCATGATGCAAATGAGAGCATTCAGTGTAGAACGCTCAATTGAGATCACAGTATCCTACATGCTGTTGTGTTTGTGTGTGGATGGCATTGCAATGACATTATTTATTTACATTTTTGGCAGTGCATTCCTGGGCAATCTCTTGTCTGATTAAACCATTCCCACACACAGAATAAAGTCAGACGCCTCTGTGCTGCTATGTGTGGGTAAAGGGGGCAGAGATACGAACTTGAGTCAGGGCAGTGAGGCTCTCGCTGCCGCCCTCGCCCACCTGAGTGCATTTAGCTACCACAAGGGGGCAGAGTGTAGTGGCACACACCACCTCCTTGGTTTCCCTCCTGCCTGCCTCGCTCTCTCTCTCTGCCTCGCTCTCTCTCTCTGCCTCGCTCTCTCCTGCCTCGCTCTCTCCTGCCTCGCTCTCTCTGCCTCTCGCTCTCTCTGCCTCCCTCTTTCTCTCTGCCTCTCTCTCTGCCTCTCTCTCTCTCTCTGCCTCTCTTTTGCAATCTCTCTCTACCTCTCTCGGTCTCTCTCTGTTGCTCTCCCTCTCTCTCTCACACTCTCTCTCTTGCTCTCCCTCTTTCCTCTTGCTCTATGTCTCTCTGCCTCTCTCTCAAATGTCATATTATGTCTATTTACAATGTTGTAATGATGTACAAAATGGAAAATAAGTAAACATATAGGTTGTATTTACAATTGTGTTTGTTCTTCTCTGGTTGCCCTTTTTGTTGTGGCAACAGGCCACAAATCTTGCTGCTGTAGCCACCCTTTGCCTTGATGACAGCTTTGCACACTATTTGCATTCTCTCAACCAGATTCACCTGGAATGCTTTTCCATCAGTCTTGAAGGAGTTCCCACATATGCTGAGCATTTGTTGGCTGCATTTACTTCACTGCGGTCCGACTCATCCCAAACATCTAAATTTAGTTGAGGTTGGAACCAAAAATCTCAAATTTGGACTCCAGACCAAAGGACAAATTTCCACCGGTCTAATGTCCATTGCTCGTGTTTCTTGGCCCAAGCAAGTCTCTTCTTATTATTGGTGACCTTTAGTAGTGGTTTCTTTACAGCAATTCAACCATGAAGGCCTGATTCGCACAGTCTCTAGTTGATGTTGAGATGTGTCTGTTACTCTGTGAAACATTTATTTAGGCTGCAATCTGAGTCTGGTAACTCTAATGAACTTATCCTCTGCAGCAGAGGTATTTCTTGGTCTTCCATACCTGTGGCGGTCCTCATGAAGCTGGTTGAGAGAATGCCATGAGTGTGCAAAGCTGTCATCAAGGCAAAGGGTGGCTACTCATGTAGTAACCAAACTTTTTTGGTTACTACATGATTCCATATGTGTTATGTCATTGTTTTGATATCTTCACTTTTATTCTATTGTGAAAAACTGAGTTTAAATGTATTTGGCTAAGGCGTATGTAAACTAACGACTTCAACTGTATGTCATATAAAATATATTCACCCCACCCAGTATTGTAATCAAAACATACCAGAAAGCATGTAGTCCTTGGCTCAGACAGTGTAGTAGTGTGGGCTCAATAGCATCTCATTAGTGTGCAAGATCTTGAGAATCAGCTGCATTGTGCATGCAGTGGATTGCTATTTTTTGAATTGGAAATAGTTTAACCAAAATATGCCACAAGACCTAGAATTGCCTTGTGTATCCCACAAAAAAGGTTCAATATTATAAGCTAACTTTTTTGATGAATTTAAACAAAATTCCAGGGCTTAACTTCCCATGGAAATGTACTGGAAAGTTTCCGACCTTTTGCAACCCTATTGGCATGACGTAACAATGTACATATTACCAAAGTTTACTTTGCATATTTGCAATATTAACATAATTTAAATAATAATAATCAATAGTGTCAACAGGACAACAGTAACAACAATAACCAAGGGTCAAAATAACCATATGTTGAACAATAACAATAAGAATAGAGGACATGTGCAGTTTGGTTGGTCTGTCAGACACTGTCCCTCATCTTATGGCAGGCAGCAATGTAGTGTCCTGTCCTCCTCCAACAGGACGGGTAGCCTCTCCTCATCAGAGAGGTCTTTGAAACCTTGAATAAGGGGTTTCAAATTTGGGGAAATTACACTCTCTAATTGTTTTATATTTTTGACATTTTGTCAGGAAATGCAGCTCTGTCTCAGGTTCTGCTGTGCTGCAGTGGTTGCACAGCCTTTCCTCTACAGGGAGCCTGGTTTTCCTGTGTCTACCCTTCTCAATGACAAGGCTGTGTTCACTGAACCTGTACTTTGTCAAGGTTTTTCTGAGGTTTTGATCATTAACCATGGTCAAATAGTTAGCCACGGTGTACTGTCGGTTTAAGGCCAGATAGCACTGCATTTTGCTTTGTGCTTGTGTTCCCAGATAAGTCATGTAGTTTTGTTTTGATTGTGTTGTAATTTGGTTTATACTGATTGATTGAATGTTCTGGTCCTGAGGCTTCAGTGTGTTAGTAGAACAGGTTTGCGAAAGCCCCAGGACCAGTTCTCTCTCTGTCTCTCTCTCTCTCTCTCCCACTCTCTCTTGCTCTCTGTCCTCCCTGTTTCTCTCTCCTGTGTGATGCGAATGTCCCTGTCTCTGTCTGTGTTCAGAGGCAGTGGGATAGTGGTAATTTTCTGTCCGATAGCTCCCTCCTTCAGATCAATATCACAGAGCAGGAAATTAGAACAACCTGTGGGCTCAGCACAGCTCTCACTATGGAGTCAGTACACACACACATTAATAAATAAAGGCATGCACAAAAATATGCACACACACACAAACACGCTCAGATGGTGACAGACGCTTTACATGAGAAACACTTCTCACTCTAAAACACACAGTCCAACTCACGTAAATGTGCTGTCAAGTTTTATAAGTCACAGAGGCTATTTAAGGATGTTGTTGCCAATGTGACATTCAATGGTGTTAGTGTCCAGAGCTTGTTAATTAAACCAAACCAACATGTTCACTAAAATGATCTACAGTGTTTCTTAACTTATTACGGCAGTGTACTGTAATATTATTTCTGTAAAAATAAACGTAGTCAGGGGTCAGACATGCGTTTGTGTGTGTGCGGGTGTACATGTGTCTCTGTGTATGTGCAGGTGTGCCTGTGTTTCCCTTGTGTACCCCTCTTTTGTTGAGAATGACAGAGGAGAGGCAGAGGATGACCCTACGACTGTGACTCTAAACGTGTCCATGGCATTAGGAGGATAAGTGACGTTATGGAGCAGACCTACGTCCTTCCCTTCTCCCTCACTCTATATCAAAAATACATACCCACCCTACTGTATTGTCTGAGCTGCCCACTGCTCTCCTACACACATCCTCTCTTATCCTTCCTCCACCCCATGCTCTCTCCACCCCCACTGTCCTCCCTCTCTTTACCTTCATCCCTTTCACACCTTTGCTACTGTTAGTCCCTGTTGATTCCCCGTACTCTTTTCCTTTTCCCCGTACTCTTTTTTTCCTTTTGCATTTCCTCCTTTTTGTTCTCCCACTTCTTTTCCTCTGTTCTTACTTTCTCTCTCTCTCTTCGACCGTCTCTTTCTCTCTCTCTCTCTCTCTCTCTCTCCATCCCTTCCACAGTATCCATACGGAGTAATGTTTCTGTTGCCACTCAGTGTGTTCTGTGTTCTCCTTGTGGGGATTGAGATAATGAATGCGTGTTAGCATGCATGGGCACGTCTCCTCGTTCTAGCGAGCTCCATAGCGACGTAAAGGGCAGCAGTCAGTGATAGCGTATTTCCGTGGTGGTCTATGAAAACGGCTGCTTGTTGCCGCCGGCAACGGGACCCTGAGACATATGCCACATCTGGGCTGAGGATCAGTCTGACCCTTGTCAGAGAAGTTGTGCCAATGCGCCTCCGGAAGTCAACTCCGGAGCCAACTGCCACTCTCTCTCTCTCTCTGTCTGTCTGTCCTGTCTGTCCTGTCTGTCCTGTCTGTCTGTCTGTCGGTCGTGTCATTGTAATGATAAATGAGTGTTCGGAAGCGAGAGAGAGAGCCGTTCACACATTCTCATAAGTTTAATGCTTATCGTGTATGTGTGTGTTTGGGACATCACTTAATGGTGTCGATGATATACTGTAGATGGAAGAAAACTGGGATGAGGGTGAGATGAGGGTAAGAAATTGTAATGATAAGATGGTATAGTCCTGTAGAAGCAGGAGATGATCGCTCAGACAGGATGTAGACGACCTGTACACAGGAAGTGCTAGTCTTTGATTTGGCCCGGTCACTGCAGAGGAAAGAAAACTGGTCCAGAGCTATGATGGAAGTTAACCTCTACATCATGCTCTCTAACCTCTGCTTTTCCACTACCATCCTCCCTCTGTCTACATCTCTCTCCCCCTTCCTCCCCTGTCCTTGTTACCTCACTCTGGCTCTGTAGGGTAATAGCGTGAAGGTAGCAAGCCAGAGTAGGGCTGTGGCGGTCATTACATTTTGTCAGCCGGTGATTGTCATACACCATAACAATAAATCCATTATTTACTAAAGAAACATGAAGAAAATGTAGTCTATTTCAGAAAAACAGAATAGCATATTCTGAGTGTTCGTTATGTTAGGCCCTGATCTGGCTATGCCATATGGCTGTGGGCTACACTGGTTCATTTAGCAGACAAGATTTCCTTTTAATTTCCGTGGCATTATTTTATAGTAAGAATAATACAATTGAACATAGCTGAGTAAAATAGAAAGGATATTTTTCCCCAAACGATTTCCAAAGGAGTGCGCACATGCGGCTATTCTGTTTTGAGTGGTTAACAAAGAAACAGGTCCTTCTATAAGCTTCATTTAGTTATTTTTGCAACTTTAGTTGAGATCCAAACTAAGCTACAGTGCATTCGGAAAGTACATTTTGTCACGTTACAGCCTCATCAATCTACACATTTTTTTTTTTTTTTAAATACATACCTTATTTACATAAGTATTCAGACCCTTTGCTATGAGACTCGAAATTGAGCTCAGGTGCATCCTGTTTCCATTAATTATCCTTCTACAACTTGATTGGAGTCCACCTGTAGTAAATTAAATTGATTGGACATGATTTGGAAAGGCACACACCTGTCTATATAAGGTCCCACAGTTTATAGTACATGAGGTATTGTCCGTAGAGCTCCGAGACAGGATTGTGTCGAGGCACAGGTCTGGGGAAGGGTACTAAAAAATGTCTGAAGCATTGAAGGTCCCCAAGAACACAGTGACCTCCATCATTCTTAAATGGATGAAGTTTGAAGCCACCAAGACTCTTCCTAGAGCTGGCCATCCGGCCAAACTGAGCAATCGGGAGAGAAGGGCCTTGGTCAGGGATGTGGCCAAGAACCTGATGGTTAATCTGACAGAGCTTCAGAGTTCCTCTGTGGAGATGGGAGAACCTTCCAGAAGGACAACCATCTCTGCAGCACTCCACCAATCAGGCCTTTATGGTAGAGTGGCCAGATGGAAGCCACTCCTCAGAAAAAGGTACATGCCACTTGGTGTTTGCCAAAATGCACCTAAAGGACTCTGGTCTGATGAAAGACTCTTTGGACTGAATGCCAAGCGTCACGTCTGGAGGAAACCTAGCACCATCCTTACGGTGAAGCATGGTGGTGGCAGCCTCATGCTGTGGGTATGTTTTTCAGCGGAAGGGACTGGGAGACTAGTCAGGATTGAGGGAAAGATGAACGGCGCAAAGTACAGAGGTCCTTGATGAAAACCTGCTCCAGAGTGCTCAGGACCTCAGACTGGGATGAAGGTTCAGCTTCCAACAGGATAAGGACCCTAAGCACACAGCCAAGACAACGCAAGAATGGCTTCAGGACAAGTCTCTGAATGTCCTTGAGTGGCCCACCCGGAGCCCGGACTTGAACCCGATCGAACATTTCTGGAGGGACCTAAATATAGCTGGCTAGCAATGCTCCCCATCCAACCTGACAGAGTTGAGAGGATCTACAGAGAAGAATGGGAGAAACTCCTCAAATACAGGTGTGCCAAGCTTGTAGCGTCAACAAAATGTGAAAAAAGTCAAGGGGTCTGAATACTTTCCGAATACACTGTATATGTTTTGATTTGTAATACCTTCTAAGGCTGCATGATGCAACTTTTTTAAGTCGCATGAAAGGCATGCACTCTGCTCTGTTTCTTGCGCAGGCTGCACACACTTCATCAGTCTCTCATTCACAATTTGACAAGCACTTGATAATATTCTCACCCATCAGACTATTCTCAGTTTAAACTGGTCTTTACATACACTCACCGGCCACTTCATTAGCTAGTACCGGGTTGGACCCCCTTTTGCCTTCAGAACTGCTTTAATTCTTTGTGGCATAGATTCAACAAGGTGCTGGAAACATTCCTCAGAGATTTTGGTCCATGTTGACATTATAGCATCACGCAGTTGCTGCAGATTTGTGGGCTGCACATCCATTCCACCACATCCCAAAGGTGCTCTATTGGATTGAGATCTGGTGACTGTGGAGGCCATTTGAGTACAGTGAACTCATTGTCATGTTCAAGAAACCAGTTTGAGATGATGTGAGCTTTGTGACATGATGCGTTATTCTGCTGAAAGTAGCCATTAGAAGATACACTGTGGTCATAAAGGGATGGACATGGTCAGCAACAATACTCAGGTAGGCTGTGGTGTTTAAACAATGCCCAATTGGTACTAAGGGGCCCAAAGTGTGCCAAGAAAATATACCCCACACCATTACACCACCACCACCAGCCTGAACCATTGATACTAGGCAGGATGGATCCATGCTTTCATGTTGTTTACGCCAAATTCTGACCCTACCATCTGAATGTCGCAGCAGAAATCGGGACTCATCAGACCAGGCAACGTTTTTCCAATCTTCTATTGTCCAATGTTGGTGGGCCCGTGCAAATTGTAGCCTCAGTTTCCGGTTCTTAGCTGACAGGAGTGGCACCCGGTGTGGTCTTCTGCTGCTGTAGGCTGATTGGCTGATTTAGATATTTGTGTTAATGAGCAGTTGAAAAGGTGTACCTAATGAAGTGATTGGTGAGTGAATAGCCTACCAATATATCAAATCAAATGTATTTATAACGCCCTTTTTTAAATCACAAAATTCTTATACAGAAATCCAGCCTTAAACCCCAAAGAGCAAGCAATGCAGATGTAGAAACACGGTGGCTAGGAAAAACTCCCTAGAAATTCAGGGACCTAGGCAGAAACCTAGAGAGGAACCAGGCTCTGAGGGGTGGCCAGTCCTTTTCTGGCTGTGCCGGGTAGAGATTATAAGAGACATTTCGATTAAGGCCAGATCCTTCTTCAAGATTTGATCAAACGTTCATAGGTGACCAGCAGGGTCTAATCACAGTGGTTGTAGAGGGTGCAACAGGTCAGTACCTCAGGAGTAAATGTCAGTTGGCTTTTCATAGCAACGCATTGAGGTTGACACAGCAGGGGAGGATGAGGAGGGAGAGGAGGAGGAGAGAGTGTAAAACAGCAGGTCTGGGAAAAGGTAGCACGTTCGGTGAACAGCCTCAATTCTCCAGGGCAGAACAGCCTCAATTCTCCAGGGCATGGGCTCTGCATCAAGTTTGCTGGATGCCCTTTGGGTCGTGGACAATTCTTGATACATACTGGAAACTTTTGAGCATGAAAAATCCAGCAGTGTTGCAGTTCTTGACACAAGGCACCTACTACCATACCCTGTTCAAAGGCACTCAAATATTTTGTGCCTTGCCCATTCAACTTCTGAATGGCACACACACAATCCATGTCTCAATTGTCCCAAGGCATAAATACCTTCTCTCATTCATCTACATTGATTGAAGTGGATTTAAGTGACATCAATAAGTGATCATAGCTTTTTCTGGTCAGTCTATGTCATGGAAAGAGCAGGTGTTCTTAATGTTTTCTATGCTCAGTGTATATGTGGAATAATGTTTTATTTACAATGGCCCACAAAATAAAAACATCATCCATAGCCTGCACTCGAATAGCAAATGGAGGTTATGCTACATTGGTTGTAAAGCAGATTGATGTGCTTCATTTTAGGATTTAGCAATAAATATAGCTGCACGAGAAAGTTCGGATTTTCTTATAAGAACATGTTTCATTGGGCTCTCTGTAGGCTATGGGCTCTCCAAAAGTGTTCCAGGGGTCCTAGACATATAGATTACATTTGGATATATTTGGCCACTATAGTGATACAAACCTTAACAAAACATATAGGCCAATGGGCTAGGCTACATGATGTATGTGACTATGATTTGAAAAAGTCGCAAAAATAAGGCATGCACTGTTTCTTGCCTTAGACTGCACACGCTGGGCATCAGTCTTTAGTGATAATATTCTCACCCAACCGACTATTCTCAATATAGTTTTATCTTTCGTACACTAAATCATTTCTGTGTTAATTAGTTTTGATTTAGAATGGGCCATTATCATACACCTGTCGGAACAGGGGCTTTGGAAAAAAAGACATGTCATCCGTATGCACTGTACGTTTTTCCCACAGTTCATTTTCAAGCCAGCCAGGTAGGCTACTCCGGTTGTAAAGCGAAACAATGTGCTTATTAATAGGAAAGTTTAGAAATAAATACAGTAGGCCTAGCCTTTAGAAAGCTGATGGGATCCTCTTCTTTTTAATAAAAGCCATCAACTCCGTTTTCTCACATAATTGCATAGCATAGCCAATAGGGCTTATAGGAACACATATTGTATTCCATGCATCAACGGCTCTCGCTGCGCAACAGGTGATCCTATTCTGCTCAAACTCTGAATGCCAGGGCTCTCATGAAATGTTTGATTGATTTCCGATTGCATTTGCATTGAAATGGGAGTGATTAGAGGGACAATAGAGCGTGGAGTACCAGGCCATTAGCGACAGGCCATTAGCGACTGACCGTTAGCAAGTTTGGCTACTAATGTCCATCAGCGGCATCAGAGCACAGTTTTGGAGAAGACTAGGTACCGTGACTCAACGGCCACATGGAATTGACTCTGTTCATGCCTCGTGACTGCTGGTGTGGCGGTAATATGGTAACCATAACAGCCCTACGCCAGGGTCGTGGGTTCGGTTCCTGCCGGGGCCACTAATGCGAAAGTGTTGGCACTCACTGTTGTAAGTCGTTTGGATAAAAGCCTCTGCTAAATAGCATTAGCATGTATTATTATATAGTATGTATCTTCCTCCTCTCCTCCTTTTGCTATTCTCTTCTCTTTCTCTCTCCCACCACTCACTCCTCACTCCATGTCTCCCCTCCACTTCCCTCTGTCTCCCTCCTCCCCTCTCCCCCTCTATCTCTCTCTCCCTACCTTGTTCCCTTGGAGTCTGGCTAGAAAAGCTTTTGTGGATAATTGATCGGCAGAAGGAGGGGATCGATGCCGCTTGTCTTGACTCAGAGCCTCATTTCCTACCGCCTCTCCCTGTCTCGGGATTTGTCTTTGTCTCGCTCTCACTCTCTCTCTCACTCACTCTTTCTCACTCTTTCACTGTGTCTGTCTGTCTCTGTCTCTGTCTGTCTGTCCACACCCTTGTCCTCTCTATGTGTGTGGTAAAGGCATGGATTGCAGAGGAGAGGATGATAAGCAAAGAGAGGAGGAGAAAGAGATTGATGATAAACAAATAGGACCAGAGTTCATGAAGTCATTTTTATGGATCTTGAACTATAGTAGCCCCAGTAGGACACAAAGCACCGGAGCACTTTCTGCAAGCCTGCACTGGTGCTTTATGAGTTTCATTGATAGTGCTTATGATCTGTCTCGGTGGGGGGACACAAGGCCAGGCCACTAATAGTCTCCACTGTGTCTGCTGTTTCATTACTACACAATCTCTGCATAGAACACTGCTTCTAACAGCACTCTGTATTGGAAGTCCTTACGCAGAGGCTATAGGAGGACTTGTGTTGTTATTGATGTCTGGGAGTGTGTGCTCTGATTGTGAGTTGGATTGATGAAAAATGTAATGTTGTAAGCATCAGGTGGATAAAGTGCAATGAATCTCTCTTTTCTCTCTCTGTCTCTCAGGTATCACTACTGAAGGGATCTACAGGGTGAGTGGGAACAAGTCAGAGATGGAGAGCATGCAGAGGCAGTTTGACCAGGGTGAGTCACTAGAACCTCTCTTTTGACATCCAATACAACACACACACACATGCCTCAACAATATGAATTGTCAACAATATGCTACAATAAATAATCAGTTTATTAGGTATACCACCCCGTTCACGAAAATGGTTCTCCCCTACAGACAGTGAATCACGTGGACGTGGCTTGCTATATAAAGCAGGCAAAGAGGCATTGAGGCAGTCAGCTGTTCGATTAAATGTTAGAATGGGCAAAACGAGTGACATAAGTGACTTTGAGTGTGGTATGATCATCTTTGCCAGGCACGCTGGTTCCAGTATCTCAGAAACGGCCAGCCTGGGCCAGCCTGGGCTTTTCATGCATTAGTGTCTAGGGCAGGTTTTCCCAAACTCGGTCCTCGAGACCCCAAGGCACGTTTAGTTTTTTTCCCCTAGCACTACACAGCTGATTCAAATAATCAACTAATCATCAAGCTTTGATAATTTGAATCAGCTGTGTAGCGTTAGGGCAAAAAGCATAAAATGCACCCCTGCACGCTGGTCTAGGGTTTACCAAGAATGGTGCGAAAAAACTAAACAAAAAACATCCAGTCAGCGGCAGTCCTGAAAACAGAAAACAACTTGTTGATGAGAGGTCAAAGGAGAATGGCAAGAATTGTGCAAGCTAACAGGCGGGACAGAGGCAAATAACGGCGCGGTACAACAGTGGTGTGTAGAGCAGCATTTAGTAAACACACAACTCGTTAGTCCTTGTCACTGATGGGCTATTGCAGCAGACGACCACACCGGGTTCCACTCCTATCAGCTAAAAACAACAAGAAGCAGCAGCTCCAGTGGGCACGTGATCACCAACACTGGACGATTGAAAAGTGGAAAAACACTGTCTAGTCCTGTTGCATCATGCTGATGGCAGAGTCAGGATTTGGCGTTAGCAGCATCAGTCCAAGGCCCCATCCTGGTGTAATGGTGTGGGGAATGTTTTCCTGGCACACGTTAGGTACCTTTGATACCAATTGAACAACGTTTCCATGCCCCAAAGAATTCAGGCTGTTCTGGAGACTTGATGGGTGTACCTAGTACACTGGCCACTGAGTGTAATTATTGTAGAGTTGTCAGACTCCATGCCACCCGTAGTCGGTGCCTACATGTACACATACTGACCTACACACAAACTCACCAATACACAGAAACACACTCACATACCTAGGCACAAACAGGCCACAGAGGTGCAATGTTAGTGTGTTGTATCTATCCAGAAGCCTGTTGTCCAATGGATTCACCTAATTAACCTGGGAGCATCTGTAGCATTGATCTACAGGAAGGATAGGAATTCCTCACACCATAGCGTAGCTTGTGTGTGTGTGTGTGTCCATGCGTATGTGTGGTGTGGGCTGTTAATTACCTCCAGATTGGTTTGGTTAATGAAGCATGCTCGCTGGTATATACCACTGCACATTGGTGTGTGTGTGTGTGTGTGTGTGTGTGTGTGTGTGTGTGTGTGTGTGTGTGTGTGTGTGTGTGTGTGTGTGTGTGTGTGTGTGTGTGTGTGTGTGTGAATCCAGCTGAGGTAATCAGAAGCGAAGTCCTGTGTCCAATCGATCAGGACCTTAGACCAAGGTGACAATACAATTACGCCTAAAATTACAGCATAGGTAGACCATAGCCACAAATCAGCTATCACCTAGCTACCCCTTACAGCACAAGTAACCACCCATAGCGATAGAACCACACACCTGTTGTGTTGGAGGGCCCTAAAGCCCGTTTCAGATACAACCGACGATACTGCTTAATGTAGTTTAAGAATTACGTTTTCTTAACCGTCTAGTTTTAGAACGTCTCATTTCGGCTGTTAGAGTTTAAGGTTCAACATGTCAAATCTTAGCTAAAGACTTGGGATAAGACTGATCCGTTTAGCCAATCAGAGAGCCGTGCGCTGACGCTCAGTGTTTAGCCAAGCAGACTGCTAGCTAGCTATTTTGCTGCTGTTAGCGAGCCCAGCTTGCTGATACTCATCTGACAAGTCAGTATGCCCTGTTTCTGGTAGATGTATTTCATGATACTTGTTTTCTACAACACCGTGCTACAACAAGTGGCGACTTTGTATCAAAGTTGTATCGAGTCATTGATTCACTGTTACATCTCCTCTTGATCTGAATGCTCTGTCTTTAGTCAGCTAAAGACAAAATTCTAAAACGGGCTAGTTTTGTCTCGTCTCTCCTTATGTCTGCTGTTTTATCTGAACCGATCTTTAGGAGCACTGTGATCTGGAGCTCACTCTGAGGCCTGGTCTGAAAACAGGTCTGAACCGGCACTAGGCATTACTGGATGAGAACGGACTTGGGACCAGTGTTATCACTGAAGCTGGTCTGTTATGTACACAACAGGTCCTCTTTTCCTCCACTCTCTCTCTTCCATCTATTTTTCATCTTTCCTTGCTATCCCCTCACCATCGCTATCTGTTCAACTCTCTTCTACTGTCAACCCCATCTCCCTGCCTTTCTCTTCCTCTTCATTTGTCATAGATGGGAGAGAGTAATCAGAGAAGAGTTTTAATAGTCAAATTGTCTTATCCTTCTCTCCTCCCCTCCTTCACCCCCTTCCTTCTCTCACACAACAAGCCTGTGTCAGTGGGTCAGGTATCGCCTGTGAATACTCTTGGTTTTATAGTTTTAATCAGCAGTTTTCTTCTGGTGCTGCTAACCTCGTTCCCACTCTCTCACTTGTGGCCCTTTATACTGAGCTGCCACACTGAATAAGAGAGACTCACTGAGAAGCTGGAGCCAATTGGGTGTAGTTCCTTCTAACGGGATAAGCAGTGTTCTCTAAGATATACAGAACTAAGTTGTGTGGTACTGTTGTGGTTTATTTAATCAGGTATTTTAGTCTATCACCAGGTGGGGTGATACTATAGCAGTAAAACAAATTAGTTTAAGGCAGACTTTTGTGTGTGTCCGCTCGCGATTGTGTGTGTACGTGTGTTTCATATTGTTGTCTCTTGCAGATCATATCCTAAATCAGGTCTCTTCCATGTCTTATTCTAATGAACCCCCCACCCTCTCTCTGTCTCTCCCTCTCCCTCTGTCTCCCTGCTAGACCATAACCTGGACCTGGTAGAGAAGGACTTCACTATCAACACAGTGGCTGGGGCCATGAAGGCCTTCTTCTCTGAGCTGCCTGAACCCCTGGTGCCCTACAGCCATCAGATCGAACTGGTGGAGGCCTTCAGTAAGACATGGGGCTGGGGAGAGGGGACAGAGGGTCTGGGCTGGACTGGGGAGAGGGGGGCTGGGGAAAGAGGTTTGGGGAGAGAGGGTGTGGGGAGAGGGGGGCTGGGGCTGGTGAGAGAATGTATTAGAGTTGTCCTTGCTCAACCTACTTGGTCTCTATGAAGAAACCAGTGCTGTTTAAGATGAGATGAGGAGCATGGCCTTATTTCTATTACAGCATATTGGATGACTGTTATTTATATTCCATTCACCCAGCTCAATGTAACAATGCCACAACATGATACAAAAAATGTCCCTTTACCCATCATGAGGTTGCTACAACCTATGAATGAAAGTTTACAACCTAGGTGCACAGGCCAAGAGAAATGAATGAAATGGTCAACATAGCTACTAGAACTAACTCGTTAGTTACACCGGCAGGCCCCGGTGCTAATAAATTAATAAAACCAAAAGCTGACCTTGACTTGGAAGAGTTCCACTGTTGGATAGCTATAGCCAGCTAGTTAACAGTTTCCCTTTCTGTTTGAGCCGGTTGATTGTGTAGGCTAAACTAGCTAGCTGCATTCACTCGCTAAGTAAGTGAAAGTGAAAAGAAAAATACAAGAAAATATAGCTCTCTCT
Organism: Thymallus thymallus; assembly: GCA_023634145.1. NCBI lineage: Eukaryota > Metazoa > Chordata > Actinopteri > Salmoniformes > Salmonidae > Thymallus > Thymallus thymallus. The sequence continues at coordinate 8,221,089 of CM042378.1, read as the reverse complement.
CTTGCTTCTCCTTCATTTTTGAAGATATTAATTTGTTCAAAACATTTTTTGCAGTGCTAGATAGCTGTAGCTTATGCTTTCAGTACTAGATTAATTCTCTGATCCTTTGATTGGGTGGGCAACATCAGTTCATGATGCAAGAACTCTTATAAGTTGGAGGACGACCTCCGGAAATTGTCATAATTACTGTGCAAGTCTATGGAAGGGGGTGAGAACCACGAGCCTCCTAGGTTTTGTATTGGAAGTAAATGTACCCAGAGGAGGACAGAAAGTAGTTGTCCTATGGCTACACCATGGTGCTACCCTACATAATGCTGCTGAGGATACCGTAGATCTTCATTGCAAATCAATTATTTGGTGACGTGGATATATTTAGTATAGTTTTATCCAAAAAGGATCACATTTCCATAATCACTGAGAATTATGGTCCTCCCCTTCCTCCTCTGAGGAGCCCCCACTGGAAGACACACACACATTTGCTGTAAAGAAAGACAAACAAAATTCATACAGAACGTTAGATTAACAAGTGCACTTCTTTCCTCTCCGGTCTGTCACTCGTTTTGTAATCCGTTGTCGTGGAGATTTAAGGTGTAGCATCGAGGCCCAGAGATTTACCTCTACTCTGAAGGGCGGCCTTCACTCAGTGAGCGGAGTGTGTGTGCGTGCCTGTGTGTGCGAGGCCCGTGAGCCGTGACAAAACCCAGATAAAATCCTGCAGCCTGCAACAGGAGAGACACTACATACACTGTTTAAAGAGTCGTTTACAGGATGGATTGCAGAACTCTGTGTATGACTGCAGAATACATTTACACGACTGGGTTTGAAATGGTGTGTGTGTGTGTGTGTGTGCGTGTGTGTGTGTGTGTGTGTGTGTGTGTGTGTGTGTGTGTGTGTGTGTGTGTGTGTGTGTGTGTGTGTGTGTGAGAGTGAGAGACCATCTGCCTCGCTCACATGGAGACATACAAGACTGGCTGTGTTGGAGTGCTGATATCAGCTTGTCTGACTCACTCCTACCAATGGGCTCAGCACACCCAAAGGTGATGTGTGTGTTCATGTGTGTATGGGTTTATAACTGTGTGTGAGATCACTGCTATGCTCTGTTAAGTCATCGCTGACTCTCAGCTGTGATTTCAGTTTGTGTCAGTGTGTGCCATGCTTCCCCCCTAGCCCTCACTGCATGTGTGTGGCCGTTTTCTGGTTGTGTGTGTGTGTGTGTGTGTGTGCGTGTGTGTGTGCATTCAGGGGCTTTCATTCTTCCTCTCTAACCTCTCCTGTCTCCTGTCGCCGAATCAGAGATCAACGATAGGGATCAGCGGGTTCACGCAATGAAGGACATCCTGCGCCGCTTCCCCAGGGAAAACTACGACGTCTTCAAATACGTCATCAACCACTTGAACAAGTGAGTGGCTAGGCATGCGCTGTGACAGCCATGCTGACTACAGTAACTGTCATCCACCCCGCGACCTTTGACCTGCCACCCTGCCCGCTACACCCCTGGCTCCATTGAGTCAGCTTTAAATTCAGTCAATTGAGTCATAGCACAAACACTGCAGAGTTTAGATTTCTAGATTATGTGACTTTAAGATTTCTTGAACAATTTACATTGTGTTTTCTATCTGTCCCTTCCTCCCTCCCCCAGGGTGAGCCAGAATAACCGTTTGAACCTGATGACCAGTGAGAATCTGTCCATCTGTTTCTGGCCCACTCTGATGCGGCCCGACTTCACCACCATGGATGCCCTGACGGCCACGCGGACCTACCAGACAATCATCGAGTCCTTGATCCACCAGTGTGCTTTCTTCTTCTACAATCAGCCCCTGTCTGACACCTCTAGCGGGCACGCCTCCCCCACCGCCACCCTCTCCTCCCACGGGGGAACCTCGGCCTACTCCTCCTTGGCCTACAACTCTCCTTCCCTCACACCCGCCCCGGCCCCTTACGTTATGCCCGCCACGCCGCCCGTCATCCCACATTACGGGCCGCCCCATACCCATATCCAACAGTCCCCGCCCCACACCCCCCAGTCCCCCATCCAGGCCCTGCTGCCCCCCCTGCACCCCCATCACCCCTCCACGGAACAACACATGCTGTGAGCCAGGGATGGAAGGAAATAGAAAGATTAGTGATGGAGATGGAAAGAGTTTGAGATTCAGAGGGAGGTATGGGGGAAGAACGTAAGTGGAAGACATTTTGAAGGGGTGGTGAGAAATATGGAGGGAAAGAGAGGAGAGTTTGAGAGACAGGGAACGCTAAAGAGGAGATGAGTGGGTAAGTGAGATGCAGTACATATAAGGAAAAACTGTTGGGAGAGGGGGTTATCCAACCCCCATTGCGTTTAAAGATATACAAACACACTACGCAGGGGCGGGGGTGGGAAAGAGGAACTTTTGAGCCACTGTCCTCCCGTACCACTGTAGTCTCTTGACTCTTCTCTCTCTACCACTTCTTCTGCCCCCTTCTCCACTGCCTTAGAGAGTACCTCCCACCTCCCCCTCCCCCTCCAACGCACACAAACACACACTCTGCTGCCCTCCCACTGGAGCCTTGCCCGGACACCCCTGTGTCGCCAGCACCTGTCATTTGGGCTCAGTGAAGGAGCAACACCCGGGAAACACAATATGTCATGTCCCTCCCCAACCATAAGGGACCTCCGAACTGCTGACCGTAGCCAGACAGGGTACCTGTGGGGGAAGTGTGGGAGGAACATGAACTACATGGACCTTCTAGCTGGACTCTAAAACCACTCCCCAGTGCCCCACCTTCCTTACCTCACCATCCCTCACCATGATGGGGCTGTGGATTGCCAGCGACTGCCCTGTCCCCCCAGGTTGATCCTGGGTCCAGGTGGAGGGAGGACCTGACCAGTAGCTTCTCTGCATTTATTTGACCATTGTTACCAGGAAATGGACTAGAGGCAGGCTTCACCTCTCCCCCATGGATTAGCTTCCACTTCAATAGACTTGTTCCTAAACCCCCACCCCTCCGCTTCAGTGTCTGCTACAACCAGAACTAACGCTAAGAACAAAAGTCTCAACTAACTGGATCTGCAGGGAGGCTGGACCACGGAACTTTGGGTGCTCTCACATCCTCTGCATCTTGGAAGAGCTCCTCTATTCCTCTCTCTCTTCTCTGACTTTGATTTAAGAGGATATCTTTACCCCGTTTCTTCCTGATGTTTAATGTTGTTCCACCCTTCCTATCTCTTTCCCCCATATGCTTCCATTTAGATTTTCAAACTGTGGATCAGTTTTGGAGAGTGTTCTGTTGATGACTGACCAATCAGAATGCACTCTCACACAGCAAGTCCCTCCTGTCAGATGTCCATGCTTACTTCTCATTGGCCCTTGTGCTTTCTGTGAAGGGCAGGAATAACTGGCAGGGAGAAGTAGGAGGGATTGGGATTGGGAAGGGGTGGGATTCAGGGATGCACTTTACGGACTCTTAAAAGCATTTAGGCTCTTCGACACGGAATGCCAAGAGGAACAGCCATAACGATTCCCTTAAGGATCCCAGGAGGCATTGGGAAGTGGTGGCAGGGAATTCACTCTTCCTCCTGTTAGCCATGAGGGGTTTGGAAGGCTGGAGAGACATGGGAGCATGACGTGTGTGTGTGTGTGTGTGCGCGCGTGTGAGTGTGCGCGTTTGTGTGTGTCTGCATGCACATGCTTCTAATACGGTAGAGAGCAGGAGAATCGTTAGGGTAGAGCTCTCTGACGTTTATTGAGATTGAGAGACTGCAGAGCACTTTCGGGAGCCTCTTTAGTAAGAAGTGCTACGTAACACTTTCTCACCACGTCTATAATGCGTTGTGAAGTCATGTAACCACCTCTCTGAGAACACACTGTTGCCATCTGATGGACAACATAGTTACTGCAGCTATGACCTCACCCACCACTGCATGGGTGGAACGCCATTACCCCTCCCCCATATTTATCTATTGAATATCAAGTAAAATGGACAGATTTAGCCAAATAGGAATTACTTGTATATAACGTAAATGGAGAGTCTATACTATGAAAGCCATATGAACTGCATTGAGATTAGCCTGTGGATGATGATCATATCTGTTGTTGTTAGGCTGCCAGCACTTTGCTACATATATATACTCTCCAGAGTGTGGTGTTTGATTTTTATGTCAGCTGTCCATGATGCAGGCAGTCCAGGGACTAGTTTAGTGTCCAGCTGTGCTCTACTAGTTGGCAGTAGGTGGTGATGTTTAGTCATGGCTCAGGATAGCTGTTCAGATCCATTCAGCTGAGTATGACCGGGATGGACACGAAGGAAAGAAGATGAGGAAGCTCGTTTAGAGTATTGAAACGCAGCCAGTGGTGTTGATAGTCCCTCAGTGCCATCCTATGTTTATTGGTATCCCACTTCCTAGTTGGCACCACTTGGTACCCCTGCCCTCTTTTGACACGGCACTGTTCCCTGGTCCAGAGAGACGCTCTGGGATGGACCAGAACAGACAGTCTATTCATCTGTGTTGATGACTGCGGAATTCCATGGTTCTGTCTGTGGTTGTCATAGAAACCTGTTTGATCGCTAGAGTGTGTGTGTGTGTGTGTGTGTGTGTGTGTGTGTGTGTGTGTGTGTGTGTGTGTCTGTGTCTGCACACGTTAGAAAGAGTGAAACCAAGGTCATGTAATTTGTTTCATTTTGACCCTCCGCTTTACACACTCATGCCTGTCTCCACGTCTCTCCAGTTCCTATTGTCTTGACTGACAGGCCTCCCTGCAAATCACTGGAGTAATACTCTGACGCCGACCCAATGATCTCCTATCAGTATACACTACCTATATGACATGTTTGTTTGTCTGTGTTAGGGACTGATGTCATTTGTGCTGTCAACAGTGTAACTCAACCCTAAAGAGAGACCATGTCGCTTACAGTGGAGAATGCATTTATCCTCACGGACTTTGCCCCACTTGTGAGCTGGACCTGACCACAGTTATCCTCTTAGTTATCTATAGGTTACTTTTCACAGATGGAGAGTGAGGGAGGGAGAGAGAGAGAGAGAGAGAGAACGAGGGGGAGAGAGAGAGAGAGAGGTGAATGGGGGGGGGCAGGCAAACTCTGGTACTTTTGAATGCTGGTCAGTGGCATTCCCTGTGTTAATACTGAACAGACTGTGAGGCAGCCAAAGACTGTGCAAAAAAAGGTGGGGGAGAGACGAAGCAAAGTGACAAATGGGGGAAAAAAAACAATTGTATTAAAAATGTGACTTTGGTTCTGCGATCTTATGTGGCTGCGTCGCTTTTCTTTTTCTTTATTCTTTGCAACAATGGTGACAGATGGTCTGTTAAGTTAAAATGAGAAACAAGCTAACTATATTCAAATGGTTGTTTATTTGTATGTTAGGGGGTCTAACACTTTGCCCTTTAGTCAATGGTGATAGAATTGTTTTTCTTTTTTCTTTTAATAATTAAAAAAACAAAACGTTTTTTAACAATTTTGTGAATGGTGAAGAGGCCAGCCCAGTATAGTGCATGATTTTTGCCCAGGCAAGGGAGGGGGCTCGATCACTCTCAATATTTAAGAGAAGAAGATTAAAAAAACAATGAAATAATGGAGAAAAAAAAGATAAAGATAAAATGAAGTAAACTGAAAAAAAAAAAAAATGCTGTCATTATTTGCTAAGAGTATGGTAATTTGTCTCAATAGAAATGGTGTAATACTGCAAGGCCTTACGTGACCTGTATTATAGTTAATAAATCAATCTTGTAAAACCTGCCTGCTGTCTGTCTGTGCAAACCCACCGACTCATATCTCCTGGCACACCACACACAGCTCTGCGTATACAACTAGTATTATCAGTTTGTACTTTGAGAATAGGTGTGAAAGATGAAACTATGGATTCATAAATATGGCCACATTTCACTAACTGGAAATGAATGAACAAATGAATGAAAATAATTAATACAACTTATTTCCACAGAAAGATTGGCTACTCCTGGAATGAAATAAAGAAAACTGCCCAAAGTCGAGTTTGCTGGAGAGGTGTCGTCCGGCCGTGATTAGGGAGTCCCATTGGGCGGTGCACAATTGGCCCAGCGTCTTTCGGGTTTGGCCTGGGTAGGCCGTCATTGTAGATAAGAATTTGTTCTTAACTGAATTGTCTAGTTAAATAAAGGTTAAATAAAAAATAAAGATGGCCTATGCTCCTCATGGGGCGAAGTACTTTTCTACAGGTGTTTATAACATTATATTCTAAAAAGACAGAGTTAACTTCTAGTGTAGTCAAGTGACCAATGAAAATAGCCTAGAACACTAGTATAGCTTTACTAGAGTAACTATTTGCTACACTTTACTTTCATCTCTGACTGTCTCTTCCAGTGGTATAAAGTACTTAAGTTGGGTTTCTCTACTTTACTTTACAATGTACTTTTTACTCCATACATTTTCCCCTGACACCCAGAAGTACTCGTTTCATTTTGAACGCTTAACAGGACAGGAAAATGGTCCAATTCACACACTTCTCAAGAGAACATCCCTGGTCATCCCCACTGCCTCTGATCTGTCGGACTCACTAAACACACATGCTTCGTTTGTATATTATGTCTGTGTGTTGGAGTGTGCCCCTGGCTATCCGTCAATAATAAAAATACAAGAAAATAGAGCCGTCTGGTTTGCTTAATATAATTTGAAATTATTTATACTCTTACTTTTGATGCTTAAGTATATTTTAGTAATTACATTTAGTTTTGATACGTAAGTATAGTTAAAACCAAATACTTTTAGACTTTTACTCAAGTAGTAATTTACTGGGTGACTTTCACTTTTACTTGAGTCATTTTCTATTAAGGTATCTTTCCTTTACTCAAGTATGACCATTGGGTACTTTTTCCACCACTGGACGGACTCTTCCTATGATGGGTCTGTTTGGAGGTCACAGTGGCACAGCAATTCACCTAGTCCCTGTGAGGGTGCAGGGTTGTGTGCCATTTTGGGGTGCCCTTCCTCTGACCTTTTCATCCAGTCAAACGCAAAGTAAATCCATTTCCATGACCTTTGTCACGCGTCTCTTCATTCTGGCGCTGGGAACAAGAGCTGCTGATTGAGACTGAAAAGGGCAGCCTCATGAGCACACAGGGAGACTGACCTCTGAACTATGACCTTTAGGGGGTGTCAAGGGGGAGTTGTGGATGGTTTGATGACCTGGAGATGGAGCCACCACTGCATTAATGATCAGGGTATAGGGACTCTGTTAGAATAGAGGTGGCGTTTAGTACTCCACTCCTCATTTTTGGAGGTCCAACCGGCCTCAACCGCAGACTACATGTAACCACGCCAGGCCAGGACCTACACATCCGGCTTCTTCACCTGCGGCATCATCAGTCACCAGTCACCAGTCAACCGGACAGCTGATGAAACTGATGAGTATTTCTGCCCTTTTGTAGGGAAAAACGAAAACTCTCTCGCTTCCCCTTCATTTTTTAAGAAATTAATTTGTTGAAAACTTTTCAACTATTGTCTTTGCCTTTGAGTCAACTACTCAACACAGTGTATGCACTGCAGTACTAGCTGTAGCTTATGTTTTCAGTACTAGGTTCATTCTCTGATCCTTTGATTGGGTGGACAACATGTCAGTTCATGCTGCAAGAGCTCTGATAGTGTAAGACTATGGAAGGGGGTTGAGAACCATGAGCCTCCTATGTTTTGTATTAAAGTCAATGTACCCAGAGGAGGACGGAAGCTAGCTGTCATCCGACTACCCCAGAGAGTGCTGTTGACCTTCATTGCAAAAGAGTGTGTTTTAATTAATTACTTAATGTTTCACTATTTTATTTGTATGAAATTCACTGAGGAGGTTGGTCCGTTTAATTCAATAAGAGAAAAGCTGCGAAAGGAGAGTTGAAAATAAAGAGAAGGGGGGATCAGAAAAGTATTGTTTGGGAAAGATTTGGTGTATTGGTAAAAGAGGATGACAGGAGTGCCGGCTATGTTATGCTTGATGATTGCGAGGCAGTATACAAATTTGACAGTCACAAGATGTGGACCCCAAATAGGCCTATGGGATGTCAAGGCATCTGTAGCTTACTGTTCAGATGGGTTAAATGGGATCTGAAATCTGGACACTGACTGTAGGTATTTAACCTCTCAGATAGCCTTAATATTAACTCCTGCAGAATTAAGCATTTCTTGCAGTAAAATGATAAAATCGAATCAAATCAAATTGTATTTGTCACATTCACGTGTTTAGCAGATGTTATTGTGGGTGTAGCGAAATGCTTGCGTTTCTAGCTCCAACAGTGCAGTAATATCTAACAAGTATTACCTAACAAATTCACAACAATACAATACACACTAATCTAAAGTAAAGGAATAATACAAATATAAATATAAATAAGCAATGTCAAATGTAGGCAAGATGTTTACTCAGGAAGAAGTGTGGCGAAATATGATTGATTTATTTCAGCATCTTGAGAGAATGCAAATACCATCTGTAGAGGTGCTATATTTATCAGTGTCATAAAAGCTGATAGTATTTCAACCACATAAATTATGCTTCCAAGCCGAACTGAAATATTATCAGAAACATGTTGGGTCGTTTTCACAGCTTTGTATTTCCTTACAACCGGTCAAACTGATTTCATTTGGAGATTTTGCACAGAACATCTTTCAGTTTTTTGGGAGCATTATTGCATTTTCTTCCCGGTCCCTAAACGTCTTTTCTCGGTAAAAGATGACAGAACATTTTTACCGATGTCAATATTGAAGCATTCATTCTATGGATTTATGACATTATTCTGTCGAGCAAGGGTTTGTTTAGTATTCTAGAACAACATAAAATATGCATGTATCTAACATATAGCCTACCAAAATGTCGGAAATTCTAAGCAGAATTATATCCAAAACATGCCACAATAGCATTATAATAGTCGCGCGGTTGCTGATGGGTTATCAGCAATTTCTGCCGGGTGCGGACGAACAAACAGCTGACCCACGCACCACAGGTATACAGTATATACCTGCAATTGGCCTACACGCACTATGGGACTGTGCTGCGTTTACACAAGTCTACCACTAGGCGGCTTCCTTGTCACACATTCAGATATTCTGTCCCATTGCCTCTGTGCATTATTCCCTATGAGACACGAGTGCATGGGCCGAGGTTTGGGTGTTAACTCAGAGACCACGCTTAACACCGCACATTAGGATCAATATAATTTAAGACGGCCCATCTCAGATGTATAATTTTGACATTGAACTACTCTCACAGCATGAACCGTGAAGTTCAACTCAGAAAACTGCAAAAGCAGCAGGTAGGCCCTCTCTGCAGTGCTTACTCCAGAGATGGTAAAGAATACTTAGCCTACTTTGAAAAACAAAAAATACAGTCATTGTATAGACCTACATGGCGTTGTTTTATGCCACGAGGTTTGATTGAAAAGTTCTGGGGAAAGTGGAGGAGAAAGAGAGAGAAGATTCTTCGTTCAGCTCCGGATGCTCTTAAGTCTTATGATCAGTCGAGGCACGTATCTCCGTTCATCCGTGTCTTTCTGGAACACACTTGCAGCTGCTGGGGGTATTGAATTCAGATGCGGCCGTCTCCGGCGCACGCGCTCCCATAGCTACAGGTGGAAATGCCCTTATCAATAACGCTGTCCGAACCTGACTTGCGGCCGATCACTCTCTTTGATGCATTTTGGTGCCCTCGTTCTCCCCGGGGTGGGCATTGATTGTCTGGGTCACTGTGGTATTTCGGTATTGATACCTCGATTGATGACGGCGCTCTCTGGGAACGGGCCCTATTGACCAGTTGAAAGTGAGATGGTTGGATGGATGTACACCAGTGGCGGTCAGTGCCGTTTATGATGAGGGAGGACAATTTCTACTACAGCATGTTGGATGACTGTCATTCATAATCCATTCACCCAGCTCAATGTAACAGCAATAGGTTTAGACTACTACATGATACTCAAATTTTCCCTATAACCACCATGAGTTACTACAACCTAGCCAATGAATGAAAGTTTAGAATGTAGGTGCACACAGGTTGAGAGAACATTTTGAGGTGACACATTGTCACATCAACAATCTCGGCCTAATGAATACATTCTAGCCTCTATGCACTCTCCTCATCTCACCTTTTCCCTTTGTTTGTGGACTTCAAAGAACAACACATTAGCTAAAGTAACATCCTAGTCAACATAGCTAATAGAACTAACGCGTTAGTAAACCCGCTACAATCATGCAGTAACGTTACAGTGTATAGTTAGTAACCAGTTACACCGACGGGCCCCAGTGGCAATAAAGTAATACAACCAAAAGCTTACTTTGACTTGGAAGAGTTACAGTGTTGTGTTGGATAGTCGTAGCCAGCTAGCTAACTTAGCATCCCTCTGTTTGAGCCAAGTGTTTGAGTAACGATGACTAACACCATTCCGTACACATTTTGCGCAACTGTGGCATTCAAACGAGGCTGCAATGAAAGCTAATGGGACTGTAGCGACTGTGTTGGCATCAAAATCCGGGTTGTGAACTACGTTTCTATTCAAGCGTTGATTGACATGGTAATGGACCATTAGTATTGGAGAAAAGTTGAAACTGAGGAGGATGGTCCTCCCCTTCCTGCTCTGAGGAGCCTCCACTGATGTACACATTAATGGGGGTTGAGGGTTACATATGTGGTGGCAGCAAGAGGGGTCATGGACACTGGTCAAATTCCAGTGGCAGTCAGGGCCAATTAAGATTGAGGAGGATGGCCATAATTCTGTTACAGCATATTGGATGACTGTCATTCATATTCCATTCACCCAGCTCAATGTAACATCAATATCATTAGGCTACTACATGATACTCAAATTTGCCCTATAGGCCTACCTATCATGAGGTTGCTACAACTAAACCTAGTTTAAAGTTTATAAATGTAGGTGCACATGTCTAGAGACATTGGACTAATCAAGGTTACAGATAGTGACACATTCAATACTGCCTTGAACACTTGCCTGCATCTAGTTGATCTGGGGTGTAATCATTAGTCCAAACACTTGCAAAGCATTTCGTTTTGCAACTAAATTGAGAGTTTCTATTGGACAAATCCAGGTTGGACCATCGTTTCATTCCGTTTGCTTCCATTTAAGAAACATTTTGCAACAGAATTGGCGGAATGAATACACCCCTGATCACCAGCACACACAGTTCATGTTCATGTTCATAGCCACATACAGTATCATCACTTTGCTTGTTGTATAATTACTTCTCGCATCTACGTGCTCTCCTCCTATCCCCTTTTCCCTTCGCTTGTGGACTTCAGCTGTTTCTGACCAGGCGAAAAAACCTCTCCAAGCCAAACCTTCATACCATAACCGCTAACCGCTACACAGCTACATCGTTGTCACCATTAGCTAACGTCATAGTCAACATAGCTAGCTACTAGAACTAACACGTTAGTGTCCAATACATGTTTACAATCACGCAGTGTATAGCAAGCAGTTTAGCAGTTATTGCCCCGGTGGCAATACATTTATAAAAGCGAAAGCTTACCTTGACTTGGAGGAGTTGCAGTGTTGGATAGCCTTAGCCAGCTAGCTAACATGAATAGCATTCCATTCTGTTTGAATCAGGTTGTTGAGTAGGCTAAATTAGCTGCATTAGCTAGCTAAGTAAGTATAACAAGAATAAAAAAAATACAACGAAATATAGCTGTCTCTCTCTGCTGCTTCTCCTTAAATTTTGAAGAAATTAATTTGTTAACTGTTCAAGTATTGTCTTTCTCTTTTGGTCAACTACTCACCACACTTTATACACTAGTGCTAGCTAGCTTTAGCTTATGCTTTCAGTACTATATTCATTCTCTGATCCTTTGATTGGATGGACATGCTGCAAGAGCTCTGATAGGTTGGAGGACATCCTCCGGAAGTTGTCATAATTACTGTGTAAGTTTATGGATTTTGTATTGAAGTCAATGTGCCCAGAATAGGACGGAAAATAGCTGTCCTCCGGCTACACCATGGTGCTACCCTAGAGGGTGCTGTTGAGGCTGCTCTAATCGTTTGTTGCAGAACAGTGCGTTTTAATTAGGTATTTGGTGACGTGAATATATTTAGTATAGTTTTATCTAAAAATGATCACTTATTTAATTTTTCACTATTTTTATTTGAAATGAAATTCATTGATTAGGATGGCCCTTGCTTCCTCCTCTGAAGAGCCTCCACCGTTTTCTAATAGGTCAATGCCGTCATGTGTAAAATGTGCAAATGGAACGCAACATAATGGCAAAGAGCAAACAACAAAACAACGTGTTTTTGGGACTTGTGCTGATTGTTACGTTCATGCCATGAGGACATGAACGTAAACCATTAAATCAAACTGATACAGGGGCACCTTTAGGGGTCAGTGGTCCGTCAAAATGGGTGGCTGGCCTAACTGTCGTGTGCCGTGGATTAGTTGGCCCCAACATGTGCGCTGACTGCATTTTCCTGAAGTGGAAAAAATGCAAATAATAAATGTATGAGCTTCAGAACGTGCTTGTTTTTTGCTTGATTCATTATTCTGTTTAATTCTAGGTCCACCAAGCTCTGCCATAATTTCCCCATGGTCTTCTACTGTTTCTTCTCCTTCTCTCTCCTCTTCTCCATTCTGAAATCAATCATGGCTCCAACCGTTTCCACCCAGGGGAGAGTGGTGTAAAAGCAAATGAGCTGACCGATCATGACAAACAGAGTTTCTACACAGAGATAGACAGAAAATGGCCTGGCTCATCATGTTGTGAGGCAACATTATGGCATCTGTGGTGTGGCTGTCATAAAGTCATAACAAACATAGGCTTGTATCTTTATCCACACCTTACCTCAAGTCATGAAAAAAGGCTTACGTGGGAGACATAGAGTGCCACTCACATCAACCTGCCCCTACCATTCCCGACTGGCCACCCCTCACGCTGCCTGCTGACAGTTACATGTTAGCCTTTCCCCTCTCTTCCCCTGACTCCCCTTTCTCTCCCCTGATTCTCCCCTCTCTCATCCTGACTCTCCCCTCTCTACCCATGGCTCTACCCCTGGTTCTCCCCTCTGGCTCTCCCTGGTCCCTCCTGAGAGTACTGTTCAGATCCAGGCCTCTGAGCCCCAAAGCCATCCCTAATCCTCCCCATCGATCGCCCTGAGAATTTCCTCCAGGGCACAGCAAGCCTCCACTCCACAGCACAGACACACTACCACTTTCTCCAAGAAAGTGAAAGAGAGGGAGAGAAAGAGAGGGGAGGGAGAGAGAGAGAGTAGAAGGACTTGCAGATTTTTTAAATGGGCGTTTCATCATTCATGGGGGACGACATGTTTATTGTTGCCTAGTTTAATATTGTGTCATTGGGACAGCCAATGTACATTTCTGGCAGGTGCAGATGGTGACTTGTATTTATCTATAGTTGTGATCAGAGGCTCTCCTCTTCCAGGGTTGTGTCTGCAACAGATTCAAACAGTAACCACAGGCAACCAATATTAGCATCTTCAGCTGTGTGAGGTAGGCCATCGCGGTGGATGTTAGAGTGAGGAGGCAGACAATGATGGTAGCCTACAGTGTGATTACCCAGGATGGGGCCTTTGTTAACAGTGAATTTGAACATATAAAGCCGGCAAAACTGTATTCAGTTTAGGCCTGTTCAACAAAAATAACAAGCAAGAGGATGAAAGGGACATAAACCTAACTGATTAACAATAGAAGTAGGCTAGCACTCTTTCAAAAGAAGACACAGGCTTCAAATATGCACCAGCATGCTGACATGTCCACCTGTCTGGCCAAGACAGTAATAACCAGGTTCAAATAAGATAGGTGTATCTTATTTGAACCTGGTTATTACTGTCTTGGCCAGACATGCAACCCAGAATGCAACCAGAGCATATCCATTTCCTAATTTACCATAAGCAAAAATAGATCATAGGGATCCAACATGCCCTCCCTGGGAATTAGAAACATTAGCCACCTCGAATGTACTTTCGAGGGAAATGTAGCTCAATGATTTAATTGAGCCCAGTTGTAACTTTTAATGACCAAGTGCAAGAATGGAAACAGAGTAGGAATATCTAATGTCCAAACAAGGGTTTAGCGCCAAAACCAATGCCTGTGTGTGCGACCATGAACTCACATACATGTATCTCAAACTCTCACACTCTCATACACTAAATGTCACGTTCGGGTGTGTAGAGAGACCAAGGCGCAGCGTATCGATAGTTCGACATGTTTATTTAAACTAAATGACAAACCATACAAAATAACAAATGATAATAATAAAGAGGACACACGTAGCACGAACACGAGACAACATAACAATGAACCACGCCAACGGAGTGGAACACAGACATATAAGTAAGATCCCTAATTAGAGGTAATGCATAGCAGCTGCCTCTAATTAGGGATCCCACACACACACACAACACCAGACAGAAATAGAAATGATAGATCTGCCAGACTCTGACCATAGAAATATAGAGAAGCAAAGCTTCTCTATGGCCAGAGCCTGACAGTACCCCCCCCCAAAGGCGCGGACTCCCGGCCGCAAGAAAAATAAACACAAAAACATGAGGGAAGGGTCAGGGAGGGAAAAACATCAAACATAACCCATCGCCGGTGGCGGTTCCGGCCCCGGCGAAGTGGATGTCTTCCTCCTCATTTCTACTTGGCCCGGACTGGGCACTGGTGTGGTAGGCGACTCAGGCCATTTAAAGGGGCAACCCACCGGTCCTGGAAATGACCATGGTGGGGCAAAAGGCTCAGGCCATGGAGCGGGGCAAATAACCGGGCCAGGACTGGGCACCGGTGTGGCAGGCGACTCCGGCCATATAAAGGGGCAACCCACCGGTCCTGGAAACAACAATGGTGGGGGAAAAGGTTCAGGCCATGGAGCGGGGCAAAAAACCGGGCCAGGACTGAGCACCGGTGTGGCAGGCGACTCCGGCCATATAATTATCACGGGAGGCTCCGGGCTGTCGAGCTTCACGGGAGACTCCGGGCTGTCGAGCGTCACGGGAGGCTCCGGGCTGTCGAGCGTCACGGGAGGCTCCGGGCTGTCGAGCGTCACGGGAGGCTCCGGGCTGTCGAGCGTCACGGGAGGCTCCGGGCTGTCGAGCGTCACGGGAGGCTCCGGGCTGTCGAGCGTCACGGGAGGCTCCGGGCTGTCGAGCGTCACGGGAGGCTTCGGGCTGTCGACCGTCACGGGAGGCTTCGGGTTGTAGACCGTCACGGGAGGCTCCGGGCTGTCGACCATCACGGGAGGCTCCGGGCTGTCGAGGCGCACCGACGGTCTGGTGCGTGTAGCCGGCACTGGAGGTACCTGGCAGGGCACACGCACTGGAGGTCGAGTGCGGGGAGTCGGCACGGGACGTACCAGACTGGAGAGGCGCACTGGAGGCTTGGTGCGTGGAGCCGGTACTGGAGGAACCTGGCTGGGCACACGCACTGGAGGTCGAGTGCGGGGAGTCGGCACGGGACCTACCGGACTGGAGAAGCGCACTGGAGGCCTGGTGCGTGGAGCCGGCACTGGAGGAACCTGGCTGGGCACACACACTGGAGGTCGAGTGCGGGGAGTCGGCACGGGACGTACCAGACTGGAGAGGCGCACTGGAGGCCTGGTGCGTGGAGCCGGTACTGGAGGAACCTGGCTGGGCACACGCACTGGAGGTCGAGTGCGGGGAGTCGGCACGGGACGTACCGGACTAGAGACGCGCACTGGAAGCCTGGTGCGTGGAGTCGGCACATGTGGCACAGGACTAATAACACGCACCTCAGGGCTAGTGCGGGGAACAGGCACAGGACGTACCTGACTGGAGACGCGCACTGGTAGCCTGGTGCGTGGAGTCGGCTCATGTGGCACAGGACTAATAACACGCACCTCAGGGCTAGTGCGGAGAACAGGCACAGGACGTACCTGACTGGAGACGCGCACTGGAAGCCTGGTGCGTGGAGTCGGCACATGTGGCACAGGACTAATAACACGCACCTCAGGGCTAGTGCGAGGAGCAGGCACATGACGTACCGTACTGGAGAGGTGCACTGGAGGCCTGGTGCATGGAGTCGGCACTGATGGCACCGGACTGGTGACACGCACCTCAGGGCGAGTGCGAGAAGCAGGCACATTACGTACCAGACTGGAGAGGCTCACTGGAGTGTAGCAGACGGCCGGACCCAGACTGGGCACCGGTGGAGCGGACTGCTCTGGCACTGGAGTGTAGCAGACGGCCTGACCCAGACTGGGCACCGATGGAACGGATTGTTCTGGCACTGGAGTTCTCCCACGTGAAACCGGCATAGGACATACTGGAGTGGGGATGTACACTGGAGTCTCGGCGCGGGATGTAGACATTAAACGACCCGGACTGGGGATGCACACCGTGGGCACCTTTAACTCCAGCTCCCTCCGCTCGTTCTCACACTCTTCCCAATTACGCCTACACCGCTCCATAATGTCACAATATACCCCCTTCAGGTATTCCTCTTCCTCCTTCTCCACCGTATTCCACATGGAGAGTGGTACTGGCTCGTCCTCCTCGTTTCCAGACCAACCCCATAGCCCCCCCCCCGAAATTTTCTTGGGGTTGCCTACGGGCTCCGTTACCTCCGTTTACTCGATTACGCCGTTTCTTTTTTCTCCTTAGCTCCAGAATAACGCTGCTTGGTCGGGTGGTGGTTCATTCTGTCACGTTCGGGTGTGTAGAGAGACCAAGGCGCAGCGTATCGATAGTTCGACATGTTTATTTAAACTAAATGACGAACCATACAAAATAACAAATGATAATAATAAAGAGGACACACGTAGCACGAACACGAGACAACATAACAATGAACCATGCCAACGGAGTGGAACACAGACATATAAGTAAGATCCCTAATTAGAGGTAATGCATAGCAGCTGCCTCTAATTAGGGATCCCACACACACACAACACCAGACAGAAATAGAAATGATAGATCTGCCAGACTCTGACCATAGAAATATAGAGAAGCAAAGCTTCTCTATGGCCAGAGCCTGACACTAAACAATTTAATTTTCAGGTGATCAATAATCAAAATAGCGAAGACCCAGTGCTGTAATACATGTCTTTTCAAATCAGAACCGTGACAAACTGTGGCCTTAGCTGTTTGCACTATAAGCCCTATTCTATTTTGGGACCGGAATGTGATGTGGCATATTCATTAGAGAATGACCGAAAATCGTCCGAGACAAAATATATTTGGCTGATATTGGCCTTTTGTAGTGTATCGGCTATCTGCCTTTCTCTATCGATTTTGCTTTACCACTCTTGGGTAGCAAAATGACTTTGGCTTCCCTCCAGGCCTGAGTACAAAGACCTTCCTCTAGACTCAGATTAAAGATATGACAGATAGATGTGGCCATAGAGTCAGCTACCATCCTCAGTAGCCTTCCAAGTAAGTTGTCAAAGCATGAATACCATGGCTCACTGTTCGTTGTTGGCATTTCCGGCTTAAGTTTGCCCACTTAAGCCAATTAAGTAATCATTAAAATAACTGGTAACATCAAATGGTTTTGTGATGAATAAGCCATCTGATTCGATTAAAGATTGAGTTGAATTTGTCTTTCTACCAATAGTTTCATTTAAAGTAAGCCAAAGTTTTTTTTCCATCATTCTTTATATCATTGATCTTGGCTTCATAATACAGTTTATTCTTCTTTTTGTAGAGTTTAGTCACATCATTTCTCAATTTGCAGTAAATCAGCCAGTCAGATGTGCAGCCAGACTTATTAGCCACTCCTTTTGCCCCATCTCTTTCAACCATACATTTTTTCAATTCCTCATCAATCCATAGATAGATAGATAGATAGATAGATAGATAGATAGATAGATAGATAGATAAAGGTTAAATACAATTAAATAAATAAATACAACAAATCCATATATGTCGTTCCCTAATATGCATAGGACTTTTATCCTGATATCTGTCCATTGCCTACCTGCATTCTAATATTCTCCTGTATTAGAGCAAGGGCTTCTGGGTAGAAGATCAGTCAGAGCTGCCATGATGTAGGCAAAGAGGAAGAGGCGAAACGAGAGGTTTTACTCAGCCCAAAATGAAAATAAGCTCACAAAGTAAATAATGTTTGTATGGAGGTCAATGACAGACTGTCAAATTTGGTCAACCAAACAGTTCATTGCTAATTTGCTACGTGAGGCTTATTTGATGTTATAGAAGTTTTGTAATAGTTAGGTTATTATGAATGCACTGATATATGTGGACGCACATGGCATTTTGACAAAAAAGTTTAAAAATACTTTATATTGGAGGTGTGCCTGTTGTCATAGCGAATAGATAGATGATTTGGGAGCAACCAGCCAATTGAATATTTAAAATGGAGATAGCCTCAATGGCGCTGCCAATGCTGTCACAGACGCTCAAATATAAAGATAAGTCTACCCAAGAAAGCAAAGGTAACAGAAATAAATGACTATTGCCCTGTAGCACTCACTTCTGTCATCATGAAGTGCTTTGAGATACTAGTCAAGGATCATATCACCTCTACCTTACCTGACACCCTAGACCCACTTCAATTTGCTTACCGCACTGCACACTGCCCTATCCCATCTGGAAAAGAGGAATACATTTGCAAGAATGCTTTTCATTGACTATAGCTCAGCCTTCAACACCATAGTACCCTCCAAGCTCATCATTAAGCTCGGGGCCCTGGGTCTGAACCCCGCCCTGTGCAACTGGGTCCTGGACTTCCTGACGGGCCGTCCCCATGTGGTGAAGGTAGGAAACAACACCTCCACTTCGCTGATCCTCAACACTGGGGCCCCACAAGGGTGCATCCTCAGCCCCCTCCTGTACTCCATGTTCACCCATGACTGCGTGGCCACACACGCCTCCATTTCATTTCAATCATCAAGTTTTCAGATGACACAACAGTAGTTGGCCTGATTACCAACAATGAAGTGACAGCCTACAGGGAGAAGGTGAGGGTCCTGGGAGTGTGTTGTCAGGCAAAAATATAAATCCTAAGCATACACATCACTGACAAACTGAAATTGTCCACCCACACAGACAGTGTGGTGAAGAAGTCGCAACAGCGCCTCTCCATCCTCAGGAGGCTGAAGAAATTTGTTTTACACAAGTTTTTACAGATGCACAATTGAGAGCATCCTGTGGGGCTGTATCACCGCCTGGTACGGCAACTGCACCGCCCGCAACCGCAGGGCTCTCCAGAAGGTGGTGTGGTCTGCCCAACGCATTACCCTCGCATCACCCTCCAGGACACGTACAGCACCCGATGTCACAGGAAGGCCAAAAAGATCATCAAGGACAGTCACTGCCTGTTCAACCCGCTATCATCCAGAAGGCGAGGTCAGTACAGGTGCATCAAAGCTGGGACCCAGAGACTGGAAAACAGCTTCTATCTCAAGGCCATCAGACTGTTAAATAGCAATCACTAGCACCATAGAGGCTGCTGCTCTATATACATAGACTTGAAATCACTGGCCACTTTAATAATGGAACTGTAGTCACTTTAATAATGTTTACATATTTTGCAATACTCATCTCATATATACATTATCTACTGTATTCTATTCTATTCTACTGTATCTTAGTCTACACCGCTCCGACATTGCTCGTCCAAATATTTATATATTCTTAATTAAATTCCTTTACTTAGATGTGTGTGTATTGGGTATATGTTGTGAAATTGTTAGATATTACTGCACTGTTGGAGCTATAAACACAAGCATTTCGCTACACCCGCAATAACATCTGCTAAACACGTGAATGTGACCAATACAATTTGATTTGATTTGAGTCCTCTAGCTATGTCTATGGCCTGTTGTTCACATGCTTATTTGCCCAATCATTGGCTACAATGGTCCCACTTGATCTAGCCTCCTTCTGCCTACCTTCCATCTTTGAGGACATGTATTTCCGTTGTTATCGCGGTCACATCTATCTTGTCAAGTCTTTGATGAAGTGCAGGGTAATTTAAATCTCACCCTACTAGGTCCGGACCACTGCTGGTTTTCTGTTCTACCTGGTCATTAATTAACCCATCTGGTGTCCCAGGTCTAAATCCTTCCCTGTTAAAGGCAGGATGTAATGTGTGGAGGTGAGACGAATACTGCTCCCTTTTTTAGTTTATATCCCCTTGTGAGTTATGCAGAGTCTCAGCATTTAAGTTTTCAGTCTAATGTACTGATGATGCATTGTGTAAGCTTCTTCAACTACAACACCTACAACCCATAGCCTTATACTTATAACAGTACGAAAATGTAAAATGCACTACTGTAAGCCACTCTGAATACGAGCGTCTGCTAAATGACTCAAATGTAAAAGTATACTATCAAAACAGGTGACAGACTTTCCAGGATAAGTAGGCTAATACTGTAGGCTTAAACATTATTTTGTTGATTGCATTAGCCGAAACAGCTTCTTCTATAGCTATTTGAGTTCTTCTGAAAATATGCTAGCTATAGACTGAGCTTCAGTTCATCTGCCATAAAGGTCTCCTCCATCCCTACACACAGTGATGATGATGATGATGATGATGATGATGATGATGATGATGATGATGATAGAGAATGGTGTGTTGAAATCTCTAGAAGCATGAGTCTAATTGCTGTCTGCACTCCTCTCTTGAAAAGTATTACCTAGCAACGGTTCCTGCACACTAGTAGTACTTTCTTGCTAACATGCCTAGCCGGAGAAACAGTGAGGACGTGCACAGTACAGAGTTATTATAAAGCCCTTATGTATGTATTTTATTGAGAGCAGATACAACTTTGTGCCTGGTAGCCCTTTACACTCGTACCCATATACAGGTTGAAAGCGCCTAAATTGGGACACAGAGTCTGTATAGTAACATGCTATAGATGACGTCAGAGCGCAGGGTCTCCGCTTCACAGCTCTTTATGGGTTTTGACCAACAGCTGTTCTGAACTTGAGCAACGTGCGATTGGGCAACTTTTTTGTTGTGTGAGTGAGGGAAGTAATGTCAGTATAACAAGAACTTGATATATTTAGAAAGATGAAACTTTGAGGATTATAATAAATACCGCGTTTATGTCATACAACAAGCCAAACACCCGTGAGTACTAGATAGGTAGGTACTTTATTGATCCCCGAGGGGACATTTCTTCGTCAAGCAGCTACGAAAAAACACAGGGCAGGTGCAAAATGCCAGAACGAAAATACACAAAAGACAGATACATAGAGCGGCAGTATGAAAAAGTATAAAAATACAAGAAGTCTAGAGTGCAAAAAGCTATAAATAGACATTGCATAGTATGGGCGAATG
The DNA here is from genome assembly GCA_023634145.1 of Thymallus thymallus. Lineage (NCBI taxonomy): Eukaryota > Metazoa > Chordata > Actinopteri > Salmoniformes > Salmonidae > Thymallus > Thymallus thymallus. Next base: position 8,199,861 of record CM042378.1, on the reverse strand, counting down.
GCTGAATATGTACACTATACATTGTTACAGAGTGTTAAGCGAAAATATATATATACAAATATTGCAAGTTGATATAGATAAATAAGGAGTATTTGCATGGTTAACTATACTAAACAGGTCGATGCCAGAGAAATACTTAAATTGCTAAATGTGCGTATGATATACGTGAGGGTAATAATAGCAGGGATGGGCAGTAACGTGTTACAAGTAACGCAAATGTGTAAAAGAGTACGCATTTGGAGTAACGAATACTTTTCAGCAAGTAAAGTACTCTTTACTCAGCTACATTTCGTTTGTAACGGTAAAAAAAAATCTTCATGTATTTTTGTAAGCCAATTTGTACTCATTCGCGCTCATTCGCGCTCACATTTTTATTTTCAAAAAACGTAAAAGAGACAATAATATAATCATGGAATGTTGTCTTTGCCTCAACAAAATCTCGGAAATCTCGGCTTTAAAAAATGTATTCTCCTACCTTCGCAAACACATTGAGGTAAGTTAGGCTAGTTAGCTAGCTGCTAGCTAACTTCAGATAGCTAGCAATAGGTAGCCAAGGTAGCTATCTATCTAAATTGCGCAGTAGTGTAGATACAATGTAAAGCTAAATGCCAATAGGGACTAGCTAGCTAGAAAATATTATAGAAAAATGTAGGGTTATGTGTTGTGTTGTATTAGTGGTCAATTTACTTAGCTTGACCTTATTTTTAGGATGGCATAAATAGTTACTCCAATGGTTAATTTTAAATGGGTGTCAAATGGAAACCTTTTGTCTCGGTTGTTGTAGCCAGCCAGCTAAGTTGTTATTTCTGCACATAAAGTATGAGAAAATATTGGAAAAGGTACAATTTATGATACAGTGGAGTCTGCTTATTGTGATCATGTCCGTCCGGGTAAATTTGATCACTAGGGATGATCGCTATAACAAATTGTTTTCTCATGCAGATTAGCATTTATTTTACCATTTTAATTTTTATTACATGAATATAACGTAATGAAACGGACAGCTTCGATATTAACTGAAGTTTACTGACATTCAAAATACGTTTGTAAATTGCTGTACTGTTACATTAGTGCAAATAGGCTAGCACCACAGGTGCTTTCCCCTGGCACATTTTTTTCTGTCTCTGTCACTACTAGCCATGATCGTAACTCGTTTTTATGGAGTTGCTGCACTCTTTCCCTGAGCTAAATAATCTATCTGTTAGGATCAACACTCCACTGCCTGCATCTGCTGCATGTGAAAGACTGTTCAGTTGTGCCGGACTGATTTTTACAAGTAAAAGAGCTAGACTAGGCTGCAAAAACTTTGAAAACCAGCTTCTTCTGAAGCTGAACAAAAAATACACAAAGTAGACTGGGCTCGATTGTGCTGTATATTTTTTTCAAGAAATGTTTAAAGATAAATATATTATTATTTCTGTTATCCAAGCCCTGTTATATCCTCTATAATACGCTAACAACATAACAATTTGTTACAGTTTTACAATGTTAGTATTTGGTTTATTAAACAAAACTATAAAACATTTAAATGATTGAGTACTCATTTACTCTTACTTGAGTAGTTTTCTTAGGTGGTAACTTTACTCCTACTTGAGTAACATTTTACCGTAGAAGTTGTACTCTTACTCGAGAACATTTGTTCAGTACTCTACCCACACCTGAATAATAGTTTACTTAATATACAGTGGTTAAATGAACAGGTAAGTTAACATTTTGCATGGTTAAATTAACTGTACAGGTAAATGTACAGGTAAGTGAATATTTGCATGGTTACATTAAATGTACAGGTAAATGACAGGAAGAGATAATTAAATAGCTAAATGTGTGTATGATATAATTTAGGGTAATAATAGTAATTCCCTTAAAATACAGTCCTTAGTGCAGGGTTTAATTACAGATAAATGCACGCATTGCACATTCAATATACTGAAAGCAATGAAAAAATATATAACTGACAGGATACTAATATGCATTCCTGAGTGAATGACTACGTAAGTTCAGTCCAAGAATTACTTACAATATTGCAAGTGATATGATATAGCAACTGTACATGAGTATGTATATACAGACCTGAATAAATAAATACGTCCTGAGTTGTGAGGGCCTGACTGAGGCCAGGTCTCTGACTCCCACTAGAGGGCCACAGTCAGGTCCTAACAATCACAGGATAGGGTTGTTGATGATCCCCAATTAGAGACAGCTGTCTTGAGTTGTCTCTAATTGGGGATTCTATATATATGCACCGCACATCCACCTGCGTGTGGATCATTGTTTGACTTAGTGTGTGTTAACACAACGGTGTTTCGTGTGTTTATTGTTTAGTCGTGTTTTATTTGAGTAATAAAACATGTTTGCTCAGTACTCTCGCTCTGCGCCTCGTTCCCTTCAACCACATCGTGACATGAGTGAATGAGTGATTACAGACCAGAGTTACTCACGGATGGATGCATAATTGTTAAATTAGGTCCCAACACCCCAACAGTTCCAGGTCTATGTTGCCGACGGCACGACACCCCGGTGAGGCATTATATAGTCTAATAGGACCTCCTGTAGCGCTCTCTGGCACACCGTGCTGGGATCAGTCTGTGACTGAAGGTGCTCCTCTGCGTCATAACCATGGCATGCAGAGGATGGGTGACGTTGTCCATGATGGCCAGCAGTTTGGCCAGGCTCCGTCTTTCCGCCATTTCCTCTAGAGCAGGGGTGTCAGACACATATTAGGTAGTGGGCCGGATTTGTACAAATGGGACCTCATGGGGGCCCGATAATGTTTTGCTAAAATCAATTTAGTTCATTCACCTTTTCGGTTCGCAGTTGCCCAGTGTACTTATCATTTCTTTCTGCGTGGGTCTCATAGTGTCGTTTGATGTTATACTCCTTTACTACAGCCACGTTTTGTGAGCAAATAAGGCATATAGGTTTGCACCGCCTAGAAGAAAAACAGCTCTTTCCATTTTTCTTGGAATACCCTACATTCTGTGTCAACCTTTCTCTTTTTCGATTGCATTTTTTGCTAAGATAGCTTAACCGTTAAGATAAAAAGCCAGTTGCTGCGTCACGTGATTGTCAGCGCAGAACTGGCTGTTTTTACTACTTCCTGCAGATAGTAGTGCAAGCTTTAATTAATGTATCAAATTCGATTTATTTACAATCTATGATCATATCATAGAAACCTATTACTTTACTCACATAGTTGATAATAACTTTATGCAAACATTTTGCCTTTGTTTTTTTACCCATAACATCTCGGGCCGGATGAAACATGCTGGCGGGCCGGATCTGGCCCGCGGGCCGTATCTCTGCCATCACTGCTCTAGAGTGTCAAGGCTAAGCCCCAGCACACCACTGCAAAATAGATGCCACTGGCTGGTAGAAGGTATGCAGTTGTTTACTGCACACATTGAAGGACCTGAGCCTCCTCAGAAAGTAGAGTCGGCTCTGGCACTTTTTGTACAGAGCTCCGGTGTTACCAGCCCATTCAGGTCTGTTGTCTATATGGACTCCCAGGAACTTGTATGACCCAACCATTTCCACATCCACCCCCTGTATAGGGACTGCAGTCAGTTGGGCCTTGGTTCTCCTAAAGTCCACCAACATCTCCTTTGTTTTGCTGATGTTGAGCTGAAGGTGGTTCTGCTCACACCACACCACAAAGTAATTGATTGTGCTCCTGTACTCCTCCTCCTGCCCACCCCTGATGCACCCTACAATTGCGCAGTCATCCGAGAACTTCTGTAGGTGGCATGTTTCAGAGTTATATCTGAAGTCCAAGGTGTAGAGGGTGAACAGGAAGGGGGACAGGACCGTTCCCTGGGGGGCCCCTGTGTTGCTCACTGCCCGTTCTGACACACAGCTCTGTAGTCGCACAAATGTGCACTTCACATTTCCATACCATAAAACAAATGTAATATAAAGTTTTAACATTTATGATCCCTATGTTTGATGTACAGTTACATGTACAGTTAGATGGCGTTATACCCTGGGTTGTCCTGGTTGTCAGGTGGACTGCTGTGTCCTCACCTTCAGTCTAATAATTCTCTGTCTCGCTCCCTGTCTTTATTAATTAATCAGGTTGTTTTTCTCTTTGCCTAGCTGTGCTAATGAAGACGGGATGCAGATGAGGGCGGAGGTCGTCTCCGTAGCGTTCAACCCCGGCACCCGCAGCATGCCACTCTGACTGCCACAGGTCAGTGGCAGCTGTCAATCAAACACACACACACACACACACACACACACACACACGAAACCACAAGTACACTCACCGTAATGTCAATACACTGCATTGCACAGCACCTGCGGCACCATCTAATTTACCACAGCACACCAAAGACACACACACTCCTTCTTGACCTATCTGAAATACACAGTACAGTAAGGCTCATTGGCTACATTGTTAGTGTGCCCCACTGATATACAGTTTCAGAGTTCACTGTCCCTCCAGTCCCACCATACCCCTTGGGTCACTGCCCTGTGAACAGGTGAAGCCCTGCCTAATGTTCCACCCTGCCCACCGTAGCTCATCAGTCACTTGGCCACAACCTCTGCTCCTCAACCCAGCAGGCAGAGGAGTCATCATAGACTCTTTGTTTCTGTGTGTGTGTCCTCTCATTTGTATGTACTGTACAATGTATGCATATTGTAATGTATGTGCATGCATGTGCAATATGCATTTTCATCTATATAAACACACGTGTGTAGGTGGGTGTGCCTGGGTATGACTACAAGCATGCATGTCTAAGCGGACACACATGGGCACACACACACGCACGCACGCACACATAGCTTACACACACACACACACACACACACACACACACACACACACGCACGCACATGTCTCTATTAGCAGTAGTGGCATTACGCCACCTTTCCTCCGTGGCTCATATCTATGCAAAGCCGGGGTCCTGCCAATCAGTCACCCCGTTGACACGGAGCCCCACCTCCCCAATTAGAGCTGACAGGGCAAGATTAGGAGGGGGCCTGCCCCCACCCACCCACCTGCCTACGTGTCAATCACGCGCCGGGCATCCGCACGCCTGTTTACTGTCAGATCCCATCTCCGTCTGTCAGACGCCACGGCAAACGTCGCCGAGGGAAGAGAGCGGGAGGGAAGAGGAGTTAGGGAGGAGAGAGGGTGGAGAGGAGATCTGATCTGAATTAACTATGCTTCCCCCCACAGACATGCCGTGCTTTTAATTCATGAAAGGGATGAGAGGAGAAGAGAAAAAGATGGAAAGAGAGAGAGAGAGACAGAGTCAGGACCTCTGTCTCCTGTATCTCTCACTCTGTCTCTCTCACTCTGTCTCATGACTCTCACTCTATCTCTCTCACTCTGTCTCCTCTCAGAGGTCCTGACTTTGTCTCCTGTCTCTCTCACTGTCTCTCTCACTCTCTCTCTCACTCTGTCTCCACTCAGAGGTCCTGACTCTGTCTCCTGTCTCTCTCCCTATCTCCCTCTCACTCTGTCTCTCTCACTCTGTCTCCTCTCAGAGGTTCTGACTCTGTCTCCTGTATCTCTCACTCTGTCTCTCTCACTCTGTCTCTTTTCTCTCTAACTCTGTCTCCTCTCAGAGGTGGAGCTGTCTCTGTGAGGGAGAACAGACTGTCTGGTTTTACCTCTCAAATGACTATTTAGCACTGGTCTGTATAATGATAAAAATGATATTCCACTCCTTGCTAGTCCTTGTCATGCCAATCATTGCATGACAAGGAGTGGCAAGAAGTTGAATGTCATTACAACAGACTGGATTTATGGAGGCTACCACAGATGTTGGGTTCCCTCATAAATGTTAGAACATCTGTGGTAACTTGAAGAGTGGAAGATATAGAATATGGTAGATGCAGGAAAGATGGGTGGTATCATTTGCTACCTGCATGGGGTTATTTGGACTTGAATGACTTGACATAGCTGACCTTGAACCTGAAATTGTTTGCCGTCTATCAAGATACTGGTCCTATTGTGAGAGCAGTGTGTGAGCTTACGTGTGTTTCAGGGAGGCCTGTGTACACACTATGTAAATGTGTGTGTTTTCGAGGGCATTAAGCAGTGCTCTGTTTACACTTATGCAAATAAGGATGTGTGTGTGGCCATGGTCCCTGGCCCTTGGTCCCAGGTGTGTCTGTCTCTGTTCTGTGTTGGGGCCCCAGTGTGAACCCTCTGTAATCCCTGACGGGGCCTGATGGGGTCTGGGCCGGGGCCGCTGCCAGGATTACAAGGCCACAGAGTCAACCCTCAGGAGAGAGGAGGAGAGAGAGGGAGAGAAAATTGAAGGGGAGAGGAGAGGAGAGAGAGAAAAGGGAGCAGGTCAGGGGGCCAGAGAGGGATGGAGGAGAGGGGGCAGGAGAGAGCCACTGACAGGGATGAGGGGGTAAGAGCAGTGTTGCTCATCTGCGGCGCGTCCACCACTGACACATACACACACACACGCACACATCAGAGGAGGCTGGTAGGAGGAGCTATAGGATGATGGGCATATTGTAATGGCTTGAATGGAATAATGTAAAGGTATCAAATACATCAAACATATCGAAACTCTGTTCTATTTATTCCATTCCAGACATTATAATGAGCCCGTTCTTCTATAGCTCCTCCCACCAGCCTCCTCTGACATCCATTTATGCATAAACACACTAGCCATTCATGCCCCTAAGGGTATTCCGTTGATGTTCTACTGTCAATGCATTTCTGATGTAGTGTATTGATAATTTGTAGAGATTGTAACTGTATGATGAACATGCCTACGATACCATGTGGAAAGTAGCACTCATAATCAGACTGTCCAGGTTGTTTGTATTGCTGTTGGACATGTTCACAGCAGCAGTATTAGAGGCAGGGCCGGCCCGTGGCATAGGCGGAATAGGCAAATGCTAGGGGCGCGCGCCCAAATGAGTGAAGATTTATATTTATTTTAAAAAGATATATATATCTTTTTTTTTTTTACTAATACTATTTTAATACTATTAATTCGAAATATTACAAAAAAGCGAAAGCCCCCACAACAACATAACTACATAGCATATTAGGCAATATTTTCTGTGTTGCCCACAGCGTCACCCCGGCCCGGTGCATCAATCGCCCCTCTCATAGTTAGACCAGATTGTGGGGGATGAGCAAGTTCAGTTATCTGAAGTGGTGAGGGACACTGAACGTGAAACATGATAAATTATCATCAGTAGCCTACTTCAAACGATGTCAAAAAGACCAAAGCCCTCTGGTGCCCTGTGAATAAAAAGAAGAAGAGAAGAGGAGGAAAAACGGGATAAGGACAGAGGTAATGTGATGTGATGAATTAACAGTTTATCTAATTGCATAGTAGTTACCGTTGGAGCAGTGTTACTACTAGTAGGCTGGACAATAGAACAAGTCAAAATTCACCCAAGGCTGAAAAACATCAAACGAACGTTGGCTAAGCTGGAACACTATCGCGAGCCCATAGTAAATGAATGGAATCTAACCTTCGCAGAGGCTGTTTGACTGGAGTGATGCTTGTGTTGCTGCCTTGCTATGTTGTTGTCTTAGGTTTCTCTTTGGTAGTGTTGTTTTGTCTCTCTTGTCGTGATCTGTGTTTGGTCCTATATTTATATTTTATTTATTTTTATTTTCAATCCCAGCCCCCGTCCCCGCAGGCAGTCTTTTGCCTTTTGGTGGACCGTCATTGTAAATAAGAATTTGTTCTTAACTGACTTTCCTAGTTAAACAAAGGCAAAAAAAAAACGCATTTCCACCTCCAATCTGATAGAATCTAGCCTTTCACATTACATTATCCTGTAACCACGCCAACCTTTAATCCATATCTTATACTTTTCTTATATTTTGGGTGTTCTTTATTCCATATGGCAATGAACACTGACAAATGACTGAAATGCTCATATTATTTTATTGATGAAGTATTCCACTAAAGGAAAGAAGATGGAAATTAACTTTTGACCAGCTGACAGCGTTTACGCTTCCATTTCAGTATGAGGTCTGGAATGTATGCCATGTGATTTTCTTTGCCATTTCCTTTTTTCAACAGCTTTTCTCTTTCTTTCTCCCTCTGTTTATTTTCGTTATAGTTCCTTGCCACCTCGTCCAGGTGGGCTTTCACCCTCTCCTTGTTCTTCCTGACTTCTTCCTTACTGGCTGCTTTTCTAGCTCTGAGCAGCTCTTTCACTTTGTTCTTCTCCAACATATCTCTTTCTTTCCTCTCCTTTTTCTCCTCCTCCGCCCTGACTCTCTGGGCGATTTTAGTTTCCATCTGAAAGAAAAAGTCCATACATGTTAGTCAGTGATCTGAGATATTATTATTACTAATTCTCTAGCATGCAGTCAACATAATCTATTGAATCGGATAGTTTAACCATTAGGAGGTGCCTTGTGACCTCCCTGAACTGTTACTGGATGAATGGAGTACTGTACCTGTGCCTGCTTGTGCTCTCTGAACCTCAGGACAGTCTGCATCTGGTACAGCTTTATGTATGCCTCCTTCATCCTCTCCACAATATCTTTCTTCTCTATTGCCCATCTGTCTTTCTCCCTTTGCATTTTCTTGATTTCATTACTCTTTCTCTCCCGCTCTTCTGTGATCTCCAACTTCTCCTTCTCCATCTCTCTCTTTTCCATCTCCCATCCCTTCTCCTCTTCTCCATGCAGGGCAAGAATCCTCATCTTTTCTCTTTCCAGAGCCTCTATCGCTCTCTCCTTCTCTCTCAGCTCAATCATCCACTCCTCGGCTGCCTGCGTGCTCCTCCTCTTAATCTCCTCCTTCTCCTTCATCCATCTTTCCCCTTGTTGATCCCAGAGGCTTTGTAGACCAGCCTTGGCCTTGGCCTTGGCCCATCTCCCCCTGTCCTCCTTCCAGGCTACTAGGGTCTGATTCCTGTCTTGGTCTGCTTTGGCCAAAGCTGTCTCCAAACCATTTCTTATGAGGTTCCATCCATTCCTCTCTCTCACCCTCTGCTTCTCCACCCTTTCATTCTCAGCTAACAGTCTCTTCTTATTCTCCACTGTCAACTTCCATAACTTGGCCACCAATGTTTGTTTGTCGGCCGCTGCCCTTTCTTTCTGTTTGTCCAACACCTCTCGCTGCCTTTCATTCTCAGTTAACAGCCTTGTGTTCTCCACGGTCAACTTCCCTATCTTGTCCAAGTGCAGTATGTTCTGCATTGTCACTTTTGTCATCTTGACTTCTATATTTTCTTTGTCTGCCACTAAGCTTTCTATCTGTTTCTCCAACATCTCTCTCTTCCTTTCATTCTCAGCTAACAGCTTAGTACTCTTCACTGTCACGTCTCCTAACTTGGCCAAGTTCAGTATGTTCTGCACCTTCAGCTTTGCCATCTTGAGCTCCATCTTTTTTCTGTCTGACACTGTGCATTCTCTCTGCTTCTCAGACAACTCTCTCTCTAGCTTCCATTGGTAGCGGTGTACCTCAATAGAAGCCTCAGTCTCCCTTATCTGTCTCAGCAACTCTACAATTAGCCTTTCTCTTTCTTGCTCTGGTTCCACCCTCACCTTGTTGACTTTCTCCAACACCTCTCTCTGCAGCTTCCATCGGTTGTGGTCTACCTTGTTACAAGTCTCAATCTCCTTTCTCATTCTCAGCAGCCCCTCCATTTCTCTTTGTCTTTCTTTCTCTCGTTCCATCCTCATCTTGTTGCCTCTCTCCATCTCCTCACTTTCAGTCATCTCATTCTCCATCTCACTGACTCCTCTCTGCATCGATATATATGGAGAAACATATTGATATATATATAGAAAGATGTATTCCTTTTTTGTTTTATTCTGTGTGAATCTTATTCCTGCCAAATTCAGTTACCCTCAGGCTAATTGGTATAATTTATTAAATGCTAATATGTAGAAGTCAAACACTTTTGCACATGATTAATTTCTGACTCACCTGTTTCAGTGTCACCTCTCCTCCGTGATTTGTGTCCAGTTATGAAGATTTAAAAAGGTATACACTTGAGACGTTATGGTGTGGTGAATGGAAATGCTGGTTGTTTTCTTTGGTTTGGAACTTGTTGTAGGCAAGTTCTAATTCTGAATTCTATGGTTGTAACCTAGCTTAATTGTTGAGTCATAATGAGATTGGAATGTTAGCTTGAATTCTGTATTATGGCCAAAAATCTCAGAATTCTGAAGATTTTTGAATTATATTTCATAAATCTTGTTTGTCATACATTCTATATACAAAATTGTATCCCGTGGATGCTGTCTCAAAGTTATAAATCTTACATTCTCAGCCAAAGAAATGTAGTCTATTTAAAAAATATTCAAAATAAAGATGACTTTGTAAGTATTGGTTATCATGGTGCCGCGAGGGAGCTCTGTAAATATTGTACATATTTGTGTTATGTGTAAGTGTTTTTTTGTAGCATTTTCTAAATAGATATACACTATACAGTGCATTCAGAAAAAAGTATTCAGACCCCTTTACTTTTTCCATATTTTGTATCCTTACAGCCTTATTCTAAAATTGATCAAATTGTTGTTTTCCCTCATCAATCTAAGCACAGTACACCATAATGACAAATAAAAAATACAAACATTTTCCCTCCAGACGTGACGCTTGGCATTCAGGCCTAAGATTTCCATCTTGATTTCATCAGACCAGAGAATCTTGTTTCTCATGGTCTGAGAGTCCTTTTGTTGCCTTTTGGCAAACTCCAAGTGGGCTGCCATGTGCCTTTTATTAAGGAGTTGGTTCTGTCTGGCCACTCTACCATAAAGGCCTGATTGTTGAAGTGCTTCAGAGACAGTTGTCCTTCTTGTAGGTTCTCCCATATCCACAGAGGAACTCTGGAGCTCTGTTAAAGTGACCATCGGGTTCTTGGTCACCTCCCTAACCAAGGCCCTTCTCCCCGATTGCTCAGTTTGGCCGGGCGGCCAGCTCTAGGAATAGTCGTAGAGGTTCCAAACTTATTCCATTTAAGAATGATGGAAGCCACTGTGTTCTTGGGGACCTTCAATGCTGCAGAAATGTTTTGGTACCCTTCCCCAGATCTGTGCCTCTACACAATCTTGTCACGGAGTGCTACGAACAATTCCTTTGACCTCATGCCTTGGATTTTACTCTATCATGAACATGTTGCCTACGATACCATGTGGCAAGTAGCACTCATAATCAGACATGTCCAGATTTTCTATTTTGGCATTTGCCTGATGTCTTATACATGCTTTGTTGACTACGAACTTTCTTTACCTAACCGTGGGACAGACTATCTCTGTTCCCACAATCGTGACTCTGACTCTCTATTGGTTACACAGACTTTTGGCCTGTCATCCCATTCTAACCACCTCCCGCCGGCTTTGTATTCATGTTACCTAATGAAATTGCTGTACAATATGATCTTGTTGCCATCTGATGCACATTCAGATGTCATACATCAGCACTGCAGAGCTCTCCCTGTCCTATGCCGTGCATTGATTGTATTACTGTTGATGATATCTGGTAATGTGCATGTACACCCTGGCCCATCTACTGTTGCTAGCCCCCAATTCTGACTTGTGCTCTGATATCTGCTTCACTGATTCTGTTCTCGTAAAAGTCTGGGTTTTCTGCACGTTAACACTAGAAGCTTATTACCTCAAATGGATCAATTGTGTTGGTCATTGTGGTTTCACAGCTCCAATCCAGATGTGTTGGTCATTACTGAGACGTGGTTAAGGAAGACTGTTTTGAAAACTGATGTTAACCTTTCCAAAGGTGGGGGAGTGGCAATTTTTACCAAGGATGACCTTCAGTGCTCGTTTGTCCCCACCAAGTCTGTCCCCAAACAATTTGATTAGCTGGTTTTAAGTATTAAACTTTCAAATAACTCTTTGTTGACTGTTGCTGGGTGCTATCGTCCTCCATCAGCCCCGGCCTGTACCCTACCTGCCCTAAGCTCTCTCTTGGCCCCTTACACTAAGTGTTACTGCTTTGGAGGACATGACCCTGGATTCGGAGGAGTGATAGTTCAACATACTTTTATTAGCTCGAACTCAACAACAAAACAATAAACAAAGTACAGCCTCAACGTAGGTTTATTCGCATGCACACAAACATTGACCCACACACACGTGGGCAGTCAGCACCCTTAAATGGGATCCCCAGTTAGAGGCAACGCAGCACAGGTGCCTCCAATTGGGGACCAAACAACAAAACTCACATGGAGTATTCCAGAGAGGTCTCTGGACACCAAACCTGACGAGCATAGAAGTGTCCAGAGACCTCTCTGAACACTAAACCTGACACTAAGTCTGAATTTGTCCTGCTAGGTGACCTAAACTGGGACATGTTTAAAACCACCTGTGCAGGTCCTAAAGCAATGGGACTCCGTAAATCTTTCTCAGATTATTAGCAATCCCACAAGGTATGACTCCAAACACCCAGAAAAGACTACTCTTCTTGATGTTATCCTCACAAATAATCCTGATAGGTTTCAGTCTGGTGTTTTGTAATGACATTAGTGATCACTGTTTTACAGCCTGTGTTCGTATTTGTCATAGACGCTTGCTAAAAAACTTTAATGAGCAAGCCTTCCTTCATGAACTGGCTTCTGTAAAATGGAATAGAATCATCTTGATCCCCTCTGTCAAAGACGCTTGGACCTTCTTTTTTTATATTTTCAGTGGTGTTCTTAACAAACACGCCCCCATAAAGAAAACGAGAATTAAAAACAGGTTCAGCCCCTGGTTCGACCGTGATCTTGCAGAGTTACTCCACCTCAAGATTTGCATTTGGCGAAAGACCCGGCACAAGCTTACTCAGGCTGACTGGCTCTCGTTCAGGCAAATGAGAAATAAGTGCACTCAGGCTATCCGGTAGGCCAAAGTTTGTTACTTAACGGTAAAGTTCTCTCTCTGTGGTTCTAACCCCAAGAAATTCTGGAAAAGGGTTAAAGACCTGGAGAATAAACCCTCCTCCTCACAGCTGCCCATGTCCCTTAAAGTTGATGATGTGGTTGTTACTGACAAGAAGAACATGGCTGAGCTCTTTAATCAACACTTCAGTAATTCAGGATTCCTATTTCTTGAATGGGTCAGATGGTTTAGACCCTTTCTTCTTTAAGGTTGCTGCCCCTATCATCGCCAAGCCTTTAACCTGTCTCTGTCAGGTTCTGACTGAGACCAGGTCTCTTGACTCCACTAATGGAGTCGATAGGCCACAGTCAGGACCTGACAATAGAGTTTTCTAGGCAACTCTATTGTAATTGTGGTTGATCCCCAATTAGAGGCAGCTGTCTCTAATTGGGGATTCTATTTATGTTTGATGATCTCCACCTGCGTTGTGGATCGTTATATGTGCATGTGCTTGTTGCAGGGTGCGCTATAGTTCACGGGGCTACCCTTTTGGTTCTATGTTTATTGTTTTGCTTCAGTGAATAAACATGTTTATTGGCAACTATCGCTCTGTGCCTCGTTACCTTCACACGCCGCGTGACAGTCTCTCCGTTCTGGGGAGGCTCCCATTGCTTGGAAGGCAGCTTCGGTTCGTCCTTTATTTAAAGTGGAAGATCAAGCCGATCCTAACTGCTATAGGCCTATTTCAATGTTGCCTTGTTTATCAAAGGTGTTGGAAAAACATGTCAATAATCAACTGACTGGCTTTCTTGTTGTCTATAGTATTCTCTCTGGTATGCAATCTGGTTTCCGCTCAGGTTATGGATGTGCCACTGCAACCTTAAAGGTCCTCAATGATGTCACCTCTGTCCTTGATTCTAAGCAATGTTGTGCTGCTATTGTTATTGACTTGGACAAAGCTTTTGATACGGTAGACCATTCCATTCTTGTGGGCCGGCTAAGGAGCATTGGTGTCTCTGAGGGGTCTTTGGTCTGGTTCGCTAACTACCTCTCTCAAAGAGTGCGGTGTATAAAGTCTGAAAATCTGCTGTCTCAGCCTCTGCCTGTCACCAAGGGAGTACCCCAAGGCTCAATCCTAGGCCCCACTCTTATCAATTTACATCAACAACATAGCTCAGGCAGCAGGAAGCTCTTTCATCTTTTTATATGTAGATGATACAGTCTTGTACTCAGCTGGCCCCTCCCTGTATTTTGTGTTAAATGCTCTACAACAAAGCTTTCTTAGTGTCCAACAAGCTTTCTCTGCTTTTAACCTTGTTCTGAACACCTCCAAAACAAAGGTCATGTTGTTTGGTAAGAAGAATGTCCCTCACCCCACAGGTGTGATTACTACCTCTGAGGGTTTAGAGCTTGAGGTAGTCACCTCATAGAAGTACTTGGTAATATGGCTAGACGGTACACTGTCCTTCTGTCACGAGAATGTCTATCTCAATGTTCTAAATGAACTATCACTCTAGCTTTGATTAATTCCCAGAGGTTGTAAGATTCTGGTTAACAAAGAATTAAGCAAAGTCTCAGTCTGCAACAGATCAGTAGTTTATTCAGAGAGCTCTCCCGAAAGGAAAACACAAAACACTTTTATAGCATCCATTCACAGTCAAGCCCCCCCCCCCCCCCCCTGTTTTGTATCTCAGGTCACTCCCTTCCAAGGCATCCCTCAGTGGCTAATGTTTACACCTCAGGGACAAGACCCCCACTCTGATAGATGAGGGTGGTAAACTTTTATGGCTAATCTCCTGCTAGCCTAAGAACTACATCCTGACTCATTTACCAAATGGTAACATTCTAACCATTGTCTATGTAATTTCTAATACATATTACACAGTTTCAGGGTGAAACATCTTAGTCATTAACATTAAACACACAAATTCCTTTATCAATCCACCCTTTGACTAAATTTTCACACTGATCATTACACATCTATCCTCATAGGATTCCTAAATGTCATACAAAATCAAACTTAATCCAAACAAAACCAATACATGTATTCACATTCCATACTCATCAACTACTGTTCCAGGCCTATTCAGTCATAACTCTTCCGGTTAGGATCTTCGTCATGACCTTCATACAAAGAATCAGTCTTTTCTAAGCATTAAATTGTCTCATTCAACATGGGCTCCTTGGAATGGAAAGTATCTCAATCATCTACTAGGCTTGGAGGAGTATCTTCATCATTCCACTAAATGTATACAACATCTGTTAGCCTGAACAAAATTCCATTTCCCCTCCCAGTTACACTCTTTATTCAAGATTTTCACATTAGATCTAAGAAATGTTTCATTCAATCTGTAGTCTTCTGGGTCGAATCAGTCATCAGTGTCCTCATCGTCCACCACTGCTGGTGAATTGTATTCCTCCTTCCACTGATTAGAATCTGGAACTGGTCCATTTCTCCCCATCTGCTTGGACGCCTGCACTTTCCAACCCTCGGACACAGGGAACAAAACAACAACCACATAATACAAGCATACCCATACAGGCAATAGCTGCCCCCAAAATTGTGGCTACTATGGTTTTCCATTTACCAAATATTTCATCAAACCATCCTGTCACATATGTATTCACTCCTGAGTTCTCAGCCCATCCTTCACTTAGAGCTGTCAATCCTGCAAAAGCTCTGGTGTCGTTAGGAATAAATTTACAACAACTGCCCCCCACCATTCTGCATACTCCACCCATTTCTGCCAGCAACATATCTAGAGCCAACCTATCTTCCCAGGTCATGAGCGAGGTGGCGGATAATTGGTTTGAGATCCCCTTCACTGCATCCTTACTCCCCTTTACGAATCATTACTGATTGATCCAATCCACATGTTTATTGAACGTCACCCACCAAAAGAACGTTGTCCTGAAACCTTCACCTACTTGATTCATAGCTTCATATTCATCAGGTACTCCCCTAGGAATTCCAATCGCATCAATCCAAATAGGGCTATTCTCCTCCTTGGCACAACCCCTCCTACGCCTGATTAAACCTTTCCTTGGTTTCTGGTAACTAATTCTAACTGACTGAACCTATAGGACCGGGGTGCAGGTACCTACCCACCCTTTTTGCAGTGTCTCTCATACATCCTTTACTGGTACACACCCATCACACATCTGTTACCAGGCTGTAAGGTTTAGTAGTTTCTCCTGTGCCTCTGAACTCAGATCAGTAACATTAACTACTGACTTACTCCATTAAAATCACCCAAATCTCTGCTGTCATTCTATAACACTCCCCTGGAGTCAGAGTGAACTGGGGTGGGTTAGCAGCCTCTTTCAATCTCGCCAACCCCATCCCTGTACAGTTTTCACCTCTGTTTTGCTCAGTTAATTTGGTGCTATTTACGTCTATACAGGTATCCTAACCATAGTCATCCGCGCAAGCCCCATACTTGTATAATATCTTCTTGGCTCACTGCCTTCACTTAATATTTTCCCCAAGTATGTTTAAACTGTAGCCCAAAGGTAACTAGCAGTAGGTCCTGTACAGAGGTATAATGCATAAGTATGAACAGTTATTTTGAAAACCACATCCTGCCCCTCTCTGGCCACTATGTTATAATATTCACTTCTAGTGGAATCCTTATCCTGAGTCGTCTGTCTTTTAATTCTTCCCATGGTAGAGTTTCATTTATATTTTTGGTGAGTGGTGGATCTGGATGTATCAAAATTAAGACTGATGTAGCTCAGGGTCCCCCATATTCCCAAGAACCGCCAACCCTCTCCTGCCCTTAGTCAGTCTGCTGGGTACCACCCCATACTCACACCTCTAGGAACACACCACAGTGATGATAGGTCGGGGTAGGGAATCTTCGTTAAGGAGGTAACCCCCGGACCCTATTGGTACTCGGTTCTGCTCCTTAACTCTGTGCGTGTGTTCAGCAGTGTTTGTATGTGTTCTTACCTCCTTGCAGTGGGCAACGTGGACCCAGGTCGCTCTCTTTCTGAACATATCTAAATGGCAAATAGGCAGTTTCCAACAAGACCTGGTAGGGCCTTCCCAACGGGGCTGCTTCCAGTCTCTCCTTTTCAATCATTGGACCCGCACCCCATCACCTGGTTGGATAGAGTGGGTCACTCTCTCCTTCAGTTCACCTGTAGGTCACAAAATCTTTAACATACGGGTGTGATTAGCAAACAATCTTCTCATGTGTTCAGCCAGAGTATTCTCAGTGTCTATCTCTGCCTGCTCTGGTCCTCCTAACTCTACATTCTATATGGTCTCCCAAACCCTCTTCAAAGGAAGATAACCCATCTCTGTCTGCCGTTAATCTAACGGTCATTCACACTATAGGTACTCATCTTACCAAGTTTCTTCCAATACCTATATAGGTCTTCCTTAGTCTACTTTTTATTGTTCCATTCATGCGTTTAATTAACCCTGCCGATTGCGGATGACATGAACAATATTTCTTCCTGGTAATATCTAACTTCTATCACAGTCAATCACCATTTCTTTCCTTCACCCCTTGTAAGTTCTATGATCATTACTTTGTGCATATATAACACACCTGGAACAAAAATGTTTTTTTAAGTAATTTGTTTTTCCATATGCTACAATCATACTTCCTAATTGTTTTAAGTAATTAGTTCTCCCATATCTCCCCTATTGATACATGACTCCGCCCATGTATCAATATTACTACCTATCTAAACAAAGACTTTGGTAATATCGGTAAATTACCCTGATGCCAAATATCATTTCAGAAGATTGTCCCTCCCTGTTTCCATATTTCTAATTCTCTCTGTGTGAAGAGCAGAATGTAGCACCCAGGCTCTACAGTAATTAAAACTCATCATCTGTTTATAAATATTGGTACTCCCAAAATTCTCTTTTCTAGAGGGGTTCAGAGTACGCCCTTCTCAAGGTATGGTATGTTTCCAATACACAACCACAGTTTGCTACAATTGTAGTTTCCTTTTGCTCACTTTATGGCCGTGTTCTACCATATACTTTAACAACTACAGTTTATCCCATCCACATCCTACACCAGTAAGGTTAGCCACTAGACTATCATCCACATCCTACACCAGTAGGGTTAGCCACTAGAATATCTAAAATGTCTGTTTCCTTTGAGGCTCTAATTTTACTAGATTATTAGTGATAGCTTGTAAAAAATCCGTAGGACTTTCCGTACAGCCTTACTAAAACCCCTTTTTATATGGCAATTTCTTCCCCTAAAAGGTAAACCCCAAACACCCTTGGCTAACAGGATGTACAGGTATGCTAAAAAACCATTTAGCCAAATTCATCATAGTTAGCTAAATATTTTCCCATCTCACTTGACTATGCAGGGTGTATAAATCTGATACACCTAGAGCTCTATCACACTCTGATACACTCCCTGGAGATCTAATACCATTCTCCAATCATTACTGGGAGCTGCTTGTTTTTTTTTTACTGGAAAACATTAAAAAATTAAACTATGCTTAGCTTGATCCTGTTTTCCATTCTGCTTGTGATGGATCACATATCTTTTAACTTCTACCAATTGTGCAGTCCCCCATATTCCCACCAATGTTTTCTTAACAGCTTCTACTCATTACAGGTCTCATTCCAGTGAGGAATACTATCTTTAACTGCTCTCTGTCCATGGTTTATACACATCTAATGTGAGCACTGCCCCATCTATGCCTGCTAATGGATTAGGTAGGCTATCAATGGGCACTGGTTTGAGGGAGACCTCCTGTTACCTCCAACTCTCTTGCCTCCCTGTCTCACCAATAGTTCCTTTAAAATTTCTGTGAGACTTATCTCTTCATCTGTCTCATCCCCCTCTCCCCCCCTGAGCTCCCTGAGTTTCCCTCTGATTAGGATAGGGGGTTGGGGTCCCTCACAACTACTACTTCATCATCTGGATTCTCCCTCCATGCCCAATCTACTAATGAGGGATATAATTTCAATCCAGAATCATCTATGGGTGGCCGTGGGTTCTGACTTCGACTGTTCTTTCTTACTCTCAGACTTCATAAAATATTACTTTTAATATTTAACCTTCAAAACTACCTATACCAAAATTACTTCTTTAATCAATCCTTCATCAACAAATCCTTAGGACTATAACTTAGAAGGTATGGCTTCCACTCACTCTCTTTCCCTGAGTGGAAAACAAATCTCTCTGTCATTAGTCAGGTCCCACTTCTAAGTTTCTCTCTCCAATTCAACTCTCATCTATATCTGCCAATAAATAGACTATACTAGTCTCCCTCTGGTATCTACTATTCATTACCCACTTTCCTAAGAACCTCCATTCCTCTGAGGTATCTTTCCACTAGGGATATGTGTTAACTCAACTTTTCACCTATATAATCTCCAATTCTGTGGTCCCAACTCCTTCTACTTGCTGACATTTACAAATAGCCAACTCCTCTGGTAGGAGTACAGTATCCAAAAAGATTCAAAATCAACTGAGCATGTGTAATAGTCACCATTCCCCTGTTTATCCACTGTGCAGCAAGTATGTGTACTATCTGTGTAAATGGTCACTATTTTCCCAAACTACATGCACAAGTAAGAGCCACTATTTCTGTCTGTTATTCAGAATCATTTATAGGTAAGATTCAGCTTCCAAAATGTCTGTCTCTGCTCTGACTTTCTTATCTTCATTCATCAGGTCTCCTAGTTCTTGAGACATCTGATCTGATAGTGGAGAACCAATTCTACTCTTGGTCTGGCAGGGTAACTAACCTCCCCCCCAGGTCAAATCTTCAGTAAACATTCAGGGTTTATGGATAGACTCCCCATTTATCTCTACAGAACGGAGGGGGCCTCAATAGGCTTGCCTCCTCCTCCCCTCTGTCCAATGCTCAAAATGTCCCTCCATGAAACTATCACATTGTAAACCACTCGGTTTCTCCTGTCCTCCAGTATTTTCCTAATAGCCCATCTAATCTGGAATAACTAGACCAGAATTGTTTCCCTCCTAATAACATCCATGTTATTTCTCTATCAAATGGTGTTTCAAACCTCCAAGTATTAACCTCTCCTGTCTCTTACATTTTTAAGTACTGAACTAATCAGCTATTCCACAAAAAAAATCTCCATGGTTCTAATATTATCCATATTATTCTACCTAACCTCCATTTTCCTATCAACACACCCTCTCAGTATGCAATTACCCAAAAACTATTCCCTTCTAAATTATCATGAGTCATCAACACATTGGATTCTCCATCGTCCTCATTCTCACCACAGACACAACCCATCCCCCACATTTGTTTCCCATCCAGCTCAAACGTTAAAACCGCAGCTCAGGCAAACGCCCTTCCTTCAAACGTTTAAGATCCACCAGAATTATAACTCCACCATCCACTAGGGTCGTACTACATGTATTGTAACCTAAAATGCCAATTCATTTATCATGTCAGTCAATATATAATACCATATATTACACACAACCTCGGTTAATGAGGAGTAAAATTTATATTATGGGGAAAGAAAAACCCGCGGTACTAAATGCTTTCCAACTCACCATTCACCTATAAACTGAGTAGTCATTTACTTCAAAATGAATGCGGCCCGATTGAAAAGACAGTTCAACAGTTTTACGTACGCTAGCCAACCATGCTACTATGAAATAGTCTAGATCATTACTCTAACTTCCCCAAGCAAAGCCCCTTTGGGAAATGGCCCTAAACTAGTTTCAAAAAGTTTTCACTCAATATAGCCAACCTAGACTCCTAAATTCCTATAACACTTTTATCATATCTTACCAAAGTTTATCGCGACGCAGCCTCTCCTGGTGTCAGTTGTTAGTTAAAGTTAACCTACCCAATATGAAAATAACAATCCGACACCCAGCCCTTGATCAACGTTACTAGCAATATTTATCAACACAATTAGTTATTCCCACACAGGGACAAACTCTTCGCTTACCTACATCAACACAATGAGTTATTCCCACGCAGACAAACGTTTCGCTTACAGTTCCTCGCAAGACATACAACAATCAACAATCAGAGACAAACGATGCCACGTTTAAATGGCAGGACATGTTGGTTCCTACCGTTCAACACAATCAGGACAAACTCGTCAGTTTATCGTCCTGTCCTTTCAACATACAACTACATTATTACAATACCGGTTCACACTGCAGTTACAACACAAATAACACAATTCTACGGCTTAAATTCACAATACCATTAACTTGGATAAACGCTCCCACAGCGGGGTTTCAATATCAACTTACCTTCTTCGCAGTCTCCACTCTTCACCTGAATAATTATTTTATGACTTTTAGTAGATCACTAGGTCTCACATGTATACGGGTTAAATAATTTGTTAAATTATTGTGCCGTTTCTTATGACTTTTGACTGATTAGTATTACTAGGTCTCACATATCGATAATTATTTCCTTCGTCCTCATGTTAAATAGGTTACCTCACCTCCTTATTAACCCCTTCTGCCTGCTGTTTCCTCACATTATCTCCACAAGTTTTATGTATCGGCACTCCATAGTTTTCAATTTCTCCATCCATTTTCCTTCCTCTACTGAGGACCATAATAATGTTCCTCCTATCCTTAGACTCCATGTCTCTCATTTCCTGGTTAGTTTCCAGGACCTTCTTTTGGGGATTTACTGCCTAGAAGTTTCTATCTGCCTAGAATTTTTTTACTAGAGTAGCTAATAGATTACTGGGTCTCACACCGCGGATACGATTTTTATTAACGGATTATTAGGTCTCTCGACTAATATATCCGGCCTACTTAAAGGATGTAACAATTACCTATCACATAGTTCTCTTAACTGATCAATATATCTATTCTCCTCCAGTAATTCATCTCCTTAGATAGGTTTCAGACGTTATTCTTCTTATGGTGGTGAAATAAGAAATCCCCTTCCTAAAGTTTCACCCTCGTTTTATGTTCTCTAGACTACTAGCGCGTGGTCTTCTCTAGATAAACGTCCAAAAACTAAAGTTCACTTCCTTCCTGTATACTTTTGACGATCCCGGATCGCCTCAACACAGGGTAGTTTATATTGATAATGGCCTTAACTATCTGGAGTCAATTTCGGACCCCCCCCATTTTGACCTCACTCTAGTACAATGATTTAATATCTGTCTGAAATACTCACGCGTTGGGTTTTCTTCCAAATAGACGTCTAAAACCACGTATTAGGCAAGAATCCTTGGTGGGGTTATAAAGAAAATTCCTACCTTCACTCACAGCAAATTTCAACTCTAACGTGAATAATTATTTCACGACTTCTGAAAGAGTATTAGGCCTCACACTTAAACGGATTAAATAATTTATATAACCACCACGCCGTTCGTAAACGGGTTAAATCATTTATATAATTATCATGCCGTTTCTTATGACTTTTGGACTTATTAATACCTCTAACCTGTCAATAATAAACATTTAAAGTACTTTTAATCTACTGTATTTCAGATACAAATCTCCCCAAAACCCATGAATAAACATCACTGACCTTATCCTTGCAGCTGAGATTTCAATTTAGGTTGGATCTCGTCACCGTTACTGTCGTCTCTCAGTTCACTACCGGCCTGAAATAAACCCTCAATTTCAGAGGTCAGGTCTTTGTTCTTACGGATATAAAATCCGCCCGTGCACGGTTTCGGTGTTCCCTGGGACGACAGCAACAGGTATTGAGGATCCGGCTCGAAGGACCAACTGTCACGAGAATTTCTATCTCAATGTTCTAAATGAACTATCACTCTAGCTTTGATTAATTCCCAGAGGTTGTAAGATTCTGGTTAACAAAGAATTAAGCAAAGTCTCAGTCTGCAACAGATCAGTAGTTTATTCAGAGAGCTCTCCCGAAAGGAAAACACAAAACACTTTTATAGCATCCATTCACAGTCAAGCCCCCCCCCCTGTTTTGTATCTCAGGTCACTCCCTTCCAAGGCATCCCTCAGTGGCTAATGTTTACACCTCAGGGACAAGACCCCCACTCTGATAGATGAGGGTGGTAAACTTTTATGGCTAATCTCCTGCTAGCCTAAGAACTACATCCTGACTCATTTACCAAATTGTAACATTCTAACCATTGTCTATGTAATTTCTAATACATATTACTCAGTTTCAGGGTGAAACATCTTAGTCATTAACATTAAACATACAAATTACTTTATCACCTTCTCTCAGCACATATCAAAGCTTCAGGCTAAAGTTAAATCTAGACTTGGTTTCCTCTATCGTAATCGCTCCTCTGTCACCCCAGCTGCCAAACTAACCCTGATTCAGATGACCATCCTACCCATGCTAGATTAAGGAGACATAATTTATAGATCGACAGGTAAGGGTGTTCTCGAGCGGCTAGATGTTCTTTACCATTCGGCCGTCAGATTTGCCACCAATGCTCCTTATAGGACACATTACTGCACTCTATACTCCTCTGTAAACTAGTCATCTCTATATACCCGTCGCAAGACCCATTGGTTGATTATTTATAAAATTTATAAAACCCTCTTAGGCCTCACTCCCTGCTGTCTGAGATATCTACTGCGGCCCTCATCTTCCACATACAAAACCCATTCTGCCAGTTACATTTTGTTAAAGGTCCCCAAAGCACACACATACCTGCGTCGCTCGTCTTTTCAGTTCGCTGCAGCTAGTGACTGGAACGAGCTGCAACAAACACTCAAGCTGGACAGTTTTATCTCAATCTCTTCATTCAAAGACTCAATCATGGACACTCTTACTGACAGTTGTGGTTGCTTTGCGTGATGTATTGTCATCTCTACCTTCTTGCCCTTTGTGCTGTTGTCTGTGCCCAATAATGTTTGTACCATGTTGTGTTGCTACCATGTTGTTGTCATGTTATGTTGCTACAATGCTGTGTTATCATGTGTTGCTGCCTTGCTATGTTGTTGTCTTAGGTATCTCTTTTGGTAGTGTTGTTTTGTCCTATATTTATATTTATATTTTTAATCCCAGCCCCCGTCCCCGCAGGAGGTCTTTTGCCTTTTGGTAGGCCTTCATTGTAGGTAAGAATTTCTTCTTAACTGACTTGCCTAGTTAAATAAAGGTAAAAAAAAAAATCATATATAAAGAAAAACCAGTTCCAACTCCGATTTGATAGAATCTAGCCTTTCACATTACATTATCCTGTAACCACGCCAACCTTTAATCCATATCTTATACTTTTCTTATATTTTGTGTGTTCTTTCTTCCATATGGCAATGAACACTGACAAATGACTCAAATGCTCATATTATTTTATTGATGAAGTATTCCACTAAAGGAAAGAAGATGGAAATTAACTTTTGACCAGCTGACAGCGTTTACGCTTCCATTTCAGTATGAGGTCTGGAATGTACGCCATGTGATTTTCTTTGCCATTTCCTTTTTTCAACAGCTTTTCTCTTTCTTTCTCCCTCTGTTTCTTTTCGTTATAGTTCCTTGCCACCTCGTCCAGGTGGGCTTTCACCCTCTCCTTGTTCTTCCTGACTTCTTCCTTACTGGCTGCTTTTCTAGCTCTGAGCAGCTCTTTCACTTTGTTCTTCTCCAACACATCTCTTTCTTTCCTCTCCTTTTTCTCCTCCTCCGCCCTGACTCTCTGGGCGATTTTAGTTTCCATCTGAAAGAGAAAGTCCATACATGTTAGTCAGTGATCTGAGATATTATTATTACTCATTCTCTAGCATGCAGTCAACTTAATCTATTGAATCGGATAGTTTCACCATTAGGAGGTGCCTTGTGACCTCCCTGAACTGTGACTGGATAAATGGAGTACTGTACCTGTGCCTGCTTGTGCTCTCTGAACCTCAGGACAGTCTGCATCTGGTACAGCTTTATGTATGCCTCCTTCATCCTCTCCACAATATCTTTCTTCTCTATTGCCCATCTGTCTTTCTCCCTTTGCATTTTCTTGATTTCATTACTCTTTCTCTCCCGCTCCTCTGTGATCTCCAACTTCTCCTTCTCCATCTCTCTCTTTTCCATCTCCCATCCCTTCTCCTCTTCTCCATGCAGGGCAAGAATCCTCATCTTTTCTCTTTCCAGAGCCTCTATCGCTCTCTCCTTCTCTCTCAGCTCAATCATCCACTCCTCGGCTGCCTGCGTGCTCCTCCTCTTAATCTCCTCCTTCTCCTTCATCCATCTTTCCCCTTTTTGATCCCAGAGGCTTTGTAGACCAGCCTTGGCCTTGGCCCATCTCCCCCTGTCCTCCTTCCAGGCTACTAGGGTCTGATTCCTCTCTTGGTCTGCTTTGGCCAAAGCTGTCTCCAAACCATTTCTTATGAGGTTCCATCCATTCCTCTCTCTCACCCTCTGCTTCTCCACCCTTTCATTCTCAGTTAACAGTCTCTTCTTATTCTCCACTGTCAACTTCCATAACTTGGCCACCAATGTTTGTTTGTCGGCCGCTGCCCTTTCTTTCTGTTTGTCCAACACCTCTCGCTGCCTTTCATTCTCAGTTAACAGCCTTGTGTTCTCCACGGTCAACTTCCCTATCTTGTCCAAGTGCAGTATGTTCTGCATTGTCACTTTTGTCATCTTGACTTCTATATTTTCTTTTTCTGCCACTAAGCTTTCTATCTGTTTCTCCAACATGTCTCTCTTCCTTTCATTCTCAGCTAACAGCTTAGTACTCTCCACTGTCACGTCTCCTAACTTGGCCAAGTTCAGTATGTTCTGCACCTTCAGCTTTGCCATCTTGAGCTCCATCTTTTTTCTGTCTGACACTGTGCTTTCTCTCTGCTTCTCAGACAACTCTCTCTCTAGCTTCCGTTGGTAGCGGTGTACCTCAATAGAAGCCTCAGTCTCCCTTATCTGTCTCAGCAACTCTACAATTAGCCTTTCTCTTTCTTGCTCTGGTTCCACCCTCACCTTGTTGACTTTCTCCAACACCTCTCTCTGCAGCTTCCATCGGTTCTGGTCTACCTTGTTACAAGTCTCAATCTCCTTTCTCATTCTCAGCAGCCCCTCCATTTCTCTTTGTCTTTCTTTCTCTCGTTCCATCCTCATCTTGTTGCCTCTCTCCATCTCCTCACTTTCAGTCATCTCATTCTCCATCTCACTGACTCCTCTCTGCATCGATATATATGGAGAAACATATTGATATATATATAGAAAGATGTATTCCTTTTTTGTTTTATTCTGTGTGAATCTTATTCCTGCCAAATTCAGTTACCCTCAGGCTAATTGGTATAATTTATTAAATGCTAATATGTAGAAGTCAAACACTTTTGCACATGATTAATTTCTGACTCACCTGTTTCAGTGTCACCTCTCCTCCGTGATTTGTGTCCAGTTATGAAGATTTAAAAAGGTATACACTTGAGACGTTATGGTGTGGTGAATGGAAATGCTGGTTGTTTTCTTTGGTTTGGAACTTGTTGTAGCCAAGTTCTAATTCTGAATTCTATGGTTGTAACCTAGCTTAATTGTTGAGTCATAATGAGAATGGAATGTTAGCTATGGCCAAAAATCTCAGAATTCTGAAGATTTTTGAATTATATTTCATAATTCTTGTTTGTTATACATTCTATATACAAAATTGTAGCCCATGGATGCTGTCTCAAAGTTATAAATCTTACATTCTCAGCCAAAGAAATGTAGTCTATTTAAAAAATATTCAAAATAAAGATGACTTTGTAAGTATTGGTTATCATGGTGCCGCGAGGGAGCTCTGTAAATATTGTACATATTTGTGTTATGTGTTAGTGTTTTTTTTGTAGCATTTTCTAAATAGATATACACTATACAGTGCATTCGGAAAAAAGTATTCAGACCCCTTTAATTTTTCCATTATTACCTCGTTTCCACCAAAAAAGAACTGGTTCGGAACTGGTGCTGGTTCAAAGTTGGTTCAAAGTTGGTTCAACTTGCGAACCTTCTCAGAACCTGTTTGTTTTTCCATTGACTAGAGAGCCCAGCGAACAACGTCGTTACGTCACTGTGTACGTCGCCATAAGTCTTAGCTTTCCCAGAAACGCTTGATAGATAGATAGATACTTTATTGATCCCCGAGGGGGAAATTTCTTTGTCAAGCAGCTACAACAACAAAACACAGGGCAGGTGCAAAATGCTACAACGAAAGTACACAAAAGACAGATACACGGTACATGATACATAGAGCGGCAGTATGGAAAAAGTATAGAAATACAAGATATCTGGAGTGCAAATAAAAAGCTATTAAAAGACATTGCATAGTATGGGTGGTTGGCTGAATATGTACACTATACATTGGTGGATATTGGATGGTAAACTATACTATACAGGTCGATGGCAGAGAAATACTTCAATAGCTAAAAATACATATGATATGAGTGAGGGTAATAATAGTTTACTTAATAGACAGACTGGCTAAATGAACAGGTAAGTGAATATTTTGCATGGTAAATTTACAGATAAGTGCGCCAACTTCAAGCATAACAATTACAATGGCGGACTACATCGTCTTTCTGCAAATGTTTCTCCTGGCTTTGCGAATCCATCTTTCTTCAATCGTTGTACTATCTTTCTACTAGCGCTGTGTTTTTAGCAATGGCGGTCACAACCTTTCCCATCGTGTTGTTGGTCACAATAACCCCGCCCCCATCCCCCGACGTAAGCATGACGTGGTAAAAGGACGGTTCTAGTCCAGCAAAGAGTTGGTGCCGCTTTGGAACCAATTTTCCTGGCCGAGAACCGGTTCTTTGGCTGTCGAAATACAAAGAACTGGTTTGCGAGTAGGCACTGGCTCTGAACCGGCTCTCAAAATGCTTTGGTGGAAAAGGGGTAATTTTGTATCCTTACAGCCTTATTCTAAAATTGATCAAATTGTTGTTTTCCGTCATCAATCTAAACACAGTACACCATAATGACAAATAAAAAATACAAACTTGAAAACCCCCCCCATTTTCCCTCCAGATGTGACGCTTGGCATTCAGGCCAAAGAGTTCCATCTTGATTTCATCAGACCAGAGAATCTTGTTTCTCATGGTCTGAGAGTCCTTTTGTTGCCTTTTGGCAAACTCCAAGTGGGCTGCCATGTGCCTTTTATTGAGGAGTTGGTCCGTCTGGCCACTCTACCATAAAGGCCTGATTGTTGAAGTGCTTCAGAGATAGTTGTCCTTCTTGTAGGTTCTCCCATATCCACAGAGGAACTCTTGAGCTCTGTCAGAGTGACCATCAGGTTCTTGGTCACCTCCCTAACCAAGGCCCTTCTCCCCGATTGCTCAGTTTGGCCGGGCGGCCAGCTCTAGGAATAGTCGTAGAGGTTCCAAACTTATTCCACTGTGTTCTTGGGGACCTTCAATGCTGCAGAAATGTTTTGGTACCCTTCCCCAGATCTGTGCCTCTACACAATCTTGTCACGGAGTGCTACGAACAATTCCTTTGACCTCATGCCTTGGATTTTACTCTATCATGAACATGTTGCCTACGATACCATGTGGCAAGTAGCACTGATAATCAGACATGTCCACATTTTTCTATTTTGGCATTTGCCTGATGTCTTATACATGCTTTGTTGACTACGAACTTTCTTTACCCAACCGTGGGACAGACTATCTCTGTTCCCACAATCGTGACTCTGACTCTCTATTGGTTACACAGACTTTTGGCCTGTCATCCCATTCTAACCACCTCCCGCCTGCTTTGTATTCATGTTACCTAATGAAATTGCTGTACAATATGATCTTGTTGCCATCTGATGCACATTCAGATGTCATACATCAGCACTGCAGAGCTCTCCCTGTCCTATGCCGTGCATTGATTGTATTACTGTTGATGATATCTGGTAATGTGCATGTACACCCTGGCCCATCTACTGTTGCTAGCCTCACTACTGACTTGTGCTCTGATATCTGCTTCACTGATTCTGTTCTCGTAAAAGTCTTTGTTATCTGCACGTTAACACTAGAAGCTTATTACCTAAAATGGATCAATTGTGTTGGTCATTGTGGTTTCACAGCTCCAATCCAGATGTGTTGGTCATTACTGAGACGTGGTTAAGGAAGAGTGTTTTGAATACTGATGTTAACCTTTCCAAAGGTGGGGGAGTGGCAACTTTTACCAAGGATGACCTTCAGTGCTCGTTTGTCACCACCAAGTCTGTCCCCAAACAATTTGATTAGCTGGTTTTAAGTATTAAACTTTCAAATAACTCTTTGTTGACTGTTGCTGGCTGCTATCGTCCTCCATCAGCCCCGGCCTGTACCCTACCTACCCTAAGCTCTCTCTTGGCCCCTTACACTAAGTGTTACTGCTCGTGGAGGACATGACCCAGGATTCGGAGGAGTGATAGTTCAACATACTTTTATTAGCTCGAACTCAACAACAAAACAATAAACAAAGTACAGCCGCAACGTAGGTGCATTCCCATGCACACAAACATTGACCCACACACACGTGGGCAGTCAGCACCCTGAAATGGGATCCCCAGTTAGAGGCAACGCATCACAGGTGCCTCCAATTGGGGACCAAACAACAAAACTCACATGGAGTATTCCAGAGAGGTCTCTGGACACCAAACCTGATGAGCATAGAAGTGTCCAGAGACCTCTCTGAACACTAAACCTGACACTAAGTCTGAATTTGTCCTGCTAGGTGACCTAAACTGGGACATGTTTAAAACCACCTGAGCAGGTCCTAAAGCAATGGGACTCCGTAAATCTTTCTCAGATTAATAGCAATCCCACAAGGTATGACTCCAAACACCCAGAAAAGACTACTCTTCTTGATGTTATCCTCACAAATAATCCTGATAGGTATCAGTCTGGTGTTTTTTGTAATGACATTAGTGATCACTGTTTTACAGCCTGTGTTCGTATTTGTCATAGATGCTTGCTAAAAAACTTTAATGATCAAGCCTTCCTTCATGTACTGGCTTCTGTAAAATGGAATAGAATCATCTTGATCCCCTCTGTCAAAGACGCTTGGACCTTCTTTTTTTATATTTTCAGTGGTGTTGTTAACTAACACGCCCCCATAAAGAAAATGAGAATTAAAAACAGGTTCAGCCCCTGGTTCGACTGTGATCTTGCAGAGTTACTCCACCTCAAGATATGCATTTGGCGAAAGACCCGGCACAAGCTTACTCAGGCTGACTGGCTCTCGTTCAGGCAAATGAGAAATAAGTGCACTCAGGCTATCCGGTAGGCCAAAGTTTGTTACTTAACGGTAAAGTTCTCTCTCTGTGGTTCTAACCCCAAGAAATTCTGGAATAGGGTTAAAGACCTGGAGAATAAACCCTCCTCCTCACAGCTGCCCATGTCCCTTAAAGTTGATGATGTGGTTGTTACTGACAAGAAGAACATGGCTGAGCTCTTTAATCAACACTTCATTAATTCAGGATTCCTATTTCCTGAATGGGTCAGATGGTTTAGACCCTTTCTTCTTTAAGGTTGCTGCCCTTATCATCGCCAAGCCTTTAACCTGTCTCTGTCAGGTTCTGACTGAGACCAGGTCTCTTGACTCCACTAATGGAGTTGATAGGCCACAGTCAGGACCTGACAATAGAGTTTTCTAGGCAACTATATTGTAATTGTGGTTGATCTCCAATTAGAGGCAGCTGTCTCTAATTGGGGATTCTATTTATGTTTGATGATCTCCACCTGCGTTGTGGATCATTATATGTGCATGTGCTTGTTGCAGGGTGCGCTATAGTTCACGGGGCTACCCTTTTGGTTCTATGTTTATTGTTTTGCTTCAGTGAATAAACATGTTTGGTGGCAACTATCGCTCTGTGCCTCGTTACCTTCACACGCCGCGTGACAGTCTCTCCGTTCTGGGGAGGCTCCCATTGCTTGGAAGGCAGCTTCGGTTCGTCCTTTATTTAAAGTGGGAGATCAAGCCGATCCTAACTGCTATAGGCCTATTTCAATGTTGCCTTGTTTATCAAAGGTGTTGGAAAAACATGTCAATAATCAACTGACTGGCTGTCTTGTTGTCTATAGTATTGGTATGCAATCTGGTTTCCGATCAGGTTATGGATGTGCCACTGCAACCTTAAAGGTCCTCAATGATGTCACCTCTGTCCTTGATTCTAAGCAATGTTGTGCTGCTATTGTTATTGACTTGGACAAAGCTTTTGATACGGTAGACCATTCCATTCTTGTGGGCCGGCTAAGGAGCATTGGTGTCTCTGAGGGGTCTTTGGTCTGGTTCGCTAACTACCTCTCTCAAAGAGTATAAAGTCTGAAAATCTGCTGTCTCAGCCTCTGCCTGTCACCAAGGGAGTACCCCAAGGCTCAATCCTAGGCCCCACTCTTATCAATTTACATCAACAACATAGCTCAGGCAGCAGGAAGCTCTTTCATCTTTTTATATGTAGATGATACAGTCTTGTACTCAGCTGGCCCCTCCCTGGATTTTGTGTTAAATGCTCTACAACAAAGCTTTCTTAGTGTCCAACAAGCTTTCTCTGCTTTTAACCTTGTTCTGAACACCTCCAAAACAAAGGTCATGTTGTTTGGTAAGAAGAATGTCCCTCACCCCACAGGTGTGATTACTACCTCTGAGGGTTTAGAGCTTGAGGTAGTCACCTCATAGAAGTACTTGGTAATATGGCTAGACGGTACACTGTCCTTCTCTCAGCACATATCAAAGCTTCAGGCTAAAGTTAAATCTAGACTTGGTTTCCTCTATCGTAATCGCTCCTCTGTCACCCCAGCTGCCAAACTAACCCTGATTCAGATGACCATCCTACCCATGCTAGATTACGGAGACATAATTTATAGATCGACAGGTAAGGGTGTTCTCGAGCGGCTAGATGTTCTTTACCATTCGGCCATCAGATTTGCCACCAATGCTCCTCATAGGACACATCATTGCACTCTATACTCCTCTGTAAACTAGTCATCTCCATATACCCGTCGCAAGACCCATTGGTTGATTATTTATAAAATTTATGAAACCCTCTTAGGCCTCACTCCCTGCTGTCTGAGATATCTACTGCGGCCCTCATCTTCCACATACAAAACCCATTCTGCCAGTCACATTCTGTTAAAGGTCCCCAAAGCACACACATCCCTGGGTCGCTCGTCTTTTCAGTTCGCTGCAGCTAGTGACTGGAACGAGCTGCAACAAACACTCAAGCTGGACAGTTTTATCTCAATCTCTTCATTCAAAGACTCAATCATGGACACTCTTGCTGACAGTTGTGGTTGCTTTGCGTGATGTATTGTCATCTCTACCTTCTTGCCCTTTGTGCTGTTGTCTGTGCCCAATAATGTTTGTACCATGTTGTGTTGCTACCATGTTGTTGTCATGTTATGTTGCTACAATGCTGTGTTATCATGTGTTGCTGCCTTGCTATGTTGTTGTCTTAGGTATCTCTTTTGGTAGTGTTGTTTTGTCCTCTATTTATATTTTTAATCCCAGCCCCCGTCCCCGCAGGAGGTCTTTTGCCTTTTGGTAGGCCTTCATTGTAGATAAGAATTTCTTCTTAACTGACTTGCCTAGGTAAATAAAGGTAAAAAAAAATCATAAATAAAGAAAAACCAGTTCCAACTCCGATTTGATAGAGTCTAGCCTTTCACATTACATTATCCTGTAACCACGCCAACCTTTAATCCATATCTTATACTTTTCTTATATTTTGTGTGTTCTTTCTTCCATATGGCAATGAACACTGACAAATGACTCAAATGCTCATATTATTTTATTGATGAAGTATTCCACTAAAGGAAAGAAGATGGAAATTAACTTTTGACCAGCTGACAGCGTTTACGCTTCCATTTCAGTATGATGTCTGGAATGTACGCCATGTGATTTTCTTTGCCATTTCCTTTTTTCAACAGCTTTTCTCTTTCTTTCTCCCTCTGTTTCTTTTCGTTATAGTTCCTTGCCACCTCGTCCAGGTGGGCTTTCACCCTCTCCTTGTTCTTCCTGACTTCTTCCTTACTGGCTGCTTTTCTAGCTCTGAGCAGCTCTTTCACTTTGTTCTTCTCCAACATCTCTCTTTCTTTCCTCTCATTTTTCTCCTCCTCCGCCCTGACTTTCTGGGCGATTTTAGTTTCCATCTGAAAGAGAAAGTCCATACATGTTAGTCAGTGATCTGAGATATTATTATTACTAATTCTCTAGCATGCAGTCTACTTAATCTATTGAATCGGATAGTATAACCATTAGGAGGTGCCTTGTGACCTCCCTGAACTGTGACTGGATGAATGGAGTACTGTACCTGTGCCTGCTTGTGCTCTCTGAACCTCAGGACAGTCTGCATCTGGTACAGCTTTATGTATGCCTCCTTCATCCTCTCCACAATATCTTTCTTCTCTATTGCCCATCTGTCTTTCTCCCTTTGCATTTTCTTGATTTCATTACTCTTTCTCTCCTGCTCCTCTGTAATCTCCAACTTCTCCTTCTCCATCTCTCTCTTTTCAATCTCCCATTCCTTCTCCTCTTCTCCATGCAGGGCAAGAATCCTCATCTTTTCTCTTTCCAGAGCCTCTATCGCTCTCTCCTTCTCTCTCAGCTCAATCATCCACTCCTCGGCTGCCTGTGTGCTCCTCCTCTTAATCTCCTCCTTCTCCTTCATCCATCTTTCCCCTCGTTGATCCCAGAGGCTTTTTAGACCAGCCTTGGCCTTGGCCCATCTCCCCCTGTCCTCCTTCCAGGCTACTAGGGTCTGATTCCTCTCTTGGTCTGCTTTGGCCAAAGCTGTCTCCAAACCATTTCTTATGAGGTTCCATCCATTCCTCTCTCTCACCCTCTGCTTCTCCACCCTTTCATTCTCAGCTAACAGTCTCTTCTTATTCTCCACTGTCAACTTCCATAACTTGGCCACCAATGTTTGTTTGTCGGCCGCTGCCCTTTCTTTCTGTTTGTCCAACACCTCTCGCTGCCTTTCATTCTCAGTTAACAGCCTTGTGTTCTCCACGGTCAACTTCCCTATCTTGTCCAAGTGCAGTATGTTCTGCATTGTCACTTTTGTCATCTTGACTTCTATATTTTCTTTGTCTGCCACTAAGCTTTCTATCTTTTTCTCCAACATCTCTCTCTTCCTTTCATTCTCATCTAACAGCTTAGTACTCTCCACTGTCACGTCTCCTAACTTGGCCAAGTTCAGTATGTTCTGCACCTTCAGCTTTGCCATCTTGAGCTCCATCTTTTTTCTGTCTGACACTGTGCTTTCTCTCTGCTTCTCAGACAACTCTCTCTCTAGCTTCCGTTGGTAGCGGTGTACCTCAATAGAAGCCTCAGTCTCCCTTATCTGTCTCAGCAACTCTACAATTAGCCTTTCTCTTTCTTGCTCTGGTTCCACCCTCACCTTGTTGACTTTCTCCAACACCTCTCTCTGCAGCTTCCATCGGTTCTGGTCTACCTTGTTACAAGTCTCAATCTCCTTTCTCATTCTCAGCAGCCCCTCCATTTCTCTTTGTCTTTCTTTCTCTCGTTCCATCCTCATCTTGTTGCCTCTCTCCATCTCCTCACTTTCAGTCATCTCATTCTCCATCTCACTGACTCCTCTCTGCATCGATATATATGGAGAAACATATTGATATATATATAGAAAGATGTATTCCTTTTTTGTTTTATTCTGTGTGAATCTTATTCCTGCCAAATTCAGTTACCCTCAGGCTAATTGGTATAATTTATTAAATGCTAATATGTAGAAGTCAAACACTTTTGCACATGATTACTTTCTGACTCACCTGTTTCAGTGTCACCTCTCCTCCGTGATTTGTGTCCAGTTATGAAGATTTAAAAAGGTATACACTTGAGACGTTATGCTGTGGTGAATGGAAATGCTGGTTGTTTTCTTTGGTTTGGAACTTGTTGTAGGCAAGTTCTAATTCTGAATTCTATGGTTGTAACCTAGCTTAATTGTTGAGTCATAATGAGATTGGAATGTTAGCTTGAATTCTGTATTATGGCCAAAAATCTCAGAATTCTGAAGATTTTTGAATTATATTTCATAAATCTTGTTTGTCATACATTCTATATACAAAATTGTATCCCGTGGATGCTGTCTCAAAGTTATAAATCTTACATTCTCAGCCAAAGAAATGCAGTCTATTTAAAAAATATTCAAAATAAAGATGACTTTGTAAGTATTGGTTATCATGGTGCCGTGAGGGAGCTCTGTAAATATTGTACATATTTGTGTTATGTGTAAGTGTTTTTTTGTAGCATTTTCTAAATAGATATACACTATACAGTGCATTCAGAAAAAAGTATTCAGACCCCTTTACTTTTTCCATATTTTGTATCCTTACAGCCTTATTCTAAAATTGATCAAATAGTTGTTTTCCCTCATCAATCTAAGCACAGTACACCATAATGACAAATAAAAAATACAAACATTTTCCCTCCAGACTTGACGCTTGGCATTCAGGCCTAAGATTTCCATCTTGATTTCATCAGACCAGAGAATCTTGTTTCTCATGGTCTGAGAGTCCTTTTGTTGCCTTTTGGCAAACTCCAAGTGGGCTGCCATGTGCCTTTTATTAAGGAGTTGGTTCCGTCTGGCCACTCTACCATAAAGGCCTGATTGTTGAAGTGCTTCAGAGACAGTTGTCCTTCTTGTAGGTTCTCCCATATCCACAGAGGAACTCTGGAGCTCTGTTAAAGTGACCATCGGGTTCTTGGTCACCTCCCTAACCAAGGCCCTTCTCCCCGATTGCTCAGTTTGGCCGGGCGGCCAGCTCTAGGAATAGTCGTAGAGGTTCCAAACTTATTCCATTTAAGAATGATGGAAGCCACTGTGTTCTTGGGGACCTTCAATGCTGCAGAAATGTTTTGGTACCCTTCCCCAGATCTGTGCCTCTACACAATCTTGTCACGGAGTGCTACGAACAATTCCTTTGACCTCATGCCTTGGATTTTACTCTATCATGAACATGTTGCCTACGATACCATGTGGCAAGTAGCACTCATAATCAGACATGTCCAGATTTTCTATTTTGGCATTTGCCTGATGTCTTATACATGCTTTGTTGACTACGAACTTTCTTTACCCAACCGTGGGACAGACTATCTCTGTTCCCACAATCGTGACTCTGACTCTCTATTGGTTACACAGACTTTTGGCCAGTCATCCCATTCTAACCACCTCCCGCCGGCTTTGTATTCATGTTACCTAATGAAATTGCTGTACAATATGATCTTGTTGCCATCTGATGCACATTCAGATGTCATACATCAGCACTGCAGAGCTCTCCCTGTCCTATGCTGTGCGTTGATTGTATTACTGTTGATGATATCTGGTAATGTGCATGTACACCCTGGCCCATCTACTGTTGCTAGCCCCAATTCTGACTTGTGCTCTGATATCTGCTTCACTGATTCTGTTCTCGTAAAAGTCTGGGTTTTCTGCACGTTAACACTAGAAGCTTATTACCTCAAATGGATCAATTGTGTTGGTCATTGTGGTTTCACAGCTCCAATCCAGATGTGTTGGTCATTACTGAGACGTGGTTAAGGAAGAGTGTTTTGAAAACTGATGTTAACCTTTCCAAAGGTGGGGGAGTGGCAATTTTTACCAAGGATGACCTTCAGTGCTC
The DNA here is from genome assembly GCA_023634145.1 of Thymallus thymallus. Lineage (NCBI taxonomy): Eukaryota > Metazoa > Chordata > Actinopteri > Salmoniformes > Salmonidae > Thymallus > Thymallus thymallus. Next base: position 8,163,642 of record CM042378.1, on the reverse strand, counting down.
GTTTGTCCCCACCAAGTCTGTCCCCAAACAATTTGATTAGCTGGTTTTAAGTATTAAACTTTCAAATAACTCTTTGTTGACTGTTGCTGGGTGCTATCGTCCTCCATCAGCCCCGGCCTGTACCCTACCTGCCCTAAGCTCTCTCTTGGCCCCTTACACTAAGTGTTACTGCTTTGGAGGACATGACCCTGGATTCGGAGGAGTGATAGTTCAACATACTTTTATTAGCTCGAACTCAACAACAAAACAATAAACAAAGTACAGCCTCAACGTAGGTGTATTCGCATGCACACAAACATTGACCCACACACACGTGGGCAGTCAGCACCCTTAAATGGGATCCCCAGTTAGAGGCAACGCAGCACAGGTGCCTCCAATTGGGGACCAAACAACAAAACTCACATGGAGTATTCCAGAGAGGTCTCTGGACACCAAACCTGACGAGCATAGAAGTGTCCAGAGACCTCTCTGAACACTAAACCTGACACTAAGTCTGAATTTGTCCTGCTAGGTGACCTAAACTGGGACATGTTTAAAACCACCTGAGCAGGTCCTAAAGCAATGGGACTCCGTAAATCTTTCTCAGATTATTAGCAATCCCACAAAGTATGACTCCAAACACCCAGAAAAGACTACTCTTCTTGATGTTATCCTCACAAATAATCCTGATAGGTTTCAGTCTGGTGTTTTGTAATGACATTAGTGATCACTGTTTTACAGCCTGTGTTCGTATTTGTCATAGACGCTTGCTAAAAAACTTTAATGAGCAAGCCTTCCTTCATGAACTGGCTTCTGTAAAATGGAATAGAATCATCTTGATCCCCTCTGTCAAAGACGCTTGGACCTTCTTTTTTTATATTTTCAGTGGTGTTCTTAACAAACACGCCCCCATAAAGAAAACGAGAATTAAAAACAGGTTCAGCCCCTGGTTCGACCGTGATCTTGCAGAGTTACTCCACCTCAAGATTTGCATTTGGCGAAAGACCCGGCACAAGCTTACTCAGGCTGACTGGCTCTCGTTCAGGCAAATGAGAAATAAGTGCACTCAGGCTATCCGGTAGGCCAAAGTTTGTTACTTAACGGTAAAGTTCTCTCTCTGTGGTTCTAACCCCAAGAAATTCTGGAAAAGGGTTAAAGACCTGGAGAATAAACCCTCCTCCTCACAGCTGCCCATGTCCCTTAAAGTTGATGATGTGGTTGTTACTGACAAGAAGAACATGGCTGAGCTCTTTAATCAACACTTCATTAATTCAGGATTCCTATTTCTTGAATGGGTCAGATGGTTTAGACCCTTTCTTCTTTAAGGTTGCTGCCCCTATCATCGCCAAGCCTTTAACCTGTCTCTGTCAGGTTCTGACTGAGACCAGGTCTCTTGACTCCACTAATGGAGTCGATAGGCCACAGTCAGGACCTGACAATAGAGTTTTCTAGGCAACTCTATTGTAATTGTGGTTGATCCCCAATTAGAGGCAGCTGTCTCTAATTGGGGATTCTATTTATGTTTGCTGATCTCCACCTGCGTTGTGGATCGTTATATGTGCATGTGCTTGTTGCAGGGTGCGCTATAGTTCACGGGGCTACCCTTTTGGTTCTATGTTTATTGTTTTGCTTCAGTGAATAAACATGTTTATTGGCAACTATCGCTCTGTGCCTCGTTACCTTCACACGCCGCGTGACAGTCTCTCCGTTCTGGGGAGGCTCCCATTGCTTGGAAGGCAGCTTCGGTTCGTCCTTTATTTAAAGTGGAAGATCAAGCCGATCCTAACTGCTATAGGCCTATTTCAATGTTGCCTTGTTTATCAAAAGTGTTGGAAAAACATGTCAATAATCAACTGACTGGCTTTCTTGTTGTCTATAGTATTCTCTCTGGTATGCAATCTGGTTTCCGCTCAGGTTATGGATGTGCCACTGCAACCTTAAAGGTCCTCAATGATGTCACCTCTGTCCTTGATTCTAAGCAATGTTGTGCTGCTATTGTTATTGACTTGGACAAAGCTTTTGATACGGTAGACCATTCCATTCTTGTGGGCCGGCTAAGGAGCATTGGTGTCTCTGAGGGGTCTTTGGTCTGGTTCGCTAACTACCTCTCTCAAAGAGTGCGGTGTATAAAGTCTGAAAATCTGCTGTCTCAGCCTCTGCCTGTCACCAAGGGAGTACCCCAAGGCTCAATCCTAGGCCCCACTCTTATCAATTTACATCAACAACATAGCTCAGGCAGCAGGAAGCTCTTTCATCTTTTTATATGTAGATGATACAGTCTTGTACTCAGCTGGCCCCTCCCTGGATTTTGTGTTAAATGCTCTACAACAAAGCTTTCTTAGTGTCCAACAAGCTTTCTCTGCTTTTAACCTTGTTCTGAACACCTCCAAAACAAAGTCATGTTGTTTGGTAAGAAGAATGTCCCTCACCCCACAGGTGTGATTACTACCTCTGAGGGTTTAGAGCTTGAGGTAGTCACCTCATAGAAGTACTTGGTAATATGGCTAGACGGTACACTGTCCTTCTGTCACGAGAATTTCTATCTCAATGTTCTAAATGAACTATCACTCTAGCTTTGATTAATTCCCAGAGGTTGTAAGATTCTGGTTAACAAAGAATTAAGCAAAGTCTCAGTCTGCAACAGATCAGTAGTTTATTCAGAGAGCTCTCCCGAAAGGAAAACACAAAACACTTTTATAGCATCCATTCACAGTCAAGCCCCCCCCCCCCCCCCCCCCCCTGTTTTGTATCTCAGGTCACTCCCTTCCAAGGCATCCCTCAGTGGCTAATGTTTACACCTCAGGGACAAGACCCCCACTCTGATAGATGAGGGTGGTAAACTTTTATGGCTAATCTCCTGCTAGCCTAAGAACTACATCCTGACTCATTTACCAAATGGTAACATTCTAACCATTGTCTATGTAATTTCTAATACATATTACACAGTTTCAGGGTGAAACATCTTAGTCATTAACATTAAACACACAAATTCCTTTATCAATCCACCCTTTGACTAAATTTTCACACTGATCATTACACATCTATCCTCATAGGATTCCTAAATGTCATACAAAATCAAACTTAATCCAAACAAAACCAATACATGTATTCACATTCCATACTCATCAACTACTGTTCCAGGCCTATTCAGTCATAACTCTTCCGGTTAGGATCTTCGTCATGACCTTCATATAAAGAATCAGTCTTTTCTAAGCATTAAATTGTCTCATTCAACATGGGCTCCTTGGAATGGAAAGTATCTCAATCATCTACTAGGCTTGGAGGAGTATCTTCATCATTCCACTAAATGTATACAACATCTGTTAGCCTGAACAAAATTCCATTTCCCCTCCCAGTTACACTCTTTATTCAAGATTTTCACATTAGATCTAAGAAATGTTTCATTCAATCTGTAGTCTTCTGGGTCGAATCAGTCATCAGTGTCCTCATCGTCCACCACTGCTGGTGAATTGTATTCCTCCTTCCACTGATTAGAATCTGGAACTGGTCCATTTCTCACCATCTGCTTGGACGCCTGCACTTTCCAACCCTCGGACACAGGGTACAAAACAACAACCACATAATACAAGCATACCCATACAGGCAATAGCTGCCCCCAAAATTGTGGCTACTATGGTTTTCCATTTACCAAATATTTCATCAAACCATCCTGTCACATATGTATTCACTCCTGAGTTCTCAGCCCATCCTTCACTTAGAGCTGTCAATCCTGCAAAAGCTGGTGTTGTTAGGAATAAATTTACAACAACTGCCCCCCACCATTCTGCATACTCCACCCATTTCTGCCAGCAACATATCTAGAGCCAACCTATCTTCCCAGGTCATGAGCGAGGTGGCGGATAATTGGTTTGATATCCCCTTCACTGCATCCTTACTCCCCTTTACGAATCATTACTGATTGATCCAATCCACATGTTTATTGAACGTCACCCACCAAAAGAACGTTGTCCTGAAACCTTCACCTACTTGATTCATAGCTTCATATTCATCAGGGACTCCCCTAGGAATTCCAATCGCATCAATCCAAATAGGGCTATTCTCCTCCTTGGCACAACCCCTCCTACGCCTGATTAAACCTTTCCTTGGTTTCTGGTAACTAATTCTAACTGACTGAACCTATAGGACCGGGGTGCAGGTACCTACCCACCCTTTTTGCAGTGTCTCTCATACATCCTTTACTGGTACACACCCATCACACATCTGTTACCAGGCTGTAAGGTTTAGTAGTTTCTCCTGTGCCTCTGAACTCAGATCAGTAACATTAACTACTGACTTACTCCATTAAAATCACCCAAATCTCTGCTGTCATTCTATAACACTCCCCTGGAGTCAGAGTGAACTGGGGTGGGTTAGCAGCCTCTTTCAATCTCGCCAACCCCATCCCTGTACAGTTTTCACCTCTGTTTTGCTCAGTTAATTTGGTGCTATTTACGTCTATACAGGTATCCTAACCATAGTCATCCGCGCAAGCCCCATACTTGTATAATATCTTCTTGGCTCACTGCCTTCACTTAATATTTTCCCCAAGTATGTTTAAACTGTAGCCCAAAGGTAACTAGCAGTAGGTCCTGTACAGAGGTATAATGCATAAGTATGAACAGTTATTTTGAAAACCACATCCTGCCCCTCTCTGGCCACTATGTTATAATATTCACTTCTAGTGGAATCCTTATCCTGAGTCGTCTGTCTTTTAATTCTTCCCATGGTAGAGTTTCATTTATATTTTTGGTGAGTGGTGGATCTGGATGTATCAAAATTAAGACTGATGTAGCTCAGGGTCCCCCATATTCCCAAGAACCGCCAACCCTCTCCTGCCCTTAGTCAGTCTGCTGGGTACCACCCCATACTCACACCTCTAGGAACACACCACAGTGATGATAGGTCGGGGTAGGGAATCTTCGTTAAGGAGGTAACCCCCGGACCCTATTGGTACTCGGTTCTGCTCCTTAACTCTGTGCGTGTGTTCAGCAGTGTTTGTATGTGTTCTTACCTCCTTGCAGTGGGCAACGTGGACCCAGGTCGCTCTCTTTCTGAACATATCTAAATGGCAAATAGGCAGTTTCCAACAAGACCTGGTAGGGCCTTCCCAACGGGGCTGCTTCCAGTCTCTCCTTTTCAATCATTGGACCTGCACCCCATCACCTGGTTGGATAGAGTGGGTCACTCTCTCCTTCAGTTCACCTGTAGGTCACAAAATCTTTAACATACGGGTGTGATTAGCAAACAATCTTCTCATGTGTTCAGCCAGAGTATTCTCAGTGTCTATCTCTGCCTGCTCTGGTCCTCCTAACTCTACATTCTATATGGTCTCCCAAACCCTCTTCAAAGGAAGATAACCCATCTCTGTCTGCCGTTACTCTAACGGTCATTCACACTATAGGTACTCATCTTACCAAGTTTCTTCCAATACCTATATAGGTCTTCCTTAGTCTACTTTTTATTGTTCCATTCATGCGTTTAATTAACCCTGCCGATTGCGGATGACATGAACAATATTTCTTCCTGGTAATATCTAACTTCTATCACAGTCAATCACCATTTCTTTCCTTCACCCCTTGTAAGTTCTATGATCATTACTTTGTGCATATATACAGTGGGGAGAACAAGTATTTGATACACTGCCGATTTTGCAGGTTTTCCTACTTACAAAGCATGTAGAGGTCTGTAATTTTTATCATATGTACACTTCAACTGTGAGAGACAGAATCTAAAACAAAAATCATGAAAATCACATTGTATGATTTTTAAATAATTAATTTGCATTTTATTGCATGACATAAGTATTTGATCACCTACCAACCAGTAAGAATTCCGCCTCACACAGACCTGTTAGTTTTTCTTTAAGAAGCCCTCCTGTTCTCCACTCATTACCTGTATTAACAGCAGCTGTTTGAACTCGTTACCTGTATAAAAGACACCTGTCCACACACTCAATCAAACAGACTCCAACCTCTCCACAATGACCAAGACCAGAGAGCTGTGTAAGGACATCAGGGATAAAATTGTAGACCTGCACAAGGCTGGGATGGGCTACAGGACAATAGGCAAGCAGCTTGGTGAGAAGGCAACAACTGTTGGCGCAATTATTAGAAAATGGAAGAAGTTCAAGATGATGGTCAATCTCCCTCGGTCTGGGGCACCATGCAAGATCTCACCTCGTGGGGCATCAATGATCATGAGGAAGGTGAGGGATCAGCCCAGAACTACACTGCAGGACCTGGTCAATGACCTGAAGAGAGCTGGGACCACAGTCTCAAAGAAAACCATTAGTAACACACTACGCCGTCATGGATTAAAATCCTGCAGCGCACGCAAGGTCCCCCTGCTCAAGCCAGCGCATGTCCAGGCCCGTCTGAAGTTTGCCAATGACCATCTGGATGATCCAGAGGAGGAATGGGAGAAGGTCATGTGGTCTGATGAGACAAAAATAGAGCTTTTTGGTCTAAACTCCACTCGCCGTGTTTGGAGGAAGAAGAAGGATGAGTACAACCCCAAGAACACCATCCCAACCGTGAAGCATGGAGGTGGAAACATCATTCTTTGGGTATGCTTTTCTGCAAAGGGGACAGGACGACTGCACCGTATTGAGGGGAGGATGGATGGGGCCATGTATCGCGAGATCTTGGCCAACAACCTCCTTCCCTCAGTAAGAGCATTGAAGATGGGTCGTGGCTGGGTCTTCCAGCATGACAACGCCCCGAAACACACAGCCAGGGCAACTAAGGAGTGGCTCCGTAAGAAGCATCTCAAGGTCCTGGAATGGCCTAGCCAGTCTCCAGACCTGAACCCAATAGAAAATCTTTGGAGGGAGCTGCAAGTCCGTATTTCCCAGCGACAGCCCCGAAACCTGAAGGATCTGGAGAAGGTCTGTATGGAGGAGTGGGCCAAAATCCCTGCTGCAGTGTGTGCAAACCTGGTCAAGAACTACAGGAAACGTATGATCTCTGTAATTGCAAACAAAGGTTTCTGTACCAAATATTAAGTTCTGCTTTTCTGATGTATCAAATACTTATGTCATGCAATAAAATGCAAATTAATTACTTAAAACTTATACAATGTGATTTTCTGGATTTTTGTTTTAGATTCCGTCACTCACAGTTGAAGAGTACCTATGATAAAAATTACAGACTTCTACATGCTTTGTAAGTGGGAAAACCTGCAAAATCGGCAGTGTATCAAATACTTGTTCTCCCCACTGTAACACACCTGGAACAAAAATGTTTTTTTAAGTAATTTGTTTTTCCATATGCTACAATCATACTTCCTAATTGTTTTAAGTAATTAGTTCTCCCATATCTCCCCTATTGATACATGACTCCGCCCATGTATCAATATTACTACCTATCTAAACAAAGACTTTGGTAATATCGGTAAATTACCCTGATGCCAAATATCATTTCAGAAGATTGTCCCTCCCTGTTTCCATATTTCTAATTCTCTCTGTGTGAAGAGCAGAATGTAGCACCCAGGCTCTACAGTAATTAAAACTCATCATCTGTTTATAAATATTGGTACTCCCAAAATTCTCTTTTCTAGAGGGGTTCAGAGTATGCCCTTCTCAAGGTATAGTATGTTTCCAATACACAACCACAGTTTGCTACAATTGTAGTTTCCTTTTGCTCACTTTATGGCCGTGTTCTACCATATACTTTAACAACTACAGTTTATCCCATCCACATCCTACACCAGTAGGGTTAGCCACTAGACTATCATCCACATCCTACACCAGTAGGGTTAGCCACTAGAATATCTAAAATGTCTGTTTCCTTTGAGGCTCTAATTTTACTAGATTATTAGTGATAGCTTGTAAAAAATCCGTAGGACTTTCTGTACAGCCTTACTAAAACCCCTTTTTATATGGCAATTTCTTCCCCTAAAAGGTAAACCCAAAACACCCTTGGCTAACAGGATGTACAGGTATGCTAAAAAACCATTTAGCCAAATTCATCATAGTTAGCTAAATATTTTCCCATCTCACTTGACTATGCAGGGTGTATAAATCTGATACACCTAGAGCTCTATCACACTCTGATACACTCCCTGGAGATCTAATACCATTCTCCAATCATTACTGGGAGCTGCTTGTTTTTTTTTTTTACTGGAAAACATTAAAAAATTTAACTATGCTTAGCTTGATCCTGTTTTCCATTCTGCTTGTGATGGATCACATATCTTTTAACTTCTACCAATTGTGCAGTCCCCCATATTCCCACCAATGTTTTCTTAACAGCTTCTACTCATTACAGGTCTCATTCCAGTGAGGAATACTATCTTTAACTGCTCTCTGTCCATGGTTTATACACATCTAATGTGAGCACTGCCCCATCTATGCCTGCTAATGGATTAGGTAGGCTATCAATGGGCACTGGTTTGAGGGAGACCTCCTGTTACCTCCAACTCTCTTGCCTCCCTGTCTCACCAATAGTTCCTTTAACATTTCTGTGAGACTTATCTCTTCATCTGTCTCATCCCCCTCTCCCCCCCTGAGCTCCCTGAGTTTCCCTCTGATTAGGATAGGGGGTTGGGGTCCCTCACAACTACTACTTCATCATCTGGATTCTCCCTCCATGCCCAATCTACTAATGAGGGATATAATTTCAATCCAGAATCATCTATGGGTGGCCGTGGGTTCTGACTTCGACTGTTCTTTCTTACTCTCAGACTTCATAAAATATTACTTTTAATATTTAACCTTCAAAACTACCTATACCAAAATTACATCTTTAATCAATCCTTCATCAACAAATCCTTAGGACTATAACTTAGAAGGTATGGCTTCCACTCACTCTCTTTCCCTGAGTGAAAAACAAATCTCTCTGTCATTAGTCAGGTCCCACTTCTAAGTTTCTCTCTCCAATTCAACTCTCATCTATATCTGCCAATAAATAGACTATACTAGTCTCCCTCTGGTATCTACTATTCATTACCCACTTTCCTAAGAACCTCCATTCCTCTGAGGTATCTTTCCACTAGGGATATGTGTTAACTCAACTTTTCACCTATATAATCTCCAATTCTGTGGTCCCAACTCCTTCTACTTGCTGACATTTACAAATAGCCAACTCCTCTGGTAGGAGTACAGTATCCAAAAAGATTCAAAATTAACTGAGCATGTGTAATAGTCACCATTCCCCTGTTTATCCACTGTGCAGCAAATATGTGTACTATCTGTGTAAATGGTCACTATTTTCCCAAACTACATGCACAAGTAAGAGCCACTATTTCTGTCTGTTATTCAGAATCATTTATAGGTAAGATTCAGCTTCCAAAATGTCTGTCTCTGCTCTGACTTTCTTATCTTCATTCATCAGGTCTCCTAGTTCTTGAGACATCTGATCTGATAGTGGAGAACCAATTCTACTCTTGGTCTGGCAGGGTAACTAACCTCCCCCCCAGGTCAAATCTTCAGTAAACATTCAGGGTTTATGGATAGACTCCCCACTTATCTCTACAGAACGGAGGGGGCCTCAATAGGCTTGCCGCCTCCTCCCCTCTGTCCAATGCTCAAAATGTCCCTCCATGAAACTATCACATTGTAAACCACTCGGTTTCTCCTGTCCTCCAGTATTTTCCTAATAGCCCATCTAATCTGGAATAACTAGACCAGAATTGTTTCCCTCCTAATAACATCCATGTTATTTCTCTATCATATGGTGTTTCAAACCTCCAAGTATTAACCTCTCCTGTCTCTTACATTTTTAAGTACTGAACTAATCAGCTATTCCACATAAAATATCTCCATGGTTCTAATATTATCCATATTATTCTACCTAACCTCCATTTCCCTATCAACACACCCTCTCAGTATGCAATTACCCAAAAACTATTCCCTTCTAAATTATCATGAGTCATCAACACATTGGATTCTCCATCGTCCTCATTCTCACCACAGACACAACCCATCCCCCACATTTGTTTCCCATCCAGCTCAAACGTTAAAACCGCAGCTCAGGCAAACGCCCTTCCTTCAAACGTTTAAGATCCACCAGAATTATAACTCCACCATCCACTAGGGTCGTACTACATGTATTGTAACCTAAAATGCCAATTCATTTATCATGTCAGTCAATATATAATACCATATATTACACACAACCTCGGTTAATGAGGAGTAAAATTTATATTATGGGGAAAGAAAAACCCGCGGTACTAAATGCTTTCCAACTCACCATTCACCTATAAACTGAGTAGTCATTTACTTCAAAATGAATGCGGCCCGATTGAAAAGACAGTTCAACAGTTTTACGTACGCTAGCCAACCATGCTACTATGAAATAGTCTAGATCATTACTCTAACTTCCCCAAGCAAAGCCCCTTTGGGAAATGGCCCTAAACTAGTTTCAAAAAGTTTTCACTCAATATAGCCAACCTAGACTCCTAAATTCCTATAACACTTTTATCATATCTTACCAAAGTTTATCGCGACGCAGCCTCTCCTGGTGTCAGTTGTTAGTTAAAGTTAACCTACCCAATATGAAAATAACAATCCGACACCCAGCCCTTGATCAACGTTACTAGCAATATTTATCAACACAATTAGTTATTCCCACACAGGGACAAACTTTTCGCTTACCTACATCAACACAATGAGTTATTCCCACGCAGACAAACGTTTCGCTTACAGTTCCTCGCAAGACATACAACAATCAACAATCAGAGACAAACGATGCCACGTTTAAATGGCAGGACATGTTGGTTCCTACCGTTCAACACAATCAGGACAAACTCGTCAGTTTATCGTCCTGTCCTTTCAACATACAACTACATTATTACAATACCGGTTCACACTGCAGTTACAACACAAATAACACAATTCTACGGCTTAAATTCACAATACCATTAACTTGGATAAACGCTCCCACAGCGGGGTTTCAATATCAACTTACCTTCTTCGCAGTCTCCACTCTTCACCTGAATAATTATTTTATGACTTTTAGTAGATCACTAGGTCTCACATGTATACGGGTTAAATAATTTGTTAAATTATTGTGCCGTTTCTTATGACTTTTGACTGATTAGTATTACTAGGTCTCACACGTATACGGATTAAATAACTTCCGTTATTGTGCCGTTCCTTATGACTTTTGACTGATTAGTATTTCTACCTCACATATCGATAATTATTTCCTTCGTCCTCATGTTAAATAGGTTACCTCACCTCCTTATTAACCCCTTCTGCCTGCTGTTTCCTCACATTATCTCCACAAGTTTTATGTATCGGCACTCCATAGTTTTCAATTTCTCCATCCATTTTCCTTCCTCTACTGAGGACCATAATAATGTTCCTCCTATCCTTAGACTCCATGTCTCTCATTTCCTGGTTAGTTTCCAGGACCTTCTTTTGGGGATTTACTGCCTAGAAGTTTCTATCTGCCTAGAATTTTTTTACTAGAGTAGCTAATAGATTACTGGGTCTCACACCGCGGATACGATTTTTATTAACGGATTATTAGGTCTCTCGACTAATATATCCGGCCTACTTAAAGGATGTAACAATTACCTATCACATAGTTCTCTTAACTGATCAATATATCTATTCTCCTCCAGTAATTCATCTCCTTAGATAGGTTTCAGACGTTATTCTTCTTATGGTGGTGAAATAAGAAATCCCCTTCCTAAAGTTTCACCCTCGTTTTATGTTCTCTAGACTACTAGCGCGTGGTCTTCTCTAGATAAACGTCCAAAAACTAAAGTTCACTTCCTTCCTGTATACTTTTGACGATCCCGGATCGCCTCAACACAGGGTAGTTTATATTGATAATGGCCTTAACTATCTGGAGTCAATTTCGGACCCCCCCCATTTTGACCTCACTCTAGTACAATGATTTAATATCTGTCTGAAATACTCACGCGTTGGGTTTTCTTCCAAATAGACGTCTAAAACCACGTATTAGGCAAGAATCCTTGGTGGGGTTATAAAGAAAATTCCTACCTTCACTCACAGCAAATTTCAACTCTAACGTGAATAATTATTTCACGACTTCTGAAAGAGTATTAGGCCTCACACTTAAACGGATTAAATAATTTATATAACCACCACGCCGTTCGTAAACGGGTTAAATCATTTATATAATTATCATGCCGTTTCTTATGACTTTTGGACTTATTAATACCTCTAACCTGTCAATAATAAACATTTAAAGTACTTTTAATCTACTGTATTTCAGATACAAATCTCCCCAAAACCCATGAATAAACATCACTGACCTTATCCTTGCAGCTGAGATTTCAATTTAGGTTGGATCTCGTCACCGTTACTGTCGTCTCTCAGTTCACTACCGGCCTGAAATAAACCCTCAATTTCAGAGGTCAGGTCTTTGTTCTTACGGATATAAAATCCGCCCGTGCACGGTTTCGGTGTTCCCTGGGACGACAGCAACAGGTATTGAGGATCCGGCTCGAAGGACCAACTGTCACGAGAATTTCTATCTCAATGTTCTAAATGAACTATCACTCTAGCTTTGATTAATTTTCAGAGGTTGTAAGATTCTGGTTAACAAAGAATTAAGCAAAGTCTCAGTCTGCAACAGATCAGTAGTTTATTCAGAGAGCTCTCCCGAAAGGAAAACACAAAACACTTTTATAGCATCCATTCACAGTCAAGCCCCCCCCCCCTGTTTTGTATCTCAGGTCACTCCCTTCCAAGGCATCCCTCAGTGGCTAATGTTTACACCTCAGGGACAAGACCCCCACTCTGATAGATGAGGGTGGTAAACCTTTATGGCTAATCTCCTGCTAGCCTAAGAACTACATCCTGACTCATTTACCAAATTGTAACATTCTAACCATTGTCTATGTAATTTCTAATACATATTACACAGTTTTATGGGTGAAACATCTTAGTCATTAACATTAAACATACAAATTACTTTATCACCTTCTCTCAGCACATATCAAAGCTTCAGGCTAAAGTTAAATCTAGACTTGGTTTCCTCTATCGTAATCGCTCCTCTGTCACCCCAGCTGCCAAACTAACCCTGATTCAGATGACCATCCTACCCATGCTAGATTAAGGAGACATAATTTATAGATCGACAGGTAAGGGTGTTCTCGAGCGGCTAGATGTTCTTTACCATTCGGCCGTCAGATTTGCCACCAATGCTCCTTATAGGACACATTACTGCACTCTATACTCCTCTGTAAACTAGTCATCTCTATATACCCGTCGCAAGACCCATTGGTTGATTATTTATAAAATTTATAAAACCCTCTTAGGCCTCACTCCCTGCTGTCTGAGATATCTACTGCGGCCCTCATCTTCCACATACAAAACCCATTCTGCCAGTTACATTTTGTTAAAGGTCCCCAAAGCACACACATACCTGCGTCGCTCGTCTTTTCAGTTCGCTGCAGCTAGTGACTGGAACGAGCTGCAACAAACACTCAAGCTGGACAGTTTTATCTCAATCTCTTCATTCAAAGACTCAATCATGGACACTCTTACTGACAGTTGTGGTTGCTTTGCGTGATGTATTGTCATCTCTACCTTCTTGCCCTTTGTGCTGTTGTCTGTGCCCAATAATGTTTGTACCATGTTGTGTTGCTACCATGTTGTTGTCATGTTATGTTGCTACAATGCTGTGTTGTCATGTGTTGCTGCCTTGCTATGTTGTTGTCTTAGGTATCTCTTTTGGTAGTGTTGTTTTGTCCTATATTTATATTTATATTTTTAATCCCAGCCCCCGTCCCCGCAGGAGGTCTTTTGCCTTTTGGTAGGCCTTCATTGTAGGTAAGAATTTCTTCTTAACTGACTTGCCTAGTTAAATAAAGGTAAAAAAAAAAATCATAAATAAAGAAAAACCAGTTCCAACTCCGATTTGATAGAATCTAGCCTTTCACATTACATTATCCTGTAACCACGCCAACCTTTAATCCATATCTTATACTTTTCTTATATTTTGTGTGTTCTTTCTTCCATATGGCAATGAACACTGACAAATGACTCAAATGCTCATATTATTTTATTGATGAAGTATTCCACTAAAGGAAAGAAGATGGAAATTAACTTTTGACCAGCTGACAGCGTTTACGCTTCCATTTCAGTATGAGGTCTGGAATGTATGCCATGTGATTTTCTTTGCCATTTCCTTTTTTCAACAGCTTTTCTCTTTCTTTCTCCCTCTGTTTCTTTTCGTTATAGTTCCTTGCCACCTCGTCCAGGTGGGCTTTCACCCTCTCCTTGTTCTTCCTGACTTCTTCCTTACTGGCTGCTTTTCTAGCTCTGAGCAGCTCTTTCACTTTGTTCTTCTCCAACATCTCTCTTTCTTTCCTCTCCTTTTTCTCCTCCTCCGCCCTGACTCTCTGGGTGATTTTAGTTTCCATCTGAAAGAGAAAGTCCATACATGTTAGTCAGTGATCTGAGATATTATTATTACTCATTCTCTAGCATGCAGTCAACTTAATCTATTGAATCGGATAGTATAACCATTAGGAGGTGCCTTGTGACCTCCCTGAACTGAGACTGGATGAATGGAGTACTGTACCTGTGCCTGCTTGTGCTCTCTGAACCTCAGGACAGTCTGCATCTGGTACAGCTTTATGTATGCCTCCTTCATCCTCTCCACAATATCTTTCTTCTCTATTGCCCATCTGTCTTTCTCCCTTTGCATTTTCTTGATTTCATTACTCTTTCTCTCCCGCTCTTCTGTGATCTCCAACTTCTCCTTCTCCATCTCTCTCTTTTCCATCTCCCATCCCTTCTCCTCTTCTCCATGCAGGGCAAGAATCCTCATCTTTTCTCTTTCCAGAGCCTCTATCGCTCTCTCCTTCTCTCTCAGCTCAATCATCCACTCCTCGGCTGCCTGCGTGCTCCTCCTCTTAATCTCCTCCTTCTCCTTCATCCATCTTTCCCCTTGATCCCAGAGGCTTTGTAGACCAGCCTTGGCCTTGGCCCATCTCCCCCTGTCCTCCTTCCAGGCTACTAGGGTATGATTCCTGTCTTGGTCTGCTTTGACTAAAGCTGTCTCCAAACCATTTCTTATGAGGTTCCATCCATTCCTCTCTCTCACCCTCTGCTTCTCCACCCTTTCATTCTCAGCTAACAGTCTCTTCTTATTCTCCACTGTCAACTTCCATAACTTGGCCACCAATGTTTGTTTGTCGGCCGCTGCCCTTTCTTTCTGTTTGTCCAACACCTCTCGCTGCCTTTCATTCTCAGTTAACAGCCTTGTGTTCTCCACGGTCAACTTCCCTATCTTGTCCAAGTGCAGTATGTTCTGCATTGTCACTTTTGTCATCTTGACTT
Source organism: Thymallus thymallus (assembly GCA_023634145.1). Classification (NCBI taxonomy): domain Eukaryota; kingdom Metazoa; phylum Chordata; class Actinopteri; order Salmoniformes; family Salmonidae; genus Thymallus; species Thymallus thymallus. The sequence goes on along the minus strand of CM042378.1, from coordinate 8,148,398 downwards.
CTATATTTCCTTTGTCTGCCACTAAGCTTTCTATCTGTTTCTCCAACATCTCTCTCTTCCTTTCATTCTCAGCTAACAGCTTAGTACTCTTCACTGTCACGTCTCCTAACTTGGCCAAGTTCAGTATGTTCTGCACCTTCAGCTTTGCCATCTTGAGCTCCATCTTTTTTCTGTCTGACACTGTGCATTCTCTCTGCTTCTCAGACAACTCTCTCTCTAGGTTCCATTGGTAGCGGTGTACCTCAATAGAAGCCTCAGTCTCCCTTATCTGTCTCAGCAACTCTACAATTAGCCTTTCTCTTTCTTGCTCTGGTTCCACCCTCACCTTGTTGACTTTCTCCAACACCTCTCTCTGCAGCTTCCATCGGTTGTGGTCTACCTTGTTACAAGTCTCAATCTCCTTTCTCATTCTCAGCAGCCCCTCCATTTCTCTTTGTCTTTCTTTCTCTCGTTCCATCCTCATCTTGTTGCCTCTCTCCATCTCCTCACTTTCAGTCATCTCATTCTCCATCTCACTGACTCCTCTCTGCATCGATATATATGGAGAAACATATTGATATATATATAGAAAGATGTATTCCTTTTTTGTTTTATTCTGTGTGAATCTTATTCCTGCCAAATTCAGTTACCCTCAGGATAATTGGTATAATTTATTAAATGCTAATATGTAGAAGTCAAACACTTTTGCACATGATTAATTTCTGACTCACATGTTTCAGTGTCACCTCTCCTCCGTGATTTGTGTCCAGTTATGAAGATTTAAAAAGGTATACACTTGAGACGTTATGGTGTGGTGAATGGAAATGCTGGTTGTTTTCTTTGGTTTGGAACTTGTTGTAGCCAAGTTCTAATTCTGAATTCTATGGTTGTAACCTAGCTTAATTGTTGAGTCATAATGAGATTGGAATGTTAGCTTGAATTCTGTATTATGGCCAAAAATCTCAGAATTCTGAAGATTTTTGAATTATATTTCATAATTCTTGTTTGTCATACATTCTATATACAAAATTGTATCCCGTGGATGCTGTCTCAAAGTTATAAATCTTACATTCTCAGCCAAAGAAATGTAGTCTATTTAAAAAATATTCAAAATAAAGATGACTTTGTAAGTATTGGTTATCATGGTGCCGCGAGGGAGCTCTGTAAATATTGTACATATTTGTGTTATGTGTAAGTGTTTTTTTGTAGCATTTTCTAAATAGATATACACTATACAGTGCATTCAGAAAAAAGTATTCAGACCCCTTTACTTTTTCCGTATTTTGTATCCTTACAGCCTTATTGTAAAATGTATCAAATTGTTGTTTTCCCTCATCAATGTAAACACAGTACACCATAATGACAAATAAAAAATACAAACTTGAACCAAACACACCCGCCCCTCCCGCCAGAGAATCTTGTTTCTCATGGTCTGAGATTCCTTTTGTTGCCTTTTGGCAAACTCTAAGTGGGCTGCCATGTGCCTTTTATTGAGGAGTTGGTTCCGTCTGGCCACTCTACCATAAAGGCCTGATTGTTGAAGTGCTTCAGAGATGGTTGTCCTTCTTGTAGGTTCTCCCATATCCACAGAGGAACTCTGGAGCTCTGTCAGAGTGACCATTGGGTTCTTGGTCACCTCCCTAACCAAGGCCCTTCTCCCTGATTGCTCAGTTTGGCCGGGCGGCCAGCTCTAGGAATAGTCGTAGAGGTTCCAAACTTATTCCATTTAAGAATGATGGAAGCCACTGTGTTCTTGGGGACCTTCAATGCTGCAGAAATGTTTTGGTACCCTTCCCCAGATCTGTGCCTCTACACAATCTTGTCACGGAGTGCTACGAACAATTCCTTTGACCTCATGCCTTGGATTTTACTCTATCATGAACATGTTGCCTACGATACCATGTGGCAAGTAGCACTCATAATCAGACATGTCCACATTTTTCTATTTTGGCATTTGGCTGATGTCTTATACAGTGGGGAGAACAAGTATTTGATACACTGCCGATTTTGCAGGTTTTCCCACAAAGCATGTAGAAGTCTGTAATTTTTATCATAGGTACTCTTCAACTGTGAGTGACGGAATCTAAAACAAAAATCCAGAAAATCACATTGTATGATTTTTAAGTAATTAATTTGCATTTTATTGCATGACATAAGTATTTGATACATCAGAAAAGCAGAACTTAATATTTGGTACAGAAACCTTTGTTTGCAATTACAGAGATCATACGTTTCCTGTAGTTCTTGACCAGGTTTGCACACACTGCAGCAGGGATTTTGGCCCACTCCTCCATACAGACCTTCTCCAGATCCTTCAGTTTTCTGGGCTGTCGCTGGGCAATACGGACTTTCAGCTCCCTCCAAAGATTTTCTATTGAGTTCAGGTCTGGAGACTGGCTAGGCCACTCCAGGACCTTGAGATGCTTCTTACGGAGCCAATCCTTAGTTTCCCTGGCTGTGTGTTTCAGTTCGTTGTCATGCTGGTAGACCCAGCCACAACCCATCTTCAATGCTCTTACTGAGGGAAGGAGGTTGTTGGCCAAGATCTCGCGATACATGGCCCTATCCATCCTCCCCTCAATACGGTGCAGTCGTCCTGTCCCCTTTGCAGAAAAGCATCCCCAAAGAATGATGTTTCCACCTCCATGTTTCACGGTTGGGATGGTGTTCTTGGGGTTGTACTCATCCTTCTTCTTCCTCCAAACACGGCGAGTGGAGTTTAGACCAAAAAGCTCTATTTTTGTCTCATCAGACCACATGACCTTCTCCCATTCCTCCTCTGGATCATCCAGATGGTCATTGGCAAACTTCAGACGGGCCTGGACATGCGCTGGCTTGAGCAGGGGGACCTTGCCTGTACTGCAGGATTTTAATCCATGACCGCGTAGTGTGTTACTAATGGTTTTCTTTGAGAATGTGGTCCCAGCTCTCTTCAGGTCATTGACCAGATCCTGCCGTGTAGTTCTGGGCTGATCCCTCACCTTCCTCATGATCATTGATGCCCCACGAGGTGAGATCTTGCATGGTGCCCCAGACCGAGGGAGATTGACCGTCATCTTGAACTTCTTCCATTTTCTAATAATTGCGCCAACAGTTGTTGCCTTCTCACCAAGCTGCTTGCCTATTGTCCTGTAGCCCATCCCAGCCTTGTGCAGGTCTACAATTTTATCCCTGATGTCCTTACACAGCTCTCTGGTCTTGGCCTTTGTGGAGAGGTTGGAGTCTGTTTGATTGAGTGTGTGGACAGGTGTCTTTTATACAGGTAACGAGTTCAAACAGGTGCAGTTAATACAGGTAATGAGTGGAGAACAGGAGGGCTTCTTAAAGAAAAACTAACAGGTCTGTGAGAGCCGGAATTCTTACTGGTTGGTAGGTGATCAAATACTTATGTCATGCAATTTAATTATTTAAAAATCATACAATGTGATTTTCTGGATAAAAATTACAGACCTCTACATGCTTTGTAAGTAGGAAAACCTGCAAAATCGGCAGTGTATCAAATACTTGTTCTCCCCACTGTACATGCTTTGTTGACTATGAACTTTCTTTACCCAACCGTGGGACAGACTATGTCTGTTCCCACAATCGTGACTCTGACTCTATTGGTTAAACAGACTTTTGGCCTGTCATCCCATTCTAACCACCTCCCGCCGGCTTTGTATTCATGTTACCTAATGAAATTGCTGTACAATATGATCTTGTTGCCATCTGATGCACATTCAGATGTCATACATCAGCACTGCAGAGCTCTCCCTGTCCTATGCCGTGCATTGATTGTATTACTGTTGATGATATCTGGTAATGTGCATGTACACCCTGGCCCATCAACTGTTGCTAGCCCCAATTCTGGCACTGATATCTGCTTCACTGATTCTGTTCTCGTAAAAGTCTGGGTTTTCTGCACGTTAACACTAGAAGCTTATTACCTAAATGGATCAATTGTGTTGGTCATTGTGGTTTCACAGCTCCAATCCAGATGTGTTGGTCATTACTGAGACGTGGTTGAGGAAGAGTGTTTTGAATACTGATGTTAACCTTTCCAAAGGTGGGGGAGTGGCAATTTTTACCAAGGATGACCTTCAGTGCTCGTTTGTTCCCACCAAGTCTGTCCCCAAACAATTTGATTAGCTGGTTTTAAGTATTAAACTTTCAAATAACTCTTTGTTGACTGTTGCTGGGTGCTATCGTCCTCCATCAGCCCCGGCCTGTACCCTACCTGCCCTAAGCTCTCTCTTGGCCCCTTACACTAAGTGTTACTGCTCGTGGAGGACATGACCCAGGATTCGGAGGAGTGATAGTTCAACATACTTTTATTAGCTCGAACTCAACAACAAAACAATAAACAAAGTACAGCCGCAACGTAGGTGTATTCGCATGCACACAAACATTGACCCACACACACGTGGGCAGTCAGCACCCTTAAATGGGATCCCCAGTTAGAGGCAACGCAGCACAGGTGCCTCCAATTGGGGACCAAACAACAAAACTCACATGGAGTATTCCAGACAGGTTTCTGGACACCAAACCTGACGAGCATAGAAGTGTCCAGAGACCTCTCTGAACACTAAACCTGACACTAAGTCTGAATTTGTCCTGCTAGGTGACCTAAACTGGGACATGTTGTCAGGCTCTGGCCATAGAGAAGCCTATTTGCTTCTCTATGTAGCTATGGTCCGAGTCTGACAGTGTCTTTCTTTTCTGTTTCTTTGTGGGTTTTGAGTGGATCTCTAATTAGAGGCAGCTGCTCCCGTTGTCTCTAATTAGGGATCCGATATAGGGTGAGTCTGTCCTTCACGTGGTGTGGGTTGTTATCGTACATGTCGAGGTATATGTCGCAGTCACGGGTGAAGTAAGTGTTCTTTTGTTACGTCCGTTCATTCCGTGTGGTTTTTGTGAATGGGACGTTAGAGTATAGTTTCAGTTTTGTATCCTGTAGTTCGCCGTTTATTTTCGATTTATACATATACAATAAATAAGAAAATGTCGAACTACTATCCCTGCGCTGCGTCTTGGTCTCTCCAACACCCACATCGTGACAGAACAACCCACCACTACCAGACCAAGCAGCGTAACTGGGGAGAGAGGGAGAGAGAGGAGGTGCCGCTGCGTTATGCGCGATGCGCGAAAAGGGGAAATGCCCGCCAACAACCCCAAAGGAATTTTGGGGGGGGGCTATGGGGGTGGTCTGGCCGAGAGGAGGAGGCGCCAGTACCACTCTCCAGGTGGAATGATGAAGAGGAAGAGGAACAGGGCTGGACGGCGTTGGAAGAGGAGGCGCGATACCGGGCTGGAATGTTCAGGAGGATCACAGAGTTGACTAGGCAGAATTGGAAGGAATGCGAGAGCGAGAGGACGGAGCTGAGGGGAAAGAGGCCCAAGAGGGGCATTCCCAATCCGGGTCATTCGGAGGCAACCTTCAAAGCCGAGTCTCCAGGAAGCCTCTCCAGTTCGGTACGGACCGCACCTACTCTCCGCACTCGCCCTGAAGTGTGTGTCACCAGTCCGGTGCCATCGGTGCCGGATCCACGCACCATGCTTCCAGGTCACCTCTCCAGTTTGGTACGTGCAGTGCCTACTCTCCACACTCGCCCGGAGGCGCGTGTCACTAGCCCGGTGCCTCCAGTGCCGGCTCCACGCATTCAACTTCCGGTGCGTCTTCCCAGTCCGGTACGCCCAGTGCCGGCTCCACGCACTCGACCTCCAGCGAAGGTCAGCAACCCTGCACCTCCAGCGAAGGTCAGCAACCCTGCACCTCCAGCGAAGGTCAGCAACCCTGCACCTCCAGCGAAGGTCAGCAACCCTGCACCTCCAGCGAAGGTCAGCAACCCTGCACCTCCAGCGAAGGTCAGCAACCCTGCACCTCCAGCGAAGGTCAGCAACCCTGCACCTCCTGCGAAGGTCAGCAACCCTGCACCTCCTGCGAAGGTCAGCAACCCTGCACCTCCTGCGAGGGTCAGCAACCCTGCACCTCATGCGAAGGTCAGCAACCCCGCACCTCATGCGAAGGTCAGCGCCTCTAAACCTCCTGCGAAGGTCAGCGCCTCTCAACCTCCTGCGAAGGTCAGCGCCTCTCAACCTCCTGCGAAGGTCAGCGCCTCTCAACCTCCTGCGAAGGTCAGCGCCTCTAAACCTCCTGCGAAGGTCAGCGCCTCTCAACCTCCTGCGAAGGTCAGCGCCTCTCAACCTCCAGCGAGGGTCAGCGCCTCTCAACCTCCTGCGAGGGTCAGCGCCTCTCAACCTCCAGCGAGGGTCAGCACCTCTCAACCTCCAGCGAAGGTCAGCGCCTCTCAACCTCCTGCGAAGGTCAGCGCCTCTCAACCTCCTGCGAAGGTCAGCGCCTCTCAACCTCCTGCGAAGGTCAGCGCCTCTCAACCTCCTGCGAAGGTCAGCGCCTCTCAACCTCCTGCGAAGGTCAGCGCCTCTCAACCTCCTGCGAAGGTCAGCGCCTCTCAACCTCCTGCGAAGGTCAGCGCCTCTCAACCTCCTGCGAAGGTCAGCGCCTCTCAACCTCCAGCGAAGGTCAGCGCCTCTCAACCTCCAGCGAAGGTCAGCGCCTCTCAACCTCCAGCGAAGGTCAGCGCCTCTCAACCTCCAGCGAAGGTCAGCGCCTCTCAACCTCCTGCGAAGGTCAGCGCCTCTCAACCTCCTGCGAAGGTCAGCGCCTCTCAACCTCCTGCGAAGGTCAGCGCCTCTCAACCTCCTGCGAAGGTCAGCGCCTCTCAACCTCCTGCGAAGGTCAGCGCCTCTCAACCTCCAGCGAAGGTCAGCGCCTCTCAACCTCCAGCGAAGGTCAGCGCCTCGCAACCTCCTGCGAAGGTCAGCGCCCCTGAACCTCCTGCGAAGGTCATTTCACTGGTGCCCATTCCGGGTCCAGCCGCCTGCTCCGCCTCAGTGCCAGAGCAGTCCGCTCCACCGGTGCCCAATCCGGGTCCAGCCGCCTGCTCCGCCTCAGTGCCAGAGCAGTCCGCTCCACCGGTGCCCAATCCGGGTCCAGCCGCCTGCTCCGCCTCAGTGCCAGAGCAGTCCGCTCCACCGGTACCCAGTCCGGGTCCAGCCGCCTGCTCCGCCTCAGTGCCAGAGCAGTCCGCTCCACCGGTACCCAGTCCGGGTCCAGCCGCCTGCTCCGCCTCAGTGCCAGAGCAGTCCGCTCCACCGGTACCCAGTCCAGGCCCGGCTGTTTTCCCAGCTCCATGGCCGGAGCCGTTTGCCCCACAGGTGCCCAGTCCGGGCCCGGTTTCTTGCCCAGCTCCATGGCCGGAGCCGTTTGTCCCACCGGGGCCCAGTCCGGGCCCGGTTGTTTTCCCCGCTCCATGGCCGGAGCCGTTTGCCCCACCGTGGCCCAGTCCGGGCCCGGTTGTTTTCCCCGCTCCATGGCCGGAGCCGTTTGCCCCACCGGTGCCCAGTCCGGGCCCGGCTGTTTTCCCCGCTCCATGGCCGGAGCAGTTTACCCCACCGGTGCCCAGTCCGGGCCCGGTTTATTGCCCAGCTCCATGGCCGGAGCCGTTTGTCCCACCGGTGCCCAGTCCGGGCCCGGTTGTTTTCCCCGCTCCATGGCCGGAGCCGTTTGCCCCACCGTGGCCCAGTCCGGGCCCGGGTGTTTTTCCCACTCCATGGCCGGAGCCGGTTGCCCCACCGGTGCCCAGTCCGGGCCCGGTTGTTTTCCCCGCTCCATGGCCGGAGCCGTTTGCCCCACCGGTGCCCAGTCCGGGTCCGGTTGTTTACCCCGCTCCATGGCCGGAGCCGTTTGCCCCACCGGTGCCCAGTCCGGGCCCGGTGATAAGAAAAGGGCATGGGGCAAAACTGTCAAACTCACCGGAGCCAGAACCGCCCCCGAGGGACTAGTCTTCCCTCCCATTAACCCCCCCTGTTTTGTGTTTTTGTTTGTTTTTGCCGTCCGGGAGTCCGCGCCTTGGGGGGGGGGTACTGTCAGGCTCTGGCCATAGAGAAGCCTATTTGCTTCTCTATGTAGCTATGGTCCGAGTCTGACAGTGTCTTTCTTTTCTGTTTCTTTATGGGTTTTGAGTGGATCTCTAATTAGAGGCAGCTGCTCCCGTTGTCTCTAATTAGGGATCCGATATAGGGTGAGTCTGTCCTTCACGTGGTGTGGGTTGTTATCGTACATGTCGAGGTATATGTCGCAGTCACGGGTGAAGTAAGTGTTCTTTTGTTACGTCCGTTCATTCCGTGTGGTTTTTGTGAATGGGACGTTAGAGTATAGTTTCAGTTTTGTATCCTTTAGTTCGCCGTTTATTTTCGATTTATAAATGTCGAACTACTATCCCTGCGCTGCGTCTTGGTCTCTCCAACACCCACATCGTGACACATGTTTAAAACCACCTGAGCAGGTCCTAAAGCAATGGGACTCCGTAAATCTTTCTCAGATTATTAGCAATCCCACAAGGTATGACTCCAAACACCCAGAAAAGGCTACTCTTCTTGATGTTATCCTCACAAATAATCCTGATAGGTATCAGTCTGGTGTTTTTTGTAATGACATTAGTGATCACTGTTTTACAGCCTGTGTTCGTATTTGTCATTGACGCTTGCTAAAAAACTTTAATGAGCAAGCCTTCCTTCATGAACTGGCTTCTGTAAAATGGAATAGAATCATGTTGATCTCCTCTGTCAAAGACGCTTGGACCTTATTTTTTTTATATTTTCAGTGGTGTTGTTAACAAACATGCCGCCATAAAGAAAATGAGAATTAAAAACAGGTTCAGCCCCTGGTTCGACCGTGATCTTGCAGAGTTACTCCACCTCAAGATTTGCATTTGGCGAAAGACCCAGCACAAGCTTACTCAGGCTGACTGGCTCTGGTTCAGGCAAATGAGAAATAAGTGCACTCAGGCTATCCGGTAGGCCAAAGTTTGTTACTTAACGGTAAAGTTCTCTCTCTGTGGTTCTAACCCCAAGAAATTCTGGAAAAGGGTTAACGACCTGGAGAATAAACCCTCCTCCTCACAGCTGCCCATGTCCCTTAAAGTTGATGATGTGGTTGTTACTGACAAGAAGAACATGGCTGAGCTCTTTAATCAACACTTAATTAATTCAGGATTCCTATTTCCTGAATTGGTCAGATGGTTTAGACCCTTTCTTCTTTAAGGTTGCTGCCCCTATCACCGCCAAGCCTTTAACCTGTCTCTGTCAGGTTCTGACTGAGACCAGGTCTCTTGACTCCACAAATGGAGTCGATAGGCCACAGTCAGGACCTGACAGTAGAGTTTTCTAGGCAACTCTATTGTAATTTTGGTTGATCCCCAATTAGAGGCAGCTGTCTCTAATTGGGGATTCTATTTATGTTTGATGATCTCCACCTGCGTTGTGGATCGTTATATGTGCATGTGCTTGTTGCAGGGTGCGCTATAGTTCACGGGGCTACCCTTTTGGTTCTATGTTTATTGTTTTGCTTCAGTGAATAAACATGTTTGTTGGCAACTATCGCTCTGTGCCTCGTTACCTTCACACGCCGCGTGACAGTCTCTCCGTTCTGGGGAGATTCCCATTGCTTGGAAGGCAGCTACGGTTCGTCCTTTATTTAAAGTGGACAATCAAGCTGATCATAACTGTTATAGGCCTATTTCAATGTTTCCTTGTTTATCAAAGGTGTTGGAAAAACATGTCAATAATCTACTGACTGGCTTTCTTGTTGTCTATAGTATTCTCTCTGGTATGCAATCTGTTTTCTGCTCAGGTTATGGATGTGCCACTGCAACCTTAAAGGTCCTCAATGATGTCACCTCTGTCCTTGATTCTAAGCAATGTTGTGCTGCTATTATTGACTTGGACAAAGCTTTTGATACGGTAGACCATTCCATTCTTGTGGGCCGGCTAAGAAGCATTGGTGTCTCTGAGGGGTCTTTGGTGTGGATGATAAAGGAATTTGTATGTTTAATGTTAATGACTAAGATGTTTCACCCTGAAACGTTGTAATGTGTGAGATGTATTGGAATTACAAGATTATGATTCTAAGAATGTGGGAACATAGACAATGTTCAGACCAGGTTAGAATGTTACCATTTGGTAGAGGAGTCAGGATGTGGTTGAAGACAATGAAGGAGACAAGACCATTTGTGAAAGCTGTTAGACCTGCAGGAGATTATGCGGCCATAAAAGTTCACAGGGCCCCATCCATCAGAATTGGGGCCCGGTCTTCGAGGTGTGGGTAAACATTAGCAACTGAGATAACATGAAGAGAGTCTTTGAAGGCAGATCCTGAGAATTTGCAGGCCATAAAACAGGGTGGAGACTTTGCTGACTGGATTTTATAAAAGTGTTTTGTGTCTTGTCTTTCGGGAGAGCGTTCTCTGAATAAAACCTGACTATTTTGCAAAGCTGGAACTCTCTCTGTATTAATTAACCAAACTGAAGAATTTACAACCTTCAGGATACAGATAGAGTTAAAAAAGTTCATTTAGAACATTGGGATAGAAAATATCATGACAGTGGATCACTAACTACCTCTCTCAAAGAGTGCGGTGTATAAAGTCTGAAAATCTGCTGTCTCAGCCACTGCCTGTCACCAAGGGAGTACCCCAAGGCTCAATCCTAGGCCCCACACTCTTATCAATTTACATCAACAACATAGCTCAGGCAGCAGGAAGCTCTTTCGTCTTTTTATATGTAGATGATAGTCTTGTACTCAGCTGCTCCCTCCCTGGATTTTGTGTTAAATGCTCTACAACAAAGCTTTCTTAGTGTCCAACAAGCTTTCTCTGCTTTTAACCTTGTTCTGAACACCTCCAAAACAAAGGTCATGTTGTTTGGTAAGAAGAATGTCCCTCACCCCACAGGTGTGATTACTACCTCAGAGGGTTTAGAGCTTGAGTTAGTCACCTCATAGAAGTACTTGGGAATATGGCTAGACGGAACACTGTCCTTCTCTCAGCACATATCAAAGCTTCAGGCTAAAGTTAAATCTAGACTTGGTTTCCTCTATCGTAATCGCTCCTCTGTCACCCCAGCTGCCAAACTATCCCTGATTCAGATGACCATCCTACCCATGCTAGATTAAGGAGACATAATTTATAGATCGACAGGTAAGGGTGTTCTCGAGCGGCTAGATGTTCTTTACCATTCGGCCATCAGATTTGCCACCAATGCTCCTTATAGGACACATCACTGCACTCTATACTCCTCTGTAAACTAGTCATGTCTATATACCCGTCGCAAGACCCATTGGTTGATGCTTATTTATAAAACCCTCTTAGGCCTCACTCCCTCCTGTCTGAGATATCTACTGTGGCCCTCATCTTCCACATACAAAACCCATTCTGCCAGTCACATTCTGTTAAAGGTCCCCAAAGCACACATACCTGGGTCGCTCGTCTTTTCAGTTCGCTGCAGCTAGTGACTGGAACGAGCTGCAACAAACACTCAAGCTGGACTGTTTTATCTCAATCTCTTAATTCAAAGACTCAATCATGGACACTCTTACTGACAGTTGTGGTTGCTTTGCGTGATGTATTGTCATCTCTACCTTCTTGCCCTTTGTGCTGTTGTCTGTGCCCAATAATGTTTGTACCATGTTGTGTTGCTACCATGTTGTTGTCATGTTATGTTGCTACAATGCTGTGTTGTCATGTGTTGCTGCCTTGCTATGTTGTTGTCTTAGGTATCTCTTTTGGTAGTGTTGTTTTGTCCTATATTTATATTTTTATTTTTAATCCTGTTGTGTAATTTCCAATTCTTTATAGCTCCCTGAATATATTTAGCTCTGTATGTTTCAAGCAGAGACAAGATCTCTTTTTCCTTAGCAGATGAGGGTAGGGTGTAGGCAGCGCCCTACCAGTCAGCAGCCTGACCCTTGACCAGAGAAAATGAACCAGAGTCAGGAGACTATTCCCAGGGATAAAGGCTTCTTATGAACCTCCCATTCTGACTTACATCTAGACATGTATTAAAGAACATGTGGTTATGATAAAGCCCTCAGCTATATGATGGGACCCGTGATGGGGGAAAGAATAGAACTAGTATAACCCAGTGGGTGTGGCCAAATGTGTTCTATGAATAATCATTTGAAAACTGTATAAAAACCTGAACTTAGAGATGTACGGGAGTGGTTCCTGCAGGTCACTCGGCTTCGTTGTCTTTTTGCAATAAAGTCTATCTTGCTTCTACAAACTCCAGAAGTTCTTTTATTTTTTAGTAAGAGGGAAGAGTTCTTTCCACGACAATCCCAGCCCCCGTCCCCGCAGGAGGTCTTTTGCCTTTTGGTAGGCCTTCATTGTAGATAAGAATTTCTTCTTAACTGACTTGCCTAGTTAAATAAAGGTTAGAATCTAGCCTTTCACATTACATTATCCTGTAACCACGCCAACCTTTAATCCATATCTTATACTTTTCTTATATTTTGTGTGTTCTTTCTTCCATATGGCAATGAACACTGACAAATGACTGAAATGCTCATATTATTTTATTGATGAAGTATTCCACTAAAGGAAAGAAGATGGAAATTAACTTTTGACCAGCTGACAGCGTTTACGCTTCCATTTCAGTATGAGGTCTGGAATGTATGCCATGTGATTTTCTTTGCCATTTCCTTTTTTCAACAGCTTTTCTCTTTCTTTCTCCCTCTGTTTCTTTTCGTTATAGTTCCTTGCCACCTCGTCCAGGTGGGCTTTCACCCTCTCCTTGTTCTTCCTGACTTCTTCCTTACTGGCTGCTTTTCTAGCTCTGAGCAGCTCTTTCACTTTGTTCTTCTCCAACATATCTCTTTCTTTCCTCTCCTTTTTCTCCTCCTCCGCCCTGACTCTCTGGGCGATTTTAGTTTCCATCTGAAAGAGAAAGTCCATACATGTTAGTCAGTGATCTGAGATATTATTATTACTCATTCTCTAGCATGCAGTCAACTTAATCTATTGAATCGGATAGTTTAACCATTAGGAGGTGCCTTGTGACCTCCCTGAACTGTGACTGGATAAATGGAGTACTGTACCTGTGCCTGCTTGTGCTCTCTGAACCTCAGGACAGTCTGCATCTGGTACAGCTTTATGTATGCCTCCTTCATCCTCTCCACAATATCTTTCTTCTCTATTGCCCATCTGTCTTTCTCCCTTTGCATTTTCTTGATTTCATTACTCTTTCTCTCCCGCTCCTCTGTAATCTCCAACTTCTCCTTCTCCATCTCTCTCTTTTCCATCTCCCATCCCTTCTCCTCTTCTCCATGCAGGGCAAGAATCCTCATCTTTTCTCTTTCCAGAGCCTCTATCGCTCTCTCCTTCTCTCTCAGCTCAATCATCCACTCCTCGGCTGCCTGCGTGCTCCTCCTCTTAATCTCCTCCTTCTCCTTCATCCATCTTTCCCCTTTTTGATCCCAGAGGCTTTGTAGACCAGCCTTGGCCTTGGCCCATCTCCCCCTGTCCTCCTTCCAGGCTACTAGGGTCTGATTCCTCTCTTGGTCTGCTTTGGCCAAAGCTGTCTCCAAACCATTTCTTATGAGGTTCCATCCATTCCTCTCTCTCACCCTCTGCTTCTCCACCCTTTCATTCTCAGTTAACAGTCTCTTCTTATTCTCCACTGTCAACTTCCATAACTTGGCCACCAATGTTTGTTTGTCGGCCGCTGCCCTTTCTTTCTGTTTGTCCAACACCTCTCGCTGCCTTTCATTCTCAGTTAACAGCCTTGTGTTCTCCACGGTCAACTTCCCTATCTTGTCCAAGTGCAGTATGTTCTGCATTGTCACTTTTGTCATCTTGACTTCTATATTTTCTTTTTCTGCCACTAAGCTTTCTATCTGTTTCTCCAACATCTCTCTCTTCCTTTCATTCTCAGCTAACAGCTTAGTACTCTCCACTGTCACGTCTCCTAACTTGGCCAAGTTCAGTATGTTCTGCACCTTCAGCTTTGCCATCTTGAGCTCCATCTTTTTTCTGTCTGACACTGTGCTTTCTCTCTGCTTCTCAGACAACTCTCTCTCTACCTTCCATTGGTAGCGGTGTACCTCAATAGAAGCCTCAGTCTCCCTTATCTGTCTCAGCAACTCTACAATTAGCCTTTCTCTTTCTTGCTCTGGTTCCACCCTCACCTTGTTGACTTTCTCCAACACCTCTCTCTGCAGCTTCCATCGGTTGTGGTCTACCTTGTTACAAGTCTCAATCTCCTTTCTCATTCTCAGCAGCCCCTCCATTTCTCTTTGTCTTTCTTTCTCTCGTTCCATCCTCATCTTGTTGCCTCTCTCCATCTCCTCACTTTCAGTCCTCTCATTCTCCATCTCACTGACTCCTCTCTGCATCGATATATATGGAGAAACATATTGATATATATATAGAAACATGTATTCCTTTTTTGTTTTATTCTGTGTGAATCTTATTCCTGCCAAATTCAGTTACCCTCAGGATAATTGGTATAATTTATTAAATGCTAATACGTAGAAGTCAAACACTTTTGCACATGATTAATTTCTTACTCGCCTGTTTCAGTGTCACTTCTCCTCCGTGATTTGTGTCCAGTTATTAAGATTTAAAAAGGTATACACTTGAGACGTTATGGTGTGGTGAATGGAAATGCTGGTTGTTTTCTTTGGTTTGGAACTTGTTGTAGCCAAGTTCTAATTCTGAATTCTATGGTTGTAACCTAGCTTAATTGTTGAGTCATAATGAGATTGGAATGTTAGCTTGAATTCTGTGTTATGGCCAAAAATCTCAGAATTCTGAAGATTTTTGAATTATATTTCATAATTCTTGTTTGTCATACATTCTATATACAAAATTGTAGCCCATGGATGCTGTCTCAAAGTTATAAATCTTACATTCTCAACCAAAGAAATATAGTCTATTTAAAAAATATTCAAAATAAAGATGACTTTGTAAGTATTGGTTATCATGGTGCCGCGAGGGAGCTCTGTAAATATTGTACATATTTGTGTTATGTGTAAGTGTTTTTTTGTTGCATTTTCTAAATAGATATACACTATACAGTGCATTCGGAAAAGAGTATTCAGACCCCTTTACTTTTTCCATATTTTGTATCCTTACAGCCTTATTCTAAAATTGATCAAATTCTTGTTTTCCCTCATCAATCTAAGCACAGTACACCATAATGACAAATAAAAAATACAAACATTTTCCCTCCAGACATGACGCTTGGCATTCAGGCCTAAGATTTCCATCTTGATTTCATCAGACCAGAGAATCTTGTTTCTCATGGTCTGAGAGTCCTTTTGTTGCCTTTTGGCAAACTCCAAGTGGGCTGCCATGTGCCTTTTATTAAGGAGTTGGTTCCGTCTGGCCACTCTACCATAAAGGCCTGATTGTTGAAGTGCTTCAGAGACAGTTGTCCTTCTTGTAGGTTCTCCCATATCCACAGAGGAACTCTGGAGCTCTGTTAAAGTGACCATCGGGTTCTTGGTCACCTCCCTAACCAAGGCCCTTCTCCCCGATTGCTCAGTTTGGCCGGGCGGCCAGCTCTAGGAATAGTCGTAGAGGTTCCAAACTTATTCCATTTAAGAATGATGGAAGCCACTGTGTTCTTGGGGACCTTCAATGCTGCAGAAATGTTTTGGTACCCTTCCCCAGATCTGTGCCTCTACACAATCTTGTCACGGAGTGCTACGAACAATTCCTTTGACCTCATGCCTTGGATTTTACTCTATCATGAACATGTTGCCTACGATACCATGTGGCAAGTAGCACTCATAATCAGACATGTCCAGATTTTCTATTTTGGCATTTGCCTGATGTCTTATACATGCTTTGTTGACTACGAACTTTCTTTACCCAACCGTGGGACAGACTATCTCTGTTCCCACAATCGTGACTCTGACTCTCTATTGGTTACACAGACTTTTGGCCTGTCATCCCATTCTAACCACCTCCCGCCGGCTTTGTATTCATGTTACCTAATGAAATTGCTGTACAATATGATCTTGTTGCCATCTGATGCACATTCAGATGTCATACATCAGCACTGCAGAGCTCTCCCTGTCCTATGCCGTGCATTGATTGTATTACTGTTGATGATATCTGGTAATGTGCATGTACACCCTGGCCCATCTACTGTTGCTAGCCCCAATTCTGACTTGTGCTCTGATATCTGCTTCACTGATTCTGTTCTCGTAAAAGTCTGGGTTTTCTGCACGTTAACACTAGAAGCTTATTACCTCAAATGGATCAATTGTGTTGGTCATTGTGGTTTCACAGCTCCAATCCAGATGTGTTGGTCATTACTGAGACGTGGTTAAGGAAGAGTGTTTTGAAAACTGATGTTAACCTTTCCAAAGGTGGGGGAGTGGCAATTTTTTACCAAGGATGACCTTCAGTGCTCGTTTGTCCCCACCAAGTCTGTCCCCAAACAATTTGATTAGCTGGTTTTAAGTATTAAACTTTCAAATAACTCTTTGTTGACTGTTGCTGGGTGCTATCGTCCTCCATCAGCCCCGGCCTGTACCCTACCTGCCCTAAGCTCTCTCTTGGCCCCTTACACTAAGTGTTACTGCTTTGGAGGACATGACCCTGGATTCGGAGGAGTGATAGTTCAACATACTTTTATTAGCTCGAACTCAACAACAAAACAATAAACAAAGTACAGCCTCAACGTAGGTGTATTCGCATGCACACAAACATTGACCCACACACACGTGGGCAGTCAGCACCCTTAAATGGGATCCCCAGTTAGAGGCAACGCAGCACAGGTGCCTCCAATTGGGGACCAAACAACAAAACTCACATGGAGTATTCCAGAGAGGTCTCTGGACACCAAACCTGACGAGCATAGAAGTGTCCAGAGACCTCTCTGAACACTAAACCTGACACTAAGTCTGAATTTGTCCTGCTAGGTGACCTAAACTGGGACATGTTTAAAACCACCTGAGCAGGTCCTAAAGCAATGGGACTCCGTAAATCTTTCTCAGATTATTAGCAATCCCACAAAGTATGACTCCAAACACCCAGAAAAGACTACTCTTCTTGATGTTATCCTCACAAATAATCCTGATAGGTTTCAGTCTGGTGTTTTGTAATGACATTAGTGATCACTGTTTTACAGCCTGTGTTCGTATTTGTCATAGACGCTTGCTAAAAAACTTTAATGAGCAAGCCTTCCTTCATGAACTGGCTTCTGTAAAATGGAATAGAATCATCTTGATCCCCTCTGTCAAAGACGCTTGGACCTTCTTTTTTTATATTTTCAGTGGTGTTCTTAACAAACACGCCCCCATAAAGAAAACGAGAATTAAAAACAGGTTTAGCCCCTGGTTCGACCGTGATCTTGCAGAGTTACTCCACCTCAAGATTTGCATTTGGCGAAAGACCCGGCACAAGCTTACTCAGGCTGACTGGCTCTCGTTCAGGCAAATGAGAAATAAGTGCACTCAGGCTATCCGGTAGGCCAAAGTTTGTTACTTAACGGTAAAGTTCTCTCTCTGTGGTTCTAACCCCAAGAAATTCTGGAAAAGGGTTAAAGACCTGGAGAATAAACCCTCCTCCTCACAGCTGCCCATGTCCCTTAAAGTTGATGATGTGGTTGTTACTGACAAGAAGAACATGGCTGAGCTCTTTAATCAACACTTCATTAATTCAGGATTCCTA
Source organism: Thymallus thymallus (assembly GCA_023634145.1). Classification (NCBI taxonomy): domain Eukaryota; kingdom Metazoa; phylum Chordata; class Actinopteri; order Salmoniformes; family Salmonidae; genus Thymallus; species Thymallus thymallus. The sequence continues at coordinate 8,130,897 of CM042378.1, read as the reverse complement.
TTTCCTGAATGGGTCAGATGGTTTAGACCCTTTCTTCTTTAAGGTTGCTGCCCCTATCATCGCCAAGCCTTTAACCTGTCTCTGTCAGGTTCTGACTGAGACCAGGTCTCTTGACTCCACTAATGGAGTCGATAGGCCACAGTCAGGCAATAGACTGACAATAGAGTTTTCTAGGCAACTCTATTGTAATTGTGGTTTATCCCCAATTAGAGGCAGCTGTCTCTAATTGGGGATTCTATTTATGTTTGATGATCTCCACCTGCGTTGTGGATCGTTATATGTGCATGTGCTTGTTGCAGGGTGCGCTATAGTTCACGGGGCTACCCTTTTGGTTCTATGTTTATTGTTTTGCTTCAGTGAATAAACATGTTTGTTGGCAACTATCGCTCTGTGCCTCGTTACCTTCACACGCCGCGTGACAGTCTCTCCGTTCTGGGGAGGCTCCCATTGCTTGGAAGGCAGCTTCGGTTCGTCCTTTATTTAAAGTGGGAGATCAAGCCGATCCTAACTGCTATAGGCCTATTTCAATGTTGCCTTGTTTATCAAAGGTGTTGGAAAAACATGTCAATAATCAACTGACTGGCTGTCTTGTTGTCTATAGTATTGGTATGCAATCTGGTTTCCGATCAGGTTATGGATGTGCCACTGCAACCTTAAAGGTCCTCAATGATGTCACCTCTGTCCTTGATTCTAAGCAATGTTGTGCTGCTATTGTTATTGACTTGGACAAAGCTTTTGATACGGTAGACCATTCCATTCTTGTGGGCCGGCTAAGGAGCATTGGTGTCTCTGAGGGGTCTTTGGTCTGGTTCGCTAACTACCTCTCTCAAAGAGTGCGGTGTATAAAGTCTGAAAATCTGCTGTCTCAGCCACTGCCTGTCACCAAGGGAGTACCACAAGGCTCAATCCTAGGCCCCACACTCTTATCAATTTACATCAACAACATAGCTCAGGCAGCAGGAAGCTCTTTCGTCTTTTTATATGTAGATGATAGTCTTGTACTCAGCTGCTCCCTCCCTGGATTTTGTGTTAAATGCTCTACAACAAAGCTTTCTTAGTGTCCAACAAGCTTTCTCTGCTTTTAACCTTGTTCTGAACACCTCCAAAACAAAGGTCATGTTGTTTGGTAAGAAGAATGTCCCTCACCCCACAGGTGTGATTACTACCTCTGAGGGTTTAGAGCTTGAGTTAGTCACCTCATAGAAGTACTTGGGAATATGGCTAGACGGAACACTGTCCTTCTCTCAGCACATATCAAAGCTTCAGGCTAAAGTTAAATCTAGACTTGGTTTCCTCTATCGTAATCGCTCCTCTGTCACCCCAGCTGCCAAACTATCCCTGATTCAGATGACCATCCTACCCATGCTAGATTAAGGAGACATAATTTATAGATCGACAGGTAAGGGTGTTCTCGAGCGGCTAGATGTTCTTTACCATTCGGCCATCAGATTTGCCACCAATGCTCCTTATAGGACACATCACTGCACTCTATACTCCTCTGTAAACTAGTCATGTCTATATACCCGTCGCAAGACCCATTGGTTGATGCTTATTTATAAAACCCTCTTAGGCCTCACTCCCTCCTGTCTGAGATATCTACTGTGGCCCTCATCTTCCACATACAAAACCCATTCTGCCAGTCACATTCTGTTAAAGGTCCCCAAAGCACACATACCTGGGTCGCTCGTCTTTTCAGTTCGCTGCAGCTAGTGACTGGAACGAGCTGCAACAAACACTCAAGCTGGACTGTTTTATCTCAATCTCTTAATTCAAAGACTCAATCATGGACACTCTTACTGACAGTTATGGTTGCTTTGCGTGATGTATTGTCATCTCTACCTTCTTGCCCTTTGTGCTGTTGTCTGTGCCCAATAATGTTTGTACCATGTTGTGTTGCTACCATGTTGTTGTCATGTTATGTTGCTACAATGCTGTGTTGTCATGTGTTGCTGCCTTGCTATGTTGTTGTCTTAGGTATCTCTTTTGGTAGTGTTGTTTTGTCCTATATTTATATTTTTATTTTTAATCCTGTTGTGTAATTTCCAATTCTTTATAGCTCCCTGAATATATTTAGCTCTGTATGTTTCAAGCAGAGACAAGATCTCTTTTTCCTTAGCAGATGAGGGTAGGGTGTAGGCAGCGCCCTACCAGTCAGCAGCCTGACCCTTGACCAGAGAAAATGAACCAGAGTCAGGAGACTATTCCCAGGGATAAAGGCTTCTTATGAACCTCCCATTCTGACTTACATCTAGACATGTATTAAAGAACATGTGGTTATGATAAAGCCCTCAGCTATATGATGGGACCCGTGATGGGGGAAAGAATAGAACTAGTATAACCCAGTGGGTGTGGCCAAATGTGTTCTATGAATAATCATTTGAAAACTGTATAAAAACCTGAACTTAGAGATGTACGGGAGTGGTTCCTGCAGGTCACTCGGCTTCGTTGTCTTTTTGCAATAAAGTCTATCTTGCTTCTACAAACTCCAGAAGTTCTTTTATTTTTTAGTAAGAGGGAAGAGTTTTTTCCACGACAATCCCAGCCCCCGTCCCCGCAGGAGGTCTTTTGCCTTTTGGTAGGCCTTCATTGTAGATAAGAATTTCTTCTTAACTGACTTGCCTAGTTAAATAAAGGTTAGAATCTAGCCTTTCACATTACATTATCCTGTAACCACGCCAACCTTTAATCCATATCTTATACTTTTCTTATATTTTGTGTGTTCTTTCTTCCATATGGCAATGAACACTGACAAATGACTGAAATGCTCATATTATTTTATTGATGAAGTATTCCACTAAAGGAAAGAAGATGGAAATTAACTTTTGACCAGCTGACAGCGTTTACGCTTCCATTTCAGTATGAGGTCTGGAATGTACGCCATGTGATTTTCTTTGCCATTTCCTTTTTTCAACAGCTTTTCTCTTTCTTTCTCCCTCTGTTTCTTTTCGTTATAGTTCCTTGCCACCTCGTCCAGGTGGGCTTTCACCCTCTCCTTGTTCTTCCTGACTTCTTCCTTACTGGCTGCTTTTCTAGCTCTGAGCAGCTCTTTCACTTTGTTCTTCTCCAACATATCTCTTTCTTTCCTCTCCTTTTTCTCCTCCTCCGCCCTGACTCTCTGGGCGATTTTAGTTTCCATCTGAAAGAGAAAGTCCATACATGTTAGTCAGTGATCTGAGATATTATTATTACTCATTCTCTAGCATGCAGTCAACTTAATCTATTGAATCGGATAGTTTAACCATTAGGAGGTGCCTTGTGACCTCCCTGAACTGTGACTGGATAAATGGAGTACTGTACCTGTGCCTGCTTGTGCTCTCTGAACCTCAGGACAGTCTGCATCTGGTACAGCTTTATGTATGCCTCCTTCATCCTCTCCACAATATCTTTCTTCTCTATTGCCCATCTGTCTTTCTCCCTTTGCATTTTCTTGATTTCATTACTCTTTCTCTCCCGCTCCTCTGTAATCTCCAACTTCTCCTTCTCCATCTCTCTCTTTTCCATCTCCCATCCCTTCTCCTCTTCTCCATGCAGGGCAAGAATCCTCATCTTTTCTCTTTCCAGAGCCTCTATCGCTCTCTCCTTCTCTCTCAGCTCAATCATCCACTCCTCGGCTGCCTGCGTGCTCCTCCTCTTAATCTCCTCCTTCTCCTTCATCCATCTTTCCCCTTTTTGATCCCAGAGGCTTTGTAGACCAGCCTTGGCCTTGGCCCATCTCCCCCTGTCCTCCTTCCAGGCTACTAGGGTCTGATTCCTCTCTTGGTCTGCTTTGGCCAAAGCTGTCTCCAAACCATTTCTTATGAGGTTCCATCCATTCCTCTCTCTCACCCTCTGCTTCTCCACCCTTTCATTCTCAGTTAACAGTCTCTTCTTATTCTCCACTGTCAACTTCCATAACTTGGCCACCAATGTTTGTTTGTCGGCCGCTGCCCTTTCTTTCTGTTTGTCCAACACCTCTCGCTGCCTTTCATTCTCAGTTAACAGCCTTGTGTTCTCCACGGTCAACTTCCCTATCTTGTCCAAGTGCAGTATGTTCTGCATTGTCACTTTTGTCATCTTGACTTCTATATTTTCTTTTTCTGCCACTAAGCTTTCTATCTGTTTCTCCAACATCTCTCTCTTCCTTTCATTCTCAGCTAACAGCTTAGTACTCTCCACTGTCACGTCTCCTAACTTGGCCAAGTTCAGTATGTTCTGCACCTTCAGCTTTGCCATCTTGAGCTCCATCTTTTTTCTGTCTGACACTGTGCTTTCTCTCTGCTTCTCAGACAACTCTCTCTCTACCTTCCATTGGTAGCGGTGTACCTCAATAGAAGCCTCAGTCTCCCTTATCTGTCTCAGCAACTCTACAATTAGCCTTTCTCTTTCTTGCTCTGGTTCCACCCTCACCTTGTTGACTTTCTCCAACACCTCTCTCTGCAGCTTCCATCGGTTGTGGTCTACCTTGTTACAAGTCTCAATCTCCTTTCTCATTCTCAGCAGCCCCTCCATTTCTCTTTGTCTTTCTTTCTCTCGTTCCATCCTCATCTTGTTGCCTCTCTCCATCTCCTCACTTTCAGTCCTCTCATTCTCCATCTCACTGACTCCTCTCTGCATCGATATATATGGAGAAACATATTGATATATATATAGAAACATGTATTCCTTTTTTGTTTTATTCTGTGTGAATCTTATTCCTGCCAAATTCAGTTACCCTCAGGATAATTGGTATAATTTATTAAATGCTAATACGTAGAAGTCAAACACTTTTGCACATGATTAATTTCTTACTCGCCTGTTTCAGTGTCACTTCTCCTCCGTGATTTGTGTCCAGTTATTAAGATTTAAAAAGGTATACACTTGAGACGTTATGGTGTGGTGAATGGAAATGCTGGTTGTTTTCTTTGGTTTGGAACTTGTTGTAGCCAAGTTCTAATTCTGAATTCTATGGTTGTAACCTAGCTTAATTGTTGAGTCATAATGAGATTGGAATGTTAGCTTGAATTCTGTGTTATGGCCAAAAATCTCAGAATTCTGAAGATTTTTGAATTATATTTCATAATTCTTGTTTGTCATACATTCTATATACAAAATTGTAGCCCATGGATGCTGTCTCAAAGTTATAAATCTTACATTCTCAACCAAAGAAATATAGTCTATTTAAAAAATATTCAAAATAAAGATGACTTTGTAAGTATTGGTTATCATGGTGCCGCGAGGGAGCTCTGTAAATATTGTACATATTTGTGTTATGTGTAAGTGTTTTTTTGTTGCATTTTCTAAATAGATATACACTATACAGTGCATTCGGAAAAGAGTATTCAGACCCCTTTACTTTTTCCATATTTTGTATCCTTACAGCCTTATTCTAAAATTGATCAAATTCTTGTTTTCCCTCATCAATCTAAGCACAGTACACCATAATGACAAATAAAAAATACAAACATTTTCCCTCCAGACATGACGCTTGGCATTCAGGCCTAAGATTTCCATCTTGATTTCATCAGACCAGAGAATCTTGTTTCTCATGGTCTGAGAGTCCTTTTGTTGCCTTTTGGCAAACTCCAAGTGGGCTGCCATGTGCCTTTTATTAAGGAGTTGGTTCCGTCTGGCCACTCTACCATAAAGGCCTGATTGTTGAAGTGCTTCAGAGACAGTTGTCCTTCTTGTAGGTTCTCCCATATCCACAGAGGAACTCTGGAGCTCTGTTAAAGTGACCATCGGGTTCTTGGTCACCTCCCTAACCAAGGCCCTTCTCCCCGATTGCTCAGTTTGGCCGGGCGGCCAGCTCTAGGAATAGTCGTAGAGGTTCCAAACTTATTCCATTTAAGAATGATGGAAGCCACTGTGTTCTTGGGGACCTTCAATGCTGCAGAAATGTTTTGGTACCCTTCCCCAGATCTGTGCCTCTACACAATCTTGTCACGGAGTGCTACGAACAATTCCTTTGACCTCATGCCTTGGATTTTACTCTATCATGAACATGTTGCCTACGATACCATGTGGCAAGTAGCACTCATAATCAGACATGTCCAGATTTTCTATTTTGGCATTTGCCTGATGTCTTATACATGCTTTGTTGACTACGAACTTTCTTTACCCAACCGTGGGACAGACTATCTCTGTTCCCACAATCGTGACTCTGACTCTCTATTGGTTACACAGACTTTTGGCCTGTCATCCCATTCTAACCACCTCCCGCCGGCTTTGTATTCATGTTACCTAATGAAATTGCTGTACAATATGATCTTGTTGCCATCTGATGCACATTCAGATGTCATACATCAGCACTGCAGAGCTCTCCCTGTCCTATGCCGTGCATTGATTGTATTACTGTTGATGATATCTGGTAATGTGCATGTACACCCTGGCCCATCTACTGTTGCTAGCCCCAATTCTGACTTGTGCTCTGATATCTGCTTCACTGATTCTGTTCTCGTAAAAGTCTGGGTTTTCTGCACGTTAACACTAGAAGCTTATTACCTCAAATGGATCAATTGTGTTGGTCATTGTGGTTTCACAGCTCCAATCCAGATGTGTTGGTCATTACTGAGACGTGGTTAAGGAAGAGTGTTTTGAAAACTGATGTTAACCTTTCCAAAGGTGGGGGAGTGGCAATTTTTTACCAAGGATGACCTTCAGTGCTCGTTTGTCCCCACCAAGTCTGTCCCCAAACAATTTGATTAGCTGGTTTTAAGTATTAAACTTTCAAATAACTCTTTGTTGACTGTTGCTGGGTGCTATCGTCCTCCATCAGCCCCGGCCTGTACCCTACCTGCCCTAAGCTCTCTCTTGGCCCCTTACACTAAGTGTTACTGCTTTGGAGGACATGACCCTGGATTCGGAGGAGTGATAGTTCAACATACTTTTATTAGCTCGAACTCAACAACAAAACAATAAACAAAGTACAGCCTCAACGTAGGTGTATTCGCATGCACACAAACATTGACCCACACACACGTGGGCAGTCAGCACCCTTAAATGGGATCCCCAGTTAGAGGCAACGCAGCACAGGTGCCTCCAATTGGGGACCAAACAACAAAACTCACATGGAGTATTCCAGAGAGGTCTCTGGACACCAAACCTGACGAGCATAGAAGTGTCCAGAGACCTCTCTGAACACTAAACCTGACACTAAGTCTGAATTTGTCCTGCTAGGTGACCTAAACTGGGACATGTTTAAAACCACCTGAGCAGGTCCTAAAGCAATGGGACTCCGTAAATCTTTCTCAGATTATTAGCAATCCCACAAAGTATGACTCCAAACACCCAGAAAAGACTACTCCTCTTGATGTTATCCTCACAAATAATCCTGATAGGTTTCAGTCTGGTGTTTTGTAATGACATTAGTGATCACTGTTTTACAGCCTGTGTTCGTATTTGTCATAGACGCTTGCTAAAAAACTTTAATGAGCAAGCCTTCCTTCATGAACTGGCTTCTGTAAAATGGAATAGAATCATCTTGATCCCCTCTGTCAAAGACGCTTGGACCTTCTTTTTTTATATTTTCAGTGGTGTTCTTAACAAACACGCCCCCATAAAGAAAACGAGAATTAAAAACAGGTTTAGCCCCTGGTTCGACCGTGATCTTGCAGAGTTACTCCACCTCAAGATTTGCATTTGGCGAAAGACCCGGCATAAGCTTACTCAGGCTGACTGGCTCTCGTTCAGGCAAATGAGAAATAAGTGCACTCAGGCTATCCGGTAGGCCAAAGTTTGTTACTTAACGGTAAAGTTCTCTCTCTGTGGTTCTAACCCCAAGAAATTCTGGAAAAGGGTTAAAGACCTGGAGAATAAACCCTCCTCCTCACAGCTGCCCATGTCCCTTAAAGTTGATGATGTGGTTGTTACTGACAAGAAGAACATGGCTGAGCTCTTTAATCAACACTTCATTAATTCAGGATTCCTATTTCCTGAATGGGTCAGATGGTTTAGACCCTTTCTTCTTTAAGGTTGCTGCCCCTATCATCGCCAAGCCTTTAACCTGTCTCTGTCAGGTTCTGACTGAGACCAGGTCTCTTGACTCCACTAATGGAGTCGATAGGCCACAGTCAGGACCTGACAATAGAGTTTTCTAGGCAACTCTATTGTAATTGTGGTTTATCCCCAATTAGAGGCAGCTGTCTCTAATTGGGGATTCTATTTATGTTTGATGATCTCCACCTGCGTTGTGGATCGTTATATGTGCATGTGCTTGTTGCAGGGTGCGCTATAGTTCACGGGGCTACCCTTTTGGTTCTATGTTTATTGTTTTGCTTCAGTGAATAAACATGTTTGTTGGCAACTATCGCTCTGTGCCTCGTTACCTTCACACGCCGCGTGACAGTCTCTCCGTTCTGGGGAGGCTCCCATTGCTTGGAAGGCAGCTTCGGTTCGTCCTTTATTTAAAGTGGGAGATCAAGCCGATCCTAACTGCTATAGGCCTATTTCAATGTTGCCTTGTTTATCAAAGGTGTTGGAAAAACATGTCAATAATCAACTGACTGGCTGTCTTGTTGTCTATAGTATTGGTATGCAATCTGGTTTCCGATCAGGTTATGGATGTGCCACTGCAACCTTAAAGGTCCTCAATGATGTCACCTCTGTCCTTGATTCTAAGCAATGTTGTGCTGCTATTGTTATTGACTTGGACAAAGCTTTTGATACGGTAGACCATTCCATTCTTGTGGGCCGGCTAAGGAGCATTGGTGTCTCTGAGGGGTCTTTGGTCTGGTTCGCTAACTACCTCTCTCAAAGAGTGCGGTGTATAAAGTCTGAAAATCTGCTGTCTCAGCCACTGCCTGTCACCAAGGGAGTACCCCAAGGCTCAATCCTAGGCCCCACACTCTTATCAATTTACATCAACAACATAGCTCAGGCAGCAGGAAGCTCTTTCGTCTTTTTATATGTAGATGATAGTCTTGTACTCAGCTGCTCCCTCCCTGGATTTTGTGTTAAATGCTCTACAACAAAGCTTTCTTAGTGTCCAACAAGCTTTCTCTGCTTTTAACCTTGTTCTGAACACCTCCAAAACAAAGGTCATGTTGTTTGGTAAGAAGAATGTCCCTCACCCCACAGGTGTGATTACTACCTCTGAGGGTTTAGAGCTTGAGTTAGTCACCTCATAGAAGTACTTGGGAATATGGCTAGACGGAACACTGTCCTTCTCTCAGCACATATCAAAGCTTCAGGCTAAAGTTAAATCTAGACTTGGTTTCCTCTATCGTAATCGCTCCTCTGTCACCCCAGCTGCCAAACTATCCCTGATTCAGATGACCATCCTACCCATGCTAGATTAAGGAGACATAATTTATAGATCGACAGGTAAGGGTGTTCTCGAGCGGCTAGATGTTCTTTACCATTCGGCCATCAGATTTGCCACCAATGCTCCTTATAGGACACATCACTGCACTCTATACTCCTCTGTAAACTAGTCATGTCTATATACCCGTCGCAAGACCCATTGGTTGATGCTTATTTATAAAACCCTCTTAGGCCTCACTCCCTCCTGTCTGAGATATCTACTGTGGCCCTCATCTTCCACATACAAAACCCATTCTGCCAGTCACATTCTGTTAAAGGTCCCCAAAGCACACATACCTGGGTCGCTCGTCTTTTCAGTTCGCTGCAGCTAGTGACTGGAACGAGCTGCAACAAACACTCAAGCTGGACTGTTTTATCTCAATCTCTTAATTCAAAGACTCAATCATGGACACTCTTACTGACAGTTGTGGTTGCTTTGCGTGATGTATTGTCATCTCTACCTTCTTGCCCTTTGTGCTGTTGTCTGTGCCCAATAATGTTTGTACCATGTTGTGTTGCTACCATGTTGTTGTCATGTTATGTTGCTACAATGCTGTGTTGTCATGTGTTGCTGCCTTGCTATGTTGTTGTCTTAGGTATCTCTTTTGGTAGTGTTGTTTTGTCCTATATTTATATTTTTATTTTTAATCCTGTTGTGTAATTTCCAATTCTTTATAGCTCCCTGAATATATTTAGCTCTGTATGTTTCAAGCAGAGACAAGATCTCTTTTTCCTTAGCAGATGAGGGTAGGGTGTAGGCAGCGCCCTACCAGTCAGCAGCCTGACCCTTGACCAGAGAAAATGAACCAGAGTCAGGAGACTATTCCCAGGGATAAAGGCTTCTTATGAACCTCCCATTCTGACTTACATCTAGACATGTATTAAAGAACATGTGGTTATGATAAAGCCCTCAGCTATATGATGGGACCCGTGATGGGGGAAAGAATAGAACTAGTATAACCCAGTGGGTGTGGCCAAATGTGTTCTATGAATAATCATTTGAAAACTGTATAAAAACCTGAACTTAGAGATGTACGGGAGTGGTTCCTGCAGGTCACTCGGCTTCGTTGTCTTTTTGCAATAAAGTCTATCTTGCTTCTACAAACTCCAGAAGTTCTTTTATTTTTTAGTAAGAGGGAAGAGTTTTTTCCACGACAATCCCAGCCCCCGTCCCCGCAGGAGGTCTTTTGCCTTTTGGTAGGCCTTCATTGTAGATAAGAATTTCTTCTTAACTGACTTGCCTAGTTAAATAAAGGTTAGAATCTAGCCTTTCACATTACATTATCCTGTAACCACGCCAACCTTTAATCCATATCTTATACTTTTCTTATATTTTGTGTGTTCTTTCTTCCATATGGCAATGAACACTGACAAATGACTGAAATGCTCATATTATTTTATTGATGAAGTATTCCACTAAAGGAAAGAAGATGGAAATTAACTTTTGACCAGCTGACAGCGTTTACGCTTCCATTTCAGTATGAGGTCTGGAATGTACGCCATGTGATTTTCTTTGCCATTTCCTTTTTTCAACAGCTTTTCTCTTTCTTTCTCCCTCTGTTTCTTTTCGTTATAGTTCCTTGCCACCTCGTCCAGGTGGGCTTTCACCCTCTCCTTGTTCTTCCTGACTTCTTCCTTACTGGCTGCTTTTCTAGCTCTGAGCAGCTCTTTCACTTTGTTCTTCTCCAACATATCTCTTTCTTTCCTCTCCTTTTTCTCCTCCTCCGCCCTGACTCTCTGGGCGATTTTAGTTTCCATCTGAAAGAGAAAGTCCATACATGTTAGTCAGTGATCTGAGATATTATTATTACTCATTCTCTAGCATGCAGTCAACTTAATCTATTGAATCGGATAGTTTAACCATTAGGAGGTGCCTTGTGACCTCCCTGAACTGTGACTGGATAAATGGAGTACTGTACCTGTGCCTGCTTGTGCTCTCTGAACCTCAGGACAGTCTGCATCTGGTACAGCTTTATGTATGCCTCCTTCATCCTCTCCACAATATCTTTCTTCTCTATTGCCCATCTGTCTTTCTCCCTTTGCATTTTCTTGATTTCATTACTCTTTCTCTCCCGCTCCTCTGTAATCTCCAACTTCTCCTTCTCCATCTCTCTCTTTTCCATCTCCCATCCCTTCTCCTCTTCTCCATGCAGGGCAAGAATCCTCATCTTTTCTCTTTCCAGAGCCTCTATCGCTCTCTCCTTCTCTCTCAGCTCAATCATCCACTCCTCGGCTGCCTGCGTGCTCCTCCTCTTAATCTCCTCCTTCTCCTTCATCCATCTTTCCCCTTTTTGATCCCAGAGGCTTTGTAGACCAGCCTTGGCCTTGGCCCATCTCCCCCTGTCCTCCTTCCAGGCTACTAGGGTCTGATTCCTCTCTTGGTCTGCTTTGGCCAAAGCTGTCTCCAAACCATTTCTTATGAGGTTCCATCCATTCCTCTCTCTCACCCTCTGCTTCTCCACCCTTTCATTCTCAGTTAACAGTCTCTTCTTATTCTCCACTGTCAACTTCCATAACTTGGCCACCAACGTTTGTTTGTCGGCCGCTGCCCTTTCTTTCTGTTTGTCCAACACCTCTCGCTGCCTTTCATTCTCAGTTAACAGCCTTGTGTTCTCCACGGTCAACTTCCCTATCTTGTCCAAGTGCAGTATGTTCTGCATTGTCACTTTTGTCATCTTGACTTCTATATTTTCTTTTTCTGCCACTAAGCTTTCTATCTGTTTCTCCAACATCTCTCTCTTCCTTTCATTCTCAGCTAACAGCTTAGTACTCTCCACTGTCACGTCTCCTAACTTGGCCAAGTTCAGTATGTTCTGCACCTTCAGCTTTGCCATCTTGAGCTCCATCTTTTTTCTGTCTGACACTGTGCTTTCTCTCTGCTTCTCAGACAACTCTCTCTCTACCTTCCATTGGTAGCGGTGTACCTCAATAGAAGCCTCAGTCTCCCTTATCTGTCTCAGCAACTCTACAATTAGCCTTTCTCTTTCTTGCTCTGGTTCCACCCTCACCTTGTTGACTTTCTCCAACACCTCTCTCTGCAGCTTCCATCGGTTGTGGTCTACCTTGTTACAAGTCTCAATCTCCTTTCTCATTCTCAGCAGCCCCTCCATTTCTCTTTGTCTTTCTTTCTCTCGTTCCATCCTCATCTTGTTGCCTCTCTCCATCTCCTCACTTTCAGTCCTCTCATTCTCCATCTCACTGACTCCTCTCTGCATCGATATATATGGAGAAACATATTGATATATATATAGAAACATGTATTCCTTTTTTGTTTTATTCTGTGTGAATCTTATTCCTGCCAAATTCAGTTACCCTCAGGATAATTGGTATAATTTATTAAATGCTAATACGTAGAAGTCAAACACTTTTGCACATGATTAATTTCTTACTCGCCTGTTTCAGTGTCACTTCTCCTCCGTGATTTGTGTCCAGTTATTAAGATTTAAAAAGGTATACACTTGAGACGTTATGGTGTGGTGAATGGAAATGCTGGTTGTTTTCTTTGGTTTGGAACTTGTTGTAGCCAAGTTCTAATTCTGAATTCTATGGTTGTAACCTAGCTTAATTGTTGAGTCATAATGAGATTGGAATGTTAGCTTGAATTCTGTGTTATGGCCAAAAATCTCAGAATTCTGAAGATTTTTGAATTATATTTCATAATTCTTGTTTGTCATACATTCTATATACAAAATTGTAGCCCATGGATGCTGTCTCAAAGTTATAAATCTTACATTCTCAACCAAAGAAATATAGTCTATTTAAAAAATATTCAAAATAAAGATGACTTTGTAAGTATTGGTTATCATGGTGCCGCGAGGGAGCTCTGTAAATATTGTACATATTTGTGTTATGTGTAAGTGTTTTTTTGTTGCATTTTCTAAATAGATATACACTATACAGTGCATTCGGAAAAGAGTATTCAGACCCCTTTACTTTTTCCATATTTTGTATCCTTACAGCCTTATTCTAAAATTGATCAAATTCTTGTTTTCCCTCATCAATCTAAGCACAGTACACCATAATGACAAATAAAAAATACAAACATTTTCCCTCCAGACATGACGCTTGGCATTCAGGCCTAAGATTTCCATCTTGATTTCATCAGACCAGAGAATCTTGTTTCTCATGGTCTGAGAGTCCTTTTGTTGCCTTTTGGCAAACTCCAAGTGGGCTGCCATGTGCCTTTTATTAAGGAGTTGGTTCCGTCTGGCCACTCTACCATAAAGGCCTGATTGTTGAAGTGCTTCAGAGACAGTTGTCCTTCTTGTAGGTTCTCCCATATCCACAGAGGAACTCTGGAGCTCTGTTAAAGTGACCATCGGGTTCTTGGTCACCTCCCTAACCAAGGCCCTTCTCCCCGATTGCTCAGTTTGGCCGGGCGGCCAGCTCTAGGAATAGTCGTAGAGGTTCCAAACTTATTCCATTTAAGAATGATGGAAGCCACTGTGTTCTTGGGGACCTTCAATGCTGCAGAAATGTTTTGGTACCCTTCCCCAGATCTGTGCCTCTACACAATCTTGTCACGGAGTGCTACGAACAATTCCTTTGACCTCATGCCTTGGATTTTACTCTATCATGAACATGTTGCCTACGATACCATGTGGCAAGTAGCACTCATAATCAGACATGTCCAGATTTTCTATTTTGGCATTTGCCTGATGTCTTATACATGCTTTGTTGACTACGAACTTTCTTTACCCAACCGTGGGACAGACTATCTCTGTTCCCACAATCGTGACTCTGACTCTCTATTGGTTACACAGACTTTTGGCCTGTCATCCCATTCTAACCACCTCCCGCCGGCTTTGTATTCATGTTACCTAATGAAATTGCTGTACAATATGATCTTGTTGCCATCTGATGCACATTCAGATGTCATACATCAGCACTGCAGAGCTCTCCCTGTCCTATGCCGTGCATTGATTGTATTACTGTTGATGATATCTGGTAATGTGCATGTACACCCTGGCCCATCTACTGTTGCTAGCCCCAATTCTGACTTGTGCTCTGATATCTGCTTCACTGATTCTGTTCTCGTAAAAGTCTGGGTTTTCTGCACGTTAACACTAGAAGCTTATTACCTCAAATGGATCAATTGTGTTGGTCATTGTGGTTTCACAGCTCCAATCCAGATGTGTTGGTCATTACTGAGACGTGGTTAAGGAAGAGTGTTTTGAAAACTGATGTTAACCTTTCCAAAGGTGGGGGAGTGGCAATTTTTTACCAAGGATGACCTTCAGTGCTCGTTTGTCCCCACCAAGTCTGTCCCCAAACAATTTGATTAGCTGGTTTTAAGTATTAAACTTTCAAATAACTCTTTGTTGACTGTTGCTGGGTGCTATCGTCCTCCATCAGCCCCGGCCTGTACCCTACCTGCCCTAAGCTCTCTCTTGGCCCCTTACACTAAGTGTTACTGCTTTGGAGGACATGACCCTGGATTCGGAGGAGTGATAGTTCAACATACTTTTATTAGCTCGAACTCAACAACAAAACAATAAACAAAGTACAGCCTCAACGTAGGTGTATTCGCATGCACACAAACATTGACCCACACACACGTGGGCAGTCAGCACCCTTAAATGGGATCCCCAGTTAGAGGCAACGCAGCACAGGTGCCTCCAATTGGGGACCAAACAACAAAACTCACATGGAGTATTCCAGAGAGGTCTCTGGACACCAAACCTGACGAGCATAGAAGTGTCCAGAGACCTCTCTGAACACTAAACCTGACACTAAGTCTGAATTTGTCCTGCTAGGTGACCTAAACTGGGACATGTTTAAAACCACCTGAGCAGGTCCTAAAGCAATGGGACTCCGTAAATCTTTCTCAGATTATTAGCAATCCCACAAAGTATGACTCCAAACACCCAGAAAAGACTACTCTTCTTGATGTTATCCTCACAAATAATCCTGATAGGTTTCAGTCTGGTGTTTTGTAATGACATTAGTGATCACTGTTTTACAGCCTGTGTTCGTATTTGTCATAGACGCTTGCTAAAAAACTTTAATGAGCAAGCCTTCCTTCATGAACTGGCTTCTGTAAAATGGAATAGAATCATCTTGATCCCCTCTGTCAAAGACGCTTGGACCTTCTTTTTTTATATTTTCAGTGGTGTTCTTAACAAACACGCCCCCATAAAGAAAACGAGAATTAAAAACAGGTTTAGCCCCTGGTTCGACCGTGATCTTGCAGAGTTACTCCACCTCAAGATTTGCATTTGGCGAAAGACCCGGCACAAGCTTACTCAGGCTGACTGGCTCTCGTTCAGGCAAATGAGAAATAAGTGCACTCAGGCTATCCGGTAGGCCAAAGTTTGTTACTTAACGGTAAAGTTCTCTCTCTGTGGTTCTAACCCCAAGAAATTCTGGAAAAGGGTTAAAGACCTGGAGAATAAACCCTCCTCCTCACAGCTGCCCATGTCCCTTAAAGTTGATGATGTGGTTGTTACTGACAAGAAGAACATGGCTGAGCTCTTTAATCAACACTTCATTAATTCAGGATTCCTATTTCCTGAATGGGTCAGATGGTTTAGACCCTTTCTTCTTTAAGGTTGCTGCCCCTATCATCGCCAAGCCTTTAACCTGTCTCTGTCAGGTTCTGACTGAGACCAGGTCTCTTGACTCCACTAATGGAGTCGATAGGCCACAGTCAGGACCTGACAATAGAGTTTTCTAGGCAACTCTATTGTAATTGTGGTTTATCCCCAATTAGAGGCAGCTGTCTCTAATTGGGGATTCTATTTATGTTTGATGATCTCCACCTGCGTTGTGGATCGTTATATGTGCATGTGCTTGTTGCAGGGTGCGCTATAGTTCACGGGGCTACCCTTTTGGTTCTATGTTTATTGTTTTGCTTCAGTGAATAAACATGTTTGTTGGCAACTATCGCTCTGTGCCTCGTTACCTTCACACGCCGCGTGACAGTCTCTCCGTTCTGGGGAGGCTCCCATTGCTTGGAAGGCAGCTTCGGTTCGTCCTTTATTTAAAGTGGGAGATCAAGCCGATCCTAACTGCTATAGGCCTATTTCAATGTTGCCTTGTTTATCAAAGGTGTTGGAAAAACATGTCAATAATCAACTGACTGGCTGTCTTGTTGTCTATAGTATTGGTATGCAATCTGGTTTCCGATCAGGTTATGGATGTGCCACTGCAACCTTAAAGGTCCTCAATGATGTCACCTCTGTCCTTGATTCTAAGCAATGTTGTGCTGCTATTGTTATTGACTTGGACAAAGCTTTTGATACGGTAGACCATTCCATTCTTGTGGGCCGGCTAAGGAGCATTGGTGTCTCTGAGGGGTCTTTGGTCTGGTTCGCTAACTACCTCTCTCAAAGAGTGCGGTGTATAAAGTCTGAAAATCTGCTGTCTCAGCCACTGCCTGTCACCAAGGGAGTACCCCAAGGCTCAATCCTAGGCCCCACACTCTTATCAATTTACATCAACAACATAGCTCAGGCAGCAGGAAGCTCTTTCGTCTTTTTATATGTAGATGATAGTCTTGTACTCAGCTGCTCCCTCCCTGGATTTTGTGTTAAATGCTCTACAACAAAGCTTTCTTAGTGTCCAACAAGCTTTCTCTGCTTTTAACCTTGTTCTGAACACCTCCAAAACAAAGGTCATGTTGTTTGGTAAGAAGAATGTCCCTCACCCCACAGGTGTGATTACTACCTCTGAGGGTTTAGAGCTTGAGTTAGTCACCTCATAGAAGTACTTGGGAATATGGCTAGACGGAACACTGTCCTTCTCTCAGCACATATCAAAGCTTCAGGCTAAAGTTAAATCTAGACTTGGTTTCCTCTATCGTAATCGCTCCTCTGTCACCCCAGCTGCCAAACTATCCCTGATTCAGATGACCATCCTACCCATGCTAGATTAAGGAGACATAATTTATAGATCGACAGGTAAGGGTGTTCTCGAGCGGCTAGATGTTCTTTACCATTCGGCCATCAGATTTGCCACCAATGCTCCTTATAGGACACATCACTGCACTCTATACTCCTCTGTAAACTAGTCATGTCTATATACCCGTCGCAAGACCCATTGGTTGATGCTTATTTATAAAACCCTCTTAGGCCTCACTCCCTCCTGTCTGAGATATCTACTGTGGCCCTCATCTTCCACATACAAAACCCATTCTGCCAGTCACATTCTGTTAAAGGTCCCCAAAGCACACATACCTGGGTCGCTCGTCTTTTCAGTTCGCTGCAGCTAGTGACTGGAACGAGCTGCAACAAACACTCAAGCTGGACTGTTTTATCTCAATCTCTTAATTCAAAGACTCAATCATGGACACTCTTACTGACAGTTATGGTTGCTTTGCGTGATGTATTGTCATCTCTACCTTCTTGCCCTTTGTGCTGTTGTCTGTGCCCAATAATGTTTGTACCATGTTGTGTTGCTACCATGTTGTTGTCATGTTATGTTGCTACAATGCTGTGTTGTCATGTGTTGCTGCCTTGCTATGTTGTTGTCTTAGGTATCTCTTTTGGTAGTGTTGTTTTGTCCTATATTTATATTTTTATTTTTAATCCTGTTGTGTAATTTCCAATTCTTTATAGCTCCCTGAATATATTTAGCTCTGTATGTTTCAAGCAGAGACAAGATCTCTTTTTCCTTAGCAGATGAGGGTAGGGTGTAGGCAGCGCCCTACCAGTCAGCAGCCTGACCCTTGACCAGAGAAAATGAACCAGAGTCAGGAGACTATTCCCAGGGATAAAGGCTTCTTATGAACCTCCCATTCTGACTTACATCTAGACATGTATTAAAGAACATGTGGTTATGATAAAGCCCTCAGCTATATGATGGGACCCGTGATGGGGGAAAGAATAGAACTAGTATAACCCAGTGGGTGTGGCCAAATGTGTTCTATGAATAATCATTTGAAAACTGTATAAAAACCTGAACTTAGAGATGTACGGGAGTGGTTCCTGCAGGTCACTCGGCTTCGTTGTCTTTTTGCAATAAAGTCTATCTTGCTTCTACAAACTCCAGAAGTTCTTTTATTTTTTAGTAAGAGGGAAGAGTTTTTTCCACGACAATCCCAGCCCCCGTCCCCGCAGGAGGTCTTTTGCCTTTTGGTAGGCCTTCATTGTAGATAAGAATTTCTTCTTAACTGACTTGCCTAGTTAAATAAAGGTTAGAATCTAGCCTTTCACATTACATTATCCTGTAACCACGCCAACCTTTAATCCATATCTTATACTTTTCTTATATTTTGTGTGTTCTTTCTTCCATATGGCAATGAACACTGACATATGACTGAAATGCTCATATTATTTTATTGATGAAGTATTCCACTAAAGGAAAGAAGATGGAAATTAACTTTTGACCAGCTGACAGCGTTTACGCTTCCATTTCAGTATGAGGTCTGGAATGTACGCCATGTGATTTTCTTTGCCATTTCCTTTTTTCAACAGCTTTTCTCTTTCTTTCTCCCTCTGTTTCTTTTCGTTATAGTTCCTTGCCACCTCGTCCAGGTGGGCTTTCACCCTCTCCTTGTTCTTCCTGACTTCTTCCTTACTGGCTGCTTTTCTAGCTCTGAGCAGCTCTTTCACTTTGTTCTTCTCCAACATATCTCTTTCTTTCCTCTCCTTTTTCTCCTCCTCCGCCCTGACTCTCTGGGCGATTTTAGTTTCCATCTGAAAGAGAAAGTCCATACATGTTAGTCAGTGATCTGAGATATTATTATTACTCATTCTCTAGCATGCAGTCAACTTAATCTATTGAATCGGATAGTTTAACCATTAGGAGGTGCCTTGTGACCTCCCTGAACTGTGACTGGATAAATGGAGTACTGTACCTGTGCCTGCTTGTGCTCTCTGAACCTCAGGACAGTCTGCATCTGGTACAGCTTTATGTATGCCTCCTTCATCCTCTCCACAATATCTTTCTTCTCTATTGCCCATCTGTCTTTCTCCCTTTGCATTTTCTTGATTTCATTACTCTTTCTCTCCCGCTCCTCTGTAATCTCCAACTTCTCCTTCTCCATCTCTCTCTTTTCCATCTCCCATCCCTTCTCCTCTTCTCCATGCAGGGCAAGAATCCTCATCTTTTCTCTTTCCAGAGCCTCTATCGCTCTCTCCTTCTCTCTCAGCTCAATCATCCACTCCTCGGCTGCCTGCGTGCTCCTCCTCTTAATCTCCTCCTTCTCCTTCATCCATCTTTCCCCTTTTTGATCCCAGAGGCTTTGTAGACCAGCCTTGGCCTTGGCCCATCTCCCCCTGTCCTCCTTCCAGGCTACTAGGGTCTGATTCCTCTCTTGGTCTGCTTTGGCCAAAGCTGTCTCCAAACCATTTCTTATGAGGTTCCATCCATTCCTCTCTCTCACCCTCTGCTTCTCCACCCTTTCATTCTCAGTTAACAGTCTCTTCTTATTCTCCACTGTCAACTTCCATAACTTGGCCACCAATGTTTGTTTGTCGGCCGCTGCCCTTTCTTTCTGTTTGTCCAACACCTCTCGCTGCCTTTCATTCTCAGTTAACAGCCTTGTGTTCTCCACGGTCAACTTCCCTATCTTGTCCAAGTGCAGTATGTTCTGCATTGTCACTTTTGTCATCTTGACTTCTATATTTTCTTTTTCTGCCACTAAGCTTTCTATCTGTTTCTCCAACATCTCTCTCTTCCTTTCATTCTCAGCTAACAGCTTAGTACTCTCCACTGTCACGTCTCCTAACTTGGCCAAGTTCAGTATGTTCTGCACCTTCAGCTTTGCCATCTTGAGCTCCATCTTTTTTCTGTCTGACACTGTGCTTTCTCTCTGCTTCTCAGACAACTCTCTCTCTACCTTCCATTGGTAGCGGTGTACCTCAATAGAAGCCTCAGTCTCCCTTATCTGTCTCAGCAACTCTACAATTAGCCTTTCTCTTTCTTGCTCTGGTTCCACCCTCACCTTGTTGACTTTCTCCAACACCTCTCTCTGCAGCTTCCATCGGTTGTGGTCTACCTTGTTACAAGTCTCAATCTCCTTTCTCATTCTCAGCAGCCCCTCCATTTCTCTTTGTCTTTCTTTCTCTCGTTCCATCCTCATCTTGTTGCCTCTCTCCATCTCCTCACTTTCAGTCCTCTCATTCTCCATCTCACTGACTCCTCTCTGCATCGATATATATGGAGAAACATATTGATATATATATAGAAACATGTATTCCTTTTTTGTTTTATTCTGTGTGAATCTTATTCCTGCCAAATTCAGTTACCCTCAGGATAATTGGTATAATTTATTAAATGCTAATACGTAGAAGTCAAACACTTTTGCACATGATTAATTTCTTACTCGCCTGTTTCAGTGTCACTTCTCCTCCGTGATTTGTGTCCAGTTATTAAGATTTAAAAAGGTATACACTTGAGACGTTATGGTGTGGTGAATGGAAATGCTGGTTGTTTTCTTTGGTTTGGAACTTGTTGTAGCCAAGTTCTAATTCTGAATTCTATGGTTGTAACCTAGCTTAATTGTTGAGTCATAATGAGATTGGAATGTTAGCTTGAATTCTGTGTTATGGCCAAAAATCTCAGAATTCTGAAGATTTTTGAATTATATTTCATAATTCTTGTTTGTCATACATTCTATATACAAAATTGTAGCCCATGGATGCTGTCTCAAAGTTATAAATCTTACATTCTCAACCAAAGAAATATAGTCTATTTAAAAAATATTCAAAATAAAGATGACTTTGTAAGTATTGGTTATCATGGTGCCGCGAGGGAGCTCTGTAAATATTGTACATATTTGTGTTATGTGTAAGTGTTTTTTTGTTGCATTTTCTAAATAGATATACACTATACAGTGCATTCGGAAAAGAGTATTCAGACCCCTTTACTTTTTCCATATTTTGTATCCTTACAGCCTTATTCTAAAATTGATCAAATTCTTGTTTTCCCTCATCAATCTAAGCACAGTACACCATAATGACAAATAAAAAATACAAACATTTTCCCTCCAGACATGACGCTTGGCATTCAGGCCTAAGATTTCCATCTTGATTTCATCAGACCAGAGAATCTTGTTTCTCATGGTCTGAGAGTCCTTTTGTTGCCTTTTGGCAAACTCCAAGTGGGCTGCCATGTGCCTTTTATTAAGGAGTTGGTTCCGTCTGGCCACTCTACCATAAAGGCCTGATTGTTGAAGTGCTTCAGAGACAGTTGTCCTTCTTGTAGGTTCTCCCATATCCACAGAGGAACTCTGGAGCTCTGTTAAAGTGACCATCGGGTTCTTGGTCACCTCCCTAACCAAGGCCCTTCTCCCCGATTGCTCAGTTTGGCCGGGCGGCCAGCTCTAGGAATAGTCGTAGAGGTTCCAAACTTATTCCATTTAAGAATGATGGAAGCCACTGTGTTCTTGGGGACCTTCAATGCTGCAGAAATGTTTTGGTACCCTTCCCCAGATCTGTGCCTCTACACAATCTTGTCACGGAGTGCTACGAACAATTCCTTTGACCTCATGCCTTGGATTTTACTCTATCATGAACATGTTGCCTACGATACCATGTGGCAAGTAGCACTCATAATCAGACATGTCCAGATTTTCTATTTTGGCATTTGCCTGATGTCTTATACATGCTTTGTTGACTACGAACTTTCTTTACCCAACCGTGGGACAGACTATCTCTGTTCCCACAATCGTGACTCTGACTCTCTATTGGTTACACAGACTTTTGGCCTGTCATCCCATTCTAACCACCTCCCGCCTGCTTTGTATTCATGTTACCTAATGAAATTGCTGTACAATATGATCTTGTTGCCATCTGATGCACATTCAGATGTCATACATCAGCACTGCAGAGCTCTCCCTGTCCTATGCCGTGCATTGATTGTATTACTGTTGATGATATCTGGTAATGTGCATGTACACCCTGGCCCATCTACTGTTGCTAGCCCCAATTCTGACTTGTGCTCTGATATCTGCTTCACTGATTCTGTTCTCGTAAAAGTCTGGGTTTTCTGCACGTTAACACTAGAAGCTTATTACCTCAAATGGATCAATTGTGTTGGTCATTGTGGTTTCACAGCTCCAATCCAGATGTGTTGGTCATTACTGAGACGTGGTTAAGGAAGAGTGTTTTGAAAACTGATGTTAACCTTTCCAAAGGTGGGGGAGTGGCAATTTTTTACCAAGGATGACCTTCAGTGCTCGTTTGTCCCCACCAAGTCTGTCCCCAAACAATTTGATTAGCTGGTTTTAAGTATTAAACTTTCAAATAACTCTTTGTTGACTGTTGCTGGGTGCTATCGTCCTCCATCAGCCCCGGCCTGTACCCTACCTGCCCTAAGCTCTCTCTTGGCCCCTTACACTAAGTGTTACTGCTTTGGAGGACATGACCCTGGATTCGGAGGAGTGATAGTTCAACATACTTTTATTAGCTCGAACTCAACAACAAAACAATAAACAAAGTACAGCCTCAACGTAGGTGTATTCGCATGCACACAAACATTGACCCACACACACGTGGGCAGTCAGCACCCTTAAATGGGATCCCCAGTTAGAGGCAACGCAGCACAGGTGCCTCCAATTGGGGACCAAACAACAAAACTCACATGGAGTATTCCAGAGAGGTCTCTGGACACCAAACCTGACGAGCATAGAAGTGTCCAGAGACCTCTCTGAACACTAAACCTGACACTAAGTCTGAATTTGTCCTGCTAGGTGACCTAAACTGGGACATGTTTAAAACCACCTGAGCAGGTCCTAAAGCAATGGGACTCCGTAAATCTTTCTCAGATTATTAGCAATCCCACAAAGTATGACTCCAAACACCCAGAAAAGACTACTCTTCTTGATGTTATCCTCACAAATAATCCTGATAGGTTTCAGTCTGGTGTTTTGTAATGACATTAGTGATCACTGTTTTACAGCCTGTGTTCGTATTTGTCATAGACGCTTGCTAAAAAACTTTAATGAGCAAGCCTTCCTTCATGAACTGGCTTCTGTAAAATGGAATAGAATCATCTTGATCCCCTCTGTCAAAGACGCTTGGACCTTCTTTTTTTATATTTTCAGTGGTGTTCTTAACAAACACGCCCCCATAAAGAAAACGAGAATTAAAAACAGGTTTAGCCCCTGGTTCGACCGTGATCTTGCAGAGTTACTCCACCTCAAGATTTGCATTTGGCGAAAGACCCGGCACAAGCTTACTCAGGCTGACTGGCTCTCGTTCAGGCAAATGAGAAATAAGTGCACTCAGGCTATCCGGTAGGCCAAAGTTTGTTACTTAACGGTAAAGTTCTCTCTCTGTGGTTCTAACCCCAAGAAATTCTGGAAAAGGGTTAAAGACCTGGAGAATAAACCCTCCTCCTCACAGCTGCCCATGTCCCTTAAAGTTGATGATGTGGTTGTTACTGACAAGAAGAACATGGCTGAGCTCTTTAATCAACACTTCATTAATTCAGGATTCCTATTTCCTGAATGGGTCAGATGGTTTAGACCCTTTCTTCTTTAAGGTTGCTGCCCCTATCATCGCCAAGCCTTTAACCTGTCTCTGTCAGGTTCTGACTGAGACCAGGTCTCTTGACTCCACTAATGGAGTCGATAGGCCACAGTCAGGACCTGACAATAGAGTTTTCTAGGCAACTCTATTGTAATTGTGGTTTATCCCCAATTAGAGGCAGCTGTCTCTAATTGGGGATTCTATTTATGTTTGATGATCTCCACCTGCGTTGTGGATCGTTATATGTGCATGTGCTTGTTGCAGGGTGCGCTATAGTTCACGGGGCTACCCTTTTGGTTCTATGTTTATTGTTTTGCTTCAGTGAATAAACATGTTTGTTGGCAACTATCGCTCTGTGCCTCGTTACCTTCACACGCCGCGTGACAGTCTCTCCGTTCTGGGGAGGCTCCCATTGCTTGGAAGGCAGCTTCGGTTCGTCCTTTATTTAAAGTGGGAGATCAAGCCGATCCTAACTGCTATAGGCCTATTTCAATGTTGCCTTGTTTATCAAAGGTGTTGGAAAAACATGTCAATAATCAACTGACTGGCTGTCTTGTTGTCTATAGTATTGGTATGCAATCTGGTTTCCGATCAGGTTATGGATGTGCCACTGCAACCTTAAAGGTCCTCAATGATGTCACCTCTGTCCTTGATTCTAAGCAATGTTGTGCTGCTATTGTTATTGACTTGGACAAAGCTTTTGATACGGTAGACCATTCCATTCTTGTGGGCCGGCTAAGGAGCATTGGTGTCTCTGAGGGGTCTTTGGTCTGGTTCGCTAACTACCTCTCTCAAAGAGTGCGGTGTATAAAGTCTGAAAATCTGCTGTCTCAGCCACTGCCTGTCACCAAGGGAGTACCCCAAGGCTCAATCCTAGGCCCCACACTCTTATCAATTTACATCAACAACATAGCTCAGGCAGCAGGAAGCTCTTTCGTCTTTTTATATGTAGATGATAGTCTTGTACTCAGCTGCTCCCTCCCTGGATTTTGTGTTAAATGCTCTACAACAAAGCTTTCTTAGTGTCCAACAAGCTTTCTCTGCTTTTAACCTTGTTCTGAACACCTCCAAAACAAAGGTCATGTTGTTTGGTAAGAAGAATGTCCCTCACCCCACAGGTGTGATTACTACCTCTGAGGGTTTAGAGCTTGAGTTAGTCACCTCATAGAAGTACTTGGGAATATGGCTAGACGGAACACTGTCCTTCTCTCAGCACATATCAAAGCTTCAGGCTAAAGTTAAATCTAGACTTGGTTTCCTCTATCGTAATCGCTCCTCTGTCACCCCAGCTGCCAAACTATCCCTGATTCAGATGACCATCCTACCCATGCTAGATTAAGGAGACATAATTTATAGATCGACA
This sequence comes from Thymallus thymallus, assembly GCA_023634145.1. Taxonomy (NCBI): domain Eukaryota; kingdom Metazoa; phylum Chordata; class Actinopteri; order Salmoniformes; family Salmonidae; genus Thymallus; species Thymallus thymallus. The sequence goes on along the minus strand of CM042378.1, from coordinate 8,105,859 downwards.
GGTAAGGGTGTTCTCGAGCGGCTAGATGTTCTTTACCATTCGGCCATCAGATTTGCCACCAATGCTCCTTATAGGACACATCACTGCACTCTATACTCCTCTGTAAACTAGTCATGTCTATATACCCGTCGCAAGACCCATTGGTTGATGCTTATTTATAAAACCCTCTTAGGCCTCACTCCCTCCTGTCTGAGATATCTACTGTGGCCCTCATCTTCCACATACAAAACCCATTCTGCCAGTCACATTCTGTTAAAGGTCCCCAAAGCACACATACCTGGGTCGCTCGTCTTTTCAGTTCGCTGCAGCTAGTGACTGGAACGAGCTGCAACAAACACTCAAGCTGGACTGTTTTATCTCAATCTCTTAATTCAAAGACTCAATCATGGACACTCTTACTGACAGTTATGGTTGCTTTGCGTGATGTATTGTCATCTCTACCTTCTTGCCCTTTGTGCTGTTGTCTGTGCCCAATAATGTTTGTACCATGTTGTGTTGCTACCATGTTGTTGTCATGTTATGTTGCTACAATGCTGTGTTGTCATGTGTTGCTGCCTTGCTATGTTGTTGTCTTAGGTATCTCTTTTGGTAGTGTTGTTTTGTCCTATATTTATATTTTTATTTTTAATCCTGTTGTGTAATTTCCAATTCTTTATAGCTCCCTGAATATATTTAGCTCTGTATGTTTCAAGCAGAGACAAGATCTCTTTTTCCTTAGCAGATGAGGGTAGGGTGTAGGCAGCGCCCTACCAGTCAGCAGCCTGACCCTTGACCAGAGAAAATGAACCAGAGTCAGGAGACTATTCCCAGGGATAAAGGCTTCTTATGAACCTCCCATTCTGACTTACATCTAGACATGTATTAAAGAACATGTGGTTATGATAAAGCCCTCAGCTATATGATGGGACCCGTGATGGGGGAAAGAATAGAACTAGTATAACCCAGTGGGTGTGGCCAAATGTGTTCTATGAATAATCATTTGAAAACTGTATAAAAACCTGAACTTAGAGATGTACGGGAGTGGTTCCTGCAGGTCACTCGGCTTCGTTGTCTTTTTGCAATAAAGTCTATCTTGCTTCTACAAACTCCAGAAGTTCTTTTATTTTTTAGTAAGAGGGAAGAGTTTTTTCCACGACAATCCCAGCCCCCGTCCCCGCAGGAGGTCTTTTGCCTTTTGGTAGGCCTTCATTGTAGATAAGAATTTCTTCTTAACTGACTTGCCTAGTTAAATAAAGGTTAGAATCTAGCCTTTCACATTACATTATCCTGTAACCACGCCAACCTTTAATCCATATCTTATACTTTTCTTATATTTTGTGTGTTCTTTCTTCCATATGGCAATGAACACTGACATATGACTGAAATGCTCATATTATTTTATTGATGAAGTATTCCACTAAAGGAAAGAAGATGGAAATTAACTTTTGACCAGCTGACAGCGTTTACGCTTCCATTTCAGTATGAGGTCTGGAATGTACGCCATGTGATTTTCTTTGCCATTTCCTTTTTTCAACAGCTTTTCTCTTTCTTTCTCCCTCTGTTTCTTTTCGTTATAGTTCCTTGCCACCTCGTCCAGGTGGGCTTTCACCCTCTCCTTGTTCTTCCTGACTTCTTCCTTACTGGCTGCTTTTCTAGCTCTGAGCAGCTCTTTCACTTTGTTCTTCTCCAACATATCTCTTTCTTTCCTCTCCTTTTTCTCCTCCTCCGCCCTGACTCTCTGGGCGATTTTAGTTTCCATCTGAAAGAGAAAGTCCATACATGTTAGTCAGTGATCTGAGATATTATTATTACTCATTCTCTAGCATGCAGTCAACTTAATCTATTGAATCGGATAGTTTAACCATTAGGAGGTGCCTTGTGACCTCCCTGAACTGTGACTGGATAAATGGAGTACTGTACCTGTGCCTGCTTGTGCTCTCTGAACCTCAGGACAGTCTGCATCTGGTACAGCTTTATGTATGCCTCCTTCATCCTCTCCACAATATCTTTCTTCTCTATTGCCCATCTGTCTTTCTCCCTTTGCATTTTCTTGATTTCATTACTCTTTCTCTCCCGCTCCTCTGTAATCTCCAACTTCTCCTTCTCCATCTCTCTCTTTTCCATCTCCCATCCCTTCTCCTCTTCTCCATGCAGGGCAAGAATCCTCATCTTTTCTCTTTCCAGAGCCTCTATCGCTCTCTCCTTCTCTCTCAGCTCAATCATCCACTCCTCGGCTGCCTGCGTGCTCCTCCTCTTAATCTCCTCCTTCTCCTTCATCCATCTTTCCCCTTTTTGATCCCAGAGGCTTTGTAGACCAGCCTTGGCCTTGGCCCATCTCCCCCTGTCCTCCTTCCAGGCTACTAGGGTCTGATTCCTCTCTTGGTCTGCTTTGGCCAAAGCTGTCTCCAAACCATTTCTTATGAGGTTCCATCCATTCCTCTCTCTCACCCTCTGCTTCTCCACCCTTTCATTCTCAGTTAACAGTCTCTTCTTATTCTCCACTGTCAACTTCCATAACTTGGCCACCAATGTTTGTTTGTCGGCCGCTGCCCTTTCTTTCTGTTTGTCCAACACCTCTCGCTGCCTTTCATTCTCAGTTAACAGCCTTGTGTTCTCCACGGTCAACTTCCCTATCTTGTCCAAGTGCAGTATGTTCTGCATTGTCACTTTTGTCATCTTGACTTCTATATTTTCTTTTTCTGCCACTAAGCTTTCTATCTGTTTCTCCAACATCTCTCTCTTCCTTTCATTCTCAGCTAACAGCTTAGTACTCTCCACTGTCACGTCTCCTAACTTGGCCAAGTTCAGTATGTTCTGCACCTTCAGCTTTGCCATCTTGAGCTCCATCTTTTTTCTGTCTGACACTGTGCTTTCTCTCTGCTTCTCAGACAACTCTCTCTCTACCTTCCATTGGTAGCGGTGTACCTCAATAGAAGCCTCAGTCTCCCTTATCTGTCTCAGCAACTCTACAATTAGCCTTTCTCTTTCTTGCTCTGGTTCCACCCTCACCTTGTTGACTTTCTCCAACACCTCTCTCTGCAGCTTCCATCGGTTGTGGTCTACCTTGTTACAAGTCTCAATCTCCTTTCTCATTCTCAGCAGCCCCTCCATTTCTCTTTGTCTTTCTTTCTCTCGTTCCATCCTCATCTTGTTGCCTCTCTCCATCTCCTCACTTTCAGTCCTCTCATTCTCCATCTCACTGACTCCTCTCTGCATCGATATATATGGAGAAACATATTGATATATATATAGAAACATGTATTCCTTTTTTGTTTTATTCTGTGTGAATCTTATTCCTGCCAAATTCAGTTACCCTCAGGATAATTGGTATAATTTATTAAATGCTAATACGTAGAAGTCAAACACTTTTGCACATGATTAATTTCTTACTCGCCTGTTTCAGTGTCACTTCTCCTCCGTGATTTGTGTCCAGTTATTAAGATTTAAAAAGGTATACACTTGAGACGTTATGGTGTGGTGAATGGAAATGCTGGTTGTTTTCTTTGGTTTGGAACTTGTTGTAGCCAAGTTCTAATTCTGAATTCTATGGTTGTAACCTAGCTTAATTGTTGAGTCATAATGAGATTGGAATGTTAGCTTGAATTCTGTGTTATGGCCAAAAATCTCAGAATTCTGAAGATTTTTGAATTATATTTCATAATTCTTGTTTGTCATACATTCTATATACAAAATTGTAGCCCATGGATGCTGTCTCAAAGTTATAAATCTTACATTCTCAACCAAAGAAATATAGTCTATTTAAAAAATATTCAAAATAAAGATGACTTTGTAAGTATTGGTTATCATGGTGCCGCGAGGGAGCTCTGTAAATATTGTACATATTTGTGTTATGTGTAAGTGTTTTTTTGTTGCATTTTCTAAATAGATATACACTATACAGTGCATTCGGAAAAGAGTATTCAGACCCCTTTACTTTTTCCATATTTTGTATCCTTACAGCCTTATTCTAAAATTGATCAAATTCTTGTTTTCCCTCATCAATCTAAGCACAGTACACCATAATGACAAATAAAAAATACAAACATTTTCCCTCCAGACATGACGCTTGGCATTCAGGCCTAAGATTTCCATCTTGATTTCATCAGACCAGAGAATCTTGTTTCTCATGGTCTGAGAGTCCTTTTGTTGCCTTTTGGCAAACTCCAAGTGGGCTGCCATGTGCCTTTTATTAAGGAGTTGGTTCCGTCTGGCCACTCTACCATAAAGGCCTGATTGTTGAAGTGCTTCAGAGACAGTTGTCCTTCTTGTAGGTTCTCCCATATCCACAGAGGAACTCTGGAGCTCTGTTAAAGTGACCATCGGGTTCTTGGTCACCTCCCTAACCAAGGCCCTTCTCCCCGATTGCTCAGTTTGGCCGGGCGGCCAGCTCTAGGAATAGTCGTAGAGGTTCCAAACTTATTCCATTTAAGAATGATGGAAGCCACTGTGTTCTTGGGGACCTTCAATGCTGCAGAAATGTTTTGGTACCCTTCCCCAGATCTGTGCCTCTACACAATCTTGTCACGGAGTGCTACGAACAATTCCTTTGACCTCATGCCTTGGATTTTACTCTATCATGAACATGTTGCCTACGATACCATGTGGCAAGTAGCACTCATAATCAGACATGTCCAGATTTTCTATTTTGGCATTTGCCTGATGTCTTATACATGCTTTGTTGACTACGAACTTTCTTTACCCAACCATGGGACAGACTATCTCTGTTCCCACAATCGTGACTCTGACTCTCTATTGGTTACACAGACTTTTGGCCTGTCATCCCATTCTAACCACCTCCCGCCGGCTTTGTATTCATGTTACCTAATGAAATTGCTGTACAATATGATCTTGTTGCCATCTGATGCACATTCAGATGTCATACATCAGCACTGCAGAGCTCTCCCTGTCCTATGCCGTGCATTGATTGTATTACTGTTGATGATATCTGGTAATGTGCATGTACACCCTGGCCCATCTACTGTTGCTAGCCCCAATTCTGACTTGTGCTCTGATATCTGCTTCACTGATTCTGTTCTCGTAAAAGTCTGGGTTTTCTGCACGTTAACACTAGAAGCTTATTACCTCAAATGGATCAATTGTGTTGGTCATTGTGGTTTCACAGCTCCAATCCAGATGTGTTGGTCATTACTGAGACGTGGTTAAGGAAGAGTGTTTTGAAAACTGATGTTAACCTTTCCAAAGGTGGGGGAGTGGCAATTTTTTACCAAGGATGACCTTCAGTGCTCGTTTGTCCCCACCAAGTCTGTCCCCAAACAATTTGATTAGCTGGTTTTAAGTATTAAACTTTCAAATAACTCTTTGTTGACTGTTGCTGGGTGCTATCGTCCTCCATCAGCCCCGGCCTGTACCCTACCTGCCCTAAGCTCTCTCTTGGCCCCTTACACTAAGTGTTACTGCTTTGGAGGACATGACCCTGGATTCGGAGGAGTGATAGTTCAACATACTTTTATTAGCTCGAACTCAACAACAAAACAATAAACAAAGTACAGCCTCAACGTAGGTGTATTCGCATGCACACAAACATTGACCCACACACACGTGGGCAGTCAGCACCCTTAAATGGGATCCCCAGTTAGAGGCAACGCAGCACAGGTGCCTCCAATTGGGGACCAAACAACAAAACTCACATGGAGTATTCCAGAGAGGTCTCTGGACACCAAACCTGACGAGCATAGAAGTGTCCAGAGACCTCTCTGAACACTAAACCTGACACTAAGTCTGAATTTGTCCTGCTAGGTGACCTAAACTGGGACATGTTTAAAACCACCTGAGCAGGTCCTAAAGCAATGGGACTCCGTAAATCTTTCTCAGATTATTAGCAATCCCACAAAGTATGACTCCAAACACCCAGAAAAGACTACTCTTCTTGATGTTATCCTCACAAATAATCCTGATAGGTTTCAGTCTGGTGTTTTGTAATGACATTAGTGATCACTGTTTTACAGCCTGTGTTCGTATTTGTCATAGACGCTTGCTAAAAAACTTTAATGAGCAAGCCTTCCTTCATGAACTGGCTTCTGTAAAATGGAATAGAATCATCTTGATCCCCTCTGTCAAAGACGCTTGGACCTTCTTTTTTTATATTTTCAGTGGTGTTCTTAACAAACACGCCCCCATAAAGAAAACGAGAATTAAAAACAGGTTTAGCCCCTGGTTCGACCGTGATCTTGCAGAGTTACTCCACCTCAAGATTTGCATTTGGCGAAAGACCCGGCACAAGCTTACTCAGGCTGACTGGCTCTCGTTCAGGCAAATGAGAAATAAGTGCACTCAGGCTATCCGGTAGGCCAAAGTTTGTTACTTAACGGTAAAGTTCTCTCTCTGTGGTTCTAACCCCAAGAAATTCTGGAAAAGGGTTAAAGACCTGGAGAATAAACCCTCCTCCTCACAGCTGCCCATGTCCCTTAAAGTTGATGATGTGGTTGTTACTGACAAGAAGAACATGGCTGAGCTCTTTAATCAACACTTCATTAATTCAGGATTCCTATTTCCTGAATGGGTCAGATGGTTTAGACCCTTTCTTCTTTAAGGTTGCTGCCCCTATCATCGCCAAGCCTTTAACCTGTCTCTGTCAGGTTCTGACTGAGACCAGGTCTCTTGACTCCACTAATGGAGTCGATAGGCCACAGTCAGGACCTGACAATAGAGTTTTCTAGGCAACTCTATTGTAATTGTGGTTTATCCCCAATTAGAGGCAGCTGTCTCTAATTGGGGATTCTATTTATGTTTGATGATCTCCACCTGCGTTGTGGATCGTTATATGTGCATGTGCTTGTTGCAGGGTGCGCTATAGTTCACGGGGCTACCCTTTTGGTTCTATGTTTATTGTTTTGCTTCAGTGAATAAACATGTTTGTTGGCAACTATCGCTCTGTGCCTCGTTACCTTCACACGCCGCGTGACAGTCTCTCCGTTCTGGGGAGGCTCCCATTGCTTGGAAGGCAGCTTCGGTTCGTCCTTTATTTAAAGTGGGAGATCAAGCCGATCCTAACTGCTATAGGCCTATTTCAATGTTGCCTTGTTTATCAAAGGTGTTGGAAAAACATGTCAATAATCAACTGACTGGCTGTCTTGTTGTCTATAGTATTGGTATGCAATCTGGTTTCCGATCAGGTTATGGATGTGCCACTGCAACCTTAAAGGTCCTCAATGATGTCACCTCTGTCCTTGATTCTAAGCAATGTTGTGCTGCTATTGTTATTGACTTGGACAAAGCTTTTGATACGGTAGACCATTCCATTCTTGTGGGCTGGCTAAGGAGCATTGGTGTCTCTGAGGGGTCTTTGGTCTGGTTCGCTAACTACCTCTCTCAAAGAGTGCGGTGTATAAAGTCTGAAAATCTGCTGTCTCAGCCACTGCCTGTCACCAAGGGAGTACCCCAAGGCTCAATCCTAGGCCCCACTCTTATCAATTTACATCAACAACATAGCTCAGGCAGCAGGAAGCTCTTTCATCTTTTTATATGTAGATGATACAGTCTTGTACTCAGCTGGCCCCTCCCTGTATTTTGTGTTAAATGCTCTACAACAAAGCTTTCTTAGTGTCCAACAAGCTTTCTCTGCTTTTAACCTTGTTCTGAACACCTCCAAAACAAAGGTCATGTTGTTTGGTAAGAAGAATGTCCCTCACCCCACAGGTGTGATTACTACCTCTGAGGGTTTAGAGCTTGAGGTAGTCACCTCATAGAAGTACTTGGTAATATGGCTAGACGGTACACTGTCCTTCTGTCACGAGAATTTCTATCTCAATGTTCTAAATGAACTATCACTCTAGCTTTGATTAATTCCCAGAGGTTGTAAGATTCTGGTTAACAAAGAATTAAGCAAAGTCTCAGTCTGCAACAGATCAGTAGTTTATTCAGAGAGCTCTCCCGAAAGGAAAACACAAAACACTTTTATAGCATCCATTCACAGTCAAGCCCCCCCCCCCCCCCCCCCTGTTTTGTATCTCAGGTCACTCCCTTCCAAGGCATCCCTCAGTGGCTAATGTTTACACCTCAGGGACAAGACCCCCACTCTGATAGATGAGGGTGGTAAACTTTTATGGCTAATCTCCTGCTAGCCTAAGAACTACATCTTGACTCATTTACCAAATGGTAACATTCTAACCATTGTCTATGTAATTTCTAATACATATTACACAGTTTCAGGGTGAAACATCTTAGTCATTAACATTAAACACACAAATTCCTTTATCAATCCACCCTTTGACAAAATTTTCACACTGATCATTACACATCTATCCTCATAGGATTCCTAAATGTCATACAAAATAAAACTTAATCCAAACAAAACCAATACATGTATTCACATTCCATACTCATCAACTACTGTTCCAGGCCTATTCAGTCATAACTCTTCCGGTTAGGATCTTCGTCATGACCTTCATATAAAGAATCAGTCTTTTCTAAGCATTAAATTGTCTCATTCAACATGGGCTCCTTGGAATGGAAAGTATCTCAATCATCTACTAGGCTTGGAGGAGTATCTTCATCATTCCACTAAATGTATACAACATCTGTTAGCCTGAACAAAATTCCATTTCCCCTCCCAGTTACACTCTTTATTCAAGATTTTCACATTAGATCTAAGAAATGTTTCATTCAATCTGTAGTCTTCTGGGTCGAATCAGTCATCAGTGTCCTCATCGTCCACCACTGCTGGTGAATTGTATTCCTCCTTCCACTGATTAGAATCTGGAACTGGTCCATTTCTCCCCATCTGCTTGGACGCCTGCACTTTCCAACCCTCGGACACAGGGAACAAAACAACAACCACATAATACAAGCATACCCATACAGGCAATAGCTGCCCCCAAAATTGTGGCTACTATGGTTTTCCATTTACCAAATATTTCATCAAACCATCCTGTCACATATGTATTCACTCCTGAGTTCTCAGCCCATCCTTCACTTAGAGCTGTCAATCCTGCAAAAGCTGGTGTCGTTAGGAATACATTTACAACAACTGCCCCCCACCATTCTGCATACTCCACCCATTTCTGCCAGCAACATATCTAGAGCCAACCTATCTTCCCAGGTCATGAGCGAGGTGGCGGATAATTGGTTTGAGATCCCCTTCACTGCATCCTTACTCCCCTTTACGAATCATTACTGATTGATCCAATCCACATGTTTATTGAACGTCACCCACCAAAAGAACGTTGTCCTGAAACCTTCACCTACTTGATTCATAGCTTCATATTCATCAGGGACTCCCCTAGGAATTCCAATCGCATCAATCCAAATAGGGCTATTCTCCTCCTTGGCACAACCCCTCCTACGCCTGATTAAACCTTTCCTTGGTTTCTGGTAACTAATTCTAACTGACTGAACCTATAGGACCGGGGTGCAGGTACCTACCCACCCTTTTTGCAGTGTCTCTCATACATCCTTTACTGGTACACACCCATCACACATCTGTTACCAGGCTGTAAGGTTTAGTAGTTTCTCATGTGCCTCTGAACTCAGATCAGTAACATTAACTACTGACTTACTCCATTAAAATCACCCAAATCTCTGCTGTCATTCTATAACACTCCCCTGGAGTCAGAGTGAACTGGGGTGGGTTAGCAGCCTCTTTCAATCTCGCCAACCCCATCCCTGTACAGTTTTCACCTATGTTTTGCTCAGTTAATTTGGTGCTATTTATGTCTATACAGGTATCCTAACCATAGTCATCCGCGCAAGCCCCATACTTGTATAATATCTTCTTGGCTCACTGCCTTCACTTAATATTTTCCCCAAGTATGTTTAAACTGTAGCCCAAAGGTAACTAGCAGTAGGTCCTGTACAGAGGTATAATGCATAAGTATGAACAGTTATTTTGAAAACCACATCCTGCCCCTCTCTGGCCACTATGTTATAATATTCACTTCTAGTGGAATCCTTATCCTGAGTCGTCTGTCTTTTAATTCTTTCCCATGGTAGAGTTTCATTTATATTTTTGGTGAGTGGTGGATCTGGATGTATCAAAATTAAGACTGATGTAGCTCAGGGTCCCCCATATTCCCAAGAACCGCCAACCCTCTCCTGTCCTTAGTCAGTCTGCTGGGTACCACCCCATACTCACACCTCTAGGAACACACCACAGTGATGATAGGTCGGGGTAGGGAATCTTCGTTAAGGAGGTAACCCCCGGACCCTATTGGTACTCGGTTCTGCTCCTTAACTCTGTGCGTGTGTTCAGCAGTGTTTGTATGTGTTCTTACCTCCTTGCAGTGGGCAACGTGGACCCAGGTCGCTCTCTTTCTGAACATATCTAAATGGCAAATAGGCAGTTTCCAACAAGACCTGGTAGGGCCTTCCCAACGGGGCTGCTTCCAGTCTCTCCTTTTCAATCATTGGACCCGCACCCCATCACCTGGTTGGATAGAGTGGGTCACTCTCTCCTTCAGTTCACCTGTAGGTCACAAAATCTTTAACATACGGGTGTGATTAGCAAACAATCTTCTCATGTGTTCAGCCAGAGTATTCTCAGTGTCTATCTCTGCCTGCTCTGGTCCTCCTAACTCTACATTCTATATGGTCTCCCAAACCCTCTTCAAAGGAAGATAACCCATCTCTGTCTGCCGTTACTCTAACGGTCATTCACACTATAGGAACTCATCTTACCAAGTTTCTTCCAATACCTATATAGGTCTTCCTTAGTCTACTTTTTATTGTTCCATTCATGTGTTTAATTAACCCTGCCGATTGCGGATGACATGAACAATATTTCTTCCTGGTAATATCTAACTTCTATCACAGTCAATCACCATTTCTTTCCTTCACCCCTTGTAAGTTCTATGATCATTACTTTGTGCATATATAACACACCTGGAACAAAAATGTTTTTTTAAGTAATTTGTTTTTCCATATGCTACAATCATACTTCCTAATTGTTTTAAGTAATTAGTTCTCCCATATCTCCCCTATTGATACATGACTCCGCCCATGTATCAATATTACTACCTATCTAAACAAAGACTTTGGTAATATCGGTAAATTACCCTGATGCCAAATATCATTTCAGAAGATTGTCCCTCCCTGTTTCCATATTTCTAATTCTCTCTGTGTGAAGAGCAGAATGTAGCACCCAGGCTCTACAGTAATTAAAACTCATCATCTGTTTATAAATATTGGTACTCCCAAAATTCTCTTTTCTAGAGGGGTTCAGAGTACGCCCTTCTCAAGGTATAGTATGTTTCCAATACACAACCACAGTTTGCTACAATTGTAGTTTCCTTTTGCTCACTTTATGGCCGTGTTCTACCATATACTTTAACAACTACAGTTTATCCCTTCCACATCCTACACCAGTAAGGTTAGCCACTAGACTATCATCCACATCCTACACCAGTAGGGTTAGCCACTAGAATATCTAAAATGTCTGTTTCCTTTGAGGCTCTAATTTTACTAGATTATTAGTGATAGCTTGTAAAAAATCCGTAGGACTTTCCGTACAGCCTTACTAAAACCCCTTTTTATATGGCAATTTCTTCCCCTAAAAGGTAAACCCCAAACACCCTTGGCTAACAGGATGTACAGGTATGCTAAAAAACCATTTAGCCAAATTCATCATAGTTAGCTAAATATTTTCCCATCTCACTTGACTATGCAGGGTGTATAAATCTGATACACCTAGAGCTCTATCACACTCTGATACACTCCCTGGAGATCTAATACCATTCTCCAATCATTACTGGGAGCTGCTTGTTTTTTTTTTTACTGGAAAACATTAAAAAATTAAACTATGCTTAGCTTGATCCTGTTTTCCATTCTGCTTGTGATGGATCACATATCTTTTAACTTCTACCAATTGTGCAGTCCCCCATATTCCCACCAATGTTTTCTTAACAGCTTCTACTCATTACAGGTCTCATTCCAGTGAGGAATACTATCTTTAACTGCTCTCTGTCCATGGTTTATACACATCTAATGTGAGCACTGCCCCATCTATGCCTGCTAATGGATTAGGTAGGCTATCAATGGGCACTGGTTTGAGGGAGACCTCCTGTTACCTCCAACTCTCTTGCCTCCCTGTCTCACCAATAGTTCCTTTAAAATTTCTGTGAGACTTATCTCTTCATCTGTCTCATCCCCCTCTCCCCCCCTGAGCTCCCTGAGTTTCCCTCTGATTAGGATAGGGGGTTGGGGTCCCTCACAACTACTACTTCATCATCTGGATTCTCCCTCCATGCCCAATCTACTAATGAGGGATATAATTTCAATCCAGAATCATCTATGGGTGGCCGTGGGTTCTGACTTCGACTGTTCTTTCTTACTCTCAGACTTCATAAAATATTACTTTTAATATTTAACCTTCAAAACTACCTATACCAAAATTACATCTTTAATCAATCCTTCATCAACAAATCCTTAGGACTATAACTTAGAAGGTATGGCTTCCACTCACTCTCTTTCCCTGAGTGAAAAACAAATCTCTCTGTCATTAGTCAGGTCCCACTTCTAAGTTTCTCTCTCCAATTCAACTCTCATCTATATCTGCCAATAAATAGACTATACTAGTCTCCCTCTGGTATCTACTATTCATTACCCACTTTCCTAAGAACCTCCATTCCTCTGAGGTATCTTTCCACTAGGGATATGTGTTAACTCAACTTTTCACCTATATAATCTCCAATTCTGTGGTCCCAACTCCTTCTACTTGCTGACATTTACAAATAGCCAACTCCTCTGGTAGGAGTACAGTATCCAAAAAGATTCAAAATCAACTGAGCATGTGTAATAGTCACCATTCCCCTGTTTATCCACTGTGCAGCAAATATGTGTACTATCTGTGTAAATGGTCACTATTTTCCCAAACTACATGCACAAGTAAGAGCCACTATTTCTGTCTGTTATTTAGAATCATTTATAGGTAAGATTCAGCTTCCAAAATGTCTGTCTCTGCTTTGACTTTCTTATCTTCATTCATCAGGTCTCCTAGTTCTTGAGACATCTGATCTGATAGTGGAGAACCAATTCTACTCTTGGTCTGGCAGGGTAACTAACCTCCCCCCCAGGTCAAATCTTCAGTAAACATTCAGGGTTTATGGATAGACTCCCCACTTATCTCTACAGAACGGAGGGGGCCTCAATAGGCTTGCCTCCTCCTCCCCTCTGTCCAATGCTCAAAATGTCCCTCCATGAAACTATCACATTGTAAACCACTTGGTTTCTCCTGTCCTCCAGTATTTTCCTAATAGCCCATCTAATCTGGAATAACTAGACCAGAATTGTTTCCCTCCTAATAACATCCATGTTATTTCTCTATCATATGGTGTTTCAAACCTCCAAGTATTAACCTCTCCTGTCTCTTACATTTTTAAGTACTGAACTAATCAGCTATTCCACATAAAATATCTCCATGGTTCTAATATTATCCATATTATTCTACCTAACCTCCATTTCCCTATCAACACACCCTCTCAGTATGCAATTACCCAAAAACTATTCCCTTCTAAATTATCATGAGTCATCAACACATTGGATTCTCCATCGTCCTCATTCTCACCACAGACACAACCCATCCCCCACATTTGTTTCCCATCCAGCTCAAACGTTAAAACCGCAGCTCAGGCAAACGCCCTTCCTTCAAACGTTTAAGATCCACCAGAATTATAACTCCACCATCCACTAGGGTCGTACTACATGTATTGTAACCTAAAATGCCAATTCATTTATCATGTCAGTCAATATATAATACCATATATTACACACAACCTTGGTTAATGAGGAGTAAAATGTATATTATGGGGAAAGAAAAACCTGCGGTACTAAATGCTTTCCAACTCACCATTCACCTATAAACTGAGTAGTCATTTACTTCAAAATGAATGCGGCCCGATTGAAAAGACAGTTCAACAGTTTTACGTACGCTAGCCAACCATGCTACTATGAAATAGTCTAGATCATTACTCTAACTTCCCCAAGCAAAGCCCCTTTGGGAAATGGCCCTAAACTAGTTTCAAAAAGTTTTCACTCAATATAGCCAACCTAGACTCCTAAATTCCTATAACACTTTTATCATATCTTACCAAAGTTTATCGCGACGCAGCCTCTCCTGGTGTCAGTTGTTAGTTAAAGTTAACCTACCCAATATGAAAATAACAATCCGACACCCAGCCCTTGATCAACGTTACTAGCAATATTTATCAACACAATTAGTTATTCCCACACAGGGACAAACTCTTCGCTTACCTACATCAACACAATGAGTTATTCCCACGCAGACAAACGTTTCGCTTACAGTTCCTCGCAAGACATACAACAATCAACAATCAGAGACAAACGATGCCACGTTTAAATGGCAGGACATGTTGGTTCCTACCGTTCAACACAATCAGGACAAACTCGTCAGTTTATCGTCCTGTCCTTTCAACATACAACTACATTATTACAATACCGGTTCACACTGCAGTTACAACACAAATAACACAATTCTACGGCTTAAATTCACAATACCATTAACTTGGATAAACGCTCCCACACCGGGGTTTCAATATCAACTTACCTTCTTCGCAGTCTCCACTCTTCACCTGAATAATTATTTTATGACTTTTAGTAGATCACTAGGTCTCACATGTATACGGGTTAAATAATTTGTTAAATTATTGTGCCGTTTCTTATGACTTTTGACTGATTAGTATTACTAGGTCTCACACATATACGGATTAAATAACTTCCGTTATTGTGCCGTTCCTTATGACTTTTGACTGATTAGTATTTCTACCTCACATATCGATAATTATTTCCTTCGTCCTCATGTTAAATAGGTTACCTCACCTCCTTATTAACCCCTTCTGCCTGCTGTTTCCTCACATTATCTCCACAAGTTTTATGTATCGGCACTCCATAGTTTTCAATTTCTCCATCCATTTTCCTTCCTCTACTGAGGACCATAATAATGTTCCTCCTATCCTTAGACTCCATGTCTCTCATTTCCTGGTTAGTTTCCAGGACCTTCTTTTGGGGATTTACTGCCTAGAAGTTTCTATCTGCCTAGAATTTTTTTACTAGAGTAGCTAATAGATTACTGGGTCTCACACCGCGGATACGATTTTTATTAACGGATTATTAGGTCTCTCGACTAATATATCCGGCCTACTTAAAGGATGTAACAATTACCTATCACATAGTTCTCTTAACTGATCAATATATCTATTCTCCTCCAGTAATTCATCTCCTTAGATAGGTTTCAGACGTTATTCTTCTTATGGTGGTGGAATAAGAAATCCCCTTCCTAAAGTTTCACCCTCGTTTTATGTTCTCTAGACTACTAGCGCGTGGTCTTCTCTAGATAAACGTCCAAAAACTAAAGTTCACTTCCTTCCTGTATACTTTTGACGATCCCGGATCGCCTCAACACAGGGTAGTTTATATTGATAATGGCCTTAACTATCTGGAGTCAATTTCGGACCCCCCCCATTTTGACCTCACTCTAGTACAATGATTTAATATCTGTCTGAAATACTCACGCGTTGGGTTTTCTTCCAAATAGACGTCTAAAACCACGTATTAGGCAAGAATCCTTGGTGGGGTTATAAAGAAAATTCCTACCTTCACTCACAGCAAATTTCAACTCTAACGTGAATAATTATTTCACGACTTCTGAAAGAGTATTAGGCCTCACACTTAAACGGATTAAATAATTTATATAACCACCACGCCGTTCGTAAACGGGTTAAATCATTTATATAATTATCATGCCGTTTCTTATGACTTTTGGACTTATTAATACCTCTAACCTGTCAATAATAAACATTTAAAGTACTTTTAATCTACTGTATTTCAGATACAAATCTCCCCAAAACCCATGAATAAACATCACTGACCTTATCCTTGCAGCTGAGATTTCAATTTAGGTTGGATCTCGTCACCGTTACTGTCGTCTCTCAGTTCACTACCGGCCTGAAATAAACCCTCAATTTCAGAGGTCAGGTCTTTGTTCTCACGGATATAAAATCCGCCCGTGCACGGTTTCGGTGTTCCCTGGGACGACAGCAACAGGTATTGAGGATCCGGCTCGAAGGACCAACTGTCACGAGAATTTCTATCTCAATGTTCTAAATGAACTATCACTCTAGCTTTGATTAATTCCCAGAGGTTGTAAGATTCTGGTTAACAAAGAATTAAGCAAAGTCTCAGTCTGCAACAGATCAGTAGTTTATTCAGAGAGCTCTCCCGAAAGGAAAACACAAAACACTTTTATAGCATCCATTCACAGTCAAGCCCCCCCCCCCCTGTTTTGTATCTCAGGTCACTCCCTTCCAAGGCATCCCTCAGTGGCTAATGTTTACACCTCAGGGACAAGACCCCCACTCTGATAGATGAGGGTGGTAAACCTTTATGGCTAATCTCCTGCTAGCCTAAGAACTACATCCTGACTCATTTACCAAATTGTAACATTCTAACCATTGTCTATGTAATTTCTAATACATATTACACAGTTTTATGGGTGAAACATCTTAGTCATTAACATTAAACATACAAATTACTTTATCACCTTCTCTCAGCACATATCAAAGCTTCAGGCTAAAGTTAAATCTAGACTTGGTTTCCTCTATCGTAATCGCTCCTCTGTCACCCCAGCTGCCAAACTAACCCTGATTCAGATGACCATCCTACCCATGCTAGATTAAGGAGACATAATTTATAGATCGACAGGTAAGGGTGTTCTCGAGCGGCTAGATGTTCTTTACCATTCGGCCGTCAGATTTGCCACCAATGCTCCTTATAGGACACATTACTGCACTCTATACTCCTCTGTAAACTAGTCATCTCTATATACCCGTCGCAAGACCCATTGGTTGATTATTTATAAAATTTATAAAACCCTCTTAGGCCTCACTCCCTGCTGTCTGAGATATCTACTGCGGCCCTCATCTTCCACATACAAAACCCATTCTGCCAGTTACATTTTGTTAAAGGTCCCCAAAGCACACACATACCTGCGTCGCTCGTCTTTTCAGTTCGCTGCAGCTAGTGACTGGAACGAGCTGCAACAAACACTCAAGCTGGACAGTTTTATCTCAATCTCTTCATTCAAAGACTCAATCATGGACACTCTTACTGACAGTTGTGGTTGCTTTGCGTGATGTATTGTCATCTCTACCTTCTTGCCCTTTGTGCTGTTGTCTGTGCCCAATAATGTTTGTACCATGTTGTGTTGCTACCATGTTGTTGTCATGTTATGTTGCTACAATGCTGTGTTGTCATGTGTTGCTGCCTTGCTATGTTGTTGTCTTAGGTATCTCTTTTGGTAGTGTTGTTTTGTCCTATATTTATATTTTTATTTTTAATCCCAGCCCCCGTCCCCGCAGGAGGTCTTTTGCCTTTTGGTAGGCCTTCATTGTAGGTAAGAATTTCTTCTTAACTGACTTGCCTAGTTAAATAAAGGTAAAAAAAAAAATCATAAATAAAGAAAAACCAGTTCCAACTCCGATTTGATAGAATCTAGCCTTTCACATTACATTATCCTGTAACCACGCCAACCTTTAATCCATATCTTATACTTTTCTTATATTTTGTGTGTTCTTTCTTCCATATGGCAATGAACACTGACAAATGACTCAAATGCTCATATTATTTTATTGATGAAGTATTCCACTAAAGGAAAGAAGATGGAAATTAACTTTTGACCAGCTGACAGCGTTTACGCTTCCATTTCAGTATGAGGTCTGGAATGTACGCCATGTGATTTTCTTTGCCATTTCCTTTTTTCAACAGCTTTTCTCTTTCTTTCTCCCTCTGTTTCTTTTCGTTATAATTCCTTGCCACCTCGTCCAGGTGGGCTTTCACCCTCTCCTTGTTCTTCCTGACTTCTTCCTTACTGGCTGCTTTTCTAGCTCTGAGCAGCTCTTTCACTTTGTTCTTCTCCAACATCTCTCTTTCTTTCCTCTCCTTTTTCTCCTCCTCCGCCCTGACTCTCTGGGCGATTTTAGTTTCCATCTGAAAGAGAAAGTCCATACATGTTAGTCAGTGATCTGAGATATTATTATTACTCATTCTCTAGCATGCAGTCAACTTAATCTATTGAATCGGATAGTTTAACCATTAGGAGGTGCCTTGTGACCTCCCTGAACTGTGACTGGATAAATGGAGTACTGTACCTGTGCCTGCTTGTGCTCTCTGAACCTCAGGACAGTCTGCATCTGGTACAGCTTTATGTATGCCTCCTTCATCCTCTCCACAATATCTTTCTTCTCTATTGCCCATCTGTCTTTCTCCCTTTGCATTTTCTTGATTTCATTACTCTTTCTCTCCCGCTCCTCTGTGATCTCCAACTTCTCCTTCTCCATCTCTCTCTTTTCCATCTCCCATCCCTTCTCCTTTTCTCCATGCAGGGCAAGAATCCTCATCTTTTCTCTTTCCAGAGCCTCTATCGCTCTCTCCTTCTCTCTCAGCTCAATCATCCACTCCTCGGCTGCCTGCGTGCTCCTCCTCTTAATCTCCTCCTTCTCCTTCATCCATCTTTCCCCTTGTTGATCCCAGAGGCTTTGTAGACCAGCCTTGGCCTTGGCCCATCTCCCCCTGTCCTCCTTCCAGGCTACTAGGGTCTGATTCCTCTCTTGGTCTGCTTTGGCCAAAGCTGTCTCCAAACCATTTCTTATGAGGTTCCATCCATTCCTCTCTCTCACCCTCTGCTTCTCCACCCTTTCATTCTCAGCTAACAGTCTCTTCTTATTCTCCACTGTCAACTTCCATAACTTGGCCACCAATGTTTGTTTGTCGGCCGCTGCCCTTTCTTTCTGTTTGTCCAACACCTCTCGCTGCCTTTCATTCTCAGTTAACAGCCTTGTGTTCTCCACGGTCAACTTCCCTATCTTGTCCAAGTGCAGTATGTTCTGCATTGTCACTTTTGTCATCTTGACTTCTATATTTCCTTTGTCTGCCACTAAGCTTTCTATCTTTTTCTCCAACATATCTCTCTTCCTTTCATTCTCAGCTAACAGCTTAGTACTCTCCACTGTCACGTCTCCTAACTTGGCCAAGTTCAGTATGTTCTGCACCTTCAGCTTTGCCATCTTGAGCTCCATCTTTTTTCTGTCTGACACTGTGCTTTCTCTCTGCTTCTCAGACAACTCTCTCTCTAGCTTCCATTGGTAGCGGTGTACCTCAATAGAAGCCTCAGTCTCCCTTATCTGTCTCAGCAACTCTACAATTAGCCTTTCTCTTTCTTGCTCTGGTTCCACCCTCACCTTGTTGACTTTCTCCAACACCTCTCTCTGCAGCTTCCATCGGTTGTGGTCTACCTTGTTACAAGTCTCAATCTCCTTTCTCATTCTCAGCAGCCCCTCCATTTCTCTTTGTCTTTCTTTCTCTCGTTCCATCCTCATCTTGTTGCCTCTCTCCATCTCCTCACTTTCAGTCATCTCATTCTCCATCTCACTGACTCCTCTCTGCATCGATGTATATGGAGAAACATATTGATATATATATAGAAACATGTATTCCTTTTTTGTTTTATTCTGTGTGAATCTTATTCCTGCCAAATTCAGTTACCCTCAGGCTAATTGGTATAATTTATTAAATGCTAATTTGTAGAAGTCAAACACTTTTGCACATGATTAATTTCTGACTCACCTGTTTCAGTGTCACCTCTCCTCCGTGATTTGTGTCCAGTATTGAAAATTTAAAAAGGTATACACTTGAGACGTTATGCTGTGGTGAATGGAAATGCTGGTTGTTTTCTTTGGTTTGGAACTTGTTGTAGCCAAGTTCTAATTCTGAATTCTATGGTTGTAACCTAGCTTAATTGTTGAGTCATAATGAGATTGGAATGTTAGCTTGAATTCTGTATTATGGCCAAAAATCTCAGAATTCTGAAGATTTTTGAATTATATTTCATAATTATTGTTTGTTATACATTCTATATACAAAATTGTAGCCCATGAATGCTGTCTCAAAGTTATAAATCTTACATTCTCAGCCAAAGAAATGTAGTCTATTTCAAAAATATTCAAAATAAAGATGACTTTGTAAGTATTGGTTATCATGGTGCCGCGAGGGAGCTCTGTAAATATTGTACATATTTGTGTTATGTGTTAGTGTTTTTTTTGTAGCATTTTCTAAATAGATATACACTATACAGTGCATTCGGAAAAAAGTATTCAGACCCCTTTAATTTTTCCATTATTACCTCGTTTCCACCAAAAAAGAACTGGTTCGGAAGTTGGTTCAAAGTTGGTTCAACTTGCGAACCTTCTCAGAACCTGTTTGTTTTTCCACTGACTAGAGAGCCCAGCGAACAACGTCATTACTTCACTGTGTACGTCGCCATAAGTCTTAGCTTTCCCAGAAACGCTTGATAGATAGATAGATACTTTATTGATCCCCGAGGGGGAAATTTCTTTGTCAAGCAGCTACAACAACAAAACACAGGGCAGGTGCAAAATGCTACAACGAAAGTACACAAAAGACAGATACACAGTACATGATACATAGAGCGGCAGTATGGAAAAAGTATAGAAATACAAGATATCTGGAGTGCAAATAAAAAGCTATAAAAAGACATTGCATAGTATGGGTGGTTGGCTGAATATGTACCCTATACATTGGTGGATGTTGGATGGTTAACTCTACTATACAGGTCGATGGCAGAGAAATACTTCAATAGCTAAAAATACATATGATATGAGTGAGGGTAATAATAGTTTACTTAATAGACAGACTGGCTAAATGAACAGGTAAGTGAATATTTTGCATGGTTAAATTAGCTGTACAGGTAAATTTACAGATAAGTGCGCCAACTTCAAGCATAACAATTACAATGGCGGACTACATCGTCTTTCTGCAAATGTTTTTCCTGGCTTTGCGAATACATCTTTCTTCAATCGTTGTACTATCTTTCTACTAGCGCTGTGTTTTTAGCAATGGCGGTCACAACCTTTCCCATCGTGTTGTTGGTCACAATAACCCCGCCCCCATCCCCCGACGTAAGCATGACGTGGTAAAAGAACGGTTCTAGTCCAGCAAAGAGTTGGTGCCGCTTTGGAACCAATTTTCCTGGCCGAGAACCGGTTCTTTGGCTGTCGAAACACAAAGAACTGGTTTGCGAGTAGGCACCGGCTCTGAACCGGCTCTCAAAATGCTTTGGTGGAAAAGGGGTAATTTTGTATCCTTACAGCCTTATTCTAAAATTGATCAAATTGTTGTTTTCCCTCATCAATCTAAACACAGTACACCATAATGACAAATAAAAAATACAAACTTGAAACCCCCCCCATTTTCCCTCCAGATGTGACGCTTGGCATTCAGGCCAAAGAGTTCCATCTTGATTTCATCAGACCAGAGAATCTTGTTTCTCATCGTCTGAGAGTCCTTTTGTTGCCTTTTGGCAAACTCCAAGTGGGCTGCCATGTGCCTTTTATTGAGGAGTTGGTTCCGTCTGGCCACTCTACTATAAAGGCCTGATTGTTGAAGTACTTCAGAGATGGTTGTCCTTCTTGTAGGTTCTCCCATATCCACAGAGGAACTCTGGAGCTCTGTTAAAGTGACCATCGGGTTCTTGGTCACCTCCCTAACCAAGGCCCTTCTCCCTGATTGCTCAGTTTGGCCTGGCGGCCAGCTCTAGGAATAGTTGTAGAGGTTCCAAACTTATTCCACTGTGTTCTTGGGGACCTTCAATGCTGCAGAAATGTTTTGGTACCCTTCCCCAGATCTGTGCCTCTACACAATCTTGTCACGGAGTGCTACGAACAATTCCTTTGACCTCATGCCTTGGATTTTACTCTATCATGAACATGTTGCCTACGATACCATGTGGCAAGTAGCACTCATAATCAGACATGTCCACATTTTTCTATTTTGGCATTTGCCTGATGTCTTATACATGCTTTGTTGACTAAGAACTTTCTTTACCCAACCGTGGGACAGACTATGTCTGTTCCCACAATCGTGACTCTGACTCTCTATTGGTTACACAGACTTTTTGCCTGTCATCCCATTCTAACCACCTCCCGCCGGCTTTGTATTTATGTTACCTAATGAAATTGCTGTACAATATGATCTTGTTGCCATCTGATGCACATTCAGATGTCATACATCAGCACTGCAGAGCTCTCCCTGTCCTATGCCGTGCATTGATTGTATTAATGTTGATGATATCTGGTAATGTGCATGTACACCCTGGACCATCTACTGTTGCTAGCCTCAATACTGACTTGTGCTCTGATATCTGCTTCACTGATTCTGTTCTCGTAAAAGTCTTTGTTTTCTGCACGTTAACACTAGAAGCTTATTACCTAAAATGGATCAATTGTGTTGGTCATTGTGGTTTCACAGCTCCAATCCAGATGTGTTGGTCATTACTGAGACGTGGTTAAGGAAGAGTGTTTTGAATACTGATGTTAACCTTTCCAAAGGTGGGGGAGTGGCAACTTTTACCAAGGATGACCTTCAGTGCTCGTTTGTCACCACCAAGTCTGTCCCCAAACAATTTGATTAGCTGGTTTTAAGTATTAAACTTTCAAAAAACTCTTTGTTGACTGTTGCTGGGTGCTATCGTCCTCCATCAGCCCCGGCCTGTACCCTACCTACCCTAAGCTCTCTCTTGGCCCCTTACACTAAGTGTTACTGCTCGTGGAGGACATGACCCAGGATTAGGAGGAGTGATAGTTCAACATACTTTTATTAGCTCGAACTCAACAACAAAACAATAAACAAAGTACGGCCGCAACGTAGGTGCATTCCCATGCACACAAACATTGACCCACACACACGTGGGCAGTCAGCACCCTGAAATGGGATCCCCAGTTAGAGGCAACGCAGCACAGGTGCCTCCAATTGGGGACCAAACAACAAAACTCATATGGAGTATTCCAGAGAGGTCTCTGGACACCAAACCTGATGAGCATAGTGTTCAGCGAGATCTCTGGACACTTCTAAACCTGACACTAAGTCTGAATTTGTCCTGCTAGGTGACCTAAACTGGGACATGTTTAAAACCACCTGAGCAGGTCCTAAAGCAATGGGACTCCGTAAATCTTTCTCAGATTATTAGCAATCCCACAAGGTATGACTCCAAACACCAAGAAAAGGCTACTCTTCTTGATGTTATCCTCACAAATAATCCTGATAGGTATCAGTCTGGTGTTTTTTGTAATGACATTAGTGATCACTGTTTTACAGCCTGTGTTCGTATTTGTCATAGACGCTTGCTAAAAAACTTTAATGAGCAAGCCTTCCTTCATGAACTGGCTTCTGTAAAATGGAATAGAATCATCTTGATCCCCTCTGTCAAAGACGCTTGGACCTTCTTTTTTTATATTTTCAGTGGTGTTGTTAACAAACACGCCCCCATAAAGAAAATGAGAATTAAAAACAGGTTCAGCCCCTGGTTCGACCGTGATCTTGCAGAGTTACTCCACCTCAAGATATGCATTTGGCGAAAGACCCGGCACAAGCTTACTCAGGCTGACTGGCTCTCGTTCAGGCAAATGAGAAATAAGTGCACTCAGGCTATCCGGTAGGCCAAAGTTTGTTACTTAACGGTAAAGTTCTCTCTCTGTGGTTCTAACCCCAAGAAATTCTGGAATAAGACCTGGAGAATAAACCCTCCTCCTCACAGCTGCCCATGTCCCTTAAAGTTGATCATATGGTTGTTACTGACAAGAAGAACATGGCTGAGCTCTTTAGTCAACACTTAATTAATTCAGGATTCCTATTTCCTGAATGGGTCAGATGGTTTAGACCCTTTCTTCTTTAAGGTTGCTGCCCCTATCATCGCCAAGCCTATCTCCGACCTTTTTAACCTGTCTCTGTGAGGTTCTGACTGAGACCAGGTCTCTTGACTCCACTAATGGAGTCGATAGGCCACAGTCAGGACCTGACAATAGAGTTTTCTAGGCAACTCTATTGTAATTTTGGTTGATCCCCAATTAGAGGCAGCTGTCTCTAATTGGGGATTCTATTTATGTTTGTTGATCTCCACCTGCGTTGTGGATCGTTATATGTGCATGTGCTTGTTGCAGGGTGCGCTATAGTGCACGAGGCTACCCTTTTGGTTCTATGTTTATTGTTTTGCTTCAGTGAATAAACATGTTTGGTGGCAACTATCGCTCTGTGCCTTGTTAACTTCACACGCCGCGTGACAGTCTCTCCGTTCTGGGGAGGTTCCCATTGCTTGGAAGGCAGCTACGGTTCGTCCTTTATTTAAAGTGGGAGATCAAGCTAATCCTAACTGTTATAGGCCTATTTCAATGTTGCCTTGTTTATCAAAAGTGTTGGAAAAACATGTCAATAATCAACTGACTGGCTTTCTTGTTGTCTATAGTATTCTCTCTGGTATGCAGTCTGGTTTCCGCTCAGGTTATGGATGTGCCACTGCAACCTTAAAGGTCCTCAATGATGTCACCTCTGTCCTTGATTCTAAACAATGTTGTGCTGCTATTGACTTGGACAAAGCTTTTGATATGGTAGACCATTCCATTCTTGTGGGCCGGCTAAGGAGCATTGGTGTCTCTGAGGGGTCTTTGGTCTGGTTCGCTAACTACCTCTCTCAAAGAGTGCAGTGTATAAAGTCTGAAAATCATCTGCTGTCTCAGCCACTGCCTGTCACCAAGGGAGTACCCCAAGGCTCAATCCTAGGCCCCACACTCTTATCAATTTACATCAACAACATAGCTCAGTCAGCAGGAAGCTCTTTCGTCTTTTTATATGTAGATGATAGTCTTGTACTCAGCTGCTCCCTCCCTGGATTTTGTGTTAAATGCTCTACAACAAAGCTTTCTTAGTGTCCAACAAGCTTTCTCTGCTTTTAACCTTGTTCTGAACACCTCCAAAACAAAGGTCATGTTGTTTGGTAAGAAGAATGTCCCTCACCCCACAGGTGTGATTACTACCTCTGAGGGTTTAGAGCTTGAGGTAGTCACCTCATAGAAGTACTTAGGAATATGGCTAGACGGAACACTGTCCTTCTCTCAGCACATATCAAAGCTTCAGGCTAAAGTTAAATCTAGACTTGGTTTCCTCTATCGTAATCGCTCCTCTGTCACCCCAGCTGCCAAACTAACCCTGATTCAGATGACCATCCTACCCATGCTAGATTAAGGAGACATAATTTATAGATCGACAGGTAAGGGTGTTCTCGAGCGGCTAGATGTTCTTTACCATTCGGCCATCAGATTTGCCACCAATGCTCCTTATAGGACACATCACTGCACTCTATACTCCTTTGTAAACTAGTCATCTCTATATACCCGTCGCAAGACCCATTGGTTGATGCTTATTTATAAAACCCTCTTAGGCCTCACTCCCTCCTGTCTGAGATATCTACTGTGGCCCTCATCTTCCACATACAAAACCCATTCTGCCAGTCACATTCTGTTAAAGGTCCCCAAAGCACACACATACCTGGGTCGCTCGTCTTTTCAGTTCGCTGCAGCTAGTGACTGGAACGAGCTGCAACAAACACTCAAGCTGGACTGTTTTATCTCAATCTCTTAATTCAAAGACTCAATCATGGACACTCTTACTGACAGTTGTGGTTGCTTTGCGTGATGTATTGTCATCTCTACCTTCTTGCCCTTTGTGCTGTTGTCTGTGCCCAATAATGTTTGTACCATGTTGTGTTGCTACCATGTTGTTGTCATGTTATGTTGCTACAATGCTGTGTTGTCATGTGTTGCTGCCTTGCTATGTTGTTGTCTTAGGTATCTCTTTTGGTAGTGTTGTTTTGTCCTATATTTATATTTTTAATCCCAGCCCCCGTCCCCGCAGGAGGTCTTTTGCCTTTTGGTAGGCCTTCATTGTAGATAAGAATTTCTTCTTAACTGACTTGCCTAGTTAAATAAAGGTAAAAAAAAAATCATAAATAAAGAAAAACCAGTTCCAACTCCGATTTGATAGAATCTAGCCTTTCACATTACATTATCCTGTAACCACGCCAACCTTTAATCCATATCTTATACTTTTCTTATATTTTGTGTGTTCTTTCTTCCATATGGCAATGAACACTGACAAATGACTCAAATGCTCATATTATTTTATTGATGAAGTATTCCACTAAAGGAAAGAAGATGGAAATTAACTTTTGACCAGCTGACAGCGTTTACGCTTCCATTTCAGTATGAGGTCTGGAATGTACGCCATGTGATTTTCTTTGCCATTTCCTTTTTTCAACAGCTTTTCTCTTTCTTTCTCCCTCTGTTTCTTTTCGTTATAGTTCCTTGCCACCTCGTCCAGGTGGGCTTTCACCCTCTCCTTGTTCTTCCTGACTTCTTCCTTACTGGCTGCTTTTCTAGCTCTGAGCAGCTCTTTCACTTTGTTCTTCTCCAACATATCTCTTTCTTTCCTCTCCTTTTTCTCCTCCTCCGCCCTGACTCTCTGGGCGATTTTAGTTTCCATCTGAAAGAGAAAGTCCATACATGTTAGTCAGTGATCTGAGATATTATTATTACTCATTCTCTAGCATGCAGTCAACTTAATCTATTGAATCAGATAGTTTAACCATTAGGAGGTGCCTTGTGACCTCCCTGAACTGTGACTGGATAAATGGAGTACTGTACCTGTGCCTGCTTGTGCTCTCTGAACCTCAGGACAGTCTGCATCTGGTACAGCTTTATGTATGCCTCCTTCATCCTCTCCACAATATCTTTCTTCTCTATTGCCCATCTGTCTTTCTCCCTTTGCATTTTCTTGATTTCATTACTCTTTCTCTCCCGCTCCTCTGTAATCTCCAACTTCTCCTTCTCCATCTCTCTCTTTTCCATCTCCCATCCCTTCTCCTCTTCTCCATGCAGGGTAAGAATCCTCATCTTTTCTCTTTCCAGAGCCTCTATCGCTCTCTCCTTCTCTCTCAGCTCAATCATCCACTCCTCGGCTGCCTGCGTGCTCCTCCTCTTAATCTCCTCCTTCTCCTTCATCCATCTTTCCCCTTGTTGATCCCAGAGGCTTTGTAGACCAGCCTTGGCCTTGGCCCATCTCCCCCTGTCCTCCTTCCAGGCTACTAGGGTCTGATTCCTCTCTTGGTCTGCTTTGGCCAAAGCTGTCTCCAAACCATTTCTTATGAGGTTCCATCCATTCCTCTCTCTCACCCTCTGCTTCTCCACCCTTTCATTCTTAGTTAACAGTCTCTTCTTATTCTC
This sequence comes from Thymallus thymallus, assembly GCA_023634145.1. Lineage (NCBI taxonomy): Eukaryota > Metazoa > Chordata > Actinopteri > Salmoniformes > Salmonidae > Thymallus > Thymallus thymallus. Next base: position 8,078,791 of record CM042378.1, on the reverse strand, counting down.
CTCTGTCAACTTCCATAACTTGGCCACCAATGTTTGTTTGTCGGCCGCTGCCCTTTCTTTCTGTTTGTCCAACACCTCTCGCTGCCTTTCATTCTCAGTTAACAGCCTTGTGTTCTCCACGGTCAACTTCCCTATCTTGTCCAAGTGCAGTAAGTTCTGCATTGTCACTTTTGTCATCTTGACTTCTATATTTTCTTTGTCTGCCACTAAGCTTTCTATCTTTTTCTCCAACATCTCTCTCTTCCTTTCATTCTCAGCTAACAGCTTAGTACTCTCCACTGTCACGTCTCCTAACTTGGCCAAGTTCAGTATGTTCTGCACCTTCAGCTTTGCCATCTTGAGCTCCATCTTTTTTCTGTCTGACACTGTGCTTTCTCTCTGCTTCTCAGACAACTCTCTCTCTAGCTTCCATTGGTAGCGGTGTACCTCAATAGAAGCCTCAGTCTCCCTTATCTGTCTCAGCAACTCTACAATTAGCCTTTCTCTTTCTTGCTCTGGTTCCACCCTCACCTTGTTGACTTTCTCCAACACCTCTCTCTGCAGCTTCCATCGGTTGTGGTCTACCTTGTTACAAGTCTCAATCTCCTTTCTCATTCTCAGCAGCCCCTCCATTTCTCTTTGTCTTTCTTTCTCTCGTTCCATCCTCATCTTGTTGCCTCTCTCCATCTCCTCACTTTCAGTCATCTCATTCTCCATCTCACTGACTCCTCTCTGCATCGATGTATATGGAGAAACATATTGATATATATATAGAAACATGTATTCCTTTTTTGTTTTATTCTGTGTGAATCTTATTCCTGTCATTTTCTTAAAACTGTCTGGCCATGCCAAATTCAGTTACCCTCAGGATAATTGGTATAATTTATTAAATGCTAATACGTAGAAGTCAAACACTTTTGAACATGATTAATTTCTGACTCACCTGTTTCAGTGTCACCTCTCCTCCGTAATTTGTGTCCAGTTATGAAGATTTAAAAAGGTATACACTTGAGACGTTATGGTGTGGTGAATGGAAATGCTTGTTGTTTTCTTTGGTTTGGAACTTGTTGTAGCCAAGTTCTAATTCTGAATTCTATGGTTGTAACCTAGCTTAATTGTTGAGTCATAATGAGATTGGAATGTTAGCTTGAATTCTGTATTATGGCCAAAAATCTCAGAATTCTGAAGATTTTTTAATTATATTTCATAATTCTTGTTTGTCATACATTCTATATACAAAATTCTAGCCCATGGATGCTGTCTCAAAGTTATAAATCTTACATTCTCAGCCAAAGAAATGTAGTCTATTTAAAAAATATTCAAAATAAAGATGACTTTGTAAGTATTGGTTATCATGGTGCCGCGAGGGAGCTCTGTAAATATTGTACATATTTGTGTTATGTGTAAGTGTTTTTTTGTTGCATTTTCTAAATAGATATACACTATACAGTGCATTCGGAAAAAAGTATTCAGACCCCTTTACTTTTTCCATATTTTGTATCCTTACAGCCTTATTCTAAAATTGATCAAATTGTTGTTTTCCCTCATCAATCTAAGCACAGTACACCGTAATGACAAATAAAAAATACAAACATTTTTTGTGGCAATTTTTACCAAGGATGACCTTCAGTGCTCGTTTGTCCCCACCAAGTCTGTCCCCAAACAATTTGATTAGCTGGTTTTAAGTATTAAACTTTCAAATAACTCTTTGTTGACTGTTGCTGGGTGCTATCGTCCTCCATCAGCCCCGGCCTGTATCCTACCTGCCCTAAGCTCTCTCTTGGCCCCTTACACTAAGTGTTACTGCTCGTGGAGGACATGACCCAGGATTCGGAGGAGTGATAGTTCAACATACTTTTATTAGCTCGAACTCAACAACAAAACAATAAACAAAGTACAGCCGCAACGTAGGTGCATTCACATGCACACAAACATTGACCCACACACACGTGGGCAGTCAGCACCCTTAAATGGGATCAGCTAACAGTCTCTTCTTATTCTCCAGTGTCACCTTCCATAACTTGGCCACCAATGTTTGTTTTTCGGCCGCTACCCTTTCTCTCTGTTTGTCCAACACCTCTCGCTTGCTTTCATTCTCAGTTAACATCATTGTGTTCTCCACGGCCAACTTCCCTATCTCGTCCAAGTGCAGTATGTTCTACATTGTCACTTTTGTCATCTTGACTTCTATATTTTCTTTGTCTGCCACTAATCTTTCTCTCTGTTTCTCCAACATCTCTCTCTTCCTCAACATGAAAGGGTCTTCCCCAAACAGAAATTAATTGGAACGCTGACTGCAGTGCCCGACCTCACTAATGCTCTTTTTGCTGAATGGAAGCAAGTCCCCGCAGCAATGTTCCAACATCTAGAGGAAAGCCTTCCCAGAAGAGTGGAGGCTGTTTTAACAGCAAAGGGGGACCAACTCCATAATAACGCCCATAAGTTTTAAATGAGATGTTCGACAAGTAGGTGTCCACATACTTTTGGTCATGTAGTGTGTATATTTGAGGGTTGAGCTACAATATCTAGTAGTTACCCATGGATTTGCAGGACTGATAATGGCAAGTCTTTGCTTGGCTAGGTAGCTGGCCAATCTAAATGTGAATGATGCACCGTCTGTTTCTGAAGGATGTGATGAAGCGTCACCCAGGTGGGTGCTACACTTGTGTATCTCTTCCAGCATACGTAACTATATCACCCTCTGTGAGGCAAGATCAGAGGATTCCACCATAACCTGCGGTGTCCCACAAGGCTCGGTGCTAGGTCCCATTATTTTCCTAGTCTACATGCTCCCACTTGGTCAGGTCTTCAGACAGCACAGTGTCCAATTCCACTGCTACTCAGACGACACACAGGTGTATATTAAAACCAAGCTGACACAACATCTGCTCTGTCAACCTTGTCCAACTGTCTGGAACAGGTTAAGTCTTGGATGCAAAACAACTTCCTCCAACTCAACAGCAGCAAGACAGAGGCAATGCTGATATGAACCTTCTAGCAGATCACCAACTCCTGCAGCATCCGCCCAGTCATCACAATCCTGGGTGTGAAATTCAACCCTGCTCTCTCCTTCAATGCCCACATTAGTAATGTTGGTAAAATGTCATTCTTTCAACTGAAGAACATCTCCCGCCTAAGACCCTCTTGTCCATTAGTTTTCTCCAGAATTGATTACTGGGTTAAGTCTTGGATGCAGAACAACTTCCTCCAACTCAACAGCAGCAAGACAGAGGCAATGCTGATATGAACCTTCTAGCAGATCACCAACTCCTGCGGCATCCGCCCAGTCATCACAATCCTGGGTGTGAAATTCAACCCTGCTCTCTCCTTCAATGCCCACATTAGTAATGTTGGTAAAATGTCATTCTTTCAACTGAAGAACATCTCCCGCCTAAGACCCTCTTGTACATTAGTTTTCTCCAGAATTGAACACAGTCCAGAGAGAGGGAAGACCTGTATTGGCCAGGGCAGTTTGATGCCTTTAGCTAAATGATGGTGGCAGGCGGAAGGATTGCTTTGGGAATTTGTAATCCATCATGATTTCAGATGGACTCACAGCAGCGCTATATTTTTGGGGTTATGGTCTGGAGCTGTGATTGATGTGATGTGGAGGCTGGTGTAGTGTGTGTGTGTGTCTGTCTGTCTGTCTGTCTGTCTGTCTGTCTGTCTGTGTGCATGTGTGTGTGTGTGGTGCAGGGGAAGCAGGTTCCCAGAATGGTTCTCTTACATTACTGGAGTTATTATCTTATGGGAAGACTCTTGAGATAAAGGATTCTGCAAACCAATTTGTAACCATCACTACAACATTTCTCATAATGTTGAATGGTTAGGAACTGTGGTTTGACTCTATGTGGTGTGTGTGTGTGTATTTTTGCCAAATGTACACCTGTGTGTACAGCGTGGTACGTGGGTGCGCTCAGGCATGTGAATGGGTTAGCCATGGTTTGCCAAGACGCTCCCTTGCCGTGTGGGTTATCGTATTTCTTTAAACTGAAGCATTTGTCTGTGTCTCTCTCTCTTCCCCCTACAGGTTGAAGGCACACCCAAGTTAATTCTTCAATTAGCATGAGCCAGATATTCCGGGAAGATCGGAGGGCCCGCCAATCGATGTCCAATTAGCAAGGCTCGTGGCCCGGGTGAGACCAGGGGAGAGTGGGACCTCACCAGGCATGTAAGGGGGGGGAGCCGTGAGGGTCTTCTTGAGGGGGTGGATGCATGTTAGATGCTCTATCAAGCTGTGCTGAGACCAGTGTAATTAATCCATTTAAGATGGCTGATTGCAGATGACTTTGGGAATACACGAGTGACCAGCCCTAGAGAGAGAGAGAAAGGTCGAGAGAGAGGGCGAGAGGGAGAAAAAAAGAGAAGCAAAGAGAGAGACAGAGGGAAAGAGCAGGCATGTGTATTGGCGTCATCTGCGGAAATTGTATATTAGGTACCATTAAAATAAAGTGTTAGCGTATCTGCACTTGTATGTAGTGTAAAAATTAAGAAGTGACAGGAGGACGCAGAGCCCTCCAGCAGATGTCTTTTTGTTCTTGTGAATTAATAGGTCGATGGATGGATGAGCCACAAGTGTCTCATTATTCCAATGCTAATATGCTCCAAAAGGCACTATTTATAGCTTTGTTAATAGACTATTAATTTGTTTTAATGCATTTGTGCCTGCTTTTTGACTATTACAGTATGTACATGTTTTCCTTTAGTTCAGCTACTGCTGCACATAAATCTTTATATAGTTGTATGATTTTTACCATTTATAAGACGAGGCACATAATTACATTTTTTTTGTTGAAGTTGGGCCAAAGTGCATTTTAGTAAGCTTTCATTCTATTTTAACAATTTCAATTTAAATACAAATGTAATATTTTGGGGATTGTGAATGGAATACAGTATAATAATAAGGTATCGTCCTTGGTACAGTGACCTACAAACGTCATATTTTACACTTGTTCTCTGTGTAACAATGTTTAACTTCACCTCTAAAGTAGACCATTATTGTATGGCAAAAGAGCACGATTCTGTGTGTGTGTGTGTGTGTGTGTGTGTGTGTGTGTGTGTGTGTGTGTGTGTGTGTGTGTGTGTGTGTGTGTGTGTGTGTGTGTGTGTGCTGTCACCTAAGCTTTCTCTAGCAGTAAGTGTCAATAAATGTGAATATCTATTGATTAGTTCCGGCACTGTCTGATAGACAGATCTGTGTTGATACCACTCAAAACAGCCACAATGTCACACGTACAAACACACACACACAGCCGGCGACCGTGGCTTGTGCCATCCTATTCGCCCACGGCTCTCCCAACTGAACAACACTAGCTGACAGAGAAAGACAGAAAGAGACAGGAAGAGTGAGAGAGCGAGAGAGAGAGACAAGGTAAACAGAGAGAGAGGGGGAGGAGAGAAAAAGAGAGAGACAGAAAAAGAGAGGGAGAAAGTGAGAATGCAGAGAGTGTCCGCCTCTCTCCGCTGCCGCCAGAGGCGAACAGACAGCCACTCCGCTGCAGGAATGCTAATTCAACAAGCTGGTTTTTCTATCCTTTTACCTCTCTTCTCCTCTCTATGGGGAGTTGAGGCAGTCAGAGACAAGACTGTTTTATGGGCTTTGATGATGATGGTGCTGCCACTGACATACATGATGAAACAAGGCTGGACGTGTGTGTGTGCGTGTGTGTGTGTGTGTGCACGTGCATGCGTGTGTGTTTGGGGTCTGGGACAGACACGGTTTCACCCCCTTCCGTCCTTGTTCCCACCTCTCTCCCTCAATCCTAAAGGTTTCCCTTTCTCAATGCTCCACTTCCACACCCCAATCTTCCCCCACGCCCACCCCCACCCCCTGGCTCATTCACCGGCATCATGTTTGTCTGCGGCTCAGTGGCCATGACGACAGTGTTGTCGGTGGGGGGTCGTGGGGTCAGGGGCCAATCGCAGGTCACTTAGTTGACTATCTGTCTGTGTCACAGGGTGGCCACCTTTGACCCCTGCCTTCCAGCCTTGTCTGAAAGATGAGACAGAGAGCAGTTGTTTCGTGAGTCATCCAAGAGGATAAATGTCTGTTTGTTTTAACACCCAGGCCAGTCATTCTATCATTTGAAGCATTCACATCACAGCGCAATGCCCCCCAGTAAAAACTATTATTTTTCTTCCCTTGAACTTATGCACAGAGCCCTGCTGTTCTAACTTGTCATCTGTTAAATTTCAGGACGTAACCTTGAGTCTAGCATCTTCCCCATCTCCCCTTTGCTTTTGGCATGCCCATGGCATCTTCAGAGGTTGCAGAGTCTTGAAGTGTGATCCATTTAGATAGGGGTTAGATTCTTCCTGTGCAGACAACCACTCATGCACGCTCACACACACACACGTGTTCCCGCACAAACACACACACACACACACAATCACGGACACACGCACGCACACGCAGTCATGCAGTTTTTTGGTTGAAAGTCATCTCAGATAAGCTTGACAGACAGGTAGTAAATGTTTGGAAAGTGGATGTCGTGAGTTCTGGTTATATGCTTCTTTAGGTACATTTATACTATTTACAAGTTTTAAACGGACAAATGATAATGCAATTGTTATAATAATTGTTTTTATCTTTATATTTTCAGGGTTTCACTTGATTAGTTTGAATGCCTTCTATTTCAGTTAAAATGCATTCCGTTGTCCAAATCATCCCCATCTTGTTGTTTTCCCCCATAGCTGTATGCAAAGGTTTACATTGAACATTCCAGCCTTGTATATCATCTCACTTACATTCGCCTCACTCCATCCCCACGTCTCCCCATGCTCCATCCCTCTATTTTCTTATCTGTTTTCCTCTCTTCCCTTCTCTCTCTCTCTCTCTCTCTTTCTATCTGTCTCTCTTTTCTCTGGCTCCTCTGGCTGGTCCCCCTGTGGCACACCGTGTCGTGTCCCTAATTCATTTATAATTAGTGCTCTTTGTCAAGATGCGCAGGGAATGTTAAAGTACAAGCCACTCCGCTCTGGGTACAAATGGGCTAGTGTTCCTGCCCTTCCCCAACCCACCAACACAGCAACCCACCGGCCAGTAGGGAGAGCTCTGCTGCTAGCCACAACCACAGCCCCTGACATAGGCCAGCACATTAGGACCTATCGTGCACACACACACACGTACACACATGGACAGACACGTGCATATGCACACACTCTCACACAGATATACAGATAAATAGTTGAGAAAGAATGGAAAGCGACATACAGACTGCTTTTCTGTGCAATAATAGTTTATTATTGCGTTGCAATTTGAAAGGGTCTTGAGTGAAATGTGAATGTGCGAGTGCAGTGTGTTATAGGTTTTCTTTGGATGTTGGTGTACTAAGACTGGTCATGAATTATCACTATTAATATTTCTTCACATGTCTATTAACGTCATACTTCATTTACCTCAGCAAGAATGACAGTAGTGACAGGGCACACACACACACACACACACACATGCGCGCACTTGTGATCAGCCAGCAGGAAGAGCTTTTGTCCTTGGGCTGGGAGGGCACCTGGCTCCTCTCCCGTCCTTGTGATCTCTCCATTCCATCCCTCTCGTGCGTTCTATCCCTTCTCCATCTCTTCCTCTTCCCCCTCTCTTCTCCTCGGATCCCTTCATCCCCCAATCCCTCTCTCCTCCGCCCAAGGCAATGCCGTCCTGCAGGCTTTGATCAGAGGGCCAGGGAGGAGAGAGGAACTGGGTCAAAAAGTTGTGCTGGAGACTGCAGGAGAACAAGGCTGGAATATCGAGTAGGTGAGACCGAGAGAGAGGGAGAGATAGAGAGATAGAAGGGAGGGAGGTAGAGCGAGAGGGGGAGAGTAAGATGGGGTAATCTAGAGAGAGTAGAGAGAGAGGGAAGAGGATGAGTGGGAGATGGGGAGATATATAGAGAGAGAGGGAGGGAGAGAGAGAGGGAGAGAAGGAAAGAGGATGAGTGGGAGATGGGGGGGATATAGAGAGAGAGAGGGAGGGAGAGAAGGGAAGATGAGTGGCAGATAGGGAGATGAAGAGAGAGAGAGAGAGAGGGGAGAGAAGGGAAGAGGATGAGTGGGAGATAGGGAGATGAAGAAAGAGAGAGAGAGAGAGAGGGGAGGGAAGGGAAGAGGATTCCTGAGAAGATAAAAAGAAAAGGAAAGGAAGCAACAGGAGGGGCGTGGGAAAGGAGAGGTGTCTTGATTTAGTGAAGAGAACAACGACACGTTTTTCTTGGACGTGACGCTTAGCATGTAAGCAGTGGGTCAGAGGATTGGGCTTTCACTACACCACACTGTAAAGGACAGTGCGTGCATGCGCGTGTGCCTGCATGTGTGTCTGCGTGTGAGTCTGGACCTGTTTGACTTGGCTCCGTGTTTTTATCTCATTCAGATGCATGGTTTGTTAATATTCAGATCAATGGATTGATATGCGTCTGGTGTTTCTGCTCTCCTGGTGTCGTCAGCTCACCTGGGACTGGGGAGGGCTGAGGGGGAGAGGTGGAGGAAGGGAATATGGGGGAGGGCAGATTGGGGAGAGGAGGAGAGGAGTGGGTAGAAAGGGGTCCAAGGGGAGGGTAGGTTGGGGTGCGATCTGGCCAATGAGATTTTTGGGGCTGGGGCTGTGGGGACGGAGGGGTGAGGGATTTAAAGGGGAGGAGGGAACCAGAAGTTTTTGGTTCTGGAGTAATTGGACCAAGGAGAGGTTAACCATATGTTAATACACACACACATGCACAATCATACACACACATGCACACATACACTAGTGCATACGGTATACACATGCATACGAGCGCTCACATACAAACACATACACTCGCTCACACACACACACACGTATGCAGACACACACACCCACATATCCAGGCGCCTCCGAGCCACTCAGGCTAGCACAACAGAGGACAGCAAATGAAAGTGGTAATTACTTTTAAGACTAGAGAAGTGAAGAATTGTATTGCAGGGAGCAATGGGTCACTGTTGAATGGAGAATAGAAGATCAACGAGACAGTGGGCAAGACAGATGCACATCTCAATGAAAACGTAGAGCGCCTCACTCAACAAAGGGAAAAATAGCCGTTTAATGGATACATGTCCTCAAAGAATATCTTCTGGTAGATTTGTAATATAATCTGCTTCATGGAACTGATCTTCAGTGTTCCCTCATGCATATTGTATACAGGCCAGGGATAATATATAAAGCATATTGTTATTTTGCCATATGCCACCTGGTGCAGTGTATTTTATGGTGCTCTTACAGTCATTGACGCCATTGTTGTATTTTATGCTTGTGTTATATAGTCACAGCGGATCACATCACATCTATTTGTTTTTTGGGGGGCACTGGGAACCTAATTAAATAGATATGAGGAATGTAACGCTTCACATTAAGGTTCTGCTCTTCTTGTTATTCAAAAATAATGGCACATTTGCATTATTAGTAAAATACTTTGTTGGACTGTTTTTGATCTATTTCCCCAGAATACATTTGGAGCGTGCTGGGCAGAGCCAGGTGAGGTGAGAGGGTATAAGGGCGTGTCTCTCTTAGCGTCCAATAGGGACACACACCCCACTACCTAAAACATTTCTGGTTCATATTTTATTTAACCTTTATTTTACTAGGCAAGTCAGTTAAGAACAAATTCTTATTTACAATGACGGCCAACCCCGGGCCAATTGTGCGCTGTCCTATGAGACTCCCAATCACAGCCCGGATGCATGTGAGTCTGGACCTGTTTGACTTGGCTCTGTGTTTTTATCTCATTCAGATGCATGGTTTGTTAATATTCAGATCAATGGATTGATATGCGTCTGGTGTTTCTGCTCTCCTGGTGTCGTCAGCTCACCTGGGACTGGGGAGGGCTGAGGGGGAGAGGTGGAGGAAGGGAATATGGGGGAGGGCAGATTGGGCAGAGGAGGAGGTAGAAAGGGGTCAAAGGGGAGGGTGGGTTGTGATACAGCCTGGATTCGAACCAGGGACTGTAGTGACGGATCTTGCACTGAGATGCACTGAGATGCAGTGCCTTAGACCGCTGCGCCACTCGTGAGTGTACAGGTGTGTACAGTGTTGCCTATGGGAGAGCCACCTCGTTAAGCATACCGGAACTGAAATGTTTTTCCAATGGTAAACGAAGTGGGACATCTTCATTTATTCACCATCTTTGATATGGGTCATTAAAGTCTGAATGACACTAACTCCTGGGGGTGCCCTAAGGCAATGTTGATACTTGCTCATGAGGGTTCCCAAGGTGATATTTTTAAGACACAAGGGGGTTCCTTGTTTTTACATGGGAGTGCCTGGCAACTCTGTACACACCTGTATTCCAAACCCTGTGGATGATGATTATATATGGACACAGACACCCGTCCCCATGAGTCACTTACAAGGACGTTGCAGTAAGTCTTGGAGGGCAAAATCACCCACTCTGTATCTCCGTCTCACAGCGGATCTCTTCTAAAACAGACAGAAGAGAGAAGTAGACACACACAAACACAACCCCCAAAAGGCCCTTCTATCGCTTTGGGCTTCTTCTTTTGAGTGGGAGAACTTTTTACTCTTGTGCTCAGTGTTGTTTTTGTTCTAGTGGCTGGGCTGTCAGCTGTTTAAACTGCTGATGGGTGGGGGTCCACTGGGGGTGTTTGAGGACTTCACTGGCCCCTCTCTCTCTCTCTTTCTCTCTCTCTCTTTCTCTCTCTCTCTCTCGCGCTCTCATTCACAGTTGTGGTTGCCTTCACATCAATGAGCCAGGGAAACCAAAACACTGAATGCATCTTCATTTGCCTGAACTTTTCACACGCCTCTCTTTTTGTTGCTACGAGTCAGCTTGTTTCCGTCCGGGTACCAAAGCAGAACTTTTCCTTTCCCTTCTGTTCCTTTCCGTCGCACAATGTTAAGCCCATTTTTAGCTTGACATAATCTGAAATGGTACTTATCTGATTGTATGTCTATCTCAGTGCATTAACTTCAGCTATTCTCCTTTATGTTGCTGTTTTTCTTTTTTTGGTGAGAGGGAGAGAGAGAGAGAGAGAGAGAGAGAGAGAGAGGGAGGGGGGAAGAGAGAGAGGGAGGGAGGGAGGGAGATATTTGAAACCCAGACCACGGAGTAGACAGACTATCAGTATTCAGTGGAGAAAGTGAGTGATGGAGGGAGAGAGAAGGATAGAAAAAAAAGGAGGGGGGAGGGTGATGTATCAATATTCTGAGTAGTGTTTGAGGGCAAGGGGAACGAACAGAGGAAGGGGGGGAGGAGGGGGGAGGAAGGGGGAGGGGGAGGGAGGTTGGTGGGAGAGAGTACTTGAGTGAGTCTCTGAATGTGATTATTTGCTCATGTATGCACATGCTTGTGTGTGTGTGCATATGTGTGTATTTGTGCGTGAATGTGTTGGTGCGTCAGCGTGTGTGTGTGTGTGTGTGTGTGTGTGTGTGTGTGTGTGTGTGTGTGTGTGTGTGTGTGTGTGTGTGTGTAAAAGCTTGTTCACGTGCACCCTCTGTGTGATTGTTTTGCAGATGCTCACTTGTGTGCGTAATGTGGACGTGTTTGTAGGATAGGCTGTGTATAAGACCAGGGAAACAGTTTACAATGTGTTTGTATGTGATGGAATCTCCCACTTGTTTCAGTTACACATACCCTCCCTTCCCTCTCTCCCTCCCTCTCTCTCTCCCTCCCTCTCTCTCTCTCTCTCTATCTCCCTCTCCCTCTTTCGCTTGTCTTTTACTCTCCCTGCTAATCAGCATTTGAAAGGCAGCTTTGACAGTGAGAAAGAAAGTGAGGGGCAGTGGTGGGAGGAGGGGGTAAACGAAAGCAAGAGACAGTGAGTGAGAGAGAGAGAGAGAGAGAGAGAGAGAGAGGTGGGGGGGGGCGAGAGAGAGAGAGAGAGAGAGAGAGAGAGAGAGGGAAAGCGAGGGAGATGGAGAGACCGAGGCAAGGGTTGTACAAGCATGCCTTTTGATATTTACTAGCGATTGAGGGGAAGAGAGAGTGAGAGAGAAGAGAGAGACAACCGGTGTGCGCAGCTTTCCCAAGAGAAATTTAAAAGAAAGAAGCTCAGCGAAGAGAGTGAGAGTGAGAGTGAGAGAGAGAGAGAAAGAGAAAGAGAGAGAGCGGGGGGGAGAGAGAAAGAGGGAGAATGCCGGCGAGAGAGCAAGAGAGAGAGAATCTCACGCTGGCTGTCTCCTAATCCTAGTCCATCTCTAAGAAGTGGCGGAGGGAGCAGAGTGTTAGTGAAGTGATCCTAAGCCAGCATATCCTCTCTTCTCCACCAGCTAGCACCACTTGCGTGCTAACACACACACACATTCCGCGGTGGGTCTGCCTGCCTGCGTGTCCAGGTCTTTTGTGAGCGGGAGGGGATTGTTGTGCCTCCAGTCCATCCAGCCTCTCAACCCAGCCAGCCAGCACACCCCCAGTACGTTTGGGAGCAGGGGCCCCCAGCTGGGTCGTTTTGGGGGGCACAGGATTCTGAAGAAGAGGAGGAAGGAAAGAGGAAGAAGAGGAGAGAGTACGTGCACTCAGAGTAGAGGAGTCAACGTTGGAAATGCCCATCAGGTGAGGCCATCCTGGAACAACTTCTGGTCAGTGTACACACACACACACACATTGTTTGATAAGTTGATTTGATGTTGTAGAAATACTGTAAACTGGTTGACATTCCAGCATGTGGAATGTGTTATGTGAGTGTTATATACTTAGATGGTTATGTCAGTTTGAGAGTATATTAAGATGTCACATTTATAGAAAAACGACAAAGTTACTTAGGGGAAGTCTGACTGTCATCTACTCTCTTCATTTCTAAGCAAAGTTTGGAAGATGCCATACGTACTGACACATGATGGTCCTCTGCTGTTAAAAAAGTGTCCGAGCCATAACAACATGTAATATAGTGGTGAATATTAATTTGAACTCAATTAATGGTGTCTGTGGAGATATCAGTGTGACAGCATTAGTTCAATTTATAATGGTCAGGAAAATAATAGAGTTACAAGAAAAGTGAAATAGTGTATTTTAGATTTAGAATTGGATGGATATGTGATATTTTTGGTAATGGTGAAGGAAAACTACATTGGATATAAATATACAAGTGTAAATATCTGCTTTGTTTTTTTGTCTGCTCAGGACTAGATATATTTTAACTCTCTAAAATAAACTGGACAAAGGTTTGTATAACAGGCATAAGCAAAGTACTTGCTTCCTAAGGTTAACATCTATTATTATTATTATTATTATTATGATCATTAAGACATTATGTTTTTTTATGTATAAATATTGTCATTATTTAGCCATTTCCTGTCCTCTGTAGCTCATTCAGAATAGTATTAGCAAATTATCTGCTGTAAAGGAATGATAGAAAAGCCCAGTTGGCTGGATGAATGATTGTAGTGCTGTAGAGGACTAACAGCAGGTGGCCATAATTGGGTAAATGACCATTACAAAATGCTTGTGTTATCTGGTACCTTAGTGGTAAACAGTAAACATCACCAGTATTATTATATAATGACACCATATTAAAGAACAAGGATCATAAGGTATTTTATGTTAGACTATGTTTTTCATTTGTGTCTAAGGCTCTGTTTCTACAAACACACAGCACAACGACATAAAAGGGAGGAGAGAAGGGTGATTTAGGAAAGACGGAGTGGTGTGTGTGTGTGTGTGTGTGTGTGTGTGTGTGTGTGTGTGTGTGTGTGTGCAATCATGTGTTTGTATATGTCTGTGTGTGTGTTTGTGTGTGTGCATGTGTGCAAACAGCACAGGGACCAGTGTTTTACCCTTGTGGTCCCTGGTTGACTATGTTCAAACCAGAACTTGTCTTCTTTGATTTGTTTCTATCTCTGTCTGTTTGGGGATTTGACATTCAAGTCGAGCGCCGCAAAACGACTTTTAATTTTTCCACGATATGGAGAGACGCTTGGGTGAAGGGATCATCCTTGGCAACCGGGCCATGATATATTTTGCTCTGTTGAATAAAATGTCAATGGACTAACCTCCAACAGTTATTGCAGTGAAAGGGCTCTGAGGCAACAGTCACATAGAGGGAGAGAGAGATCTGACAGGTTGACATTGGGATGGCGTTGGTAGTTGTGAATGGGGAAAGACATGTTTGAAGACTATCAGATAGTCATTGAAATGTCCTTTCCTGAAGATTTTCTTCAGGCTCAGGAATGATGAAGACAGGTAGACATTCTTGTTTGTTTGACTGTTTACTCACCATCAAAGAGGACAGACAGACAGACACACACACACACACACACACACACACACACACACACACACACACACACACACAGAGGTGTCTGACTGTTGACACACACAAAGCGAGCGAGTGTGTGAGTGTGACAGACAGTGGCTGCGTCAGTGACAGAGAGTGTCAGCTCAGTGTCAGTGAGATGTGTTTAGTGTCACACTCTGCTGACCTGATGTCCGGTCAGGCTGTCCACTCTGGCCCACTGTGGCTCTTTACATAACCCCTGCTGTCATTCACACACTGCCCTGCAGGGAGCCAGCGGCCCGAAGATTTAAACACACACACGGACGCGCACACAGACACATACAGTACCAGTCAAAAGTTTGGACACACCTACTCATTTAAGGGTTTTTCTTTATTTTGACTATTTTCTACATATTTTCTACACAAAAAAAGTGTTAAACAAATCAAAATGTATTTTTTATTTTAGATTCTTCAAAGTAGCCAACCTTTGCCTTGATGACAGCTTTGCACACTCTTGGCATTCTCTCAACCAGCTTCACCTGGAATGATTTTCAAAAGTCTTGAAGGAGTTCCCACATATGCTGAGCACTTTTCTTTTCTTTTTCCTTCAACTGCGTTCCAACTCATCCCAAACAATCTCAATTGGGTTGAGGTCGGGTGATTGTGGAAGCCAGGTCATCTGATGCAGCACTCCATCACTCTCCTACTTGGTCAAATAGTCTTTACACAGCCTGGAGGTGTGTTGGGTCATTGTCCTGTTGAAAAACAAATGATATTCCCACTAGGCTTAAACCAGATAGGATGGCGTATTGCTGCAGAATGCTGTGGTAGCCATGCTGGTTAAGTGTGCCTTGAATTCTAAATAAACCACTCGAAAAGTCTATACCTGTATACTGAAAAAATATATAAACGCAACAATTTCAACGATTTTACTGTGTTACAGATCATATGAGGAAATAAGTTCATTAAAACAAATTAATTAGGCCCTAATCTATGGATTTCAAATGACTGGCAGCCATGGGCCACCTACTAGGGAGCCAGGTCCAGCCAATCAGAATGCATTTTTCCCCCCTAATGGGCTTTATTACAGACAGAAATACTCCTCAGTTTCATCAGCTGTCTGGGTGGCTGGTCTCAGATGATTCCGCAGGTGAAGAGGTCTTGGGCTGGTGTGGTTACACCTGATCTGTTGTGAGGCCGGTTGGAAAAACTCTCTAAAACGACGTTGGAGGCGGCTTATGAAATTAACATTAAATGATCTGGTAACAGCTCTGGTGGACATTCCGGCAGTCACCATTTCAATTGCACACTCCCTCAAAACCTGAGACATCTGTGGCATTGTAGAGTGGCTTTTTATTGTCCCCAGCACTAGGTGCACCTGTGAAATGATCATGTTGTTTAATCAGCTTCTTGATATGCCGCACCTGTCATGGATTATCTTGGCAAAGGACAAATGTTCACTAACAGGGATGTAAACAAATTTGTCCACAAAGATTGAGAGAAATAAGCTTTTTGTGCGTATGGAACATTTATGGGATCTTTTATTTCAGCTCATGAAACATAGGACAAACACTTTACATGTTGTGTTTATATTTTTGTTCAGTATAAATACCATGTGCACTGAGGACATTCAAACACACTCTCTTTAAGATATTGCACTGTACATAAAAGGACAAGGATACAATATATACACACTCAAACATTACATAAATATTCTTGCTCACTCTTACATACTGCCCACACATACAGACCAGTACATCTGCCAAGAAGGAACATAATAGGTAAATAGACATACATGTACTAAACCAAGTAGAGGGCAGGTACACTGAAATCCATTCTGCACTGAAACTCATACAACTTATAAAACCCTTATAAGCCACTGATACTGGACTGAACTCTCTGACATTTGTATACATGTATTTCTATTTTAATGTATTTGCATGTTAATGTGTCAGCGCCTGCGTGTGTGTGTGTGTGTGTGTGTGTGTGTGTGTGTGTGTGTGTGTGTGTGTGTGTGTGTGTGTGTGTGTGTGTGTGTGTGTGAGCGTGCGTGCGTGCGTGTGTGTGACCCTGTTTGTTAGTGATGCACAGGTCAGCTGTTTGTTCACCCGCACCCACCCGCGTGTGTGAATAACCCATCCGCAACCGCCCGACTATATGTGATAAAGTGAAAATCTGAGGCCCGCACCCGACCCAACCCGCAAATATAGAAAATGCACTGAACAGTTCCCGTTTAACTTTTTCAAGTTCCCAAAAGCATCTGGTGATTGGGGTGTATCTGGCGTACGCATACAGTGAGGCCCTAAAGCGTAGGCTTATACACTAATGCCAGATAAAAATAACTGATTAAAAACTTAAATGTAGCCTTTTGATATGAATTGCAGCACATTTATACATTTTTTGATTTTTTTATGTATTATTTTATTTTTATTCAACCCGCTCGCCACCCACCCGCCCTTCTCCCACACAATATTTCATGACCCTAAACTCACCCACCCCATGGATATAACTGCGGGGTTATGAGTCAACCCGCGCATTACACTGTGTGCTGGGCTATGGCATGTGGTTGTTTAGAGGTCAGTGGTAATGTTCATCCTGCTTGAGGGAAGTGGATTTAGTGTCTTTTTTCTAAACTGTTCCCAGACAAAAATACGCAGATACAGCAACATTACGCTTCTCTCTATCTATCTTTAAGTTCTCTCTCTTCTCCTTTCGGACAGTTTAGGAGATCTTTGGTGATTTTGCCACAGTTCTGACTCATGTTTCACTTCAACTTGATATCGTTACGCTCATAAAGCCTTTACCTATTCTTCTGTTTATCTATATAACTCCTATGTAATTGTATTCATAAGAACTCTTATTTCCCTGCTAATTCCCCTGTCTGATATTAATCTACCGGCCGTCAGAGCTACTTTCATGTAGGATTGTTAAAATGGGTCTGTGGTGTATCGACAGTGTACACATACAGTATTACCATGTTATCTCAGAGCTCCAGCCCACGGTGGATCATCATCATAGAAAAGCATGGATTTTCTGTTGCAGCGTGTCCGTGAGGACTAGGACATCAAAGAAAGCCTACTGAGGCCCTATGAAATAAAAGAGGAGGAGGGAGAGAGCTATCGATTAGTATAGGTAAACATTAGCGAACCTCCTTGTCCTTCTTTTCCTCTCTCTCCCCACCCCTCGCTCTATCTCTCCACCCATCCCTCTCTTTCTCTTTATCTCTCCATCTCTCTCCATCCACCCCCCCCCCTCCTCTCCATTCATCCTTCTCTCAGGAAGGATCTAAAGTAGATCTCTTGGTTCAGCTATAGCTAGGGCCTGTTCAGGAATGAATGGTCATTCCCAACTTGTTCCCTCATGGCCACTCCCTTCTTTTCGTCCCATCCCTCCTTCCCTCCTCATTGCTATGACGATACCCTGGGGTGGGCAGGGTCACTCTGGTCTAATCTAACAGCGTATTGATTCCATTAGATAATTAATGACCCGGTTGGGGAGGACAGGGAGGGGTGCAGTGGGCGGAGGGAAGCGCTTAAGCCCTTGAGAGGTGGAGAGAACCTTGGGTCAGGAATGATCCGGAGTTGTCAATGACAGAGCGCAGTGGATTGATCAGCGGTTGAATAAAAAGTAAATAGAGAAAGATCTGACTTCCAAATGTTCCACCATCAGCCGTGTGGTGGCATGATAAATGTTCCACCATCAGCCGTGTGGTGTCATGATGAATGTTTCCACCGTCAGCCGTGTGGTGTCATGATGAATGTTTCCACCGTCAGCCGTGTGGTGTCATGATGAATGTTTCCACCGTCAGCCGTGTGGTGTCATGATGAATGTTTCCACCGTCAGCTGTGTGGTGTCATGATGAATGTTTCCACCGTCAGCTGTGTGGTGTCATGATGAATGTTTCCACCGTCAGCCGTGTGGTGTCATGATGAATGTTTCCACCGTCAGCTGTGTGGTGGCATGATGAATGTTCCACCGTCAGCTGTGTGGTGTCATGATGAATGTTTCCACCGTCAGCTGTGTGGTGTCATGATGAATGTTTCCACCGTCAGCTGTGTGGTGTCATGATGAATGTTTCCACCGTCAGCTGTGTGGTGGCATGATGAATGTTCCACCGTCAGCTGTGTGGTGTCATGATGAATGTTTCCACTGTCAGCTGTGTGGTGTCATGATGAATGTTTCCACCGTCAGCCGTGTGGTGTCATGATGAATGTTTCCACCGTCAGCTGTGTGGTGGCATGATGAATGTTCCACCGTCAGCTGTGTGGTGTCATGATGAATGTTTACACCGTCAGCTGTGTGGTGTCATGATGAATGTTTCCACCGTCAGCCGTGTGGTGTCATGATGAATGTTTCCACCGTCAGCCGTGTGGTGTCATGATGAATGTTTCCACCGTCAGCTGTGTGGTGTCATGATGAATGTTCCACCGTCAGCTGTGTGGTGTCATGATGAATGTTTCCACCGTCAGCTGTGTGGTGTCATGATGAATGTTTCCACCGTCAGCCGTGTGGTGTCATGATGAATGTTTCCACCGTCAGCCGTGTGGTGTCATGATGAATGTTTCCACCGTCAGCCGTGTGGTGTCATGATAAATGTTCCACCGTCAGCCGTGTGGTGGCATCATGAGCAGTCTACCCCTGGAAGACCAGAATACTGAGCTACCTCTTTCTGGACACTCCAGCCACTCATCAAGGTCTATTGACCAATGTGGTAATAAACCCCACTGGAAGAAAACATTTCACATTCTATAAGTCAAATATGTCTCTAGTCTACATAATTGATATAGATTACTTTTTGCCTCTTTAAGGTTTGGCCGTTTTCACAATGGTTTTCACTCTACGGTCCCTCGTTCTCTCTCCTTTTGTGAGATGGGAACTAGCTGTCCTGTCGGGTGGTTGAGAGACCAGTCATAACGTATAGTAAACATTTTAAAATAGAGAGTATTTCATAGTGGTAAGAGGGGAAATGGGAAGATAAGGAGAGGTGGGTGGCTGTTGTCTTTCCCAGTGTAAAAGCAAGCGGCCGCACTGTAACGCTGCACAGGCCAATGTTACACAGATCATTTATTTAACATTTTTTAAGGAGCACTCCAAACATTCTGTGCTATTCCATTCCATTCCATTCCATTCACTTCTCTTGTATTCTATTCTATTTTATTGTATTCTATTCTATTCCAACTGACATGACCAGGGCTGGCTGTGTCCCTGAGGTGTACAGTCTGGTGGGTGGGGGTTTTCGCTGGTATTTAGACCCAGATCCCCCAGCCTTGGCCAGGTCTTCTATGGGGCTCCAGGGGAGAAATGTGAGGCATAAAACAGCTATTTCCCTGCAGCCTGGGGAGCCAGTGGCATTCCAGCAGGCAATTGTCTGCGTGCTGTTTGCCTTAAATGTGTTCATTTGCCTGACTCCCCCAGTCAGAGCTCCGTGGGGAGGGTCGGAGCGCTCTAACGAACCTCTGACAGCTGGAGGCCCTAATTAAACGTCCCTGCTGAAAACAAACAGCCGAGCAGCCAAACCAACTAACACACCGACCAACCGACGGAGAGGCTATGAATGGTGAACGCACTCCCTCCCAGCCCAGCATGAGGGATCACACAGACATACACACAGATGTAAGCACACGCATGTACATGTTCCACACACAACTGCTTGGATGCACACGTGCACACGCACACACCATAATACTTTTAGGTCCTGTATACCAAAGTCATGCTGTTTTGGCAAGGCTACTGTAGAGCCTCATGCAGTATGTTTTATATCTGAATAATCTTTCGTTGTTTTCAATAACCCTCCATAGATGACACAGTTGACATACAGCTTGTTGTGGCGGTACTGTAGAGAACGTTTGCAGTCAGAGGCATTTGCCACAGTCCATTTGGGTGAGTGCATCAATAGCCTCCCAACCTGCGACAAGGTTATGAAGCTGATTGAATAATTACTGTTGAGGCCCCGTCCATTACAGCCCACGCCGCTGCTGATGTGCAGCCTGGCTTCTGTCTATAGAGATAGAGACGCCCGGGCCGATAGAGGCACAGATTAGATATGGACAGATAGGGTAAAATAAGAGATAAACGCACAGGTACGGGACAGAGCGGCCGTGTGTGTGTGTGAGAGATAGTGTATGTATGAGGGGAAGATAAATTGTGACTTTTATTTCCCCCTCACACAATGCGATGTACTCAGGCAGCCAGGTTGGGCAAGGTGATGTAAAATGTCATTGTTACACACGGCACAGGGACAGTGTGTCGGCTACAGAGATTCTACATTGATGTGATGCCGGGTTGGGAATTGGAAGGTACAGCATGTGTTGTCACAGTCATGTTAAATGCACTTGAACATATTCTCTTGTGGACAGATTACGTAAACATCTCACCAAATGACGCAACATTTAAATAGAAAGTAATTGAATTGAAATGTCAAAGTAAAGTGGAGGTTTGGCCCAGTCTGGCTCTACATATCTCAGCTCCCTACCCCAGCCTGACCCTATTCTACCCATCCCAGCCTGGTTCCCTTTCCCTGGTAGTGTTGACCCAGCGGTAGAGAGGGCACCCCTGGCCGCAGGGCAGGACACCATGCTGCTGCAGGCCACGCTGACCTTTTAAAGGTCACCAGAGCGCAGAGAGGGGGGGGGGGGCCAGCCAACTGGCACCACTGGTAGAAATGGGAGCCAGAGTCTGTGGGGGAGGCAGGGGAATTGGGGGCAGGGGGTCTTTTACTGTCCCTGCTTTGTCCGGTGTCTTTGGAAGCCGGAGTGAGACTTCTGTACTGAATGCCTTTTTTTTAACAGTGGACGTGCTTTAAAGCTTTTATAGAGAAATGCATAACTAACTAACCCTAACCCTCTTCCTCTCTCTCTCTCTCTCTCGCTCTCTTCCTCTCTCTCTCTCTCTCCCTCTCTGTCTGTCTCTCTCGCTTCCTCACTCCTGCAAGGGGTCTGAGCCTGTCACAGCCTCGGCCAATCACAGCCTGCGTTAGAGGTGGCGGCTGCGTGTGATTGGAGGATGGCGACCATGCCGTTCGTCAGCGAGGGAAAGTGTGTGAGCGTGGAGTGGGACTTCCTACAGGGACTACTGGCCAAACCCCCCACACTGCCCTGGTGAGAAACACACTAATACACACACACACACACACAAAATAGCATTGCATAGCGAGTGCTAACACACACAAACACTTACTTATATTCTAAACCATCACATCCAGACAGTCGCTCTCACACAGCCTGTACTGTATAGTAAAATGGTTATTGTTCTGTAGCCTTGGCTGTCAATCCCTTTCCGTTAGTGGGAGATTACGTACATTATTAATGGATGGTCATTTATAGGCGGATATACAAACTAAGCAGAATCAATGGGTGAGTATCGATTGTTCTCTCTGGTGAGTTGAGCTCGTATAATAATGAGACGTTGTGGAGGACAGAGCTATTCTAAACACAGCTGTTTACACACCCTGGAGAACACAGACCGACCGGGGAAACACGGATGTGTTGGCTGATTAGGACAAATACCACACACATGCATGCAATAACACACAAACATACGCGCACACACACACACACGCACGGAAACATGCGTACACATGCGTACACACACATTTTATTTTCTCTATTTCTCTCTCTATTGCCCTCTCTCTCACACACACGCACACACACACACACACACACACACACACACTCACACACACACACACACACACACACACACACACACACACACACACCCTCCCGTGGCAGGCAGTCTGCAGGCCCGGAATGAGAATCGATGTCACAGACACGGGGGGAGAAATGCTGTTTCTTTATTCTACCACAGACACAAACTGTGGAGTCGCCGTGACAACATAATTCTACCACTCAGGCCCCATTGAGGGGAGTCGATACCCAATCAGAGAGACAGGCTACCTGGGCCCTGGGCCCCCTCTGCCACACAGCCCCTCCCCCCCATTGATCCCTCAATCACCGCTGCAGCCCAGCATCAACCAGCCAGTCGCATGGCTGTGTGTGCGACATCGAGGGATAGAGAGAGTGTGGTTGCTAGTGTGTGTGTGTGTGTCTGTGTGTGTTGGAAGCAGAGGCACTAGCTGTGCTGTGTAATAGCAATGTGTATACCAGTGGGACAGGGGAATAGACCCTGTTAGATAGAGCACTTTCTGTCTGTAATTACACAGACAGACAATCTGCTGGAGACGGGTTAGAAGTGAGATTGGTTCACTAAGATTGCAAGTATCATTATATGCCTTTTAAAGGACTTTTCTCGGTCATCGTCAAAGTATATGACCAAGCCACAGATGGTCGTTCTGCGGTCAGTTTCCGTATTATTGCAGTTTTGGCATGAAGCTCACACCCTTTACACTTACAATTCTCCTCTATCTTCTCTTTACTACCATTCCTCTCCTCTTCCAGTTTGCAGAACCTGCGGAAGGAGAAGTCTCGTAATGCTGCTCGTTCCCGTCGCGGTAAGGAGAACTTTGAGTTCTTTGAGCTGGCCAAGATGCTCCCTCTCCCAGGAGCCATCACCAGCCAGCTGGACAAGGCCTCAGTCATCCGCCTCACCATCAGCTACCTGCACATGCTCACCTTCGCCAGCCAGGGCGACCCGCCCTGGTGCCCCCTGCTGGAGGGAGAGAACCACTGCAGCAAAGGTGAGCTCTCACCCTTACCTTACCCATGATCTTAACCTAGAATGATTGGAAAACTCAGTCACCAATGCTGCAACAAAAGCAGTTTACAAATGTTACTGTAGGTGTATCAGCATTGTAACAGCACTATAATATTCTATGTAGTCCCTCACCCAACGCACCACACAGACACACATCTCACTATACTAGACTTTCCCCCTCATCACAGAAAAAGAGAGAGAGAGAGAGAGAGAGAGAGGGAGAGATAGAGAGACAGAGACAGAAAGATAGACAGCGAGAGATGCTGAGAGAGAGAGAAAGAGAGAGAGAGAGACAGACAGAGAGAGCAAGAGAGACAGAAAGAGAGAGAGAGAGAGAGAGATACAGAGAGAGCAAGAGAGACAGAGAGACAGACAGAGAGAGAGAGAGAGAGAGAGAGAGAGAGAGAGAGAGAGAGAGAGAGAGAGAGAAAAAAAGAGAGATATAGAGAGACAGACAGAGAGAGAGAAACAAACAGAGAGATGATACACAAAGGAAGGAAGAGCCTATTGGTGCGATTTGTAATTAGAGAAATTAGCTATATAACGAGGAGAGTGTAATTATAAAGGTTGTCTAATTGCTACTATAACTAAGGGGAAACAACGCAGCTACAATTAGGTGTGTGTGTGTGTGTGTGTGTGTGTGTGTGTGTGTGTGTGTGTGTGTGTGTGTGTGTGTGTGTGTGTGTGTGTGTGTGTGTGTGTGTGTGTGTGTGTGTGTGTGTGTGTGTGTGCGTGCGTGCGTGCATACGTGTGCGTGCGTGCATACGTGTGCGTTTTAAAAAAGCTCCCGTGAGAAGTGTGTGTGTATGTGCGTGGGTGTGTCAATGGAACGCAGAAGTGTTTGTCTGTGTGGGTGCCTCAACTGGCAGCTTCATTAAATAGTACCCGCAAAACACCAGTCTCAATGTCAACAGTGAAGAGGCGACTCCGGGATGCTGGCCTTCTAGGCAGAGTTGCAAAGAAAAAGCCATATCTCAGACTGGCCAATAATAAGAAAAGATTAAGGACAAAAGAACACAGACACTGGACAGAGGAAGATATGGCTTGTTCTTTGCAACTCTGCCTAGAAGGCCAGCATCCCGGAGTCGCCTCTTCACTGTTGACATTGAGACTGGTGTTTTGCAGGTACTATTTAATGAAGCTGCCAGTTGAGGACTTGTGAGGCGTCTGTTTCTCAAACTAGACGCTCTAATCTACTTGTCCTCTTGCTCAGTTGTGCACCGGGGCCTCCCACTCCTCTTTCTATTCTGGTTAGAGACAGTTTGCGCTGTTCTGTGAAGGGAGTAGTACACAGCGTTGTATGAGATCTTCAGTTTCTTGGCAATTTCTCGCATGTAATAGCCATCATTTCTCAGAACAAGAATAGACTGATGAGTTTCAGAAGAAAGTTATTTGTTTCTGGCCATTTTGAGCCTGTAATCGAACCCACAAATGCTGATGCTGCAGATACTCAACTAGTCTAAAGAAGGCCAGTTTTATTGCTTCTTTAATCAGCCCAACATTTTTCAGCTGTGCTAACATAATTGCAAAAGGGTTTTCTAATGATTAATTAAACACAACGTGCCATTGGAACACAGGAGTGATGGTTGCTGATAATGGGCCTCTGTACACCTATGTAGATATTCCATAAAAAATCAGCTGTTTCCAGCTACAATAGTCATTTACAACATTAACAATGTCTGCACTTTATTTCTGATCAATTTGATGTTATTTTAATGGACAAGAAAAATTGCTTTTCTTTCAAAAACAAGGACATTTCTAAGTGACGCCACACTTTTGAATGGTAGTGTACCTGTGGAAACACATTCAATCCACTAGGAGATGTTCTAACAAAGCCTTACAAATGCATCTATGGTAGTCTAGAGCCATAGATTTACTTTGGAATGTACATTACCCTGCTATTTGTATGCAGTACATCTGACCATTGATCTATTTCTAATGTCTAAAATCTATACTGAAGTTCCCTCTGGAAAAAATGTATATTCTATACATCAGCCTTCAGAAACCATGAAAGTATGACGCACGCACATAGGTTAATGTTGAGCGGGATGCTGCAATGGAGGTCAGTTCGAAGTAGAGGTCATCCACCTGTACCCGAATACCCGTGCTGGCCCGGATTCAGAATTCTAAATAATGACACAGGTCTGTGTCAGATATGATTGGCACGAGTCTCGGGTATGTGAAATTTTAACTGACTTGTCTGGAAGGGCCCGTACAGATACGAACACGATTGTTGCAGGAGTAGGGGGGGGAGGAGAGAGAGAGAGAGAGAGAGAGAGAGAGAGAGAGAGAGAGAGAGAGAGTTGTTATTATAATTCATGCTGACTGCTCTTGGTTTTCCCAAGAGTGGTTTGTGGTGAGTGTAGCTTGTTGTTGTTGTTGGGCAGTCATACATCATCAAAGCAGCAACAGGCTACAGTCATAGAGCTTTGGTGTGTGGCAAAAGTTATGAGATATCTAATCAATGGAAGATGGAATTAAAATTATGGAATTAAAAGTTAAAAGAGAATGGTAGGCTACAACGACCAAGAGCCAACAGGTAGGCTACTTCTTAATATTCTGAATGGAGTTATTTGTAACTGTAGGATGAGAAAGCGCATGCACTGCAGCCTCAATTAGCATAGTGAGCTAACGTTAGCTAGCTTAACTAGCTAGTCCCGGTTTTATTCAGTCAAGATAGGAAATATGTAATCATATTTGATGATAAATAACCTAGCTATGGCAGCTATTAGTCTACTATAGCGTGAGGCGGCTTGGTTGGTTGCTACCCTTATGAAAATGGAGTGCAGTATAACTGCAGTTATTCTGCAATTATTGCATCCAAAATACCACAGTCAACTGCAGTTACTGCACTTTTACTGCAGTCTTCAATCTTTTTTTGCAAGGGTGTCTCTAGTCTCTCCCTCCTTCCTCCCTGTGTCACTTGCTCACAGTACGACCCCTCCCCCCGCCTGCTAGAGTGGCAACTCTCTCTCCCTCCTCTCACGCTTTATCAGCTCTGGTTAATAAAGTAGCTTAAAAAATGAGTGTAGTTGTTCTCTGGTCCGTTTGAAATGTGTTTCTATATTTGAAAATGTAAAGCATGCAGGTCCATTTCATAACAGGTGTAACTACAGGTAGCATGATGCAAACATCAAGGTGTGGGCTGTAATTCCACTGGAGGTATGTCGTGTTAAGTCCAGCCGGAATCCTGAGGGAGACTCTTGTGGTTGCATCCCCCTTCTGTCATTCTCCTCTCCTCCTCCCGGGGTGGGCCAGAGAGAGGGGGGGAGAGAGAGGGGAGAGAGAGGGGAGAGAGGGGAGAGAGAGGAGAGAGAGAGAGAGAGAGGGAGAGGCTCAGAGATGTGTAATGTTTTTTTCACCCATTGTATGTGTGTGTAGTGGGGGTTGGGTCTACAGTAGAGTGCTTAGTCCTGAACCTTTAATTTCATGTATTATTCAAGACTACTGTATATGCACAGGTGATATGAGCTTTTGAGATAATATTTTTTTCAGGCATGACTTCCACCCTGTAGAAATGCCAAATATTAACCTTTCTATTTTCAGAAACATCTCAGTATTTAGCAGTTTTACAATATTGTAGAGATGTTTTCTCATGACAGAACACACTGACAGAC